>CM056734.1:91461658-92111658 GCA_029844215.1 Przewalskia tangutica
ACCTACCTTTCGGTGATAAGGGTAACTTTATAGGAGGATTAAGAACAAAACCTAGTTGGTATCACGCATCACGCAAAATTAGGGTTGTTAAGCCTCATCAACGCTACATAAATAATTGAGGTATTTTCATCCCCAATCCAAGAATGTCTACCCAACTTACAGCATATTCACAATCCCCCCTTTTCAGAATCTGATTAGAAATCATATAGTGATAATTAGTTGTCAATTAATTACCAAGAATTCAACTCAATTGGATAGATCTCACAATAAGAACAATAACCATAAGCATGCATTAATTTATAACATAAGTTTCAAGCAATTCAACATAGAAAGCCCTATAAGAGAATTAGTTCCTAGCCATAAATATGACAAGAACTAATTCAAAGTTCATCATAAAAACTGAAATAAAGTAAAGAAAAGGAAAAGAAATTACTAAGAATGAGTCTCCAAGCCAAGCATCCAAGGGTTGTGTTGTGGAATATTTACAAGGTGGATTGGTGGAAGGATGGATGTAGAATGGTGAATGGTAGAATGGAGAATGAATAATTCGTCTAATGATGTAGAGTATTTATAGCCAAAGAATCCTTTAGGTGAAGGGTTAAGGATTTGTGTAGGTAGGAAAAGTTATTAGAATCCTTTTAGGTAAGGGTTTTTAGGTAGGAAAAGGTTTCCCTTTAGGTAGGAAAAGTTATCCCTTTAGGAAGGAAAAGTTATCCCTTTAGGATTCTGAAACATGGCAAATTCGCCCAAAGATTTCACAATTCCGCGTCGGCGCCATGGCCTGTGATCGGCGCCGCGGCGCCTGAAATTCAGCAACTCTCGGGACTTTCAGCACTTTGGGCGCCGCGGCTCTGCTTCCCGGCGCCGCGGCGCCGGTGACATTTTTCTGGCGAATTTCCGTTTCGTCGTCTTTTCTCGTCCGGACTTTGTCTGATTTTCTCTATAATTTCCGGAACTTCTTAGACTTCATTTCTTGGCCCTTTTGTGTGCAATTTCATCTCTTTTATGCTCATTTCATCTCATTTTCGTCATTTCTCCATTTTTGACCGCTGTGACACAAAAGAAAGGAAAACGACCCTAATACTGTACTAAACATAAATGAAATGAGTAAAATACTAACTAAAAATGACTCAAAAAGTGTATATAAAATACACCGATCATATGGCAGGGGCTCTTCAGTATCTTACTTTCACGAGACCAGATATTACGTATATCGGACAGCAGGTGTGCTTGTTTATGCATGATCTCAGGGTTGAACACATTAATGCGCTCAAACGTATTATTCTATACATCCATGGGACACTTGATTATGGCCTACATCTATATACGTCTTCTACATCTACACTGATCTCGTATACATATGCTGATTGGGGTGGTTTTCCGGATACCAAACATTCGACGTCCGGCTATTGCATGTTTTTTGGTAATAACTTGGTCTCATGGTCTGCAAAGCGTCAGTCGACATTGTCCCGCTCTAGTGTAGAGGCCGAGTATCTCGGGGTAGCCAATGCGGTCTCTGAATCATGTTGGTTACGTAATATTCGTTTGGAGCTTCATTGTCCTATTCAGAAAGCTACTTTGATTTATTCTGATAATGTTTGTGTCATCTACCTTTCTGGTAATTCGGTTCAGCACCTGCGCACTAAACACATCGAGATGGACATTCACTTTATTCGCGAAAAGGTAGCTCGTGGACAAGTACGTGGCTGTCATGTCCCTTTCAGGTATCAAATTGCATACAACATTACCAAAAGTCTTCCGTCAGTACTCTTTGAAGGTTTTAGGGACAGTTTTAGTGTACGAAGACCGTCCGCTATGTCTGTGGGGGTGTGTTAAATATAGAATATACGTGTAGTGTATACCGTGATATACACTGTTGACACCCAATTTTGATCCATCTTTTCAATTATTTTTTACAATTTTAAGAATTTTTGGACACCGCATTTTTATCATCACTTTTTGCATTTTTATATATCATAATCATAAATATTCCATATTATCATATTTTTTCGCAAAATGGCATCGCATTTTTTATTTTTTAATTAAGCATTAAGTTTTTCTTAATATTATGTTTTATTAACACATCGCCGTTTTATTTTAATAATTTGCACCTCTTCAAATCATTTTTTTTAAAATAATGAACCCCTTTTATATTTTTAACCCAAACTCACTTCATCCAAACACCCATTTTATCTCCCTTTACCCAACCCACCAAAAATCAAACCAATTCGGACCAGGCCCAAACCCTCTCTCGCGGCACACTCGACCAGCCCATTCGCCCCCCCCCCCCCCTTTAACCCAAACCCTAAAACATTTTAACCTAACAAACCTAAACAAAAAAAGGGACTACATCTCTTTCACCCCTCCAAACCAGCCGCACACCCATATACCCCTACCCCCTACGCCATCACGTCGCCCCTTTCACCCCTGACACCACCACACCCCTCCCATCACTTCACTCATACCCCAATCCCTGAAAATCCGCGACCTATCCCACCTAAAATTCGCTCCAAATCGCAACTTTTTACCCTTTTATTTTTAATTTCAATGTTATTTTTCATCTATAAAAAAGACCCAATTTTTCTTTATTTCAGAGGTCCGATTTTTAAGTATTATTTTTTATATATCTTCCTTTTGTTCTTCATTTTAAGAGAGAAAAATCGAAAAAGAGGACGCGAACATCAAAAATAAAAAAGGAAAACCGGATTGGGAATCAGAGATTGTTGCTGATATTCATCTTTTTTTGTTGGAACCCCGAAATCGAATCGAAAAATGTCTGAAAATCAAAGGACTTGGTGCATTTACATTTGTTCTTCATTTTCGGATACGAATCAGAAACAAAGGTTGAACTTTTAATTTAGATTTTACCCATTTTAATTCCTAACTTGTAATCTGGAAATACAAAAAAAAAAGGGGGAGAACAAAAATCTGATTTTTTCTAGCTGGTGTTCACATATCCGGGTCGGGTCGACCCGAATCCGAGTCACCGACCCGGGTCCTTTTATTTTGGTATTTTGGACTGAGAATCAATATTTTGCATTGTTTGGTATTGTTCGTTCTGGGGTCTTTGAACCGGGTCGGGTCTAAATCCGGTTTGGGTTTTAAAAATTATGATTTGTTGTTTGTTTTGGTATTTACGGATTGAGAATCATATTGTTGTACTAATTTTGGTTACTGTTTTTTTACTCCTCGAAAAAAAATCAAAATTTAAATGTTAATATTTTATTCTTGGTTATCAGAAAATGAAAAAAAATGTTCCAAATCTGTACCAGAAATTGAAATCCAGAAAAAAAAAAAATTGATTCTGGACAGAATCCGGGTCGTATGTTTTAATCACAGACTGTTTGATTTATTTATGGCATTTGGATATCTGTTATGCCACTGTTTTTATTTATTTTACTAATTTGAACAAATACTACACACTGGTCGATGAAAAAATATCCGTCGATTTTTTAGGCTTCCACAGTTGAAAGACGAAAAATAACATTTTATGGGCAAGGATGAATCTTAAAAAAAATTCACCCGAGTGATCGACACGTCCGGTAGGTAAGGCGACTAAAATGACCAATAAGACACATGTCTGCAACCACGGCGTGCATGGAATGACCTTTTCAAAATTTAAGTCTGAGCCATCCGTAACCAAACCATTTATTGTTTTGGGTATGAATTTGAAGTTTTTTATTTATATTCAATTGTTTCTAACCATTTGTTCTTGATATCTTGCGAGGGACAGTTACGAAAGTTAAAGAAGACGAGATACCCTTCTGAGATGATTTTATTTTATTATTGTTTTTTGTTCTTTAATTCAGTTTCATTTTTGTAATTTAATTTATTGTACCTGTATAATTATTGAAAATGTTTAGAATATGTAGACTTAGAATTAATAAATTAGAAAGGGTAGTTTTAAAATTGGAAACTTGGCGCTAGTTTTATTTTCTTAGGCTCGTTATGCATGTTTCAAAACGCTGCAAGTTTATTTATTCTAGACAATGCATATCTTATTTAATTACTTGCAATATTCTTTAAATTAATTTTGTACCTAAAAATACTTTTTCCTTAGCACAATAATAAACTTAGGTTGTATCGGATAACCGCAAATTAGCGGATCTTAAAGGATGTCTAACCCTTTCCCTTTAGGATAATAAAGAACCCTGATCCAGAATTTTATTAGTTTCGCAGACCAATCATATGGAGATCATTTGCAGCATTTTATGCTACATTCAATTGTCTTAATTCACTCTAATAATTAGGTGGTGACTCCTCAACAATAGCATTTTCATGCATCCAGGGAATCGCGCCAAGCAGTACGTTGCGGTTCCGTTCCGACCCTGCAGTAAAAAACGGGCGCGACAGCATGACGACTCCACTGGGGATATTATGTTCTTAACCATATTAAATCTTGGTTTATTATTTGGATTTATTTGCTTGTATTTAATTTTGTGTTTTAAATTGTCTTTTATTTGTAATTGTTTTAATTGTTTTTTTTACCGCTTTCCTTAAACTGATATTCCGCTCATATTTCTTCCATTTTGGAAAATTAACACTATCACACAAAACACACGAGGTGTGCTTCGCGCACCAGCAAAATTCTTTCAAATATCCAAATTTTAGGAGAGTTGGCGTATGCGCGGAGTGTCCGGACCATCTAGTGGTCGCGTAGCCTTCTCACTCGTGTTGTCCGCTTGGGAACATTGTGTCTAGTAAGCCAAATCTTAGAAAACTTAGTATAGAGCTAAACCACCCTTCATTTAAGTCATGCATGAATATACCCTAAGTGGATCAGTCTTTGGTATTGCTTTCGCAATTAAGAAGCTTACCAAATCGTCGAAGGGTCTCACGACCCAACGACCGATAAACATACTATGTGTAGCATGATAATGAGACGGATTCAAGCCCAGTCATGACATGTTGGATTAATCTATCATAATCTCGAATATTTGGCGTTTAGGCTCATCTCTGGCATAAGAGAGACCCAATGCATGTTAGGGCGCACATTTGATTTTCATGCAATCTACTTGCTATTTTTGTCTTCCGCTCTGTGAATATTATTTCCATGATTACTCAGCTTATGCTAGCTCCTCGGGTTCGACACCACAACAAAAGGGAAGCATATTTGACTCACCCATGCATTTCATTCATCCTATCACGAACGATTATTTTTTCATTATATTCATCATATCACGGATATTTATTTTTTCATTACATTCATTTTACTTTGCATTCGTCTCATAGTGGACAATCATTTGTTTCACACAGCTTTTACTCTTGCTATCCTATCATGAATAAAAAAAATCAAGTATACATTTTATAACTTATCTGAACGAACTATGCGCACCTGATTCTCATCAAAAGTGAGATACGTAGGCAGCCCTACTCGGGTTCGGTACTCTTTATTCAAAAAATACAAAAAAAATATTTTATTAAAAAAAATGCAGAAGAAACCCTTTATTCGAAAAAATACAAAAAATATATTTTAAGTATCATTGTTTGACTTGGTTGATACCAACACAGTTAGGAGTGTGCAGAGGAAAGAACGAATAATGATCAGTATGAGCTGACTTCGTGGTAAACCATAAATTCTTTTGGTACCTCTCAGTCACACCTGTAGTGGCACTGAGAAAACTGTCTTGCATGCTTCCAAGATAAGAACGAAATCAACTTCATCGTTTCATGTGCATTGTGTGGTGAGATTTTTAGAATAAGTTCAATTGCATTGCATTGTGATCTAGAAGTTGACTTGAATGTTTGTTGAGGTGAAATCCTAAGTAACACTCGGTATAGGAAATGATCGTAGGCATTTTTTGATCCGTTTGAGCCTTTCCAGCCTATTAAATATCATTATCCATAGCACTCTCCTTTGAGCCTAAAGCATATTCTTTTGACAACCACATATTAAACCTATACCATTTCTGAGTGCATACACGCAATATACCTCTCTTGGTCCGACCTCCTTGAGCGCGTTAGAAATGTGCAAATTGTTGATAAATGCAAAGTCCCGAAAGAGAAAAAAAATAAAGGGCGACTTGACAAAAAGAAGAAATCAAAAGCCCCGACAATATCAAGAAAAAGAAAAAAAATGATGAATGAAATGAGAAAATAACTCTGAAAAAAAGGGGCTCCAAACGAAAGATTCAAAAGAAGTCAGTACAAAGTGAGACAGAAAAGGAAGCAGGTCAGAATTAAAGCACACAAATACCAAGCGCGGACATAGTCCAACGCTCAAGGAAGGATTAATCACTTCTTACCCAAATGATATCCGTCCTTTTCCCCAAGCCTACATTGCAAACCCGTGGCAAGCCTTACATGATCTTATACTGAGGGTTCTCACATTAGTGGATACTTACATGATGGTCAAGCCTATGGTATCACAGTTGCATGCATTATCCATCTTTCTGAGTGTGAGTGTATTTCTCTATACATCCCAAAGTTCAAAATATTAAAATATATGTGAGGATGAGACTTTCTTTCAGTAAGGGCATTTGAAACATGAGGATAGTTCGAAATCTTTGCTTGAAGCAAGTGTCGACATTAAGGTATGTCTGAGGTACCATCTGAAGCTATAAGAATTACACCGAAGTCAATCTCGTTTTACTGAAAGCAAACAACGGAAATCCTAAGCACAATACTAATTGTTGGTACCAACTGAAGTCAAAACGCGATTCTGTCTTTACATTTTTTCATAAAAACAACAAAAATATATCTATATACTTTACATCCTCTTTTGCTTATCATGAACTACGTCTTGATCTGATTCCCTCGGCGGAATACGTAGGCGGCCACATCGACTTCGGTCCAACTTTTAAAAATTGTACAATCCTCTTTTGTTTATCATGAACTACGCTATGACCTGATTTCCCTCGACGGGATACGTAGGCGGCCTATACCGGCTTCGGTCACACCATTAGAAATCTTTCTCTCTTATTTTGTACATAACAAGATAAGCTCATCTGATCCCCTTGATAGAGCAGACAAGCTACCTATACAGGACTCAATTTTGTCCAGTGGAGAGTTCAGTATCCTCATGTACCAGAAACTAGGGCATTTTTAAGGGTTCGCTGCAAGTAGACACTAATGGACATAGAAAAGTTCCGGCCAACTAAGTCCTCAGTCCAAACAAGTTTGAGCATGCAAGCGTCAAGAACCAAATCTACAAAGTCAACGCGAATCAATCGCCCCTTTCCTAAAACTCACAAATTCTCTTTGTGCGCAAGTTCCTCATATTAGCAGAAGCGGAAAAGACAACAACAATTAAAGTTCGAATTCCGCAACAACACATCCAGACAACGACGTCACACCAACATTATATCCATGCAGATACATCATCAGCAATGCATCCATGCAACGACGCCGTCATCTATGTTTCATCTAAGCAACGACGACATATGCATCACATCTATGTAACGACGTCATTTTATTACGTCTATGCAACAGTTTCATCTATGTTTCATTTATGCAATGACTTCATTCATATTTTGTCTATGCAACGACGACATCTGCATCACGTCTATGCAACGATGTCATTTCATTACGCCTATGCAATAGCGTCATTCATGTTCGTTTATGCAACGATGACATCTGTATCACGTCTGTGCAACGACGTCATTTCATTACGTCTATGCAACAGCTTCATCTATATTTCATCTATGCAACAACGACATCTGCATCACGTCTATGCAACGACGTCATTTCATTACGCCTATGCAACAACTTCATCTATTTTCCGTCTATGCAGCGACGACATTCGCATCACGTCTATGCAACAGCTTCATCCATGTTTCGTCTATGCAACGATGACATATGCATCACGTCTATGCAACGACATCATTTTATTACGCCTATGCAACAACTTCATCTATGTTTCATCTATGCAACGATAACATATGTATCCGTCTATGCAACGACATCATTTCATTACGTCTATGCAATGACTTCATCTATGTTTCGTCTATGCAACGACGACATCCGTGTCACGTCTATGCAACGAAATCATTTCATTACGTCTATGCAACAACTTCATCTATGTTTCATCTATGCAACGATGACATTTGCATCACGTCTATGCAACGATGTCATTTCATTACGCTTATGCAATGGCTCCATCTATGTTTAGTCTATGCAACCATGGCATACGTATTACGTCTATGCAACGACGTCATTTCATTACGTCTATGCAACGACTTCATCTATGTTTTGTCTATGCAACGACGACATCCGCATCAAGTTTATACAACGACGTCATTTCATTACGCCTATGCAATGGCTCCATCAACATCGCGTCAACACAATGACGTCATCAGCATTCTGATCATGCATCTCAGCTCAGCATCTGCAAACACCTTTTTTATCTTGACCTCGGGAACAAACACCCTAGAGGCATTTCAAAGAACAAACAACATGTCTCTTCCAGCACTCCATCGCACCTATAACCGAGTGTCATCAAAATTCAACACTGGGGCATCAATTTTTTAATCTGCATCGGTTTTTGCAATCATTATCCTTAATCTTCGATGATCGGGACAACATTAACTAATCAATCAACATGTTAGGCCGAAAACTCTTCCATCATCTCCGGCCAAACAGGGGCATCTGTTGACACCAAATTTTAACCCATCTTTTTTATTATTTATTGCAATTTTAAGTATTTTTTGAATTTTTATCATAACTTTTTGCATTTTTATATATCATAATCATAAATATTCCATGTTATCATATTTTTATGCAAAATGGCACCGCATTTTTTATTTTTTAATTAAGCATTAAGTCTTTATTAATATTATATATTTATTATTATCACATCGCCGTTTTATTTTAATAATTTGCACCTCTTCAAATCATTTTCTTTTAAATAATGGACCCCTATTATATTTTTTACCCAAACCCATTTCATCCGAACACCCATTTTATTTCCCCTTACCCAACCAACCAAAAATCAAACTAATTCGGACCAGGCCCAAACCCCCACTCGTGGCCCACTCGACCATCCCAATGCTCCACCCTTTATCCCCTTTAACCCAAACCTAAAACATTTTAACCTAAATAAAAAAAGAGACTCCATCTCTTTCACCCCTCCAAACCAGTCGCACATCCCCATACCCCTACCCCCTACACCATTACGTCACCCATTTCACCCCTGACACTACCACACCCCTCCTATCACTTCACCCATATCCCTATCCCCGAAAATCTGCGACCTACCCCCTCTAAAATCCGCTCCAAATCGCAACCTTACCTTTTTATTTTGAATTTCAAAGCTATTTTTCATCTATAAAAAAAGACCCTATTGCTCTTTATTTCAGAGGTCCGATTTTTGTGTATTAGTTTTTATATATTTATTTTAAGAGAGAAAAATCGAAAAAGAGGTCCGAAAATTTTTTAAAAAAAAAGAGGAAAATCGGATTGGGAATAAAAAATTGTTGTTGATATTCATCTTTTTTTGTTGGAACCCCGAAATCGAAAAGAAAAAGGTCCGAAGATCAAAGGACTTGGTGCATTGCACATTTGTTCTTCATTTTCGAATATGAATCCGAAACAAAGGTTGAACTTTTATTTAGATTTTACCCATTTTAATTCCTAACTTGTAATCTGGAAATATATAAAAAAAAAAGAGAACAAAAATATGATTTTTCGGGCTGGTGTTCACATATTCGGGTCGGGTCGACCTGAATTCGAGTCACCGACCCGGGTCCTTTTATAACCGGATATTTGAATTTTTTGCATGTTGGTTATCTGGAAAATATAAGAACAAAATCAGTTTCGGAATGTTAGCTCTCGGGTCGGGTCGAACCCGGGTCGGGTATTATTATTATTATTATTAAATTGTGGTTTGTTGTTTATTTTGATATTTTGGACTGAGAATCAATATTTTGCACTGTTTGGTATTGTTTGTTCTCGAGTCTTTGAACCGGGTCAGGTCTAAATCCGGTTTAGGTTTTAAAAATTATGATTTGTTGTTTGTTTTGGTATTTTCAAATTGAGAATCATATTGTTGTACTAATTTTGGTTACTGTTTTTTACTCCTCGGAATGAATCCGGGTCGGGTCGACCCAAAATTCGGGTCACCGACCTGGAAAAAATCAGAATTTAAATGTTAATATTTTATTGTTGATTATCTAAAAAATGAAAAAGAAATGTTCCGTGACTGTCCCAGAAATTGAAATCCAGAAAAATAAAAAATAAATAATATTGATTCGGGTCAGAATCCGAGTCGGATGTTTTAATCACGACTGTTTGATTTATTTTTGGTATTTGGATATCTGTTATGCCATTGCTTTTGTTTATTTTACTGATTTGAACAAATACTACACACTGGCCGATGAAAAAATAACCGTCGATTTTTTAGGCCTCCACAGTTGAAAGACAGAAAAATAAAATCTTCTGGGCAAGAATGAAACTTAAATCGTTTTTCACCCGAGTGACCGACACATCCGGTAGGTAAGGCGACTAAAATGACCAACGATTCATATGTCTGCAACCACGGCATGCTTGAAATGACATTTTCAAAATTTTAGTCTAAGTCATCCGTAACCAAAACATTTATTGTTTTTGGTATGGATTTGAAGTTTTTTATTTATATTCAATTGTTTCTAACCGTTTGTTCTTGATAGCTTGCGAGGGACAGTTACGAAAGTTAAAGAAGACGAGATACCCCTCGGAGATGATTTTATTTTATTATTGTTTTTTTCTTTAATTCAGTTTCATTTTTATTTTGTATTGTAATTTAATTTATTGTACAAGTATAATTACTGAAAATGTTTAGAATAGGTAGACTTAGAATTAATAAATTTGAAAGGGTAGTTTTAAAATTGGAAACCCGACGCTACTTTTATTTTCTTAGGCTCGTTATGCGTGTTTCAAAACTCTGCTAGTTTATTTATTCTAGACAATGCATCTCTTAATTAATTACTTGCAATATTCTTTAAATTAATTTTGTACCTAAAAAATGCATTTTTCCTTAGCACAATAATAAACTTAGGTTGTATCGGATAACCGTAAGTTAGCGGATCTTAAAGGATGTCTAACCTCTTCTCTTTAGGATAATAAAGAACTCTGATCCACAATTTCATTAGTTTCGCAGACCAATCATATGGAGATCATTTGCAGCATTTTATGCTACATTCAAGTGTCCTAATTCACTCTAATAATTAGGTGGCGACTCCTCAACAATAGCATTTTCATGAATCCAGTGAATCACGCCAAGCAGTACATTGCGGTTCCGTTCCGATCCTGCGGTAAAAAACGGGCGCGGCATACACTTCCTTAATTAAGTGTATATCACGGTTTTAGGCATCAATGGTAGTGTAAATATTTTGTATTAGTTAGCATTGTACACTTACCATAATTATATGATTCTTATACTATTAGAATAGGATTTTGTGAGTATAATAAGAATAAGATTTTCCTATTATGGAAATATGTAAATGGTATATATACTCTTTCAATTAATAATAGAGTTTTGTGCATCAGTTATTTTCTGATTTCATGCTTATTTTAAATTCTAAGAAGGAACTACCAGATCTTGTTCTTTGTCTTCCTTTCCCCCCTCAATTTAAGTTAATAATCTCACTTTCTTAGATGGGTACTATAGTTATTAGTTGTTGATATAATAATCTGTATATGACCAAAATAATGTTTCAACACAATTTGTTTAAATACTTAGTAAAATACAGATTTCACAGTATAAAAAATACTTAATTGAAATCAGTACAATAAACAGAATATATTTTGAATAAGAAAAAATAATTTCAGAATATAATCGAGCCCACTTAGTTCAAAGTGTGTTCTTAAGGAAATTATTCCCCTCACAGTACTCGAGGTTAATGGAATATCACCTCCCAAGATAGAACGATTATCTTACCAGAATAGTAGTACTCCAAATTCCGGTAGCAGCGAACCACTTTCGAGTTGAAGACTGAAATTCAGAGAAGAATTGAATGAATAAATTCTTGGAACAATCAAGAATTTATAGGTTTTGGAAGTACTGATCCGAGCAAGCGACGACGACGGCGCGAGGGGTCCTTGCCCTCTCAACCCTTTTAGCAACTAGAGAAGGTGTAATATAATATATATACCTCTCTTTCCTTCTCTTTTTTCGATGTGGGACAAAAAAGTATTTTACTCCCTTTAATTTTCATCCCATCATTTCTCATTCACCAATATCAAAATTCAACATTAGTTATATATCTTCTAACCAAAAACCGACTGATTAGCGAATCGGTCATAAATAACTATTGATTGGATAGATATGAACAATTTATTCTAACTAGAAAAATCGATATTTATTTTATTTCCTTGCTAAGAGTGAAATGGCTTTTATATATCCCTAAGTGTGATTTGTCGTTTCTTAATGATCACAACAATCACTTCAAGCATCAATGCGAAGAACTCTTGGAGTAGTCAGTCTAGTTTTGAATTTATGTGTCTATGACTTCGTTTCTCCAAAAATTCGTGCAGCCGAAGATCCTAAATATTTTGAGACTTCTACGTCAAAAATATTCTTTGATCTAATAAGGTAAAATGTCATATATATATATATATATATATATAGTCAGTGTTTCACAATTAAGGTGAATTTTGGTAACTCTAATTAATATCAGTGAACCCATGTGAGTTTTTGTGGAAGTAGCTGCATGTTCTACAACACACGGCTCCCTATACACTACAATAGGGAACACAAGATTATTATTCAATGTTGACAAGGAGTGCCGGTCGAAATCAACTAAGTTATCATGATTTATCCTCCTCCACAAATTATATTGGGCCGGGAAGTGGGGCTCTTGGGATCCCATGGGAGATTCCATCTTTTTGGAGGAATGTATTATTATTATTACACGGTTTACAAAAGATTTATATTTAAAGTATTAACCACATGGATAGGAGGCATCATTTATCATGTTGGTCCAATAGAATTATGACACATTTACACTTGTATCTATTATAAAGATTGCTGTCTTTTTCCACCAATTTTTCTTTTGTTGGGAGGTCTTACAGAGGATTTCAAATTTGTGCTAGTCACGTTAGTGAGGCATGGGTTTATGTTCAAAGTATATGCCTCAAGTAAGTGATAATTTTGAATTTTAATCACACTAAAAAGGAGAAATAGACGTGGAGGAGCTTAACATGATCAATTGATGAGTTTCTTTTGATTTTGGAGAAATCTTAACAGCATTGAAGACTGTTTGGAAAATGATAAGCATAATATATACTCGCTCCACGCATTCACTTTACTTGTCTACTTTTAACTTTGCACGTCTCTTAAAAAATAATAATTGATATAGATATTTTATGACAATATTCATATTAATTAATGCTTAGTATTAGGTTTTGAAAATGATTTGGGAATAAGTATCTAATTAATGCTAAGAGTAAACATGAAAAAAAAAAATTCCCTCCATATGCTAAAAGTGACTGAAAGTGAAAATATATGTTTAATATGATGGACAAATAAAAGTGAATTACGGGAGTAATTTATGAATTGAGGTAAATAATTTCGGTACCCTAAAATTTGTACAAAGTAGCACTAAAGAGCTTGAGCTATTCGTGAACTTGTGTGAACACAGATTTCTGATCGAATTACAAGGTGTGTTTGTTATGTCTGAAAATGTTTTTCACGTAAAAAATTTACTTTTTTTGTGTTCGGTACGTAAAAAATATTATCCTAAAATTATGTGTGTATAATTAAAGACACTATGGGAAGTAGGTGTGGGGATATGCGCTTGGGGTCGCGCAATGGGGGCCAGGGGTTGGGGGCGGCTCAATATTGTTGTGGGCCTAAAGCCAAAATTAAATGAGAGGTATTAACTTTTTTTCGTCAAAAAAAAAATGAAAAAAGAAAAAACATGCGTATATATTTTTCATTTGAAATCCAGAGGATCTATACCAAATATATAGCTCATTAAGTTCCTCAAAAGCATCTTCTTGAGATTGTACCAAAAATTTAATTCCTTTTTTTTTGAGTTCTCAATATTGGATTAATATTTTCTAATTGACATAATTTATATTCTAATACAACAACATATCCAGTTAAATCCCACAATGTGAGGGTTAGAGAGGGTAGAGTGTGCGCAGACCTTACCTCTAACTTTGATAGGTAGAGCGGTTGTTTCTGAGAAACCCTCGGCTCAAGACAAAGCACAAGTCCAAGCAAAGTAAGACAAACAAAGTGATTAAGTCATGATATCGAATTATGAAAAAGAAAATGAAGTAAAAAGAAGCAATAACTAATGCAAGTAAGACAAACAAAATACACATAATCAACATAAATCAAATGACAGGGGACTATAAGGTATTGTGCCTACTAGTATGACATGCTATACTACACCTACCAGTTTGTATGTGTAGGTACGACTACACCGGACTACCTACTACTCTTATACCCTAATATGTGCCCTCCATAACCCCCTATCTAAGGTCATGTCCTCAGTGAGTCACACCTGTGCCATATCCCATCTAATCACCTATCATCAATACTTCTTCGGCCTACTGATCGGTGTATTTTATATACACCTTTTGAGTCTGTTTTAGTTAGTCTTTTGTCCCATTTTGCACATACAAGTGTCGTATTAGGATAGTTTTTCTTTCTATTGAGTCAAAGTGGTTGAAATGGCCAAATGGCGGAAAAGGAGCAAAAAGAGGGCAAAAGAGGAGATGCGGTAGCGGAGAAAGTGGCAAAGCGAGGTGAAATCGGACTGCGCCATGGCCTCCTGCGATCGAAGCGGTAGCGCGCGCTATTATTGAGAAGCTGCAGAAGATTCGTGTACGCGCCGAAGACGAAATAGGGCGCGGCGCTAAACATCCGAGAAGCCACAGAGTTGCGGCCATGGCTACTCGAACAGCGAATATCGGGCGCGCGCGCAAAACACCCGTATTGCGAGAACTTTAGCGCCCAGCCAGCCGAAGCAGGGCGGCGACGCGAAAAATTAGGTCTTTTGACGGATTTTTGGGCGGGCACGGAAGGAAAAGAAGGAGACGTTTAAACCTATAAAAGGAGAACCTAGGCGGTTTTCAAGGGTTCCTTTCTTGCCAAACACAAGGTTTTCTTGCCTAGGAGATTGGAGACCCAAACATTAGTAATTTCTTTTCTTTTCTTTTCTTTAATTCAGTTTTTGCATGATGAACTTTGAATTAGTTCTTAGCGTGACAATGGCTAGGAACTAATTCTCTTATAGGGCTTTTTCTATGTTGAATTTCTTGAACCTTATGTTATAAATTAATGCATGCTTATGGTTATTTTTCTTATTGTGAGATCTATCCAATAATTGTGCTGAACTCTTGGTAATTAATTGACAACTAATTATCACTATATGATTTCTAATCAGTTACGAAAAGGGGATTGTGAATATCTTTGTAAGTTGGGTAGACGGTCTTGAATTGGGGATGAAAATACCTCAATTAGATTTGTAAGCGTTGATGAGAGGCTTAACAACCCTAATTTTGCGCATTGTGCGTGACGGCCAACTAGGTTTTTGTTCTTAATCCTCCTATAGCGTTACCACTTATCGTGAAAGTTAGGTAAGGAACAATCTGGGGTTGAGTGTTTATATAACCTAACGGGAGTATAAAGCGATTTCGTAAACTGCTTTCTCCAAAGAAGAATACCATAAGTTAATGCATTAGTAAGTAGCATAAGCGGAGTAAGGATACATGAAGCCTATTCTCATCACATCCAAGTAATTCTTGATAGCTTTTATTATTCTTAGTTATAAATAACAAATCCAAATATTAATTAGCCAAATAGATACTAGAAAATAGATAATCGGTACTTGAACCCTAATCCTGAGGGCGATATTCGGTCTTATCTAAGACTATACTACTTGATACGATAACGTGCACTTGCGTTTAAAAGTGTGTGCATCATATTACGCGTCAAGTTTTTGGCGCCCAGTTAGGGATTAGGCAATAGTTCAATATCAAATTATCTATTTTTAATTTCTAATTTGGATTTAATTTTCATTTTTTTATTTATTTTTAGTTTCTACGAAAATCGGTGTCGTGATTCTTTGTTTGTTTTGATCTTTCTCGTGATATCGGTTTATGCGAAGGAGAAGAGGAGTGACACTCTTGTTCCCTTCATCCGGAAATTGAGAAAGCACGCAAGCGAGCGAAAGAATCGGTAATTGCAACGTTGATAGAAATGGGCGGTGCTCCCAACAATAACAGGATGAGAGAAGGGTTAGGTGAAAATCAACTTAACCCGGAGATCCTCGGCAAGTGCGATAGATATGGAGGCGGGGTTCGAATCCGGCGAGAAAGAAATGCAGGAGATTATGTGCTACGAGTGAATGGAGCAGACTTGCATTAGGCTCCCTGATAAGAGCCAACAATTTCGAAATAAAACGGCGATTACGAGCATGGTGCGGACAGTCGCGATTCGGAGGATCGCCGTGGAGGATCACATATGCATAGCAAATTTCTTGGAGCTATGTGCCACTTTCGAATATAACGGCGTTCGATGATGCGTCAGTTGAGGCTCTTTCCCTTCTCACTCGGGGATAGAGCAAAAGTATGGTTGAATTCCACGGTGATTCGATATTTACATGGCACGTGGCACGAAATTCCTAGCCAAGTTCTTTCCACCTGTAGCGGCAAAATTAAGAGGAGTTGAACAACTTCTATCAGTGATGGAGAGTCCTTATATGAAGCATGGGAGAGATTCGAGGATCTACAGAGGAAGTTTCCACACCATTGCATTGGTGTGGAACTTGGTTCATATTTTCTACAACTGGCGATCTGACCGAACCATCATAGATGCACGCGGTGGGGCATTCATGAGAAAGCGACCACGACGCCACGAGTTATTAGAAGATATGGCCACTAACAACCATGTCACCGAAGAGAGGCAACCGATGGGAGAAGAAGCGTGGGGTCCGTGAAGTAGATGCTATTCTTGCTTTGAGCGCACGTGGCTCTTCTAGCGAAACAATTGCGGCGACATCGTGTCGATGAATCTTTGTGCAAGCTAAAAAGCGTGAGATATGTGGCGGCCACATACATTTGATAGGTGTCCTTCAGGATACCAACAACATCCCAATGGAGCGGCGAGTGTCAGCGATAGGTAACTACCAGAGAAGCGGCAACAACCCCTACTCAAACACTTATAATCCAGGTGGAGGAATCACCCAAACTTCTCATGGAGAGGAGATCGGGGCCAAAAAATCGATGCAGGGGCCAGAAACCAATATCGAGCGAGAATCGGTATAGGGGCGATGCAGAACCGATGCAGAATCATGACCGCTTCACTCAAGCCCCCGGCCTCAGCGGCTCAATGCACGGTCGTGAAAAAACCAGATGAGCTTAGCGACCATGGCGACTCGCTAACGCCCGGCGCGGTTTATAACAGAATCTAGATCCTCGTTCGAAACTTGGAAACACAGTAGGACGGTAGCAAAGCAGCAAACATCGAGCCACGGGGGCATTGCAAGCAATGCGAGGTAAATCAGGAGCAATGTAAGCGATGCAGGTTGAGAAGTGGAAAACAATTGGAACAACGCGCCTCGGCCGATAGTTGAGAGGAGCGAGTTAGAAAAAGATAAGGTGGTGAACCTAGCCGGTGATAGAAAACTCCGGAGAAGGAGTATCTGAAAAGATTCCTTTCCCCGGAGATTACAAAGGAAGGCGGTCGATAAACAATTTTCCAAATTCTTGGAGGTATTCGAAGTTGCACATCAACATACCGTTTATAGAGGCTTTGGGCGGATGCCGTCTTATTTCAAGTTCATGAAAGAAATCTTGGGGAAAAAGAAGAAGCTGGCCGAATATGAGAGACCAGCACTAACAGAAGAGTGTAGTGCTATCTTACAAAAGAAATTGCCACCAACGCTAAAGGACCCTGGAAGCTTTACACTACCGTACAGTGATGGGCGGGGTGACTTGCAATGAGCCTTGTGTGATTTGGGGCGAGTATAAATTTGATGCCCTATCGGTTTTCAAAAGATTGGAGTTAGGAGAAGCCAACCCACGCTGTGAGTCTGCAACTAGCCAGCGGGGCGGTGGTTCATCCACGAGGAAGATCGAGGATGTGATTGTGAAGGTAGGAAAATTTTTCTTTCCTGCGCACTTCCTCATTCGGATATGGAAGAAGATCACGAAATCCCGATCATATTGGGAGGCCATTCCTAGCAACGGGTAGAGCCTTGATTGGCGTTGAAAGAGGAGAGCTAACGCTAAGAGTGGAGAACGAAGAGATGGTGTTTAAAGTCTTTAAACACGCTATCGTTGAGCCAAGAAGCGTAAGTGGGTGTTTTGCAATCAACACCACCAAACCCCATGCGAGCCATTGCAATGCAACCAAAGAATGATGAGCCCGAAAGCAAGCATGGTTTCTTTGAGATGACACTAAATGAGGTAATTGTTCAAACTCCTACTACCGATAATGCTAAAAGAAAAGGAGAAAAAGGAAACGCCAAATGTGGCGGAAATGGATTAGTTGGGGACTTAATCCACCCGGGGCTAGTAAGTCTAAGGAACTTGCGTCCGCTAAAAGCGTTAAAGATAGCGCTTGTTGGGAGGCAACCCAACGTTTTTAATTATGTTATTTTAATTTCTATCGTTATTTTATTTTAGTTTGTCTAAACGATCTCGCGGTATTGGATCTTGTTGTTTTGTGATTGTGGTACAAGAAATTAAACCAGGGCGAAATAAATCAAGAAAAGCAAGGATTTCGGAGCGGGTAGCGGCGGCGCCCGGGAAGCGAGGCGCGGCGCTAAAAGATCTGAGCAGCTCGGAAGTTTAGCCGCGGCTCCAGGAAGCGGCGCGGCGGTAGAATTCGAAAAGTTGGCGAGTTTAGCCGCGCTTCGGGCGAGCAGCGCGAGAAAATCGAAGGCGCGGATGATTAGCGCGCGGCTAGCGAGGCGCCGGCGATGCGGAAAATCGAACTTTAAACGCAAAATCGATCTTTCCCAATTCCAACTTCAAAACCTAACCTTCCTCTCCAAAACCCACGAAATTTGAAACTCCCCCACAAATCCTCCACAAATCCAACCCAACCACAACCTAAACTCTTAAATTCCCAAAACCCCCCAACTATCTCAAACAACAAAGCTACATTCCATAGCCTCAACCCACCAATTGAAACAAGAACAAGCTTGAATCTTCTCATCAAACGGTAATCCTTATCCTTGTTCTTGAATCCTTTACTAAAGTCATAGGAGGTAGTAGTTTGGAGAAGTATTGTAGTTGGAGTAGTTCGGAGGTGAAAAGTGATTGTGAAGTTGGAGAAAGGAGTAGAAAAGAAGGTTGTGGGTATTGAGTAGAAAGATTGAAGTTTGGGGTGTTGTTTTTATTTGCTAGTTGTTGAGTGTGTAGGAGACGTTGTGCCACTAAGTTAAAAGCTCGAAACTGCTTTAACCATGGCCACCGGGAAGAGAAGAGGCTCCACATCCACCCCAACACCCCAATACGATGAAAATAGGTTCGTGAGTTACGGCCTACCAAAGATACAAAAGACTTGATACTAGACCGTAATTCCGAGAAGAATGGATTACCAAAGGGGATCCTATGGGGATGAAGACGTTTATGAGCCCATCCGCGATGATTGAAGCTAAGGGTGGAAGAGATTTGTCAATCCGGAGAAGATAACACCGATGAATACAACAATAGTGCGGGAATTTTATGCAAACTTTCCGGAGAAGGCGAAGGGTGCTTTGTAAGGAAATTATATGCACTGTATCGAAGCAATAAATACAACGCTAAAAGCAGTTGATGTTGAAGAAAGTAGCGATTGGAACCATTTTAGAACATGGTCGAGGCGTGAACAACATTGGCGGAATAATATTGCGATACGATGAGCTACCACAGGGTCGCTTTTGAGATCGGAAGGAATGGATCTAGAGCTTTGAGCGGTGCCGATTCAAAGCGACCAAGGCTTGGCAGTATTTCGTCGATGCCGCGTGATTCCATCTACGCACTTCACCAGAGTGCGGAAGAGCGAGATTAAGTTGATTTATGGAATTATGAGGCGATAATTGATGTGGGAAAAGAGATAGTGCAGAGCATCGAAGAAATCAGCGAGTTGGTGACAAGTGGATTGGGACACGGCTCACTTATTACCGATCTATGCCACATGAGTGCGATCCACAACTACCCACAGATACTCATGAAAGAAACCAATCAGGTGTCCATGGGATAGTGCACTCTTTTCCGCACCCTAGCCCCCGGCGGACGAAGAGTACAACCCGCGGCGGCAACAAGAGCAGAGGCAACCATGGATGAAGATGAGCACGAAATAGGGGCTCAATATGGCGAGACCCGGCCACCGGCCAACCACAAGCGAGAACCTTCAGAGCCCACAATAGGGCAATTGTACCAACACGAGAAGGAGATGATGCAGACGCGCAACGATGAGTACAAGGGCGAAAGAAACAAGGCAACAAATCGGCGAGTGAGTGCCTTGTTCAACCAATAGTCGATCATTATCCACCGCCACCACCACCATTTTAGCCAAAGTTTGTAAGTGTCGTTTTCTTTTCGTCTTTGAGTCTACACACATTGAGGCAATGTGTGATTTAAGTTTGGGGGTGTGTTTTTGTGTTTTAGTTTTATTTGTGTGTCATGTTATGTTTTATTTAAGTCTTTTTATTTGTTTCATGTTTATTTTGAGTCACCAAAATTTTTTCTTTTTTTGAGTCATAATTGCCTGTCAAAGATCATGTATGCTGTAGTTGCTAGAAACACCTAGTGAAGTAAGGTGGAATAATGTAAAGGAATGGAAACAACTATCTAAACACTTAGGTTAGAGATGCCAAAAACTCACAGAATCTGTCTATTTGGAGTCTCTTGCTTGAGTTATGTATGCTAAATGATAAATGCTTATGTGTTATGACTGCTTGCTATTTGAGGCGAAATAGTTAGGATATGCATGTTAGGGAGATGACTCAGGCATTTCGTTGATAGCCAATTCTTACCATTCTTTTCTATCCCGTACTTTAAAAATATCACTAGTTAGCCCCATTGAGCCTAAATTGGAAACTTCTTCTTTGACACCCCATATTCCCACAAAATTGTGCCATAAGTGAAAATATGAAATAGTGGAGTACATTGTGTTAAAAAGAAGAAACAAAAAGAGTGAACAAGTTTGAGGCACCCTAATGGAAAAGTAATAAGAAAGAGGCAAAAGCCTAAGTTTGGGGGTGCCTATTTGTATAATACACTTCACTATCCCAAAACAAAAGAGGGGAATGATAGAATTGAAGTAAAGGAAAGAATCAAAAGAAAAAGGGAAAAATTGAAAAGCCAAAGAGCTTCAGTGCAGAAAAATGAGCCTAAATGCCTATCTTTACCAACCCCTACCTAAGCCTACATTACAACCCCCAAAGTCCTGAAGATCTCTTCTATGTATATCCAGAATTAGTGGAGAATAGCAAGTAAGCATGCCATAGGAATTTTTGAATTTATATGCATACTCGAGTACACTGACTTCCATTTAAGCATGATAAGTATGAGTTTGCGAAATATCTAGCTCAATGTGTTGAAATTCCATGCTATATGTTCCTGCATATTGATACGCTAACCTTCATGTTTTCTAGTTAACATTAAATGCAGCAAAAAGTGATCAATGGCGAAGTCTGTTTATTTTCTTTGTTGATTTTCTTATTTATTGAGTCTGTCATTTTATTGTATTTCTTTCTATCTTTGCTCGAGGGCGAGCAAAGGTTAAGTTTGGGGGTATTTGATCGGTGTATTTTATATACACCTTTTGAGTCTGTTTTAGTTAGTCTTTTGTCCCATTTTGCACATACAAGTGTCGTATTAGGATAGTTTTTCTTTCTATTGAGTCAAAGTGGTTGAAATGGCCAAATGGCGGAAAAGGAGCAAAAAGAGGGCAAAAGAGGAGATGCGGTGAAAGCGGAGAAAGTGGCAAACGAGGTGAAATCGGACTGCGCGGCGCCTCCTGCCGATCGAAGCGGGCGCGGCGCTATTATTCGAAGAAGGCTGCGAAGATTCAGCGCGCGCCTCGAAGACAGAAATAGGGCGCGGCGCCTAAACATCCGAAAGCCACAGAGTTGCAGTGCATGGCTACCGAGCAGCGAATATCGGGGCGGCGCCAAAACACCCAAGTATTGCAGAACTTTAGCGCGCGGCCGACAACGCATGGCGCGGCGGAAAAAATTAGGTCTTTTGACGGATTTTTGGGCGAACTGGAAGGAAAAAGAAGGAGACGTTTAAACCTATAAAGGAGAACCTAGGCGCTTTTCAAGGGTTCCCTTTCTTGCCAAACACAAGGTTTTCTTGCCTAGGAGATTGGAGACCCAAACATTAGTAATTTCTTTTCTTTTTCTTTTCTTTAATTCAGTTTTTGCATGATGAACTTTGAATTAGTTCTTAGCGTGACAATGGCTAGGAACTAATTCTCTTATAGGGCTTTTTCTATGTTGAATTTCTTGAACCTTATGTTATAAATTAATGCATGCTTATGGTTATTTTTCTTATTGTGAGATCTATCCAATAATTGGGCTGAACTCTTGGTAATTAATTGACAACTAATTATCACTATATGATTTCTAATCAGATTCTGAAAAGGGGGGATTGTGAATATGCTGTAAGTTGGGTAGACGGTCTTGAATTGGGGATGAAAATACCTCAATTAGATTTGTAGCGTTGATGAGAGGCTTAACAACCCTAATTTTGCGCATTGTGCGTGACGGTCAACTAGGTTTTTGTTCTTAATCCTCCTATAGCGTTACCCTTATCAGCGAAAGTTAGGTAAGGAACAATACTGGGGTTGAGTGTTTATATAACCCTAACGGGAGTATAAAACGATTTCGTAAACCTGCTTTCTCCAAAAGAAGAATACCATAAGTTAATGCATTAGTAAGTAGCATAAGCGGAGAGTAAGGATACATAGAAGCCCTATTCTCATCACATCTGAAGTAATTCTTGATAGCTTTTATTATTCTTAGTTATAAATAACAAATCCAAATATTAATTAGCCAAATAGATACTAGAAAATAGATAACTGGTACTTGAACCCTAATCCTAGAGGACGATATTCGGTCTTATCTAAGACTATACTACTTGATACGATAACGTGCACTTGCGTTTAAAAGTGTGTGCATCATATTACGCGCATCACCTACCTCTACCCCTTATGTACTCGTCCATAGCCAACCTCTTACACCTCTGTACTGGCGCATTTGTGTCTCTCCTCTGCACGTGCCCGAACCTTCTCAATCTCACTTCCCACATCTTATCCTCCACCGAGGCCACTCCCACTCTATCGCAGATATCATCATTTCTAATTTTATCCCTCCTTCTATGCTCACACATCCATCTTAACATTCTCATCTCCGCAACTTTCATCTTTTGGGTGTGCGAAATCTTGACCAGCCAACACTCCGTCTCATACAACATAGTCGGTCTAACCACCGCCCTATAGAACTTGCCTTTAAGTTTTTGTGACACTTTTTTATCGCACAGTACTCCAGATGCGAGCATCCATTTCATTCACCTGCCCCAATACAATGTGTGACATCGTCATCAATCGCTCAATTCCCTTGGATAATGGACCTAAGGTACTTGAAGCTCACTTTATTTGGAATGACATGAGTACTAAGTCTCACCTCCACGTCTGTCTCAAAGTCGTTATCATTACTAAACTTGCACTCCAAGTATTTTGTTTTGGTCCTACTCGGCCTGAACCCTTTAAATTCCAGAGTCTGCGAAGATTTTATATTCTAATAAATAGTTTAAATGACAATGTATATTACATAGTAAAATATCAAAACAAGCACGTTTTAGATGAAAATAATATTAAAAAGTTGAAATAATAGAACTTGATTCAAGAAGTTGATAACTTGATTTGAAAATATTTGTTTGGTACTTCAATATACTTCTAGCAATTGGTGCTCGAAAAAAAATTAGAAAATTCCTATTTGTAGATCTTGTCTTTCAGAGCAATTTACTCAAATACTCATTAAAAAAATAATAAAGAAATTTAAAAGCATAGAAGTATACTAAAGTTTTATAGAGAAAGCTAAAAATAGATTAAGTATCGTAGAGAAATCAATTAGGAGCCTTCTTTTTTATCAATATACTAAAAATAGATTCAACATTTGTACTATATTTAAGTTACTTAATGATTTAGGGACCTTCTTTTCTATCAATTTGTTAACTATTTCTTTTAATAATAAAAATTTCAAAGTACTTTATAAATTTTTTTAAAAGAAAAAATATACTCCATCCATCTCATTTTAAGTGTCTTACTTTCCTTTTTGATATTTTTCAATAAGAGTGCCTTTTCCCCACATTTAGTAAGTTGATAATTTAAAGATCTTACATGACAAGTATATAACCACAAGATTAAGAGCTTGTTTGGAAGGACACCTAGGAATTGAATTTAGGTGTAATTACACAGTTTTGCCTATTTTTTGGCCAAGTAATTACTTGGTTGATAGGAATTGGGTGTAATTGGGAGGGAGTAATTACACTCTCCAATTTTCAAGGGCATGTTGAGAATTGGATGTAATTACATGACACCTTTTTGACTTCTTTCCTTTTTATTTTTAATTTTCATTTCTATTATTTTGATTTATTTTTTATTTTTACTTTAAATTGTTTTATTTTAAAATATATTTCTTTTATTATTATATTTTATTTCATTTCTTTTAGTTTCCCAACCTTTGCATTTTGTGGTTTCATGTAATTGCTCGTATTTTTTATTATTATTTTCTTCATGGCGTAACTATGTTATTATTCTAGTTTTGAAAACTACACCTCCTAATATTAGAAAAACGAGTCATGAACAAACTTGGTATATAATGAGTGATCTTATTAAATTAAAGTTTCGTTGTTAAATGAGACAATAGACTTATGTGTTCTCTTTCTTTTGAATTATATTTACTTAAATTATGTTGAAACTTATTTTATGTTATGTTGAAATTTGACATAAGAGTATTAATGTAAACTTCTTCTTTTTTGAATTATGAATTTAGATTATATTTTTTATTTTAATTTATTTGTTTTAACTATTAACATTGTTATTCACATTTGCATGTTGTTTACAATTGATAGATTATTATTTTGTTAACCATTTGGATAATTTTATGGATTGATATTTATAAATGTTAATTGTTTTTCAAACATCTAGCTCATGATGTTCTTACAAAGTGCGTAATTTAATTTTTATAATTAATTAAATTAAAATATTATTAAATTGAAAATATACATCCATTATATTTTACAATATTAAATACAAATATAAATTTATTAATTAATATATTTTTAGAGAAATAGTGTGTATCTTATATACCTAATTTAATATAACTTATAAACGCACATATTTGAAAAATATTAACTTTTAATTTTGATAATTAAAATTTATTCTTAAAGTAATATAAACGTGTAATTACACTTGTACAATCAAACAGTACGCTTGTAATTACATAATTACATTGTATTACATTATGACAAATAAATAGGTCGGGCGTATCCACTATATTGTGTAATTACTACCATAGTTGGTAGTAATTACTTCACTTTCAATTATAATGTGGCTTTCCAAACAGACCTTAAATGATATTTTAGAATATTATACACATTTTTAATTTAAGATCACAAGATTCAAAAGTTTCTCTTTATTTCTTAAACTCCATGTGTAATGACTCGAAAAATTACTTTACCTAGAAAATCTTAAATTACCCTCCCCAAGCCTTTATTTTCTTGTTTGTAATTTGTAGGGATGGGTGGCACAGTTTCTGAGGTAATCGAGTAGGTTTCGAACCCATTTTGATAGGTTTGAGAAATTCCAAGTTAAGAGAATAGAGAAGTTTGACCTATAGTTGATTTTTGAGTAAACGTGTTCCGCTCGTAGTTTCATTAATTCTATTAGCTATGGAACAACGTTTATGACTTAGTCGAGCCTTTAGTTCGGTTTCTGAGGCAGCCCCATGAATTTTGGGAGTCTACTTGTAAAATTGTGAAAATTAGAACTTAAGAGTTGACTTTAGTCAAACCCGAACCTTAGAGACCTTTTCTGGGAATTCTGAGTGTGCGAGAGTGTTCAACATGTGTTTTCTGATAAGGATGCATATTTGGTTTGTGTTATTTGACTTCCGTATGATTTTTTAGTGTTGAATTGAAGTTGGAGAGAAACTAGCAAAATCTTGTTTTAGTTGTTTCGGTTTTCTTCTTCGTTATCATGAGGGAGGGAACGCGATCACGGGACTTGGTGAAATCAGAATCTTGGTCGCAGTCGTGTGTACACGCGCCTAGGTGAGGGAGAGTTGCGGTGCTTCGTAGTCGCGTGGTCTCTATGCAAGTTGGGTTGGGTTGGGTTAAGCCTCCACAGTCACGAGCGGGGTTTCGCTATTGCGAAGGAGGCACTATAGCAAACAGTGATAAGCCCTATTCCGAACCTAATGTCCCCATTTCTATTTTTCAAGTCCTTAAGCTTGATTATTGGGAGATTCAAGAGTAAATTCAAGATTCCTATGTAACTTCTAAACTCTAATCTTAGTCATTTCTATTGGTCAGTTTCATTATTATAGGCTTGAATCAATTTTTTGGCAATGGAAAAATAGGAATTGATTTATGTTGAGAACAAGAGAGTTTTAATTAGGAATTGGGGGTTAAGTATTGAAATATAATATTGTAGATTAGTGATGTAATTGACTAGTATTAATTGACATATTGCATGCTTAAACCCTTTTTAAGAATTGGGAAGAAATTGTAGGATTTGAATTGGGGATTTTGCCTTATCTTGAAATTGAGGACCCAATTGGGATCCGTTATTAAATCAACTTGATATTATGACTAGATATCATGTATGGATACTATTTGGGTAGAAAAGTCTGTATTTTAATAATGTAGGTCCAGGGTTCCTTTGTAAACTAGCTTGTGGATTATGAGTATTGACTAGACCGTAATCTCATATAATCGATATGATTGATCAGAGTGGCCTCATGAGGAGGCTCAATAAAAGGGGAAAGCTACCGTGTGACTTCTTCGGATCTATCCAGGCAAGTTGAGACTTTCTAGATTCTAGTATTGTGTTTACGTGTTGGTATGTGTTGTAATGAACTAAGGAGAGTAATGGGGATTTGGGATCCTATATTAGTGAGGTGTCGAGTAGTAATTTGGGTACCGGGTGAACTTACTTGGGTAATTACTAAACTAGAATGATACATGTGAAGGAGTTTATGTTTTTAGCCTTCGAGCCATGAGTGCGGTGCAAGAGTCTGCTTAGGTTGGTATAGTTGTTGTGTACTCGGGCTTGTAGCCATTTGATGTGATATTCTGATTTAAATTGTCATGCATTCATCACTCCACATCTCGCCTGAACGCTTGAATAGTAACTGATAAACTGATTATGCTAATTATACTCATATTTATCTCATTCGTACAATATATATATTTGGCATTGACTTACTGATATACTACTGAGGATGACTTGGGAAGTCAGATTAAGGGATATAATACATGGTTATGAGAGTGATTACTGATATGACACTTCATCCCTCGTGTTGGTATCCGATGGAATCAGATGGGTATCCTCATGGGTCATGTGATAGCTACTGCAACACTGTGTGATATCGGGTACATATGGCCACTTACAATCATATATATCATTCTGCATTGCGTTCATTTATATCATGATATGTAATAGATGTTGTGTGTGCTCAGTGTTGGATTCTTCTATACTTGTGATTCTTGGGCTGATAGAAGGAATACTAGTAGTTTATACGTAATCTTGTTGTGAGACTTGAGTGGGGTGTCTTGATGGGTCTAGAAACCCTAAATGGGGGTTTAGGCTGAACCTTGTACGAATCTGAGACTATGAGAGAACTTGTACACTATTGAACTGTAGGCTTATTGTTTAAGTTCGTTAACTGATTATATTATACTTGAGTAACTAACTAGTAAAGAGGTATAGGAAAGTACCAACCATAACCACCATTATAGTTAGGGCCGGTCGACGATACTGTTGAGTACACGTATTTCTCATACTCACTCTAAGTTTGTTGCACTCCATATACAGGTACTGAGCCAGGAGGTGATGGAGCATTTGATCGAGCTTAGTACGTGTTGATCATTTGGAGACTTCAGGGTGAGCCAGTGATGCATTCCCGACATTGGAGCTCTTTATCTATCTTTATCTTTCTGTCATTTACATTCAGACAATGTTGTTATTTCTATACGATGAAGGATTCCGGGGCATGCGACCAGGATGCGGGTTAGATTCCCGGATTATTTTTATTACTCCATGGACATGCTTATACGATGAAGGATTCCGGGGCATGCGACCATGATGCGGGTTAGATTCCCGGATTATTTTTATTACTCCTTGGACATGCTTATACGATGTGGGATTCCGGGGCATGCGACCAGGATGCGGGTTAGATTCCCGGATGGTTTTTATTACTCCATGGACATGCTTATATGATGAAGAATTTCGGGGCATGCGACCATGTTGGATATTGTTATTCCATGGACTAGCTCTCCATGAGGTTTAGTGACGCAGGATGGTCTGGTAGTTATCTTCCGTACTTGCCCGATCGATGGCAGCCGGATCCGTAGTTGGCTTTCGTACTTGCCCCCGTCAGTTCTATGGCACAGATTGGTACGGTAGACTCTGGTAGATAGCTTTCGCACTTGCCCCGATCATATCTTGTAACGGCAGGCTGGATCTGGTAGTTGGCTTTCGTACTTGCCCCGGTCAGTTGTTGACGCAGGCTGGATCTAGTAGTTGGCTTTCGTACTTGCCCCGGTCAATTTTATGATCAGTGAATCAGTGGTTCGCTTTCTACATGGCGCATAATTTTTATGACACAGTGGGGTCGTGTTCATGTATACTTATTGGTGTTATATTATATCATGGGATCGCCGGCGATGAGGAAGGAATTCCACGGGCATGATTGATATTATGGGCGTGAGACCCATGGTTATATGTGAGTAATGACTTCGAGGGCATGCGTCCCTGGCTTGACATGACTGATTACATATTATGTACTGTATTTTGGTTATCATACATGTCTCCTGTTTTATATAAGTATTATGATTTCATTCTGATATTTTGATTCACATACTTGGTACATATTTCGTATTGACCTCGCCCGGCCGCGTTCATCTTGCGCATGTTGAGGTACATAGCTTGCTGATCCGCACTCTTAGGATCACTGTTCAGTTCTTGGAAAACTCTATTTCTCCAGAGGCTTTGTCTTTTGGTACGGTTCCCTGATGTTGTAGATTTATGTACATTCAGGGGTATGGCGGGGCCCTGTCCCGTCACAGTTGTTATGTCAAAACTCTTAGAGGTCTGTAGTCATATCTTGTGGGTCGCTTTGTAAAAAAAAAAGAGGTAATTGCTTTTGGATTTATATATATCCAGGGAGGTAGCCTTATCGGCTAACCTGTTATTTATTTCTTGTTAAGTTCATGTATGTTCCGCTGATTATCTCTGATGTATACATGTAAGGGTGCCCAGGTAGGCACCAGTCGCGGGCCCGGGGTCAGGTCGTGAAAATACAATACAATACAATACATGGTTATGAGAGTGATTATTGATTACTGATATGACACTTCATCCCTCGTGTTGGTATCCGATGGAATCAGATGGGTATCCTCATGGGTCATGTGATAGCTACTGCAACACTGTGTGATATCGGGTACATATGGCCACTTACATTCATATATATCATTCTGCATTGTATTCATTTATATCATGATATGTAATAGATGTTGTGTGTGCTCAGTGTTGGATTCTTCTATACTTGTGATTCTTGGGCTGATAGAAGGAATACTAGTAGTTTATACGTAATCTTGTTGTGAGACTTGAGTGGGGTGTCTTGATGGGTCTAGACACCCTAAATGGGGGTTTAGGCTGAACCTTATACGAATCTAAGACTATGAGAGAACTTGTACACTATTGAACTGTAGGCTTATTGTTTAGGTTCGTTAACTGATTATATTATACTTGAGTAACTAACTAGTAAAGAGGTATAGGAAAGTACCAACCATAACCACCATTATAGTCAGGGCCGGTCGACGATACTGTTGAGTGTTGAGTACATGTATTTCTCATACTCACTCTAAGTTTGTTGTACTCCATATACAGGTACTGAGCCAGGAGGTGATGGAGCAGTTGATCGAGCTTAGTACGTGTTGATCATTTGGAAACTTCAGGGTGAGCCAGTGATGCATTCCCGACATTGGAGCTCTTTATCTATCTTTATCTTTCTGTCATTTACATTCAGACAATGTTGTTATTTCTATTCAAAGTTGTATTCATACTACATAGGCTAGAAGACTAGCTAGCTATTACAAAAATACCCTTAATAAAGTAAGAGCCTTGTTCGGTGATCTTCTCAAGAAATGATGGCTGTCTCTATAAAATAACTTTTCACATAAATAGCCACCTTCCGGTCTTGACATATTCATCCTATACCGTGTTTCTCTTCTTCAACTAAGTTGAGTCCCTCAAGGATCTCCAAGGCCTCTCCTTGTATGAACACGACTCGTATTAGTTGGAGCTCCTCGGCATAGTCTCGCGTGAAAGAATTTGAGTGAGTTGTGTCTTATTCCTTCCATGCTATTTCTTATAGCTTGATTATCTCCACACATAGGTCTTCAATGGCCTTCAAAGGCCCATCCTTCATTGTCAAGGAGTGTAAGCTGTGAAGATATCCGTTTTGAGACCCCTTGAAGTTCCTCAAGTGTGGTGAATATGCTCTATGGATCATTGGCATCAAGCCAAGCTCCACCACGAATCCTAGCTCTCATAATCACGCTCACGCCATTTTGTATTGTATCAAGTATGAAAAGGCATCAAGGAAATTGGTCAACAAAGATAAAGCTACTTCTACACTCATCACAAGGTGTCCTCAATTATTAATAACAACATCAAAAGGCGTACTAATACGAGGAATGAAACTTTTTCTTTCACATACTTAGGATGTCCAGTCTTCTATGGGGGAGGGAAGTTGATATATTATGAAGACTTGTTGAAAAAGGTTATGAAGAGAGTATTCTCTTGGCAAAATAGAATGTTATCTTTTGGTGGAAGATATGTATTGATCAGTCATGTGTTACAAATCATGCACATGTATTAATTATCAGCAATGAACCAACTTCTGAGGTGATAAATCAACTTCACAAAGTATTTGCTAAATTTTTCTGGGGTAACACTGTGGGGGTGAAACGCAAACATTGGGGGTCATGGGATAGGATGTGTCTACCAAAAAAAGGAGGGGGGTTGGTTTTTGATCACTAACTGATAATTCAAATGCATTGTTTGCTAAGCTCTGGTGGAACTTCATATGTGGTAAGAGTTTATGGAGTAGCTACAGGCTGAACAAATACAGCAAAAATGACATCCTACCATGACTTTTGATAGAGAATTATCTCATGCATGAAAAAAGATGGAGAGCATAAGAGAATCAGTTGAGCCACAGATATGTTGACACTTGAGAAATGAGACATCTAACTTCTGGTATGAGAACTATACCAGACTTGGAGCATTATATTACATTACACCAGAAGCTGCAAAGGAGGAAGAAATAGAGGTCAGACAATTTGTGCAAAAAGGCAAATAGAGTATGGAACTATTACGGGACACTCTAGATCAAGATTCGGCTCAACACATTCATGATACAATCAAAGTTCTAACTGAAGAGGAAGATGATGGACCATGTTGGGTGTTAGAACCTAGTGTGAAATTCTTAGTTAAACGGGGAATTTCTAAGACAAAGGGAGAGCAAGCATGCTAACTATAGCAATATGTGGGAAAAAGAAATGTCTATCAAGATAAGTTTCTTTATGTGGAGGGTGTGAAAAGGAAGAATATTAACAGATGATATATTGAAAAGAATATCAACATACCATCCAGATGTTGGTGCTGAGAGGAGCACAAAGAAGAAACAGTATCCCACTAATTTCTAACATCCTACATAGCTGCAAAGTTATGGAGGTATTTTGCTTCTTGTGCAGGTATTATCACATATGAAGTCAATTAGCAATAGATGGCCCAACCATGGTGAGTTACTGATACTAAAACAGAGTTACAACCTTTTTTCAAAACTATGCCAGCAGTGATCATGTGAAAACTTCGAAAAATGAGAAACTCCATCAAGCATAAAGGATCAGTAACATTGAACATGTTGACACAACAAGTGCAACATACTTTACATCAACTAGGAAGGTTAAGATATCCATGGATACATAACATATACTATGAATAGAAAATAATGTATCAGCAACTTAGCAATTATAAATCAAAAGTTTATTATGCTAAGGTGTTATGAAATGACATCTTCCAAAAGATTAAAGTGTAACATAGACAGGGCAATCAAATACAATCTTGGGAGAAACTCTTATGAATTTCGCATCAGAAACAGTAGAGGTGATTTGGTATATGCACAAGCTCAGGAGATTGGAATCACTACAAATATTAAGGTTGAAGCTGAGGCAATAAGACATGCACTAATATACTGTAGGGAGAACAACATTGAGGAGATACAAATTGAGACTAATTCACTTGTCCTACAAAACATCTTGCAAGGGCTGTGAACTACTCCACGGGATATTAACGATTTGGAGGAAATTAGAATGGACATAAGGACAGTACAAGCTCAAATCACTCATATTTCCAGAGAGGATAACAAGCTTGCATATTTTCTAGCAAATCATGCTTTGGATAGTGCATAGATCAAAACAAGTAGCTTTATACACATGCCAACAGAAGGAAGAACAATAATTAACATGGACAAGACTCAGATTCCTCAACTGAGGATTAGAACAAGGAAGATCAATTAGATATGATAAACATGAATTTTTGTGAGATTGCATTCATACTGCCACAATCGGGTAGCCTACGTCAAAGTTGAACACTCCAACTTAGGATTATATTTTGTAACTGATCATATTGGGCAGTTCATTCTTTTTGTGATTTTAGCTAGTTCATAATCATATTAGAGAAATTATTTTAAATATTTATTTTGAAAGACTTTAATTAAGTTTTTAGTCTTTTTTAATTAAAATTTAAAAGTACATATTAAAATTTTCAATTAATATAATACATAGATAAATTAAAAAGTTAAAATTCAATTGTTAATAATACTATCACATATAGTGGCTGAACTAAGTAGTGTCAAGGGGGTTCAAAATTTGCTTGGATTATTGATCTGTTTTGTTGTGCAAATAGAGTGAAGTTGATCTGTTTTGATTATATGTGAGTTGTTGAATTCTCTTCACAAAAGAAAATTCTAAATATAGTGGTAAAGGGAGTTTAAAAATGAAGTCATTCAAGTATAGTGGTAAAGGGGTTCATAATTAGAGGTATAATGGTAAAGGAGGTTCAAAATTGCTTTTGGTTGCATGTTTAATTGTGACATTCTAGAATTGTTTTGCATCCTCTCGCATAAATTTCTAGTTTCGTCACTGATCACATACTCTCGTCAATTATTAGTTATTGATTTATATATTTACAAATATTTGTGATATTTTTCATTTTATGAGAAATATAAGGATAATTAATGTATTTTTTTGTTAGAAAATTAATAGTCTATTTAGCTAAATTTTTGAGAAGTTAAAGCACTTATATTAAAAAAATTGAGGTAAATATTTTTGAGTTGTAAGATAAATTATTTTTCAGAAGTTAAAAGAAAATAGTTTTTCCCCACAAGCACTTTTGCAACACTGATTAAGCACAAAATGTTGCTCTTATATTGACAAGTGTTCTTCAAATTAATCAGACAAACATAAACTGCTATTTTTTTTTAAAAAACACTTCTGACAAAAAAATATTTTTCGAAATAAAGTTTGAACAGACATACTATTAGTATGATACTCCCTCTATCCCAATTTATGTGACATTTCTTTTTATTAAGTTCTGAAAAGAATGACATGTTTTATATTATTAATAATTTAATTATAAATTTTTCAATTTAATCATAATTTATATCCACACAAATATATATATAACTTATTTTAAATTACAAATTTCAAAAAAAACAATTATTCTTAAATTTTATTTCTAGTCAAACACCGAGTTTTCTTCTTTGCTTGTTCCTTTGTGGATTCTCCATACTATTTTCTGATGGGTTATGATGAGATTTTTTTATAGGGTTTGGTATTTATACCTCCCACTATAAAGTCACACAAATTTCATAGTTAAAAAAAAATCTTTCGAAATTAGCAAGTTTTTGGATATCAAAAGACTTTTTGTTTCTTGAAGTTATCAAGCTCAGCAAACGCGGAAATAACATGAACCTGGATCTTGGCCCATTAAGACCATATTTGATATGAGTATGTATTCTTTCATGGGGTCAAAGAGTATTAAAATAGTGGGAGCTAATTAAACTAAAGGTCATGTTAATTAGTTAACGAATGTGTTCAATATAAATTATATTAGAGTATTGATTTCAAGTCTATCTTTTCTTCAGTATACAATGTCGAATCTGTTACTTAAAATATTGGTTGAAACGAACAAGGTGACTGGACCAAACTTCCCTGACTGTTTAAGAAATCTGCATCTAGTGTTGCGATTGGAAAGGATTGAATATGTGTTAGATAAAGTATTTCCAACAGTCCATGCTGAAGATTGTGAAGAGTATGCCCTGTTTGACAAAGCAGCCTATCAAAAACATCTTGATGACGCTACCTCGACACAATTGTGTTATGTTATCTTCTATGACTCCAAAGTTACAAAGACCTCATGAGAACATGTACCCCAACGAGATGCTGAAACATTTTAAGAGTTTCTATGACTCACAGTCTCAGACAATTGAGTATGAACTGATGAGAGACCTCTTCAAATGTAAATTGAACGAAGGGGGTCAGGTGTCACAACATGTTTTGAATATGATTGGGTTATGTCACGTCCCGAACCCCGGGCCCGTGACTGGTGTCCTACCTGGGCACCCTTCTACCTTAACAACTAAGCAAACTGCGGAATTTAAATAACACTTCATTTTTTTTTAAACCAACGTACGTGCAAGGCAAAGCCGACAAGGCTGCCATAATATACATAAACAAAAGACACTACACTGTACATGAGTCCAATCCCACATATGAATACAGACCTCTAAGAGTTATACTGAACTATGACGACAAGGCCGCCGTACCCAAAGCGTACAAAAGCACATCTTGAAAGAACTTATACCAAAAGATAAACTCCCGATGAAGGAGCTATCCAAAACTCGAACGGCGGTCCTACACTGCCGATCACCAAACAGCGTACCTAAACTGCGGCGCATGAACGGCCACGAAGGAGGTCGATCTGAAGAATGTACCAAGTATGTGAAGCGATGAAATCGTAATGAAATCATAACGATCTAAACAAAGCAGAGACATGTATGATAGCAACCTATAGTACACAATACATAATGATCATATCAAGTCGTGACGCGTGCCTCAAAGTCATTACTAAAATATAACTATGGGTCTCACGCCCATAATATCAATCATGCCCGTGGAATCCTTCCTCACTGCCGGCAGTCCATGATAATCAAATAACAGTACACTGTGTCTTACTAACAATGAGAGTAAATAGTAGTATACTCACAATATAAACTAGGAAGCTCACGATCAGCGGGACCACCCGCGCAGATGTCGTTAAGCAATCCTACTCGCGGGACTATTTCACCCGCGTAGGTCGCGTGGACCGGCGTGGTATTCTCGCGTGGGACTATTTCACCCGCATAAGCCCTTACGGACTCGCATGAGGTATTCTCGCATAGGTGGACGCCGCGTGGGACTATTTCACCCGCGTAAGCCGCGCGGACTCGCGTGAGGTATTCTCGCGCGTCGTGGGTAGCAAATCCACGGAATATGCAAATGCCACAAACTCGGGGAATGACCCCGAAATGAATGATATACCAATAGCACACAACCGGCTATTACCAGCACACACAGGCAATTCTCAATTAAACAAGCCAAAGTACTTATCAAGGCACACTTAGACTAATTCTCAATTAATCAAGCCAAAGTACTTATCAAGGCACACTTAGAATAATTCTCAAGTAATCAAGCCAAAGTACTTATCAAGGCACACATAGAATAATTCTCAATTAAACAAGCCAAAGTACTTATCAAGGCACACTTAGACTAATTCTCAATTAATCAAGCCAAAGTACTTATCAAGGCACCCTTAGAATAATTCTCAATTAATCAAGCCAAAGTACTTATCAAGGCACACATAGAATAATTCTCAATTAAACAAGCCAAAGTACTACGTACGTACATTCTTTTCAAAAGACTCTTTTTTATGTAATACCCCAGATACTAACACCCGTAGTATCAAGGTGTGTCTATTTTTCAAAGTAAGTTACTACATTCTTAGAAAACTCATTTCAAAGCTTGAAATCAAGTAACTTCAAATTTTCACAATCTAGGCAACTTATGCCCATTAATCAAAATAGACAACTTCCTAAACCTTCCATAAAGCCGTTATAACCAACTTCCCATAAAGCCGTTATAACCCTTTATGGTTTTTAGACAATTTCATTCTTTTTATAACTAAGAGACTTATACTTAAAACCAAGTATCACAAACTTTCAAATCAAGTTTCTTAACTTTCAAAAATACTTCGAGTCTCTTAATATATAGAAAACAAGTTTCTTCTACTTTTAAACCTCAAGTAACTCACACCATTAAAACAAGTTACTTCTCTTAAATCATGTCATTTCTCCTCTTTTAAAACAATTAAGTAAATCACTCCTTTGACTTCCCTAAAGTCATTATAATGGCCTTTAGGTTTTGGAACTAAGGCACTAGCCAAAAGATTTGGAAACCACTTCCTTTTCAAGACTCTATGTACTTTAAGTAAAATACTTTCTCTTTTAAGAATCCAACTTCACTAAGGCAATGGATTATACAACTTACAATTTAAACATCAAAGTACAATCAATGGAAGTACATAGAACAAATTCTACTTTAGGCAATCCAAATACAACCAAGGAATGGATCATTTAAGGAGTAGGACGTACTTTCTTTATCTCAAGGAATCATGCTAGAAGGAGATAGTTCACATACCTTTTGCTAAATCCACAAGCTAAGCGAATCGCGTGCGTAGAATTGTCAACCTATAATGGTCACAACAAGATTATCAACTTCTAGTCTCTAACGTAGAATAATACTAAGTATACGGTCTCTAATTCTACGGAAAATCGGGCAGCACTTCCTTTGTTTCTACTCACTTTGCCACCTTTTTCAAGGCCGAATACAATAACCAACACGCCACATTTAAGGCTCAAAACAACAACCAAACAAAGGGGATTACACGCCTTACAATACGTGTAAAATTCCGCCCCACAATTAATACGAAGTAGTTTCATATTCAAGCCATTCTCGACCAACAACACAACCAACAATTCAAAGTCTTTTCCAATCCTTTTCCAATTCCAAGTTCTAAGGTCTAACATGTTATATAGTCATAAACAACTTCATCAACTACAATTTCCTTCTTTATACAACATGCGACGACTTAAACTAATAATCGACTTGAATTGTAATCTTAAGGCTAAACATGCTAGTTTTCGGATTAGGGTTTCAATAGCCAATACACTTATCCAACTACATAATATATAACTCATGCTTGCTAATATCCATAGCTACAACAATAAGTAAACTTAATTACTAAAACGACAAGATTATACCTTTACAAGCCCTTAAAAATTCCAAGATTCAAAGTCGCGCCTTAGCAATTCTTAGCTCCTTTCCTAATGTTCCAATCCGCTTCAAGCACTCCTTAGAAGCCTACGAAGAACCCATCTTCAAGTTCCAAATTCAAAGTTGAAGAACTCCTTAAGTTTCCGCCTTGCGACTAATACGAAAACGTCGTTTTTCCGAAATCTTTCTATTGAGATATCCTTACAATACCCTTAGGGACATTGGGTTAAAGTCTTGTGGCTAATGGATCAAAACTACAAAATTTTGTGTGGATTATTCATCAAAGCCGAGAGCACCTTCTTGAACAAGAAGTGTTGTGATATTTTCTAAGTGTTGAACACCTTGTCTTGCACTAGTAGTATGCTTATATAACACACTGGAGGGCTAAGACTTAAACAAATGGGTGGCTAAGATGAAGATCACATGGATAATAGCCAAGTGGACAAGTTGACTTGGTCAACAATATCAAGCTAGCAAGACTTATTCATCCTCAATGGTAAATGACCATTTTACCCTTACAATTTCGACCAAGACCATGTGGGGGAGGTGCCACGTGTCACCCTCTCATTCGTCCATAAAATTCCGTAACCCTCGTGGGCCCCACAAAACGTAAAATTCCTCGGGTGGGCCCCACGTGACCAAATCCGTAAAAATCAATTTCCATAAGGTTAAGAGTTCCATACTCTTCAAATAATGCATTTTGAGAATTCAATTCTCAATAACGAACATTTTTCCTTTCCGACGTTCAGAAGATTTTTCCGTCGGAAAAAACAATTCTTCCTTTCGTACTAATTTCCAAGTCTTGTTTCCTTACGTACATTCTCTTATACAAGTCCTGGACTTACGGGGTGTAACAGGTTAATAGAGAGGTTGGCTTCGATTGGAACGAAGCTATCCGTGAATGTTTCTGTCAACCTAATTTTAAACTCGCTTCCTGGTTCGTTTGAGAATTTTATTGTAAATTTCAATATGAATGGAACCAAGGTGAGTCTCCCAGATTCACAATATGTTGAGGACCTTCGAATCGTTCACCTCCAAAGGTAAGATTGTGTTCATGGTGGGCTCCTCTAGCAAATTCAAGCCTAAGGATAAGAACGTCCAGAAGAATGGTAAGGTGATTGCCGCAACACCCACAGTTCTGAGACCTCGAAGAATTGTTCAAAAGAAGGCGAAGGTAGCTGCAGATGTATGCCTCAACTGCAAAACAAAGGGGCATTGGAAGAAGGACTGCACAGCTTCAGGGGGAGACAAAGAACCAGGTGCTTCTGGCCCTGCTGGACAAGGTATGTTTGTCATTGAAATAAATATATCTATAACTAACTCTCATTGTTGGGTATTATATACTGCTTGTGGCTCACACATTTGTAATAATGTGCAGGGGCTAACTGACATCAGAAAGGTTGGACCATGAGAGGTAGATCTATGCCTTGGAAATGGAGCACGAGTCGATGTTGAACGCATGTGAACTTATATACTAGATTTACCTGCTGGCTTTTGTTTAGAACTTAATAATTGTTATTTTGTTCCCTCGTTGACGAGGAATTTATTTTTTCCCGATGTTAAGACATTGGTGGGTTTTTCTCATTTATTACAAATGACAATTATGTGCTATCTTTTAATGGTTTTATTTGTGTAAATTAGGGTTATTCATAATAATCCGATCCGATCTGAAAAATGAGATATCCGATCCGTTTTTTGTGTTTCGGATATTTCGGATCGGATATCCGAAAAAAATCTGATCGAATACGAATCACATTTTTTAAAATTTCGGATACCCAAAAATCCGAAATATAATTTACTTTTCGTTGGGCTTCCTAGTTCCTGCTACAGCTACTGCCTACTTATTCGAAGTTGGCCCATAAAAAGTAAAGGCCCATCTGAAATATTAGGTCTGTTCATTCATTCGTCGCACTTCACAAATAATTGAAAATCTGTTCATTCATCTTCTTCAACAGAACAGAACCCTCTTTCAATCTTCACTAACACTAATAGAATCATATTTCAATCTTCACTAGCAACATCCGCAAAAGAACCCTTTTTCAATCTTCACTTCGTCGCACTCCATCAGAGTCTAGAGACCTTCGAATATCAATTATTTGGGATAAAAGGTTTCTTCAAAGTTCATGTGTTACTAATTTTCGGCCACAATGAGGTATTTTTCACCTTTCCAGTTTATTAATCTTTGAGAGATAATGGTGTATTTTGGCCACCATGGTGTATTTCGGCCACAAATCATTATTTTTTGTGTGTGTGGATTTCGGCCACAAATACTTTGAGATGCATCACATGCAATTCTTTCTTTCCTTTATTTTTGTTGATAATGGCCAGATTTACAATTGAAAGGGTGTTTGGATTGTTGTTGAAGAATGGGGAAAGCTGTGAATCTTGTTTTGTGAATACTTTGAGACTGCATTTACAGATTACAACGTTAATTTTTTTTATTACACCACAGTTAATTTTTTTTATTACACCACTGTTAAATCTTTTATTTTCTTTTGATTTTCCATTAAAGATTGCTAATTTTATATTCAATAATGTAGTAATTTCAGTGGGAGCAATGATGACATAGAAGTGGATACAAACATGGAAAATGTTTGCATTTCTGAGGATGAATTGACAAATGTGGAAGAAGAAGAAGTAGAGAAACGTTCGGCTCCACCAACTAAGAGAAAGAAAGACGCTCCTTCATCGTCCTCAAGCAAACCAAAAAAACCTCATTTGCCTCCTACTGTAAGTGGTAACTCTTCTCAGTCTCAACGTGTTAGGAAAAAAATATCTAAATGGTGGGTTCATTATGAAGATACTAGTGATCCTGATGTGGCTAGATGTAGTCATTGTGATGCACTTATTCGTTGTAAAAGGTCGAATGGTACTACTCCTTTAAAAAATCATGCTCAAAGATGTAAAAAATGTTCAACCAATTTAGATTTAAAGCAAAAGTTAATAGAGTTTGAAAAAAAAGCAATTACTAAAGAAGATGGCTCTACTGAGATGGTGAATGTCCCAAAGTTGTGGGATTTTGATAAAAAATTCACTAGAAAAATACTTGCTGGGATGGTAATTGTTGACGAGTTGCCTTTCATGTTTGTAGAACGTGAAGTTTTCGATATTTTTGTAAGGCAATAAATCCTACTTTTGTTGTGCCTTCACGTGCTACTATAACAAGAGATTGTTATAAGTTGTTCATTGGCGAAAGAAAAAAATTACAAGATTTTTTTAGAGGTCTAACTTCTAGGATTTGTCTCACAACTGATACATGGACTTCTGGGCAAAATTTGAGTTATATGTGTCTCGCCGCTCATTTTATTGACGAAAATTGGAAGTTACATAAAAGGATTATTAATTTTTGTCAAATTGCCGGCCATAGTGGGGAAATCATTGGTAGGACGGTTGAAAAATGTTTGAATGAATGAGGGATTAAGAAAATATTGACTGTGACGGTGGATAATGCTAGCTCAAATGATCTAGCTACTCAATATTTGAAAAGAAGATTGAACCATCATCGTGCTAAATGGTGATTATTTACATATGAGATGTGTTGCTCATATATTGAATTTGATTGTGAGAGATGGAAAGATCTTGATAGTTTCATAGTGAAAATCCGTGGTAGTGTGAGATATGTTAGATCTTCTCCTGCTAGACTTCAAAAATTTAAGGCTTGTGCACATAAGAGGGTTTGGAAACTAAGAGTTTGGTGTGTTTGGATGTTGATACGAGATGGAATTCCACTTATTTGATGCTTGAATCCGCCATGAAATTTAAAAAGGCTTTTACTTAACTTGCACTCTCGAGATAATGCATGTGTTAGAGAGCTTAAAAAAATTGGTGGTAAGCCGGATGAAAATGATTGGAATAAAGTTGATGTGTTGTTGCCTTTTTTGCAAATATTTTATAATGCCACTTTGAGGTTGTCCGGGTCTCGCTATGTGACTACAAATTCTTATGTGCATGATGCATTTGGTATTGGAAATATGCTTTCACAATATTTTGGGGATGAGGATGAAGGTATAAGAAACATGGCTCAACAAATGAAATTGAAACATGACAAATATTGGGGGAATGTCAACAATCTCAATATTTTAATGTTTGTTGCATTAGTCTTTGATCCAAGACATAAGTTGAATTATGTTGATTGGGTTGTAGAATCTTCTTATGGGAATGAACAAAGTACCCTCTTATCTCTAAAAATAAGAGTCACTTTGCGTGATTTGTTTGATTCTTATGTTTCTTTCATACCTTCATCAAAAAAACAAAGAGAATGAATCAAGTTCTTCTTCCTCTACACCTACTTTGAATAATGATGGGATTGGACAAAAAAAAGAATCATGAATTTTGAACAATTCATGACTCTTAAATATCAAAAGGAAAAGGGCGGTGTGGAAACTAGTGAGAGGAAAATGAGTTAGAAAAATATTTGAGTGATGATTGTGAGCATAATGATGCGAACTTTGATATTTTACAATGGTGGAAGGACAGAACTAAGACATATCCCATCCTTCAACTCATCGTGATGTACTTGCTATACATGTGTCTACTGTTGCTTCGGAAAGTGCTTTTAGCACCGGAGGACGTGTGTTTGATTCATTCCGTACCTCTTTGACTCCAAGAATGGCGGAGGCTATTATATGTGCTCAAGATTGGCTTCGAACTTCTCATGAGCCTCTTGTGATAGAGGAAATTTTGCTCGAGTTGGAGAATATGGAAGATGGTTAGTTTTATCTCAATTATTTTAAAAATATATTATTACATTTGTATTTTTGTTTACTTAATGCTAATACTATATTTTTCCTTGTGATATTTATTTTGTAGGTATGAAAGATTTGACTATGGAGCAACCAACAATTGATGTTGATGAGTCGTTGGATTTTAATTTGTGAACTTTATTTGTATTGGTGTATTAATTTGAGTGTTGGTTATTGGATGTTTTAGCTAGTAGTTAAATGTATTGGGCATTAGTATTATGAATGTTAATTTGAGGTAGATCTTATTGTAGATGTGTAGTTTTATTCAAGTCTAATTTCAAGAAGATTTAGCACATCATGTAGAGTGTGGAAACTGGAAACTGGAAACTAGAAAGGACTGTGGACTGTGGAGTGTGGCCTTTGGATGGAACACCACTTTTAAGTTTCAATCTCAACTGCTGTTAAATTGTTGTTCCTTTGACAATAGAGTGATCAATTTATATTGCAAAAACTGTGGAATGTGGAAACTGGACATTGGACATGACTTATTTCTGTTTATCATGTAGCAGGCCTTTGGATGGAAAGCACATCATGTAGCAGATTGAATGTTTGTTTAAGTGTTTATTTATTTTTGAATTGAACATGAATTCTCTTTAGCAGTTTGTTTGCTTTTATTCTCGACTTGAATTGAACAGGAATCTTTTTTTTCCTGGTCCAGATCCACTAAATTGTCTCATTTTGGCTTTTGCACCTATAAATTTCGGATATCCGATTATCCGATCCAAAAATTTCGGATATCCGATTTTTTCGGATCGGATTCGGATCATAATTTTACCGATCCGAAATTTTCGGATATCCAAAATTTTGGATAGTATAATCCGAAATGAACAGCCCTAGTGAAAATGCGTCGCTTGTGGATGGATTGTATGTTCTAAATTGTAGTCGTAAAATTTTCAATGTACAAAATAAACGAGCAAAAATAGATAATCCAAGAAATTCTACCTACTTATGACACTGTTGACTTGGTCACATCAATGAATCAAGTATAGCAAGATTAAGAAAGTTAGACTACTTAGAACCATTTGACTTAGAGTCCTATGGTAATTGTGAATCTTGCTTGAGAGGAAAGATAACCACCAAGCCACTTTCTGGGAAGGGCGTGCGTGACAAAGAGGTTCTTGAGTTAGTCCATACCGATATATGTGGGTCATTTTCAACTCAAGCTAAGGGAAGTTCTTCATCAATTTTACAGACGATTTCACAAGGTTTGGGCATGTGTTTCTGTCACGCCCCGACTTTTCCTAAGTCTTTACTTAGGGCGTGATGGCACCTGGGCAATTATTTTCCACCAGGAGCACCATTTAATTCTCTTTATTTAGAAATTTAAACTTATATTCAAATACGGAGCTATTAATAAAAATAACAATAAAGAAATTTGTTTATGACTTTATTGAAAATATAACGTGAGCCCATGCTCGTGCAAATATTGTTTCTACATAGACATACTGACAAATATTATTCTAAGTTGGAAGGGAGACCATTCCACACGGGCATTTCCCGAGACATTGGGCGACATTCGAACTCGACGAGTACCAAGCCCAAACAATGGACTTGGTATGACAAGAGGTCATGGACGATCGCTAGCCTTGGCGTGGAGTCTTTCCTCTATCACGCTTTCCTGAAACATGTTAAATAAAGAGTCAGCCCTACCATCTGAGGCTGAGTGAGAACCTTACCCTGCAATTCAAAGTAACACCACAATATTTCAAGCACAATCACATTATAACGTAATAAGCATATTGCAAAAATATATCAGGTTACAACATTTTTAAATATACAACAACTCCTCATAGGAAATTCTCGGTTTAACTAACACTTCATTTTATCTCGTATTATACGTTAAGACATTCCCCTGCATTTCCACATGTTTATTACATTTATATATTTGTGAACGCGTATTCACTTTTCATATTTATATATAGGTGAACATGTATTCATCTTTCATATTTGTTGCGGCGTGCAACCCGATCCATTATATTTACGTATTTGTGAACACGTATTCACTTTACGTTTTGTTGCGGCGTGCAACCCGATCCATTATGTTTACATATTCGTGAACGCGTATTCACTTTACGTTTTGTTGCGGCGTGCAACCCGACCCATTATATTTACGTATTTGTGAACGCTATTCACTTTATGTTTTGTTGCGGCGTGCAACCCGACCCATTATATTTACGTATTTGTGAACGCGTATTCACTTTACGTTTTGTTGCGGAGTGCAACCCGATCCATTATAATTACGTATTTGTGAACACGTATTCACTTTACGTTTTGTTGCGGCGTGCAACCCGATCCATTATGTTTACGTATTTGTGAACGCGTATTCACTTTACGTTTTGTTGCGGCGTGCAACCCGATCCATTATATATTTATATATTTATGTGAACACGTATTCACTTTTCATATTTTTCAGAAGATCGAATAAATACTATTCTCTTTTCTAACATTTTGTCATTCATACTTGTAACGATTATAACTTTTTAACCATAACTCCAACTAAGGTGTTTCTCAAGCGGAAACTAAGGTAAGACGGGGATCTTTCACTGTACCAAATTTCATTTAAAACTACTTTGGATAACTAACACAAATTTATCCTCAAAACAGCCACATGAAATTTGTTTCGGCAGAATTTTTATTAAACAACACCCAATCTTATAATAGTCATAAATCCTAATCTGTAAACCCGTTCAAGCCCCATAAATTCTCAAAACGACGAGAACAGAGAGATACACGTCTCCATGTGAACCATCCTTTCATATTTTGTACCGTTTGGTACAGTTTTACACTTTTATCCGCTGCCCTTCCTGGATCTTGATAGATCCGAGGCAGAAACTTTAAACAGCGATAACTCTCAATACGTAAGTCGGATAGACCCCCGTAAGGTCTCAAAATGTCCACAACAGAGAGATATATAACTTTAATTTAACAACAATTTTCATAGTCCCCACGGATTAGTACATTTTTATGTTTCAACGTCCTGCCCTTCTGGATTCCGATGAATCCGAGGCAGCAACTTCAAACTACAATAACTCTCAACTCGTAAGTCCGTTTTAATAAATCTTTATCTATATATGTCCGTAACAAAGATATTTACAACCATGTAAATTTTCATATAATTCTAATAAGTAAAACTCAATAAAAACAGTCCGTAATTATGCCTTTCCGAATTTCGACCAAATCTAAGGCAGGAACTTTGAACTATGATAACTTTCAAACCGTATGTCCATTTTACCTCATTTTTGGTTATATATGATCATATTAGAGAGGTGTACCACTCTTACGAATTTCATCAAATTATAACAATTATAACTCAGTGAGAACAGTTCGTAAAATTCATGACGCAACTAGTTATCTAAACAATCAAAAGTTCAATATTTCTTTTCAACACTCAATTCTTATTCTAACATGTATTGAACTAAAAATAAAGGATGTTACCAAGAATTTCTGAGTGAGAAAACTCACCTTGTAAGTGTGAAGATTATTGTTGTGTGGTTGCTAAAATTATTCTTACTCTCTAGTATTTTGCTTCTTGTTCTTCTTACCCTCTTGGTATTTTTTTCCTCTTCTTTTCACTTGTTTTTTCTGATATTCTAACCTTGATGTTATGTACTTTGTTTGTGTGTAAATACAATGTATAAGTGGAGAGTTTTCTATAACCTATGGGAGGTGGAATGACAAGAGTTGGAGGGGAAATGAAATGGGGGGAGAAGGGAAAGGGGTGGACGTCCAAAGCATGCATGGACGTCCTTCTTTTCTTTTTCTTTTTTTGTTTTGTTCTTTTTTTCTTTTTTTCTTTTTCTTTTATTTTTTGTTTTCTTATTTTCATTTTATCTATCTATTTATCCAACTTTAACACTAACTCTATCTCATGCAATTTATTCTTTGTTTTCTTATATTTTTTTTTTTATTAACCCAACCACAACTATATATTATTATTTTTTCCGGATTTTACATTCTCTCCTCCTTAAGCAACATTCATCCTCGAATGTGAATAAGGTCGTAACATAATCACATAGACACAATAATAACACAATCACATAGACACAATAATGTTTATTGTTATTGTAACAAATTTGGGGCTTCACATTCTCCCTTCTTTAAGAAGCATTCGTCCTCGAATGAGAATAAGGTTGTAACACATGCATATAGACACGCAAATGGCACACATATGAAGTACTATGTAATGCATTTTTTTTTATTTCCTTAGTCAAATAGGAATGGATATTTGACTTTCATCGCCTCTTCCGCTTCCCAAGTGGCTTCCTCTTTGGATTGATTCCCCCATAGGACTTTCACGGAAGCAATATCTTTATTTCTAAGGCGGTGAACCTTTCTATCAAGTATTTCTACCGGAGCCTCTTCATATTGAAGCTCTTTATTAAGAACTATCTTCTGGGGAAGGATGACGTGACTTGGATCGTGCAAGTATTTTCGTAACATTGACACATGAAATACCGGATGCACTGCTTCCAGCTCTTGTGGAAGTGCTAATTCGTAAGCCACATTCCCCACTCTTCGCAAGATCTCATATGGCCCAACAAACCTTGGGCTCAATTTCCCTTTCTTACCAAAGCGCATCACGCCCTTCATTGGGGACACTTTTAAAATACTTTCTCCCCCTCTTGGAATTCAAGATCTCTTTTCCGATGATCCGCATAAGACTTATGACGGCTATGAGCTGTTTTGATCCGCTCCCGAATCATCTGCTCCTTATCATTTGTTTCTTGAATGACTTGTGTCGAACGATTGCATCTCACCCACCTCGAACCATCCAAGTGGAGACCTACATTTTCGTCCATATAATGCTTCAAACGGGGCCATTTGTATGCTAGAGTGAAAACTATTGTTGTAGGCGAACTCAATTAGACATAGATGGTCCAACCAGCTTCCCTGAAAATCTAACACACAAGATCGCAACATGTCCTCAAGTGTTTGGATTGTTCGCTCAGCTTGCCCATCTGTTTGCGGGTGGAAAGTCGTGCTTAACTTAACTTTTGTCCCGAGTCCCTGCTGGAAACTTTACCAAAAGTGTGAGGTGAACTGGGAACCCCTATCTGAAATAATTTGTAAGGGAATCCCGTGTAACCGCACAATCTCCTTCAAATAAATCTGTGCGTACTGTGGTGCGCGATATGTAGTCTTGACCGGTAAGAAATGGGCTGACTTTGTAAGTCGATCAACAATCACCCAAATAGAATCATACCCTTCTCGAGTTTTCGGTAGACCAGTTACAAAATCCATATGAATCGCCTCCCATTTCCACATGGGGACCCCAATGTCCTGAAGTAATCCGCGGTGTTTTGATGTTCACTTTCACTGCGACATTAAGACACCTCCCGATAAACTCCATGGCGTTCTTCATCCCGTCCCACCAGTAATTTACCTTGAGGTCCTGATACATTTTTGTTGACCCTGGATGAATGAAATATCTTGTGTTGTGACCCTCATCTAAGATCTTCCTCCTTAGATCCTTTACCTTAGGAACACATAACCTACCCTTATACCGGCGGTTCCGTCATTATCTCCCGATATGGCGTGAAGGTTTTCCTGTTGGATCCTCTCCAAATCCAACAAACTCAGTATCCTCAAACCGACTTTCTTTTATTTACGAAGCTAAGGCATCGCGAGGTATCATGTACCACCACCCTACCTTCACCGATCTCAGTTAAGCTAACCCCGAGGTTTCCCAATCTTTGTACCTCCCGAACAATACCCCTCTTTTGTATTGCCAAATGGGCCAAGCTGCCCATTGATCTCCTACTGAGTGCGTCAGCCACCACGTTGGCTTTCCCAGGATGGTAAAGAATACTAAGGTCATAATCCTTAAGCAACTCTAACCATCTTCTTTGTCAGAGATTCAAATCCTTCTGCGTGGTTATGTACTGCAAACTCTTATGATCTATAAATATGTCCACATGCACACCATACAAATAATGTCTCCATATTCGTAAGACAAACACCACCGCAACTAATTCCAATGCATGAGTTGGGTAATTCTTCTCATGTATCTTCAATTGTCTAGATGCATACGCAATAACCTTTCCAAACTGCATCAAGACACATCCTAACCCAACTCTAGAGGCATCGCAATAGGATATGAACCCTTGTCCATTGGTAAGGTTAGGACTGGTGCAATAGTCAACAATTCCTTTAGTTTCTGAAAACTTGCTTCACATGCTTCTGACCACTGGTACTTAACCGATTTTTGAGTCAACCGGGTCAAAGGAGCAGCAAGACTAGAAAAACCTTTTACGAATCTGCTATAATACCCAGCCAAACCCAAGAAACTTCTAACCTCTGTCGGAGTGGTCGGTTTTGGCCAGTTCTTCACTGCTTCTATCTTCTGGGGGTCTACCATAATTCCATCCATTGACACAACATGGCCCAAAAAGGCTACCTTTTCCAACCAAAATTCACACTTTGAAAATTTAGCATATAGTTTCTCCTGTTTCAAGACTTGAAACACTACCCTCAGATGCTCTTCATGTTCTTCAACACTCTTACTGTAAATTAGGATATCATCTATGAACACGATCACGAACAAATCTAGGAATGGTTTGAAGATTCTGTTCATTAAATCCATAAAAGTTGTTGGGACATTGGTTAACCCAAAAGACATGACCAAGAACTCATAATGGTCGTATCGGGTTCTAAAGGCTGTTTTGGATATATTATCTGGATTTATTTTCAGCTGGTGATATCCCGAACGGAGATCAATCTTGGAAAAATAGCTAGCTCCCTGAAGTTGGTCAAAAAGATCATCGATTCTTGGTAATGGGTATCGGTTCTTGATCGTGACCTTATTGAGCTGCCGATAATCGATGCACATTCGGAGCGATCCGTCTTTCTTTTTCACAAACAGATCGTGCGCACTTCGGGAAACACTAGGCCTTATAAAGCCTTTATCCAGAAGATCCTTCAATTGTTCTTTTAACTCCCTCAATTCAGCTGGGGCCATTCGATATGGAGGAATAGAAATGGGTCTTGTACCCGGAATTAACTCTATAACAAACTCCACTTCTCTATCCGGAGGAAGGTCTGGAAGGTCTTCAGGAAAAACCTCCGGAAAATTTCGAACAATAGGAACACCATTCACCGCTGGGGATTCTTTTTGGGTATCCACTATATTAGCCAGATATGCATACTCCACTCTGTGACTTCTCAATAACTTTTGAGCCCCAAGGTAGAAAATAAACTGACATGAGGATATTCCAATCCTACCCCTTATAACAACTTCTGGTTCTCCGGGAAAAGTTAATCTCACTATCTTTCGCCGACAATCTAACATGGCATATCATGCCGACAACCAATCCATACCTAAAATGACGTCGAAGTCTACCATATCAAGTAGTACTAGGTTCACCATTGTTCCCCTGCCATTCACTTCTAATGGGAAATTATTTACCACCCGAGAGACCCAAATTGAGGCCCCTACTGGTGTCATAACCTCAAAAGGTTCACTTAAATAAGAAGGTTCTACGTGTAAATTCTTAGCAAAGCCCATTGACACATATGAAAATGTAGAGCTGGGATCGTATAATACAAATGCAGGAATACTCGAGGCTAGCAAAATACCTGTGACCACCGCATTAGATGCTTCTGCCTCATTCCTCTGGGGCAAAGCGTAGAGCCGATTAGAATTGTTGGGTTGTTGACCTCCCTGACTCTGGCGGGGTTGGTTTCCCTGATTTCCCCTTTAGGCAGTTGTGGTTGCTTCTGACCTCCCCTGAATAGATTGTATTTGAGTCCTTTTTTTGCAATCCCCGACATAGTGGCCTGATTCTCCACAGTTATAACATGACTTCGTTAAGAGCCGACATTCTCCAGCGTATTTCCTTTGACAAATCTTACAAACCGGTTTGTCCCCTCCTGTGTTAGGATTGGTGGCCTTGTCATTGCTCACTTGGTGATTAAACTAACTGTTCCCCTTAGGCTTGAAATAAGACTGGCCCATAGATTGGTTCGGTCTTGAAGATCCCTTACTAAACTCCTGCTTCTGATTTTGACTCTGACTAAATGATCCTGACGTCCGAAACCTTTTCTGCGAATACTTTTTTTTTTTGTTGCTTTAGCAAAGCCTTCTATCCTCATTGTCATACCGACGATCTGAAGGTATGCCCGATAATGGGCTAATGACACTACCTTCTCTTCCAAGTTTGGGTTTAAACCCTTAACAACTCTTTTGACCTTCTCCCTTTCTGTAGGAATAATATGTGCGTTGTATGCTGACAATCGGATGAATTAGGTATTGTATTCTATCACATTGCGGTCTCCTTGTTTCAACAGTTCAAACTCACGTCTGAGCGCATCTTTTCGGGAGTTAGGCATGTACTTTTCACTGAATGCGGCTCTGAACTCCCCCCACGTCATCAGTGGTGACATCGGAAAATGATTTCTTCTAAAATTTCTCCACCACACCCGTGTGTCGTCCACTAACCGTGCGATTACCAAATTGACGTCATGCGTCTCCACACATCCTCGTGTAAACAGTAGGTTTTCTACCTCATCGAGAAATACTATTGGGTTAGACTTGTAGTCCTTCCCTGTATAGATATGTTCCCTTCTTCTCACAAAATTTGCCTCATAGTCTATCTGGTACCTCTCCTACCTTTTCGGTCGGTGGTGCAGTCACATCTGGTTATTTTATCGTTGTACACTCTCTTCCACAATCCTTTGAAGGAGGTAGTACGAGAATCAAGTCTTTGAAAAGACTCAAGATAGGCACGAGAAGAGTATGAAAGAAGTGAAACTTTAGGATGTTATTCCGTTTACTTATTACTAAGGTGGCGCGCACACCGTCGCAATAAGTAACCGTTCAAACACCCAACTCGAAGAAAAACTTCCTAGAATCTCTTAACCTGGTTTAGCTTTGATACCAACTTGTCACGCCCCGACTTTTCCCAAGTCTTTACTTAGGGCGTGATGGCACCTGAGCAATTATTTTCCACCAGGAGCACTATTTAATTCTCTTTATTTAGAAATTTAAACTTATATTCAAATACGGAGCTATTAATAAAAATAACAATAAAGAAATTTATTTATGACTTTATTGAAAATATAACGCGAGCCCATGCTCGTGCAAATATTGTTTCTACATAGACATACTGACAAATATTATTCTAAGTTGGAAGGGAGATCATTCCACACGCATTTCGAGACATTGGACCGACATTACGAACTTTGGAGTACCAAGCCCGAAACAATGGACTTGGTATGACAAGAGGCCGCGGGACGATCGCTACCCTTGGCGTGGAGTCTTTCCTCTATCACGCTTTCCTGAAACATGTTAAATAAAGTCGACCACTACCGTACGAGTGAGTGAACCTTACCCTGCAATTCAAAGTAACACCACAATATTCCAAGCACAATCACATTATAACGTAATAAACATATTGCAAAAACATATCAGGTTACAACATTTTTAAATATACAACAACTCCTCATAGGAAATTCTCGGTTTAACTAACACTTCATTTTATCTCGTATTATACGTTAAGACATTCCCCTGCATTTCCACATGTTTATTACATTTATATATTTGTGAACGCGTATTCACTTTTCATATTTATATATAGGTGAACATGTATTCATCTTTCATATTTGTTGCGGCGTGCAACCTGATCCATTATATTTACGTATTTGTGAACACGTATTCACTTTACGTTTTGTTGCGGCGTGCAATCCGATCCATTATGTTTACGTATTCGTGAACGCGTATTCACTTTACGTTTTGTTGCGTGCGGCAACCCATTATATTTACGTATTTGTGAACGCTATTCACTTTATGTTTTGTTGCGGCGTGCAACCCGACCCATTATATTTACGTATTTGTGAACGCGTATTCACTTTACGTTTTGTTGCAGCGTGCAACCCGATCCATTATAATTACGTATTTGTGAACACGTATTCACTTTACGTTTTGTTGCGGCGTGCAACCCGATCCATTATGTTTACATATTTGTGAACGCGTATTCACTTTACGTTTTGTTGCGGCGTGCAACCCGATCCATTATATATTTATATATTTATGTGAACATGTATTCACTTTTCATATTTTTCAGAAGATCGAATAAATACTATTCTCTTTTCTAACATTCTGTCATTCATACTTGTAACGATTATAACTTTTTAACCATAACTCCAACTAAGGTGTTTCTCAAGCGGAAACTAAGGTAAGACGGGGATCTTTCACTGTACCAAATTTCATTTAAAACTATTTTGGATAACTAACACAAATATATCCTCAAAACAGCCACATGAAATTTGTTTCGGCAGAATATTTATTAAACAACACCCAATCGTATAATAGTCATAACTCCTAATCTGTAAACCCGTTCAAGCCCCATAAATTCTCCAAACGACGAGAACAGAGAGATACATGTCTCCATATGAACCATCCTTTCATATTCTGTACCGTTTGGTACAGTTTTACACTTTTATCCACTGCCCTTCCTGGATCTCGATAGATCCGAGGCGGAAACTTTAAACAGCGATAACTCTCAATCCGTAAGTCGGATAGACCCCCGTAAGGTCTCAAAATGTCCACAACAGAGAGATCTATAACTTTAATATAACAAAAAATTTCATATTACCCACGTATTAGTACAGTTTTACGTTTCAACGTCCTGCCCTTCTGGATTCCGATGAATCCGAGGCAGCAACTTCAAACTACAATAACTCTCAACTCGTAAGTCCGTTTTAATAAATATTTATCTATATATGTCCGTAACAAAGAGATTTACAACCATGTAAATTTTCATATAATTCTAATAAGTAAAACTCAATAAAAACAGTCCGTAATTATGCCTTTCCGAATTTCGACCAAATCTAAGGCAGGAACTTTGAACTATGATAACTTTCAAACCGTATGTCCATTTTACCTAATTTTTGGTTCTGTATAATCATATTATAGAGGTGTACCACTCTTCCGAATTTCATCAAATTCTAACAATTATAACTCAGTGAGAACAGTTCGTAAAGTTCATGACGCAACTAGTTATCTAAACAATCAAAAGTTCAATATTTCTTTTCAACACTCAATTCTTATTCTAACATGTATTGAACTAAAAATAAAGGATGTTACCAAGAATTTCTGAGTGAGAAAACTCACCTTGTAAGTGTGAAGATTATTGTTGTGTGGTTGCTAAAATTATTCTTACTCTCTAGTATTTTGCTTCTTGTTCTTCTTGCCCTCTTGGTATTTTTTTCCTCTTCTTTTCACTTGTTTTTTCTGATTTTCTAACCTTGATGTTATGTACTTTGTTTGTGTGTAAATACAATGTATAAGTGGAGAGTTTTCTATAACCTATGGGAGGTGGAATGACAAGAGTTGGAGGGAAAATGAAATGGGGGGAGAAGTGAAAGGGGTGGACGTCCAAAGCATGCATGGACGTCCTTCTTTTCTTTTTCTTTTTTTGTTTTTTTTGTTTTTTTTTTGTTTTTCTTTTGTTTTTTGTTTTCTTGTTTTCATTTTATCTATCTATTTATCCAACTTTAACACTAACTCTATCTCATGCAATTTATTCTTTGTTTTCTTATATATATATATTTTTATTAACCCAATCACAACTATATATTATTATTATTTTTTTCCGGATTTTACAGTTTCTTATGAAAGACAAGTCTGAAGCCTTTGAGAAATTCAAGGAGTATAAGTCAGAACTAGAGAAGCAACTTAAAACAAGTATCAAGACCCTTCGATCAGATCGAGGAGGTGAATACTTAAGTAAAGAATTTCTAAATTACTTAAAGCTTCATGGGGTCCAATCACAATGGACACCTCCTGGAACGTCATGCCACAAATGAATGGTGTTGCCGAAAGGAGAAATCGAACCCTATTAGATATGGTTAGATCCATGATGAGCTACTCAGCTCTACCAATATACCTTTGGGGATATGCATTACAAAGCTCAAGACATATCTTGATGACTTCAAGTCTTAGTCTGGTTATACCTTCATTTTAAATGGTGGAGTAGTGAGTTGGAAAAGTTTCAAGCAAGCTACAACTGCTGATTCGACAACTGAAGCCAAGTACATTGCTGGTAAGGAAGCTGTCGCGATATCTGAGTTCTTAAAGGAACTAGGGGTTGTTCCAAGTGTCACTTGTCCAATAATGATTTACTGTGACAACACTGGTGCGATTGCTCAAGCTAAGGAACCAAGATCAACAAACAGAAACAAACATATACCAAAGAAATACCATATACTCAGAGAGATGGTGGAGACTGAAGAAATATTATTAGACTATGTTCCCACAAATGATAATCTAGCTGACCCATTTACTAAACCATTAAGCCTAGTTAAGCATAATTGTCATTTTGAAAATATGGACATTAGATACGTTGGAGATTGGCTCTAGGTAGACATTGAAAGTATGTATGTCCTAGAGACAATCATTTTAAGGACAAATGTACTTGAACACATTCATATTATTAATAAAGATTAATATATTTTGGCATTTGTAATTATTGAATTATTATTTGATTATTCATTAATGTGCATCCCTTGAGCTTATGTTGTTATTGATAGAGTGAGATATTGATGATAGAGCATAACTCTCAAAGTAGCCTCGACTGATGATCACTAAGAATGGGATATCAATGATATGTTATAAGTCGACATATGGTCTGTATCTCATTCTTAGAAAATTAGTATGTCTCGCTTGCTGCTAGTAATGGTTACTAGTGATGGACAAATGGATACTCTTAGAGAGTATGATATACCCTGATAAACTATTTGATGTACATGGAGATAGAGGTCCTTTAACTTAAGGTCAATACGCGCCTAGTTTACAGAGTAATGTACTTTGACCCTGTCCTAAGCTTGAATTTCTTATAGGATAAGACACGACTTGTGTTGGGTACATTGCGATGTAAACTAAGGTGGTAGTTGAGCCAAGAATAGGATTCATTCCTCGACTGGATATTCGAGAGAGAGCACTCAGCTTCTCAGTGATATTAGGTCAACCAAGTCATTGGCCAATGCAAGAGACATATCTAGAATATGGTCTAGTTGTCTACTAATATTGATGAGATAAAATGATCGAGTCATTTGGATAGAAACATGGCAAATCCTAAGCTTGATCGAGTATGTCGTGAATGAAAGGAATTTATCATCTCACATAAAGGTTATGTTTACTGGAGTCATGTAAACGTACTTCACATATTGAGTTCGGCATACGACGCAGTCTAGGAGTTCCGTATGAATCTTAATTTGATTAGTATCGATGTGTGAAGGCCTAAAGGGTTATACTATCTCGATTCTCTTTTCGGTCTAAGGGTATATTGAGAGAATATTAAATATTTAATTTAGAATCGAGATATTTAAACTGATAATAAATTATGGGATAATTTCTATTTAATGAAAATTATTTAATTAAGTCAAAATTAGATTTTGGATTTAAAATTAAAATGTGTTGCATATTATATGATGGGACAGAAGGGCCGCGACGCCTACCAGATCGGTGGCGCGCTGGCGTATAAAACGATAGTCGTGCCGTGGCGCGAACCCGTGATGAGCCCGATCCGTGACCAGCTGCGCCGGGATTTGGGTCGGGCTTAGAGTCGACCTGTAACGAAAATTGACATAATCCCTACTATATAATCAGCACTTAACCCCATAATTTCACACACTTAATTCTTACTTTCTGAACTCAGAGTTCAGAAAATAAAATCCTATCGACCTCTGCCAAGATTTCCTGGCTTTCCTGACAGAGGAATATACCGAAGCAAGGCTTGCAGTCGAAAGGACAGTCGCGTGCGCTCCCTATAGTAAAGATTCTAGATAACGCAAATTGTAAGTTTATGTTTATGTCTTTACATGTTCAATTGTAACATAACCATACCAGACAAAATTGTTGGGGTAAGTAAGTTAAATAAAATTTTAAATTTCTATTGTGCCTTACTTACATGTTTTGGATCCAACAAAAACCTTACACTTTAGCCCTAATATGAGTTTCGTTACTCTTCAACATTCACACTGCCTTGTCGTGTTAGGTGTTAAAACAATCATGTACTCACTTTATTTCAATTTGTTTGTCTTACTTTCTTTTTTAGTTTGTTTCAGAGTATTGAAATATCACTTTCTCTTTAATTTCAACATCTCAAATGGTATGTTTAAGATTAAAAGATTAAAACACGATACATTATACATATCTTTAGTTTAAGACCATTAAACTCCGTGACTAAGACAAACAAATTGAAACGGAAGTAGTAGTGTATTTGGTTTATCCTTAAATTGTTCGCTACTATAAATTGTGGTATGACCCTTCATCGGATCCCGCGCATAAAAAGAGATTAGTGTGCCTCAGGCTGTCCTTTTTATTATTATTATTATTATTTTATACATTATAGAGCCGAGGGTGTTTCGAAAACAGTCTCCCTACCTCCCAATGTAGGAGTAAGATCTGTGTATACTCTACCCTCCCCAGACCCCACCGTGTGTGATTACACTGTGTATGTTGTTGTTGTATTATAAATTGTAGATTGTCTTTGTTAGGAAGAGTTCTAAGTTGTGCCTACTTTATAAATTTTAGATGTCTGTGTTAGCGGAAACAAGTCCCTCAAAGATGCTAGGGAAGAGACTGCATCAGAGTGTTGATACTAGATCTCCCTCCAAATTTAAGCGTCGTAAAGTTGATACTACAATGGAATTTCCCTGAGAATTTTGGTCCATTTGTTTGTCAAAAGGACGGAAGCAGAATTCAACGCTATGCTAACGCTAAGATCTACACGGTATTCCCATCCACTCCCAAGCGTGTAAAAGTCAATGCTACGAGGAATTTTCCCGAGAATTCTGGCCCGTGTGTTCCTCAAAAGAAGAATGGAAACGGTACTCAATGTTCCGCTGATGTTGAGATCAAAAATTGTTCTGAGGTTGCTATGAATGTGATTGAGTCAGCTGAGAAGTGTTTTTGTGCCAAGTAATTTGAATGGCAAGCCTAAGAACCTACCAATGGTACATTCCTTGATAGATGCTACTGAATGGGAAGCGGAGGCAAAAGATATGCAAATTAATTTGCCACCAATTCCAAAAGAGGTTGGTTATTCAAGTTATTTGAATACCTCATGCCAACCTACTAATGGAAATCAACCTTTGAAGATAAAGGGCAGCCCGGTGCACTAAGCTCCCGCTATGCGCGGGTCCGGGGAAGGGCCGGACCACGAGGGTCTGTTGTAAGCTGTCGTACCTTCATTTCTGCCAGAGTTTCCACGACTTGAACCCATGACCTCCATGTCACATGAAACAAGAAAATCATATGCATGATGAATCTACTCAACAACATGGAGTCTTGGTTAATCAGAGGTTGAAGATCCCCGAAAAGGCATCAATTGATACAGGAAATAGATGTGATTGGTTTATAAAAGGAGGGCCTATTGAAAATGGACCTGAATTGCCTCCTATTGTTTCACAAGAAGATATTATTGAAGGTCAAAATGAACCTATTAAGGAAACAAGAAAGAGTGTTCAGCACGAAAAGTTTTCTGATGATGAATCCAGGAGTGGGGTGGATGATGATGAAATTTGCATTTCATCCCGCTTCAATTGGCTCAAGTCCCAAAGTGTCAGTAAGAAAGATGGCAAGGGTGAGATCATACAGGCAGAAGCAAGTAGTCCAGAACCCCTAGGCGAGTGCATGATTAATATTGAAGATGCAATCGATTTCAAGCCAGATTCGGATCAATATGAATCTGTTGTTATGATGAAGCAAATAGATATTGGAGTTTCTCAAGAAGATTCAAGGGATTCTGCTGTTATGTGTGGTGTTTCTAGTCATGGATTGTTAACTGAATATGAACATATTCAGAAAGTAAAAGAAGTTAGAGACACTCTTAAACTTTTTGATGACTTATATACTAAATCTTTGCGAGAAAATAAAGCAGAGAAACATGAAGGACAGTCTAAAAGAAGTATCCATATAGAGGCAGCAATGAGTTTGAGAAATCAGGAGAAGTGGGTAAATTGTGGGTGGACCTTTGGACATGTTCCTGGAGTTGAAATTGGGGATCAATTCCGGTTCAGGGCAGAACTTGTTATGGTCGGACTACATCGCCAATTTATTAAGGGTATCGATTATGTGAATATTAACGGAAAAGATTTTGCAACTAGCATTGTTGGTTCTGGTCGGTATGAGAATGAGGCAATATCTTCTCAAACATTCATTTATGTAGGCCAAGGTGGGAATCCAAAAGTGTATGGTAATGCGAGAGTGGAAGATCAGAAGCTTGAAAGGGGTAATCTTGCCTTGAATGACTCCATGGACTTGGGATATCCAATGAGGGTTATTTGTGGTCGACAAAGAGTGAATGGTGAAAAGAGTGCTATTAGATACATTTACGATGGGCTCTACACTGTGACTAAGTGTTGGCAAGAAAGAGGTCCAACTGGAAAATACGTTTTCAAGTTTGAACTGGAAATAAATCTTGGCCAACCAGAACTTACTCGTGAACTAGTGTCACGGCCAGCAAATTTAGGCAAGGTAAATCATTTTCGTAAAAATCTTAACAAGGCAACAAAATCAGTTATGCAAGTAGTGCATTCGGAGTTTGTTGTGGACTATGATCTCTCGCAAGGAAAGGAGAAGATACCGATCCCTGCTGTTAATGCAATAGATGATGAGAGACCCCCACCATTCACTTACATTACCAGCATGCAATAATCCAGATTGGTATCATATCTCTAGGCCTCAAGGTTGCAGTTGCACAAGTGGGTGCTCGGATTCTGGGCACTGCTCTTGTGCTTCTAGGAATGGAGGTGAGATTCCATTCAACACAAGAGGGGCTATTACTAGAGCAAAGACTCTTGTTTATGAATGTGGTCCATCTTGCAAATGTCCCTCTTCTTGCAACAATAGAGTTAGCCAACGTGGTCCTCGATACCATTTGGAGGTTTTCAAGACTGAATCAAGAGGATGGGGTTTGAGGTCACGAGGTTATATCAATGCCTCAATGGGAAGTTTTATATGTGAATATGTTGGGGAGTTGCTTGATGAAAAGGAAGTCGAAAATAGAATAGATAATGATGAGTACTTGTTTGATATTGGCAACTATGATGATGAAATCCCCAAAAGGAATGCCGTGCGTAGTAATAATTTGAAAGATGAGTCAACTTCTTTGAAGAGGAAGGATGAAGATGGTTTTACCCTTGATGCAGTAAGATATGGGAATGCTGGAAGATTTATCAACCATAGCTGCTCACCGAATCTTTATGCTCAAAATGTCATGTATGACCATGGTGATAGGAGAGTACCTCACATAATGTTTTTCGCTGCTGAGAGAATTGCTCCATTAGAGGAGCTTACTTATCAGTACAACTACCAGATTGACCATGTTCGTGATAAAAATGGAAATCTAAAGATAAAGAATTGTAGATGTGGCTCCCATAAGTGCGAGGGGCGAATGTATTAAAGAACATCTCATGTAACACTATTCCTCTTGATATGATATTTGAAGTATAATTTTTATAAATTTGTGCACTTGTCATTTCAACTTTTTGATCCTTTGTTATTCCATTTACTGTAAACTTAGATCTCTTGTAACTTTCATTTTGCTTAATTTCCTACCTGACTTTTGTTTGGTTTTGAATGCTATAGTAAAATAACCTAAATGGTTGTATAATCTTATGAGGGAGTTAAGCAAGTATCCAAAGAAAACATATATTCTTGTTAAGGAAATTGATGGAACTTTATCGTCAGAGAAATAAAGACTTACACATGGAGTTCATTGACCTGAAGAACATTATGATAAGATTACTAGAAATGTACTTTGATGGATGTTGGAGAAGAAGAAAAAATCCATATGAATATATAAAGGTCATAAAGGACATCTATGAAAAAACCATTGTTAGTGTGAGAACAATAAATGGAAATATAAAAGAGTTTCTCAAGACTCTGTATTTACACTAGGGATTGGCATTGAGGCATGAGATTTAAAAGAGTTTCTCAAAAAAACACTCTTTTTTTTCTTTTTTTTTTTTTCTTGTAGAAAACTCAAAAGCTCCATTAATTATAGAGTGGTCCAAATTACTTTTGCAGCATCTAGAACCGATTAACGACTGATACTGTAATTGAATGTCAGTGCAAACGAGTCAATTTGTGTTGTGCCTCTTACCATCTTGCATTGTATCCAGTTTTTTGGAGTTGGCTGCTAATCTAAAGTTTTTGTCACAGCTCAAATTCCAGTAGATAAGTGTTACGTCTTCGTCCCACGGAGTTTAAGAAATAAACGAACTTTTGAAATTTGTGGTCTAAAACAAATCATAGAAATTTCTGTCTAGTAATCAATTCATTAAGGATAAAAAGGTACTTCATCCGTCCCATATAACTTGGTCACTTTCCATTTTACAAGTCCTTTAAAAAATCATAAATAAGGTATTTGTACTACATTACACTTATCTCTTCAATTAATTACACTCTATTCAATATTGGTTACAGTAGAAAAAACTTAATTAATTCTATCTTGTTTTTAGAAAGTGGACAAGTAACTTGGGACGGATATTTTTAGTAATATGACCAAATAATATGGAACGGAGGGAGTAAATTTAAAATGAAATTATTACTAAATATAGAAAAGTGTCATAGGCTATTCCACAAATCACGTCAGTCCCTAACAGCCCCAAATGTCAACCAGTGAAGGACATCATTCATAATGGACAGTGGCACATTGATCATATAAATTTCCCTGAATTCTTGAAAGAACATATTCTTTCTATCAAAATTGGTAACTGTCGTATCCCTGACTCTCCTATTTGGATGCCTGCTCTATCTCTTCTTCTTGGAATTGTGGCAGTTTTCTGGCTCCGCTGTGGCTGTACTTTGTGATTATGCTTCAATTAACAACATGCTCGTGAAATGGTGGTCAATGAAACCCATCCACCAAAATCTTCTGAGAATAACTCCTATTGTTGTTGGGAGATTTCGAAAGCGAGATGCACCAGAAGATATCATTTGCCAGAGTTAAGCATGAGGTGGGCTTTATCTAAGAATATGGACAACTTTCCTTGGGCCTGGCAGTGGCATTCTATATGTGATCAAGTTGCTGCTCTTACACCTTCTATAGAGACCATCATTGTTAAATGGGATAAACCCCCAACGGGATGTATTAAAGTTAACACCGATGGTAGTCGCAATGAGGAGAATCAAATAGGAGCTGGTGGAATTGTGAGAGATTCAAATGGAGACTTGGTTATGGCTTTTGCTAGCAGTATTGGATCGGGTACGAGTAATTTGGCCGAAGCCAAGGCTGCATATATGAGGGCTGCTTGGTGTAGCTGGAATGGTTTCTCCTACTTTGTTTTGAAATGTGACAAACAATTGATAGTCAATATGATAAAAGGGAAAAATCAAAGTGCCATGGAATCTGCACGATATTATTATGGATATCAAAAGGATTCTCCTCGATACCAACTTTGAAATCCAACATTGTTATAGAGAATCAAATCAAGTTGTGGATGTATTGGCCAAACACGGCACTAACAACCTCGACGCAAGATTTTTTGACTCGAAGGATCTCCCCCGTCAGGAAAAGGACCATATATACTTGACAAAGCTCAGTTGCCTTCTATAAGACACCGGCATCGTAGGAATACATTTTCTGAAAGCTGATTTTTTGTTATACAGTCTGTATATGGATTGTAAATCCTCCAATATATTTTCTTCTCCGCTGCACAGGGATGTTCACAAATGTTCCCCTGTTTTCCCCCTGTTGTGCAGCTCTTTTGACAGAGATTGTTTTTGGCCTAGCCCCACTCTGTCTATGCTTTGTATATTCGATTATTATCATTAAAAGGGAGCGCCACCTAGGGCGTGAAATATATATTAAAAAAATTAAAAAGAAAAAAATGTCACATAAATTGGGACGGAGGGAGTAAAATATGACTACTCTTTTAATCTATGGTGGCCCTTATGCAGTTCGTCTTGAAAATCATCCAAATATCTAGTTTTGTCAAGTAAGTTTGATATGAGAGATTTCAATTGAAATGACGCTAACAAAGATGAAACATCCTGAAACTGCAATAATATATTGTTTGCTATTTCTTGTAAAGTATATAACGTGTCAATTCAATAATATACTAGTTTAAAAGCACAATTTCAAAGCCTAAAAACAACCATAGGTTACAAGAACAAACAGGGAATAAATTTATTTTTCTCCTGCAAACAGAACGGCCTTAACCATAGCATCGGATGGGATCATTGCAGCCTTTCTCGGTAGACTGCCTGAAACCAAAACGACCCCCTTTTGCAAGATACTGCTGATGATACTCCTCAGCTCTGTAAAATTTCTTAGCAGGTAAGATCTCAGTAACAATTTTCCTGTTCAATATCTTTTGCTGTCTGTCCCGCCCTTCTATTGCTGCCTTCTCTTGCTCAGGTGTATAGAAGTAAATTCCAGACCTGTATTGGGTGCCAACGTCATTACCCTAAAAACAGCATAAGAAAACTGTTAGTACCAAGTTATAAGAACACTGCTGAATATCGACCAGTCTGTAAAAGCTATACTACCAATAATATATAGTTCCTCATTACCAAGAAATAGCAGTTGTAACAGTAAAGCTAGATGATAAACAACAACAATATACCCAGTGCAGTCCCACAACATGGGGTCTGTGGAGGGTAGAGTGTAGACAGACCTTACATCTACCTTGGTAGGTAGAGCGGTTGTTTCCGCGAGACTCAGCTCAGGATAAGTAAAGCAGAACAAAAACAGTCAAACCCGGTTAAAAGGTTAAAGCAGTATGAAAAAAAAAGAGTTACTATCGCAGATAAAAGAGATAAACCAAGTACATTAAAGAACGCATAGCAAAAGAAATAAAACTACAGAGAACTATAAGCAATACTACACCTATTCGTATGATATGCTAAGTGGGCCTACAGTAAGAACACTACAACTACCAGTTTGTAAGCGTAGGTAGGGCTACGCCCGACTACCTACTACTCTTCTACCTTAATATGTATCATCCACAACCCCCCATCTAAGGTCATGTCCTCAGTAAGTTGTGTCTACTTCATATCCCGTCTAATCACCTCTCCCTAATATTTTCGGCCTACCTCTACCCGTTCTGAACCCGTCCATAGCCAACCTCTCACACTTCCGCTCTGGGGCATTTGTTTCTCTCCTCCGCATATGTCTAAACCATATCAACCTCGCTTCCCGCATCTTATCCTCCACCGAGGTCACTCCTACTCTGCCCCGGATATCATCATTTCTAATCTTATCCCTCCCTGTATGCCCACACATCCATCTCAGCATCCTCATCTCCGCCACTTTCATCCTTTAGGTGTGCAACATCTTGACTGACCAACACTCCACACCATACAACATAGTCAGTCTAACCACCACTCTATAGAACTTGTCTTTTAGTTTTTGTGACACATTTTTGTCACACAAGACTCCAGATGCAAGCCTCTGTTTCATCCACCATGCCCCAATACGATGTGTGACATAGTCATCAATCTCTCAATTTCCTTGAATAATAGACCCGAGGTACTTGAAGTTTCCTTTCTTTGGAATGACCTGAGTCTCACGGTCGTTCTCGTTGCTGAACTTACATTCCAAGTATTATATCTTGCTCCTACTCAGCCTGAACCCTTTAGACTCCAGAGTCTGTCTCCAAACCTTCAACTTAGCGTTCACCCGCTGCGAGTTTCATTTATTTGGATTGAGGTGTAGTAGTTGTTGTAGTGAAATGAAACTCAATAAGAACAAAATTAAAAAATATCATGGTGGTCTCCCCTTGTGAAAAAGAACTGGATACCCAATCCTCAACTAGAATCACAAGGCATAATCTTTAAGCAAAGCATGATCTTTAAAGATCTCCAAAAGACATGATCTTAAAAGATCTTCAAAAGGCTAAATCTTTAAGCAAATGCAGCATTTTGATGATGTGCCTAATGACAACTTACTGAATTGGAAAAAAAAAGGTGGTTGAGTAAGTGGGCATTCCCATGAATATATATATAAAAATATGCTAAACGTGCTTCTAGTACTTTGCAGCCATAGCACCCCAAAAGTATGCATACTATGCTATGCCCCAGAGAGACTCATGATAGGCAATAAGCTTACAAAAGGCACGAAAATTAAAGTAAAATCTTAATACAATTGACCACCCGTTAAACTTGACAACAAATTTCATTTACACACTAGAACTATAAATTTTTTAATTGACCATCTGAACACGTCATAAAATATTCCTATTAGATATTAGACACTTTCGTTTCAAATTTTGGAAATACTTTTGTGTGTATTCTCGAATGTCTATTAAGTAGTTAAGTTAAGCACATAAAACCTGTCATTTTTGTTACTATACACAAACCTCAATTAGAAAACGTCCGAGGTTTTATGGTTTATTGAGGCGAATGCGTATAATTAAAGAATGGGGCATACTTTTAAGTGATTAACTTATCTACTTAATGACCGCTTGATAACACACTCAAAAAAATTGAAGCGAAAATGTCTACTAAGAACAATTTATTATGTATTCAGGTATTTAATTGGAACAAACCGTAATTTGAGTGTCTAAATAAAATTTATTGACAAGTTTAAGCGAAGTCAATGTATTCAGCTTAAAGAAAAAGTGAACAAATACAGCTACCCAATCTCAGGGAATACGCTCTTAACTAGTACTTAAAAATCATATCACATTTGCAGACCATGGAAGTTCAAGATTCTAACATTAAAAAATAATCTACCAAAATACAACCTCGAATTGCTACCAAAATTAAGAAGACAACTTAAAACATTAGGGTGTATTTGGTATGGAAGAAAATATTTTTCAATTTTTCATATTTTGTAAAATATTTTTTCTAAGAAAACAAATTTCTTAAAAATGACAAAAATTTCAGAGTAGAAAAAATAAGTTCCACAAGTGACATTCCAAGTTCATTGTCTCTCCCATTCACCCAACGCCCCCAACCCTGACATCCCTAACCCCCGCTCCCCATCCCATTCCACCGCATAGTGTTTTGCACTTTTGCTACAGTAATAATATTTTTTTATTGCTTACCAAAAATGTTCATAAAAAAATCAAACACACCCATAATCTTCAAATCTTAGGGATTAAGCAAAGTGAGACAAATTCAATCAAGAATCATCCATGTTAACCACCAGAAACAAAATTTGAAAAACCCACCTGTCGATTGAGGGTGGTGGGGTCATGACGATCCCAAAAGACATCAAGCAAGGAATCAAAATTACACTCCTTAGGATCATACTGAACTCTAACAACTTCGGAATGAAAAGTAGTCCCAGAACAAATATCTTCATAAGTAGGATTATGCAAATAGCCTTGAGTATACCCAACATCAGTCTTTGTAACACCAGGCACCCTTTGAAACGCCAATTCAACACCCCAAAAGCATCCAGCTCCGAATTGTGCAAACTGTTGGCCCGGAGCCGGGATATCATCATCGGGTCCTTGAGCAATTGCAGAGGAAGAAGAGTCCATTGGGGTGTCAGTACGAGTAGCACCAAAACCCAATTTGTTGAGCCAACTCATTTTTGGGGGAGTGTAGACAGATGGGGTTTTGGAAGTACGTGGAAAGGTGGATACTTTGTAGGGGTTTAGGGAGAAGGAAATGAGTGGAGATGTTCTTGTGGTGGTTATGGTGGAAGGGATCCAAGTCTTGAGGAGCATTGTGTACTTGGACAAGTATTTGAGGAAATGACGTGAATATCTCTCTACAACTTTTCTTTTGTCCTACATTTTATTTCCGATAAATATTTAAAACTCGAAAAATAAATAGAATAAACGGAAAAGGCCTAAAATACGTCTAAATTATTCAAAATAGGTCAAATTTATTTTTCGTTGCAATTTCGCTCAAAATGTTCCTGTTCAAAAAAGCCCTCCAACTAGCCAAATAGTTTTAAAATACTCTTTATATTAACAGTTGCTTCAAAATAAGAGAAAATTAATTAATTTTGCCCAACTCGAGATTCTTCTTGTCTAGCATAATCTTTGCTAAACAATTTTTACATAAAATAGACGCTAATATAAATACGTAATACGACTATAGTTGGGGCATATTAATGGTCCTTTTCTTCACGTATTATAGTTTCTGATTTCCTTTTCTACTACTGTCTCTAAAAAAAAATCTAGGTCAAATCAGGAATTAGCAAAGGTAATCAACGTGAATGTGTTTCATCATTAAGGGGATGTGGCATAGTTATCAATTAAGTAGAAGAATTAAAATTTATTTGTGTTTCTAGACTCTCGTGGGGTTGAAAATTTACTTGTACTTTCTGTCAATGTATGAGATATTATTTTTATCAAAATATGGACAGCGCATGTTGAAAAACGAAGCATACGCGGAATTTGCTACACCGCTCGTAGACAATGAACAAGGGCCAGAGCTCTTTTGATTCTTGTTCTACTTTTATCTTTTTCGGTAGGAGCATCTAGAAGCAAAAATCAAAGGCACCAAAAACATATGTTAAGACTGATTATTACAAAATTCTAATCAGGAAGGACGACCTTAACCGTGCCCAAACAATGTTAATACCGGAAACCAATCTCAAACATTAAGGGGGATCTTAGTAGCTCTGAGCTTTCACCTTTTTGGTGAGTGTTCGATTCCTCACCTTGTAATTCTCTCTCCCATTTCCCCTTCCTTACCTTATGTTAAAAAAAATCTCAAACATTCGTGCCTCCCATGTTGCTATAGACCAACTGACCAAATATACAGCGACAAAAACGGCAAGATAAATAAAGAGGAAAAGATGCACAAATAAATGGTAAAGAGCACGGAGAAGTTATCTTTACTCACAAAACAATGTCTAAAAGGACTTGTCCATACATTAAAAAAAAAAACAACAGCACTCTCTTCGGATACATGATTTAACACATTCATAACATGAATTCAAGCACATCCTGCTAACTTTTAGTACGCCATAAGCACCAGTTAAATGGGTTTGATCTTGAAATGGAGCGAGATGAGAGAGAACACAAAACACTTCAGATCCTGCAAGTGGAGACCCAGAGTTAGATGGTGTTGAAAAAATCTTAAAGAAATGCATCAACGATATTCTGCTTTAAAAGATAATAACATGTTAACTGTTGCAGTATAGTTTTCAATTAGCAAGTAATTAGAGCAAAAGAAACCAAGTGGGAGTTTACTTTCTTCCCTTCTTTAGTTCAGGAAATGAGCTCTAGTTTCATTCTATGAAATGAGAAAATCTGACAGGAATCTTTAGCAACTCACAGAATATACAAATGCAAGTCGAAGAAAGTACATCTTTTCCCTTACCCCCCCCCCCCCAACCCAAAAAAAAAGAGGAAAGAAACGTCTCCACATAGTTATACTATATTCTCCTTCAGATGCTAGAATATCTTTATTCAAAAGTCACTTGCTAACATCTTTTCCCTTACCCCACACAACCCAAACCCAAAAAAAATAAAAGAGGCAACAAAACGTCTCCTCATACTTTTACTATATTCTCCTTCAGATGCTAGAATATCTTTATTCAAAAGTCACTTGCTAACAACATTCTCACAAGACACCTAATCCATCCAGCCTCTTCATGTTTCAGTTTTCATCATTAGACCAGACGAAAGTCGCTCTGCTCAAAAATAACTGAAGTGATTTCTTTTCATATTTTCTTAAGTCTTGATCAGCAGAGGTACCAGGTAGCGGTGAAAGAGTGGTCCGGACACCAGCACTACTAAAAAATGAAAAAACAAAGTGTATGTGCTTCAGAATCTCCTTTGAAGCAAGCTACTACAGACCACAAGTGCAATTTTTTGCATTATTAGGATGACAATATGTAAGCTCAAGTGCCTCCATGATTTCAACCAACAAAGGAGCTAATTGGTTTAGAACAAGAAATCCCGGAGAATCTCTCCAACATAAAAGGAAGAGAGAACATGAGATTTTTTTTTTCGAAGTGAGAGGGCCATGAGGTTTTACCAGTTTCGGACTAGAGACCGCAGTTTTTATGTGGCTTCAAAAAACTTAGAGGTTCTGAGGTACAATTAGCACAGGACGCATCGCAAAGTCAAGCCTTCATAATTACAATAGGATATCAGTCAGAAGTGTAATAACTACGAATCCGGCATGAGCTGAGCTAGCTCACAAGCACTTTTATCACTTTCAACTTAAGCCTGAGTTTCCTTTTTGGAAAAAGCTCCATATATCAAAGGTTCTGTTTTGTTCCCTAACATAGTGCGCTCTCTCATATATTTTTGATGCGCAGATATATACTAGGACAGTCTCCTCCTTGATGTTTACCACTCAAAACAGTCCGACCAACTTCAACACCATTGCATCCTTGGACTATTGAAGTCCCTCGTGATACCACCACACCAAGTTGCCAACTGTCTGTTGGTCCCTTCCACCATCGTTCTTCTAAAGTCTAAACTCCCCTCCCCCACCCCAAAAGACCCGATACCATATCCACCATTCTTCACCTTCATCCCTCTTGATTCTTCTATTCCTTCTCTTATTTTAAATTTGTGTAGGGGGAGGGGTGTGCACATGGGGTGGGGTGGGGGGCAGAGGGGGCTCATAGTGGAAATTTCGATGGACTGTGTTGAGGGATGATGAAGTCGGTCCATGTTTGGATTAGCTTTTTGTATGCACAAGGTGAGGGATGATGATGTGAGCTTAAGGAGGTCGCAATAGAGAATGAAATGGCTCATAGCTTCTGCATAGCAATATGAAGGGGGTGATGACGAAAGGAATGGCTGCAACATGATGACATGTTGTTTTCTTGCCATCCTGGATTACTATTGTCCAAAGGTAGGAGTAAGATTAGCAAGTGTTCTAAAAATTGGCCTAGGCGGCCGCCTAGGCGATAGGCGCCACAACCCCGTCCCGATTTTGCCCTAGGCGGCCCCCCTAGGCGGTCACGGATGAACACACGACCTGGAAAGCTTCGTACCTCTGTAGTCTTACCGTTTTTGGCATGGCAATTGAAGGAGAGTGTGCTAGGGTTTTCTCATTTTGGGAAAGAATTCAAATGGGGTCATTCCTGACCTTTATGCTTAAGATTTGAGGCGTTGGGCCGGGTCTAGGTCAAATTGACTTGGGCTCAGCCCGTTTGAATGGAATTGAAGAAGCCTAGTTTTAATTAAAATAGAAAGTAGCCACATTTTGCAAATGTATCCATTATTTAAATCAACAAATGATCAAACTTATTTCAATTATAGCCAAATTGAGTCAAAAGCTTTAATTTAAGACCAAATTTTACACTAATTTGAAATTGAAAAATTTATATCAATCAAAGCCCTTTAGTATTTTAAAGACATGCTTTGAAGTTGAGGTGTAATTCCATACACACACATATTTTATGCATATATATGATATATATATACAATTGATGTAAAATATTAAAAACATTAAAAAAAAAACTGCCTAGCGTTTTTTAGAACATTGAGATTAGCAAGAATCCTAAGGATGAAGTTGGTGCAAGTGGTAAATCTCGAAGTCTTATTTTCTCATAAATATCCATTGCTCTTTCTTTACTTTCTTCCTAATAATTCAAGTCTCACCCCCTCCCTCCCCCCAACCCCCCCAACGCAAGAAAAAAAAAGTAATAAATAATAACAAATAACCATCACTTTTTCTTTATGATCAAACCATCTTGCTATTGAAAGGGAAGAAGATGAAAAGGAGAAATTACAACCACAGAAGTAGCATTATGCAGCAATGAGGCCACAACCTAAGCTATGTAGCACGCACGTGAGAGGTGTCCGAACGGACACGGACACGTGTCCGATCGGACGCGGAAACGGCAATTTTGAAAAATAGGGGACACGACACGGCAGAGACACGGCTGTAAAAATAAATTAAAAAATATTTTTATATATATAATATAATATATAAAATACTAAAATTAATATTTTTAAAGCTACACATTCATAAATAAATTATTAAATTTAATTCAAATTTGTTATATACTAAATAACCAAAATAATTGAAATACATTTTGGTTATGATTTTAAAACATGGTCATGTTTGCAAAATATGGCCATTGTTGAACTCCCATATTTAAAATGAATTGGGCTGACCAATTCCTTTAAAACCATCCAGGTCTGGCCCAAGAGGATTATGACCCGACCCTTTCTCTTCTAATGCATACAAAACGAAACCCCCAATCCATATTTCCTTAAATCGGTCGAAGGTCTGAGTGAGAGGTCTCTTTTTCTCTTCGTACATGGCCGAAAATAGCAATGTGCAGGGTCATTGAAGCTCTACTACGTTTTTCAAGTCTAGTTACATATTTTCATAAACGATCCTCGATGTCATCACATGAAGATGAATGCAATTTAGGGTTTTTACCATTTTTTTAAGTGTTGTGTCCCCCTTTCCCGTGTCCCTCACGTGTCCCTGCCGTGTCCGATATATTTTTTTTTTTTTTGGCTGGGCCCACTCGGACACGTCCCGGACACGTTTCCGAGGCGTGTCGTGTCCGTTAAGGTGTCCGACACGGATACGTTACCCTAAATGAAGTGTCCGTGCTTCATAGAACCTAAGTCCAGCTGCAATAAGAAGAATAAAGAGTAGTCCGGTGCACTAAACTCCCGCTATGCGCGGGTCCGGGGAAGGGTCAGACCACAAGGGTCTATTGTTAGCAGCCTTACCCTGCATTTTTGCAAGAGGACTATTTCCACAACTTGAACTCGTGACCTCTTGGTCACATGGAAACAACTTTACCAGCTACGCCAAGGCTCCCCTTCTGCAATAAGAAGAGTATCTCCAAATAAAAATCACTCTTCTCTATTTTTGTAAAGATGGAATAGAGGCCTTCACCATCCAGTTTCCAATGCAATCTAAAGATGGAGTTTGATCGGAGTTAATTTTTCTTATGGAACTCAGCAACTGGAACCTGATCAAGTCCAGAAGATTCCTAACCTGCTTTCAGTGAGAAATATATCTAGCTAATGAAGATTCTAATACCTTATTGCTTGTGAAACTCCAATAAAAAGTGACACATAGTAATATAAAGTCAAACAAAAAATCAACTCCCAATATCATACATTTAGACCATTTGGAAGAAGAAACAGGATCTCTCTAAAAATAAACTCCGTCAGATAAAATGAGACCCACAATTATAGTTTTTCTCCTTTCTTTTTTCGGATGCATCTACCTGGTAAAATATATATTTGACAAAATATGGATGGAAATAGGCAGAAAAAAGTTTGCATTTCTATATGAGCTATTCATATTCCATTTTCACATACAAATATGTACGACATTGCAACTTATTTCAAGAAGCTTTTGATAAGTAAAAAAGAGAAAAATTGTTGTAGATCATAACCTGAACAAGATAATAGAAGATACGAAGTCCCTCGGGATCTTTACTGGTCTGCACATCCATCAGTGAACCAATCTTAGATGTAGTGAATGATATGTGTTCATTTCCCATCACAATCTCAAGCTCCTGTCTCCCCACTCTATCTGGTTCAGGCCAGTTGTTATCATCTTCCTTCATGATCTACAACAAATACACACCAAAACTTTTTACTGCTTTCATTTTGTTATAAGAATACTAATCAAGTAATAATACCAAGAGTCGGGGTTGCAAAAAACACACATTACATCAGCCCGAATAAAACAAACCCCAATCCTCATGATCATCAACAAACACACGCCCAAAACCTTTTACCGCTTTCATTTTGTAATCAGAATAATAGTCAAGTAATAATACCAAGAAAAAGAGTTGATTATATCTACCTGAATAAAACAAACCCCAACCCTCCACTGCACTCCCCCCCCCCCCAAACAAAAACCCTAAAAGAACTCTTCCAAGGAAAAGGAGTCAAATGACTACAACAAGAAAATCTCCTTTCACCTATTTGATAGCTAGGAATTTATACCTAGCTGTCATGTTATCAAAATGATAATTTGCTTCTTTGCATTGAACATTATGCTAAAATTGTTCGAAATATCATTATTATCTTTCTTCTGGGATGAGAATTTTGCTTCTTTAGTAACATTGTTAGATCCGAATGGCTCTAAGAATTGGTATCCCTCTCTTTTCATTGACTTTTAAATAATTTGGATTTTGGCAGCACAGGACATAAGTAACAACAGAAAGCTAATGGACAGCAACTTTAAAACCCATAAACAATCAATGAATCCTCCACCATCATAGTTTAAACGAGCTTGGGACAGACAATGCTAAAGTTAAGACCCAAAACCCTAAACACCAAATTGAAAACAATCATAACCTCGCTTTCGGCAACAATGCGGCGGCATTCTTTAAGGACAGAAGGGGTAAGGAAGACTTCCTTGCGAATCATAGTATCGTTCTTGTAGTTGGAATTGTTAGCATAACGGAGCTTTCCATCAGGCCTAAACTCGAACTCTAAGAACTCGTGCCCAAATTTGCCTTTGTGACCCACGTAATATCTCAGGTAAAACTCATCCTTCTCTGCCATCTCCCCCATATTTTGCTTGCCCTCTACACTGTCAACGCCGTCTCCTCCCTTTTACCGCCCAACCTGTGAACCCGACACACTGTTAAGAGGTGCTTTCTTCAAAATTATAACTTACGATTTTGGAGGTGTAAAGTGCTTAGACCCAACAAGTTAAATAGGGTCATTGTGAACATTTGAAGATATATATACTTTTAAGTAGGTTGTCCAGTGGGACGGCCCGGTCCATCCCGATTACCACCCCGACTCCCCTTAAAAAGATGGTAGCGGGTACGAACTCGGAACGGGACTAGGGCTCGTCCCGATCCCTCTCGTCCCGCCCCACCCTGTCGTCCCGACCCTTCACTTTGCAAAAATAGTCGTTGTGCAATGGCTATAACGGTCATGTTACCCCACCTCATAAACCATCTGCCCTTAATATTTATTTTTAATTTCTAAGTTAGTATATTTACACTTTAACTGTATTCTAAACTATAAATACCTCATTTTTCTCACAAGTATTCCTATCATCTCTCTAATTTCTCTATCTATCTCTCTACAAGTCTACATTGTCTACTAAATATTTTATTTTATTTTATTTTCTTATTTATATTAAAGTTCAAATATTGAGAGTGGAGTTAGCAACTAGCTTGAGGATCATCCATCGAGCAAAGTTTCAATTTTCAACTTCGATTACACGTCGACGTTACGTCGGCGTTTGGTACCTTCGTTCCTTCTTTAAATTATTATTGTTACTTAATTTTATCTATCGTACTTTATTTCATTATCTTTAATTATTTATTTGCATAATTATAATGGAACGAATTTGATGTTTTATTTCTGGTAGAGGTACTAGGAGTAACAGGGGTAAGGGTTCACCTTTTAGTAATTCTAGTCCCGTTGATTTCACTCATATAGATGAAACTGGTTTTTTATGTTAATATTAATATATCATTAGATCATGAGGTATATTCTGCATCTGAACCGGACTTTAATTTTGAAAATGAATTAGAAGATAATTTAGATAACACACTCACTAGTGCACCTCCACCTGAAACTCAAAATGGAATGCCTCATATTCCCCCCTAGTATGAGTCGAGGACAAGTCAACGAAAATTAAAATCACTTGCATGAATTTTTTTTGATAGGGACATTGATAATCGCTAGATGTAAAATTTGTCAAGAAGTTTATAAATTTAAAACCGGAAAAGGTCAAGGTGGGACGGGAGGTTTAATGAGACATGTAGAAAACTCTCACAAAGTAAGGTATAACCAATATCTGGCTGAAAAATCGGGTGTGTCAATGTCTTCCGAGTCGGGACAAGGTTCACATAGTGTCCCCGGCCAAGTACAAGGTCGAATTAACCCGATGACAGAGAATTATAAGCCCTAAATATGATAAACACGGAGATAGAGAAAATATAACAAAATTAGTTGCGATGGAGAGTTTTCTTTTTTCATTTCCTTCAATTCCTGGTTTTATTCATTATATTAGAGAAACGTATAATTCTACTTTTAACGAGTTTCCTAGATCAACTTCTAGAAGAGACGTTTTTAAATTTGCACATGAATATCAACAATATTTACGTTATGCATTATATCATTTTAATTGCAAAATGATAGGTCGTAGTACTAACAATAATGATTATTTAACTGAAACATATCATTGGATAGATCAGAATTGGTCTATGCAAAACGTATTTTAGCATATAAATATATTGATGATAGGTACATTGGATCTTTTATTGCAAGAAATATTCTTGAAATTTGTGAATATTATGGAATAACTGATAAAATTATGATTGTTACATTAGATAATGATATTTCTAATGATTATGCCTTAAACCTTTTATTACTTGATTTACTCTATCTTTTCCCAATTTTTTCATATAAGATGTGTATGTCATTTATAACTTAGTTGTAAAGGATGACCTAAAACTTTTTGAAAACATTCTTGATAAAGTACAATTTGCTATAAACTTTATTTTTAAATGTAATAAAATACAAAGACGCAAAGAGTATAAAAAACTTATCATGATTGTGGATTACCTTATAGAAAAATTGCAGAAGAAGTAGCGACTATGTGGAATTCTCTGTATGAACAACTACTTGTTGCTCACGAGTATAGAAGACTTATAACTTTATTATTTAATGCACATAATCAAAATCCAAGGGATATGCTTGTAGATAATAATTGGGAATTTTTTTTAGAACTTATTGGATTTTTAGAGAAATTTTTTCTAGCTACTAAAAAAGTTTCTGGTATTTATTATCCTACTATTTCAACTATGTTATTTTATATAGCTCTAATATTTTTGTTCCTCGGTGAATATATGCAAAAACCATCTTACGCTACATCTATTAAAAATGTTTATAAAATTTAAAAAATAATTTTTTCTATTTTCACTATTTATATTATTGGTGATGTATTAAATCCGACTATTAAAGTAGAAAGAGTATGGTTGACTATGTAATTTTTATAATGACAATTTTACTATGTGATTTGCAACTTTTGAACTACGAAACAAAATTGCAATTTTAAAATTGTATTACAAAAAAATTATATTTCTATTAAATAATATAAGAGGTACAAAAACAGCTTTGGAATTTTTTTATTCACTATCTTGTTCAATTATTTAAGTGTTTAAATATATATATTTTTTAAATTAAGTGTCTAAAAAATTCCCCAAATCCCGCAACCTGACCCGACCCGCCCTGTCCACTCAAATCCCGACCCCTTTTCTGGTGAGATGCGGACCTCTTCCCATCCCGCCGGAGCCCATCCCGACCCGGTCCACTGTCCACCCCTACTTTTAAGTACGGGTAAGGGTGTTCGCGATACGATTTGGATCGGTTTTTTTTTTTGGTTATTTCGATCTTTTATGATTCGTTTTGTTTTTCGATTTTTATCTGATTTTGTAAAATTTAACCAGCCAACACTTTGCAATGTCATCAATTTCAGTTGACACTTTAAGTAGGAAAATTATCATTATGTGTTTTACATCCTAAACATAAGAAAATTGGACATAGCCAAGAAAAAACACCATTTTGATGATTGAAAAATAAACTTGCAGCTTCGATGCACAATCTGGACTCCACATCTATCGCATATAACTGGATAATTGCCAAAGGAACAGCCAGAACAATGGGAGATGCAATAAGACAAGGGATACATTGTACATTGAATTGTCCAAGAGTACAAAAATATAATATGCATTGTAATTTATTCATAAAAAAAAAACACACATATATATAAATATAAATTTTAAAATATGTATATATAAAGTTGGTTTGGTTCGATATTTTTAAACTTTTCTCGACTTGAAACCACAACCAAACCAAATATCGTCGATTTTTACAATTTTAACAACCAAACCAAATCAAACAAAAAAATATCAATTTCTTCTGATTTTATTTGGTTATGTTTTGGTTCAATTTTTCAGTTTTTTGTGTTCACCCATAAGTAGGGGTATTCACTATTCATGGTTTGGATCAAACCGATGAAATACACCGATGCTTTTTTGGATTTGACTTGGTTTAATTTTAATTTTAAAAAATAATAGTATTTGATTTGGTTTTAATTTTATAAAAATAACCTAAGAAAAACTGAAAAATCCGATAAATTATATACATAATATTAATAGTCATATATATACATTATATATTCTTTTTTATGAAAAAATTAAATATCTTATAGTATATGTTTTCATCACAAACTTGTAATTATTGCAAAAGAAGTGATCACACCATTGCTGTTTTTTTTGTCAAAGTAAGATTTTATTTAACCAAGTAAGTCATTATACACATCCAACTCATTTTTTACTCTAGAGTTGGATCCCTCATTTCACTCCCTATGCTAAGCATCTTTCAGAATTACAAGTAAATTCATAGCCTATACTAGATAACTATTTAAACTAGCTAACAATCTATTCCATTTACAATTGTTCTGTCCTAAATATGCAATTGAAGTACTATGTCTCTGATGATCAGCACATTTGGTCTGCATTTTGTCTTGAATCTTCTTGCATTTCTTTCACTCCATATTTGGTACACTGCTGCAGCAAGCAAGAATCTCATGATAGCAGCTCTTGGTCTGTTGTTAGTTAGCTGTTTGGCTAACCAAGCTGTCTCCTGCTCCCATGAACCACACTGCCTTGTTACACCTATCCAGTTGAATAAAGTCTCTCATATGAACTTAGTGTTAGTAATCTGTATTGCAAAAAATCAGTAAATAATAATAACTGATAATGAACAGAATCAATGTTGGGAAAAATATTTTCCAGAATATAATCGAGCCACTTAGTTCAAAGTGTGTTCTTAAGGAAATTATTCCCCTCACAGTACTCGAGGTTGATGGAATATCCCCTCCCAAAATAGAACGATTATCTTACCAGAATAGTAGTACTCCAAATTCAGGTAGCGGTGAACCACTCAACAGCAGTGTATCACACAGAATTTATTCGGGCAGAAGAAGAAGAAGTTTTGTAGTTCAGAAAATTAGTAAGTAAAATTATGAGGAAGCAAACGAATTTATAGCTATGGAAGTATTATTTCTGAAGGTTTGCAACCCTTCTGAACAGTCACAAAAATGGTGGGAAATAAAATAAAACCGGAAAAGAACCGGGTCGCAGATTGCGGGTCAGCGGATCCGGGTCACTAACGGGTAGGATTGGATAAGTTAATTATTAAATAATAATTAATTAAATAATTAAAATTAAAGAAAATTTGGTCCAAAAATATTATCAATCAATCAGATCCAAATCCGAAGCCAAAGTCGAGTCGAGCGACGACGACGGTACGGGGGTCCTTGCCCCCTCAACCCTTTTAGTGACTAGAGAAGGTGTAATGTCATATATACACCTCTCTTTTTCCGATGTGGGACAATTGTTTTAACCAAAGCAAAAGAGACCTTTTACATTCGCTTCACTTTTCATCCCATCATTTTCTATTCATCAATATCAAAAATCCAACAAACCCCACATGAATGGAGGAATGCCCATAATATAAAGAAATGGGCGGACAAGTGTGATATACAAGCGAGGATTGACTGCATCTGGATAAGTAGGTTTCCCTTTGAACTTTCCGTAGTGAACGTATATCGGATATACTCGATCAATCGGTAGATTTGATATCTTTGAACCGTCGAACTTTGTTGTATACTTAGACAACATAAGTCACGCAATCAACCCTCAACCGTTTATGGTTCTCACGGTTGTGTTCGTTTCATCCATGAACACCGCCTGGTTTCATGAGTGCGTAGAGAATGGGCATTCACTGTCATTCCCCTTTAAAATGGCTTACACTTAACACTCACATAGGTCTATGTGATTTCTAAATATGTGGTCTTATAGCCACATTATCTGATCATATACTGCCAGATTTAGATAATCATTAAAAATCTTAATGCTTTATTAACTCATTGTTGACACCCAATTTTGACCCTCCCGTCCAGCCATTAACTATAAAATTACACTAATTTTTGTAAAATAATTTTTAGGATTTTTATAATAAAATACAACAATAAAACATTAAATACAGGCATAAATAAATAATTTGATAATGGCATCGCGTAGAGTTTTAAGCACTTAGAGTCTCGCGCCCGCACTAATTAACTTTAAGCTTTGTCGTAATTCTTAAATAATTAATAAATGCATAAAATAAAATAATTTAGCGATAACGTCGTGTCAGGTAGCATAGCCGCATTTATTAGTAATCATTTGTAATTTAAAATCAATTTTAATCTGATATATGCATTTAATAGCACCGCATTTATAAAGCTTTAAACGATTCTTAAATATCGTACTTGCATTCAACATTTAAGTAATTTAATATAAACTCAATGCAATTTTAATTTAACGTCGCAACAATGCATAACAATAAAATTTTAAAAAAAAAATATAGCGTCGCATTCTAAAGCATTAAGCATTAATTAAATGACACGCCCGCATTTATTATAACAATTAGACTAATTTAGCACCTAAATAATTAGACTAATTTAGCACCTAAATAATTATAATAAAGCACTTAAATAATTTAACTAAATTCATTAATCTAAATTTATTAATTAACTCCTAAACTAATAACACTAATAACCCACCTAAATTAATACCATCAGCCCATTTTTAATTCTACCCAGGCCCAACCCGATCAGCCCACACCCAAATTTCACTCCATTTCCTTTATTCCCTTCCCCCACTCCCCTAACCTAAAAACAAAACGCAGCCCTCAAAACAAAGCCAGCAACCCTAGAAACCTAAGGCAACCGCCGCAAGACTCCACGCTCAAATTTCGCGATTCTCGCGGAAATACCGCGCCCACCTTCCTTTCCTTCACTCGCACACACGTCTTCACGATTTCTTACCATAAACACACCCCAAATCTCGCCCTAAAATGACACGAAATCAAGAATAAATCGCACGATTCAAGCACGAATCAAGCACGAAATCTCACCAGAGGATCACCTTTATTACTTACCTAATGAGAACCCAAGAATGGCTATATAAGCACATGCAAAGAGGAATCAAAGAGGCGGTACGGATAGCATCGATTAAGGGTTCAGGGGGGTAGCAATCGATAGGGACACCCTTAGCAGTAGTTCGAATCCCTTCTCTTTTAATTCCAGCCAAGAAACCTACCAGCATACTTTCCCTTATTCGCATCGCAAAGCCCAAAACCCGTTGATTGGACCGACACTTGATACGCTGCCTCGGTTCGCTGCCCGGAGAAGGTAAAATCCACTCCTTCTCGCCTTCAGTTCATTCTGTATTCTCTTTGTGTGAACTTGTGTTTGTATCTGTTAAATTTCTGTGCTACGTGGGTTTATCACGAATTTAATCGTTGTTAATTGTATTAATCTGTTCGCTTGGCCGATATAGATCAGATTGGTGTTCCTTAGTTGGATTCTTTATGTCATGATTAGTTAATTTGATAGTCCAAGTGCTTTAAAATGGTAAGTAATAACAGAGTCGACAACCATCTATCTGTTTCTATTCGCCTGGCCGAATCTATGTATACAAAGTATATTGCTTTCCCTGTGCATTGGATGTATATCGCAACTGTATATCTTCGTATACTTTACATATGTAAGTATGTGGATTGTTATTTATGTGCGCTAAACCTATATGAAGCATGTTTTGGTACTGTAGTGTTCCTTGGCTATTTGCAAATATTATAATCTGGAATGCCATGTTGAGTTACTTGCCTATGTTGTGTGCTCAATTCAGTTCCATACAATGAGGTATGATGTGATCTACCATATAGTATGCAGAATTCCTATGTCAAGATGAAGATAGATACCTTATTTGCCTAAACTATCCACTGATGCTATTATGATGGCTTCATTCTAAAACCTGCTGGCATATCCTCATTTCTGCTCTTAGATTAATCATCTATTTGAAGGTCAAATGCTAAATAGGTGCCCATAATAGTAAGAGTGTAAGCAGAGATCAATTTGTGTGTCAAGTTACACGTGTTAATGACGTTGGTAGTAAGAAAACTGAATTCAATATGCTGGCTTGATTAATAAAATCATGAAAATTGTTCTGTTTGAGTTTAGGGCCCATCACTGTTTTCTTTAACAAATGAGGATCCAGAGCTGAATCTCTTCTGGGCCTGTTGGCTGCATTCCTCTATTAAGCATATATGAGGGATAGTTTGGTGCTAACATAGTTCAAACCATTGAGAAATCTGGGCATATGATTGGGGAAAATGGATTTACTTCAGTCCTAGCCATTTGCTTCGATGTTGAGTCATGTATCTTAAATTAAACTAGCGTGCTATGTGTTGCCATATTATTTCACCCATGTTTGGTGTCTCTGTCCCGGTATCACTGATCATTAATGCATATATAATGTGTTAGTGTGACTCATATGAGCATGTAAGAATAGGATTAATTGGCCCTTCTTTTTAAAAAAAAAAACTGGAAATTTTACTCTTTGGAGTTTATTTCTATCTCATCGCATGCATCGCCCATTGTTTTATCAAGCATCGCTATCGCCATTGTATTCCCGCCATCGCTTTGCTTGCTATCACTCGCCATTGTATTCTCGCCATCGCTTTGTTTGCCACTGCTCATCGCACGCTTGTATTCTCGCCATCGCCTGTTTGCATCGCATCGTCTCGCCCATTGCTTCGCTGCCACGCATATCGCCGCCACTGTCTCCGCTTAGTTCTTTGCCTACCGTTTCTACTTGCTGTTTGCATACTGCCTTATTTGGAATTGTCAGGGGCTATGTACAATACTACTTGCTGGCTGCATCCTTATCTGATATCGCTTTTGTTTGGTATTTATATACATGTGTTGGCTTAAATGCAAACTACGTGTCAAGTGCTTGCTTTTGTTTAATGAATTTGGGCATGTACTAATCCTTATCATTTTCTTTTTCTTACATGAAACGCATCGGAGCAAAAATGAAGAGTCTCATGGCGAGACTCATCATGAGCCACTTCAAATGGCAACCCGCACCTGCATCCATCGAGTTCCATCTTCAGCAGCTCTTAGAAAAAAAAAAACAAATAGGACAAGATGTCGTGGTCATCCGTCTCGACTCCTCTTACTCTCTAAAATTAATTGTCTAATTATGCCTTTATTTGTTTATTCGCAATTCTATTTATTTTGTAATAATAAGAGACATAGAACAATTATTGTCGAAATAAATAAATTCATGTTAGTTTAAAATCTAAGGCACTTCTAATTATCTATTTTAGGTTTGTCACTTCATATCTAATCCTTTGCCTGAATTATTAAAATCGCATATCTAAAACTAACGCCTCACTTCTTTAATTGCGCAGATAAATCTATGGCCCATAAAGCACCTTTAGCATCTTAGCATTTCTAGCACCTTTTAAGCACTCTTTAACATTTAGCATTCTTTTTGCACTTTTAGCACCATTTACTTTTAAAATTAATCTTTAGCACTCTTAAGCACCTTTAGCCTTTTAGCCCCTCTTAGCACTTCTAGCACCTTTAATATGCTAGCATTCCTTTAGCACCTTTGACGCCTTTCTTTTTTAAGCTTTCTAAGCATTTTTTAAAACTTTAGCATTTTTAGCATCTTTAACCTTTTAACACTTTTAATATTTTAGCACATCCTAGCATTCTTTTGTACTTTAGCATATTAGCACTACTTTTAGCACTTTAGCATTTAGCACTTTTAAGCGCCTCTTAGCACCTTTAGCACCCTTCTAGCATTTAATACCTTTTAGCAACCTTTAGTATTTTAAGCACTTTTAAACATTTAGCATTTGGCTCTTTTTAATTATAACACCTTTTTATACTTTAAGCACCTTTTAAACATTTTAACATTTTAGCATTTTTATTAAGTAGGAGGAGCTTTTATTTTGCATTTTTAAACATAATAATTACCCTAGGTTTGGCAGGACAACCGCAAGTTAGCGGATCTTAGAGGGTGCCTAACCCCTTCCCTCTAGATTAATAAAGAACCCTTACCCAAAATCTCATTAAGTTTAGCAGACCATAAAATGGAGTTAGTGTTGACTTTAACCTAGTTGACATTTAGGTGTCCTAATTCACCCAATTAATTAGGTGGCGACTCCGCGAACCCTTAGCATTTAAGCACCCTTTTGCACTTTTAGCACCTTTTTAAGCTCTTAAGCATTTTTAAACATTTTAGCATTTTATTTTATTTTTCTAACCCTTTTTTATTTGAGCAGGAGTTTAGAAAATAAAATGTCGCGGTCGAAAAAGGGCGCGACAGAAATGGCGACTCTGCTGGGGAATTTAGGTTCTTAACCACAACAAACCTAGGATAATTACTTGGCAATTACTTTTTGTGTGTTGTATTTTGTTATTTTTTGCTACCTGCTTTACTGCTTTCCTTAAACTGGCATTCCGCTCATATTTCTTCCACTCTGGAAAATTCACACAATCACACACTACATGCGAGGTGCGCTGGGTGCATCAGCAAAATTCTTTCTTCAAAATCCAAATTTAGGAGAGTCGGTAATATACGTGGAGTGCCCGGTCTAACCGGTGGCCGCGTAGCCTTCTCACTCGAGTAGTCCGCTCAGAACTTGCGTCTAGAAAAGCCAAATCTTAGCAAACTTAAGATAGAGCTATACCAACCCTTATTTTAGTACGATGCATTTACCTTAGGTGGGTCGGCCTCGCATCGACACCACAATTAGGAAGACACCAAACTTGTCGACGGGTTTCTCAACCCAACGACCAACCAAAGATATTATGTGTAGCGTGACATTGACAGACAAATCCAAACCCAATCATGACATGCTGAAATTGGGAAAAAGTGCACCGTCATTTGGTCGCCATTTCCAACAAAGGCATTATAGTTGGACGACTTGGACAAATCCGTCATAATCTCGCATAAGTGACGTTTAGGCTTACCCCTGGCATAAAGAGGTCTCCCTGCATGTTAGGAAACGTTTGAATGTGCTATATGCAATATATCTGCTACATACCCGCAAATTATGTGCTAACACCGTTTGTTGCATTTTTTAGAAGAAATTTATCATCCTCCCCAAAGGGTCGGTTCGTATTTGATTCAACAATGTCGGAGCATCCACTTCACCAGTCCAAGGCAAGAAATGATGATATGACTGCTCGGCGTCTCGAGCCAAATGGTTTGGGAATTATTCTGTCAAATAAAGAACCTTCGTAAGGAGGAATATCACCACGGGAGGAATGTATTGCATACTGCCGCAACAAATTGCCGATATGCGCAGTTGAGATGGAGAGGCTACTAATCGACCAACCTATCCATTAGCTTGAATACCCCTATGCGCATCAAAGGGCCACTACTTCACAAACCATCCCGCATCGACCTCCACCACCACATATCTCCCAGAACCCTCCACAAAGGCCACCAGTCACCGAACAAACCGCCCCTCGCCCAGCCAACCCTCAACCCCACCTTCAAAATGACCCTCCTACTACCCATATACCTCAGCCCCCGCCTGCTTACTTCACCATAATCAGCCCTAACCGCCAGGCCAACCAATACCCACGCACCACACCCATTACTGACCCAAAGAACAACCTGCATACGGTGACTTATGCGAAGCCCGCCTTTTACCGTCCGTGCTTACCGCGAAGGGGATCATTACGAAGAAATGGAGAGGGAAGTCCGAGCCAAAATGGACGAGGACGTGGCCAAAGAAATTCATAGTTTGAAAGAAGCAGTTCGGGGCATTCGATCAGACAAAGGTCACGAAGGACTAGACTACGAGGACCTTTGTACGATCCGCACGATGGACCGCCATGGGTACAAGGTGCCAAGTTTGAACTATTTGATGGAAAAGGAACCCCGTGCACACCTGAGGTCATATTGCGACAAGCTAATCGGGGTAGGGAAGAACCCAGCGGTCATTATGAAGTTGTTCATTCGGAGCTTGACCGGCGAGGCACTAGATTGGTATACCAGCCAAGATCCGCGGAAATGGCATAGCTGGAATGCATTGGCCCAAGATTTTGTGGAGCGGTTCAGGTTCAACACAGAAACCGTTGTGGACAGGTTTTACTTAATGAAGTTGGAGAAGACTACGTAAACATTCGAGAATACGCCATGAGGTGGCGTTCAGAGGCGAAAGTGCAACCACCCACGCGAGAGTGAGATGACCACATTATTTGTACAATCTTTGAAGGATGCAACCTACTATGAGCGGATGATAAGCGTCATCGGGCGGAATTTTGCGGAAGTTATTAGAATGGGCGACTTCGTAGAAGAAGGTATTAAAACTGGTAGGATTACAAATCTGGCAGCATTACAGGCAACTAATAAGGCGATTCAGTCAGGGACACTCGGGAGTACTTCACAGAGGAAGAAAGAGACAGTTTCCCCTTCCATGTTTGTACAAGAACGCAAACCCGAAGCATTCATAACATACCAAAACCCATCATACTACCACAACTACCACACACAGCCTATATATAACACTTCACAAGCACCCGTTCATCCTGCCCCGCATAGATCCACCCATCAGGCCCGCCAACAGAATAGAGCACCCAATGCACCAGAGCAAATAAGAATTTTGAAGGAAAACCACCCAAAGTTCGCACCCACTAGTGAACCCATACCTCAAATATATGAAAGGTCATGCGGTGAGGCCTAATCCAACCGATTCCAGGCAGGATCCCTGACCCTATCCCAAGATGGTATGTTGAGAACAAGCGCTGCGCGTATCACCCCACTAGCCCAGGACATGACACAAGGTTGCCACCTCGTGACGAATCGAGGCACCGATCGGAGAAGGGTAATTCGGTAAAGGATCCTGCCCCAAATGTGCATGATAACCCCTTGCCAAACCACGGCCGCGTCAATGTGCACCTGATAACCTTAGATGAGAATACACTCGCTTACGCCCATTCCGCCTCGAATCGGTCATTTATCCGAGCATGCACCACGCAGAGGCGTAAGAGGAGATAGCGAGCATGAAGACCCGGCCATCCACGGCGAGCATGAAGGCATATTGATTGGATTTGCACCTGCTCTTTCGCCAGAGCACGGATAGGAAAAACAATTTATTTTAGCGTAATAATTTATAAACTCGTTTTAAGCTTTAATAATGTTTTCTCGCTTTGCTTGTAATGAACTACGTTTGACTGATTCCTTTAGTGGATACGTAGCGCCGCCTCGCCGGCCCCACATCTAGAAATATTAATTTTACCAATAATCGCTTGTAATGAACTACGTTCGAGCTGAATCCCTCATGGGGATACGTAGGCCTAAATCGGCCGGCCACACCATTAGAAACCTTCCTTTGCTTTAAAAATGACAAGAATACACATAGCCTACAACTACCTTGAGACCCATTTTAGGCGGACCCTTTTCAAAACGGGATGACGGGTTGCAAGTCCAAACAAGCCAGGCACGCAGATATCAAGGAACAAGGCAGCGAAGTCAAATACCAATCGACCCCCCCAAAAACTCACAAAATTTTCTTTGAGCGCAGGTCTTTTCATACTAATGTAAGAAGAGCGGAGGATTGCAACAATCCAAAGTCCGCAGCAAGAGCAAAGCAGCAGCGAAAGCGGCATCAACGGTCGGAATCAAAGTTCGAGTTCCGCAACAAAACCTAGCGATCAACTCCTGAATAAAGTCAAATTGGCAACCCACGTATCGCACACGAAAGGCATCATGGCAATTCGTCACCGCAACGCTCAAAGATGTCCGGCAAAGACAAAGATCTCGTGGATGACATCTCTATCCATAAAATTGCACTTCATATATATTTATCATTTTGTTTAAACAGTATACACTAACGCTTTCTCAGCTTAGCTTGCGGAGCATTTATTCTGAGCAGAGCGGCGGCACGCGTGCAACGCGTTATCAAGACAACAAGTCCACGCAACGACGCCAAAGAACACGCCCGCATAACGACGTAATCAAGAAGTCCACGCAACGACGCCAAGAAAGAACACGCCCGCATAACGACGTAATCGAAGTCCATGCAACGACGCCAAGAAGAACACGCCCAAACAACGACGTAATCGCAAGTCCATGCAACGACGCCAAAGAAGAACACGCCCAAACAACGACGTAATCGAAGTCCACGCAACGACGCCGAAGAATACGCCCGCATAACGACGTTATCGGCGACAAAGAAGTCTACGCAACGACGCCAAGAAGAACATCGCCGTCTAGCCGACGCTTATCAAGACAACAAGTCCGAAACGACGCCATCATCGCGATATCACGCAGGGCGATTTCTATACTCCGAAATTGCATTTCTTACGCGTGCTTTATTATTCGTCTTAGCGCTTATGCACTAACTCTTTCTTGAGCTTTAGTACACGAGGACAATTGCGCAAAGGACAATATACCCGCGTTCACAATCGCAACACGTCTGTGCAAGGACGAAAATCACAGCATTCGCAAAATCGCATCAACACAACAGGCATCGCGTTTTGCAGGATAACCTTTTCTATTCACAGTTACATTGTTTTTAAAATTATTTTGCCTTAGCAGTTATGCACTAACCGTTTGTTCAAGTCTTAGCATGCAGCAGCAGGAGCACAACGTGGATTTTCTCTACAAATAACCGGCAATGTTGGGGCCAACCTTCCCAACGATTGGCGGCGCCTCAGCGTCGGTCCACTCGCTTCCACCGCGTAACCCAAAGACCACAAGCCATAGCAGTACACCCCAGGTTCAAGCCAGTTATTTTCTTTTACTTTTTGCACCATAACCCAGTGTCATCATAACTCGACACTGGGACATTTTTAAGCCCGCATTAGCCCGCCTTGGTGTTAGACCATGGTAACCCAGTGTCGTCATAACTCGACACTGGGACAGCTTTGAGTCCGCGTTAGCCTGCCTTGGTGTTTCGACCATAGTAACCCAGTGTCGTCATAACTCGACACTGGGACAGTTTTGATTTTTGCGTCAGCCTTGTCTATCTCGCCAAAGACTCTTGCGATTCGAAGATCGAGACAAAATTGGCTATGAGTCAACGTCTTTGTCCGAAGATTCTTCCATCATCTCCATACAAAGAGGGACATCTGTTGACACCCAATTTTGACCCTCCCGTCCAGCCATTAACTATAAAATTACACTAATTTTTGTAAAATAATTTTTAGGATTTTTATAATAAAATACAACAATAAAACATTAAATACAGGCATAAATAAATAATTTGATAATGGCATCGCGTAGAGTTTTAAGCACTTAGAGTCTCGCGCCCGCACTAATTAACTTTAAGCTTTGTCGTAATTCTTAAATAATTAATAAATGCATAAAATAAAATAATTTAGCGATAACGTCGTGTCAGGTAGCATAGCCGCATTTATTAGTAATCATTTGTAATTTAAAATCAATTTTAATCTGATATATGCATTTAATAGCACCGCATTTATAAAGCTTTAAACGATTCTTAAATATCGTACTTGCATTCAACATTTAAGTAATTTAATATAAACTCAATGCAATTTTAATTTAACGTCGCAACAATGCATAACAATAAATTTTTAAAAAAAAATAGCGTCGCATTCTAAAGCATTAAGCATTAATTAAATAACACGCCCGCATTTATTATAACAATTAGACTAATTTAGCACCTAAATAATTAGACTAATTTAGCACCTAAATAATTATAATAAAGCACTTAAATAATTTAACTAAATTCATTAATCTAAATTTATTAATTAACTCCTAAACTAATAACACTAATAACCCACCTAAATTAATACCATCAGCCCATTTTTAATTCTACCCAGGCCCAACCCGATCAGCCCACACCCGCAGCCCAGCCGCCCCATTTCCCTTTTATTCCCTTCCCCCACTCCCCTAACCTAAAAACAAAACGCAGCCCTCAAAACAAAGCCAGCAACCCTAGAAACCTAAGGCAACCGCCGCCAGCACCCACGCCCCCAGCCCCCGCGATTCTCGCCGGAAATACCGCACCCCACCTTCCTTTCCCTTCACCTGCACACACGTCTTCAGTGATTTCTTACCATAAACACACCCCAAATCTCGTCCTAAAAATGACACGAAATCAGTAACAAATCGCACGATTCAAGCACGAATCAAGCACGAAATCTCAGCCTAGAGGATCAGCCTTTATTACTTACCTAATGAGGAACCCGAAGAATGGCTATATAAGCACATGCAAAGAGGAATCAAAGGGCAGGCACGGATAGCATCGATTAAGGGTTCAGGGGGGTAGCAATCGATAGGGACACCCTTAGCAGTAGTTCGAATCCCTTCTCTTTTAATTCCAGCCAAGAAACCTACCAGCATACTTTCCCTTATTCGCATCGCAAAGCCCAAAACCCGTTGATTGGACCGACACTTGATACGCTGCCTCGGTTCGCTGCCCGGAGAAGGTAAAAATCCACTCCTTCTCGCCTTCAGTTCATTCTGTATTCTCTTTGTGTGAACCTGTGTTTGTATCTGTTAAATTTCTGTGCTACGTGGGTTTATCACGAATTTAATCGTTGTTAATTGTATTAATCTGTTCGCTTGGCCGATATAGATCAGATTGGTGTTCCTTAGTTGGATTCTTTATGTCATGATTAGTTAATTTGATAGTCCAAGTGCTTTAAAATGGTAAGTAATAACAGAGTCGACAACCATCTATCTGTTTCTATTCGCCTGGCCGAATCTATGTATACAAAGTATATTGCTTTCCTGTCATGGATGTATATCAATCAGATATCTTCGTATACTTTACATATGTAAGTATGTGGATTGTTATTTATGTGCGCTAAACCTATATGAAGCATGTTTTGATCAGAGTGTTCCTTGGCTATTTGCAAATATTATAATCTGGAATGCCATGTTGAGTTACTTGCCTATGTGGTGTGCTCAATTCAGTTCCATACAATGAGGTATGATGTGATCTACCATATAGTATGCAGAATTCCTATGTCAAGATGAAGATAGATACCTTATTTGCCTAAACTATCCACTGATGCTATTATGATGGCTTCATTCTAAAACCTGCTGGCATATCCTCATTTCTGCTCTTAGATTAATCATCTATTTGAAGGTCAAATGCTAAATAGGTGCCCATAATAGTAAGAGTGTAAGCAGAGATCAATTTGTGTGTCAAGTTACACGTGTTAATGACGTTGGTAGTAAGAAAACTGAATTCAATATGCTGGCTTGATTAATAAAATCATGAAAATTGTTCTGTTTGAGTTTAGGGCCCATCACTGTTTTCTTTTAACAGTAAGGGATCTGTAGCCTGAATCTCTTCTGGGCCTGTTGGCTGCATTCCTCTATTAAGCATATATGAGGGATAGTTTGGTGCTAACATAGTTCAAACCATTGAGAAATCTGGGCATATGATTGGGGAAAATGGATTTACTTCAGTCCTAGCCATTTGCTTCGATGTTGAGTCATGTATCTTAAATTAAACTAGCGTGCTATGTGTTGCCATATTATTTCACCCATGTTTGGTGTCTCTGTCCCGGTATCACTGATCATTAATGCATATATAATGTGTTAGTGTGACTCATATGAGCATGTAAGAATAGGATTAATTGGCCCTTCTTTTAAAAAAAAACTGGAAATTTTACTCTTTGGAGTTTATTTCTATCTCATCGCCATCGCCCATTGTTTTATCTATCACGCATCGCCATTGTATTCTCGCCATCTTGTTTTTGCTATCACATCGCCATTGTATTCTCGCCATCGCTTTGTTTGCCATCGCTATCGCTCGCCATTGTATTCGCCATCGCTCTGTTTGCATCACTCTGTCTGCCCATCGCTTCGCTTGCCATCGCATATTGCCTGCTGCTCACTGTCTCTGCCTAGTTCTTTGCCTACTGTTTCTACTTGCTGTTTGCATACTGCCTTACTTGGAATTGTCAGGGGCTATGTACAATACTACTTGCTGGCTGCATCCTTATCTGATATCGCTTTTGTTTGGTATTTATATACATGTGTTGGCTTAAATGCAAACTACGTGTCAAGTGCTTGCTTTTGTTTAATGAATTTGGGCATGTACTAATCCTTATCATTTTCTTTTTCTTACATGAAACGTGACGGAGAAAATGAAGAGTTTCATGGCGAGACTCATCATGAGCCACTTCAAATGGCAACCCGCACCTGCATCCATCGAGTTCCATCTTCAGCAGCTCTTAGAAAAAAAACAAATAGGACAAGATGTCGTGGTCATCCGTCTCGACTCCTCTTACTCTCTAAAATTAATTGTCTAATTATGCCTTTATTTGTTTATTCGCAATTCTATTTATTTTGTAATAATAAGAGACATAGAACAATTATTGTCGAAATAAATAAATTGGGCGGGTTAGTTTAAAATCGGCAAGGCACTTCTAATTATCTATTTTAGGTTTGTCACTTCATATCTAATCCTTTGCCTGAATTATTAAAATCGCATATCTAAAACTAACGCCTCACTTCTTTAATTGCGCAGATAAATCTATGGCCCATAAAGCACCTTTAGCATCTTAGCATTTCTAGCACCTTTTAAGCACTCTTTAACATTTAGCATTCTTTTTGCACTTTTAGCACCATTTACTTTTAAAATTAATCTTTAGCACTCTTAAGCACCTTTAGCCTTTTAGCCCCTCTTAGCACTTCTAGCACCTTTAATATGCTAGCATTCCTTTAGCACCTTTGACGCCTTTCTTTTTTAAGCTTTCTAAGCATTTTTTAAAAACTTTAGCATTTTTAGCATCTTTAACTTTTTAACACTTTTAATATTTTAGCACATCCTAGCATTCTTTTTGTACTTTAGCATATTAGCACTACTTTTAGCACTTTAGCATTTAGCACTTTTAAGCGCCTCTTAGCACCTTTAGCACCCTTCTAGCATTTAATACCTTTTAGCAACCTTTAGTATTTTAAGCACTTTTAAACATTTAGCATTTGGCTCTTTTTAATTATAACACCTTTTTATACTTTAAGCACCTTTTAAACATTTTAACATTTTAGCATTTTTATTAAGTAGGAGGAGCTTTTATTTTGCATTTTTAAACATAATAATTACCCTAGGTTTGGCAGGACAACCGCAAGTTAGCGGATCTTAGAGGGTGCCTAACCCCTTCCCTCTAGATTAATAAAGAACCCTTACCCAAAATCTCATTAAGTTTAGCAGACCATAAAATGGAGTTAGTGTTGACTTTAACCTAGTTGACATTTAGGTGTCCTAATTCACCCAATTAATTAGGTGGCGACTCCGCGAACCCTTAGCATTTAAGCACCCTTTTGCACTTTTAGCACCTTTTTAAGCTCTTAAGCATTTTTAAACATTTTAGCATTTTATTTTATTTTTCTAACCCTTTTTTATTTGAGCAGGAGTTTAGAAAATAAAATGTCGCGGTCGAAAAAGGGCGCGACACTCATTAACAAGCCATAAAGTTTTATCCTTATTTCTGAACATTGTCTTCATCCGAGAATGGGTTGAGTTATTTGACAATGTTGAACCGTCAGTCACAACTTTATTTGATCTCCTTGAACCTAGCTCTTGGGATCTCTAGTCTGCTAGGTAAAGTTACCGCCACGATGATTTGTCCTCGGCCTTAACCCCATTCCCATTGATGTTCTACTAACTCCCTCTCTAGATAAGCCTTTTGTAAGCGGATCCGCCACGTTATCTCTCGACTTTACATAGTCAATCGTGATAACGCCACTAGAGAGGAGTTGTCTAACGATATTGTGTCTCCATGGACCGTCGTATGTGATGAGATTTTCCGTTATACATTACGATCCATGCCCTACCTATTGTTGTTTGATTGTCACAATGTATACATATAGGAGCCAAAGGTTTGAGCCAGAATGGAATATCTTCTAAGAAATTCCGGAGTCATTCAGCTTCTTCACCGGCCTTGTCTAAAGCTATAAATTCAGATTCCATTGTAGAGCGGGCTATTCATGTCTGTTTTGATGATTTCCAAGACACTGCTCCTCCACCAACGGTGAAAATATATCCACTCGTGGATTTAACTTCAGATGATCCGGTGATCCAGTTTGCATCACTATATCCCTCAATTACAGCGGGATATTTATTATAATGCAAAGCATAGTTTTGGGTGTGTTTTAAATGCCCCAAGACTCGTTTCATTGTCATCCAATGAGTTTGATTGAGAATACTCGTGAAGCGACTCAACTTGCTTATAGCACATGCTATATCTGATCGTGTACAATTCATAATATACATCAAACTTCCCAAAACTCGTACATAGTCCAATTGTTAGTCACTTTCACCTTTATTCTTTTGAAGTGTAAAACTTGCATCAACTGGAGTCTTTGCAACATTGAAATTTAAATACTTGAACTTGTCAAGTACCTTTTCAATATAATGTGACTGTGATAATGCTAGACCTTGTGGAGTTTTATGGATCCTAATTCCTAAGATCAAATCAGCAACCCCTAAGTCTTTCATGTCAAATTTGCTAGCGAGCATACACTTCGTAGCATTTACATCAGCAATATCTCTACTCATTATCAACATGTCATCAACATATAAACAAACAATGACTTCATGATTTGAAATATTTTTAATGTAAACACATTTGTCACACTCATTAATCTTAAATTCATTTGCCAATATTATTTGGTCAAATTTCGCATGTCATTGTTTGAGTGCTTGTTTAAGTCCATAAAGTGACTAAACAAGTTTGCACACTTTCCTTTTTTTACCAGGAACCACAAAACCCTCAAGTTGTTCCATGTAAATTTCTTCCTCCAATTCTCCATTTAAGAAAGTTGTCTTGACATCCAGTTGATGGATTTCAAGACCATATACGACCGTCAGTGTCACTAACACCCAAATAGATGTTATTCTTGTTACCGGCGAGTATGTGTCAAAGTAATCAAGGCCTTCTTTTTGTCTATAACATTTTACCATAAGTCCTGCCTTATATTTGTCAATAGTGCCATCAACTTTCATTTTCCTTTTAAAAATCTATTTTGATCCTAAAGATTTATTTTCAGGAGGAAGATCAACATGGTTGTTCAAAATTGATTCAATCTCACGATTGAATGCCTCTTTCCAAAATGCTGAATCAGAAAAAGACATCACTATTTTAAATGTTTGAGGCTCATTTTCAAGCAAGAATGTCACAAAATCTGGTCCAAAAGGAGTAGATGTCCTTTGACTTTTGCTACGCCTTGGATCCTTTTTACTTGGTGTACTTTCCTTTGGTTCTTCCCGCGGTCGCTTAGATGTTTCACTTGACGACTCACATTCAGTTTTATACGGATAAATGTTTTCAAAGAATTCAGCATTATTGATCGGTGTATTTTATATACACCTTTTGAGTCAGTTTTAGTTAGTCTTTTGTCCCATTTTACACATATAAGTGTCGTATTAGGATAGTTTTTCTTTCTTTTGAGTCAAAGTGGTTAAAATGGCCAAATGGCGGAAAAGGAGCAAAAAGAGGGCAAAAGAGGAGATGTCAGAGCCGAAAACAGAGAAAGAGGCGAACGAGGCTAAAATCCGACCTGGCGCACCTCGCAGCCTAAAAGCAGGGCGCGCGCCACTATTCAGAGCGAAGACTCAGTACGGCGCCCTCAGACAGCAGATGCAGGGTCGCGGCGCCTAAACATCCGAGGAGCTACAGAAGATACAGCGCCGCGGCGCCCTCAGACAGCAGATATCAGGGTCGCGGCGCCAAAACACCCGACGGATCGCAGAACTTCCGGCGCCGCGGCGCCTATCTGCAGGGCCGCGGCGCCGACGCGGAAAAATTAGGTCTTTTGACGGATTTTTGGGTCAGCCCGCAGGAAAAGAAGGAGGCGTTTTAAACCTATATAAGGAGAACCCTAGGCGCTTTGAGGTTCCCTTCTTGCACAACTCAAGATTTTGGCTGGAGATTGGATACCATTAACTTAGTACTTTCTTTTCTTTTTCTTTTCTTTAAATCAGATTTAGCATGATCACCTTTGAATTAGTTCTTTTCATATTCATGGCTAGGAACTAATTCTCGTATAGGGCTTTCTATGTTGACTTTCTTGAAACTTCTGTTATAAATTAATGCAAGCTAATGGTTATTTTTCTTATCGAGAGATCTATCCAATAATTGAGTTGAATTCTTGGTAACCAATTGACAACTAGTTATCACAATATGAATTCTAATCAGATTCTGAAAAGGGGGGATTGTGAATATGCTGTAAGTTGGGTAGACAAGCTTGAATTGGGGATGAAAATACCTCAATTAGTTTTCAGAGCGTTGAGAGGCTTAACAACCCTAATTTTGCGCATCAGGCGTGACGGTCAACTAGGTTTTTGTTCTTAATCCTCCTATAGAGTTACCCTTATCACCGAAAGGTAGGTAAGGAACAATATTGAGGTTGAGTGTTTATATAACCCTAACGAGAGTATAAAACGATTTCGTAAACCTGCTTTCTCCAAAAGAAGAACACCATAAGTAATGCATTAGTAAGTAGCATGTCGGATAATGAGGATACATGTAAGCCCTATTCTCATCACATCCAAGTAATTCAGATATTTACTTATCTTTAATAATTCTTAGTTATAAACCAAACAATCAATCATTAATTCACCAAATAGATACGAGAAAATAGATAGTTGGTAATTGAACCCTAATCCTAGAGGACGATATTCGGTCTTATCTAAGACTATACTACTTGATACGATAACGCACTGCGTTTAAAAGTGTGTGCATATTACGCGCATCAAGTTTTTGGCGCCGTTGCCGGGGATTAGGCATTAGTTCGATATTAAAATTATCTATTTTTAATTTCTAATTTGGTCTTTAATTTTTAATTTTAATTTTAATTTTTACGTTTTTTCGCTACTTTTCGGAAAATCAGTCACGTGATTTGTTTTCTGCTTTTGATCTATTTCGTGCAATCGGTTTATGCGAAGAGAAGAGAGCGGACACTCTTGTTCCTTCAATCCGTAGATCGAGAAAACTCGCAAATGCGATGTAAAGAATCAACGGGTTGCAACTTTAATAGAGATGACTAATCTAAACAATAACAGATGAGAGAAGGGTTAGGTGAAAATCAACCTAACCTGGAAGATCCTCATCAAGTGCCAATAGATGTGGAGGATAGAGTCCGAATCCAAAAAGAAGTGCAGGAGATTATGTCGCCAAGAGTGAATGGAGCACGACATGCATTAGGCTCCCGCACAGAGCCAACAACTTAGAGATAAAACCAGCAATTTTGAGCATGGTACATCATATCGCAATTCGTGAGGATCGCCATCGGAGGATCCACACATGCACATAGCTAATTTCTTGGAGCTATGTGCCACTTTCAGATATAACGGCGTTACTGATGATGCCGTCAGGTTGAGGCTCTTTCCCTTCTCACTCAGGGATAGAGCAAAAGTATGGTTGAATTCCCTGCCAGCCGATTCGATATTCACATGGCACGAGCTGGCACAGAAATTCCTAGCCAAGTTCTTTCCGCCTTGTAAAGCAGCAAAATTGAGAGGGGAGTTGAACAACTTCTACCAAGCTGATGGAGAGTCCTTATATGAAGCTTGGGAAAGGTTCAAGGATCTGCAGAGGAAGTGTCCACACCATTGCATTGAGTTGTGGAACTTGGTCCACATCTTCTACAACGGGCTGAGCAGTACAACCAGAACCATCATAGATGCCGCAGCAGGTGGAGCATTCATGAGGAAAACAGCCCACGACGCTCATGAGCTATTAGAAGATATGGCCACTAACAACCATGTCACAGAAGAGAGGGCGACTAGTGGGAGAAGAACTGTGGGGGTCCACGAAGTAGATGCTATCACGCCTGAATGCCCAGTGGTCCTTCTAGCGAAACAACAGCAAAGAACATACAGCCATGTGAACGCGGTACAGATGCCTAAAAGTTGTGAGATATGTGGTGGCCCACATACATTTGATAGATGCCCTTCAGCGGATCCCAACAATATACCAATGGAACAGGCAGAGTGTCAAGCAGTAGGCAATTACCAGAGGCAACAGAACAACCCCTACTCAAACACTTATAATCCAGGGTGGAGGAATCACCCAAATTTCTCATGGAAAGGAGATCAGGGCCAGCAGAATCAATATCGTGGCGCAGAACCGAGATCGTGGCGCAGAATCGAGCGGCAACAGAACCAATACAGGGTCGATCGTAACCACAGAACGAATCAGCAGCCTTCATTCAAGCCCCACCAGCGATTCAATGCACCGGTCAAGAAGAAAAGCGGATGAGCTTAGCAATGGCGACAAAGACTTGCAACGCCTGACGCAGCTTTATGGCGAAGCTAGATCCTCGCTCGTAAACTTGGAAACACAAGTAGATACGGTAGCAAAGCAGCAAACATCAAAGCCACGGGACATTGCCGAGCAATACAGAGGTAAATCAGGAGCAAATGTAAGGCGATGCGGTTGAGAAGTGGAAGACAATTGGAGCAACATCCACCTCAGCCAATAGTTGAGAAGGACGCAGAGTTAGAAAAAGAGAGGTGGTGAACCTAGCCCGGTGATAGAGAAAACTCCGAGAAGAGTATACAGAAAGATTCCTTTCCCAGAGATTACAAAGGAAGGCGGTCGATAAACAATTTTCCAAATTCTTGAGGTATTCGGAAGTTGCATATCAACATACCTTTTATAGAGGCTTGGAGCAGATGCCGCCTTATTTCAAGTTCATGAAAGAAATCTTGGGAAAAAGAGGAAATCGGCCGAATATGAGATAGTAGCACTAACGTAAGAGTGTAGTGCTATCTTACAAAAGAAGTTGCCACCAAAGCTAAAGGACTGAAGCTTTACACTACCATGCACATTGGGCGGTGACGCGGCAACAGAGCTCTATGCGATTTAGGGCAAGTATAAATCGATGCCTTATCGCTTTCAAAAGATTGGAGTTGGGAGAGGCTAAACCAACCACTGTGAGTCTGCAACTAGCCGACAGGACAGTAGTTCATCCACGAGGCAAGATTGAGGACGTGATTGTGAAGGTAGGAAAATTTTTCTTTCCTGCATATTTCCTCATTCTTGATATGGAAGAAGATGCGGAAATCCCTATCATATTAGGGAGGCCGTTCCTAGCAACGGGAAGAGCTTTGATTGATGTTGAAAGAGGGGAGTTGACATTAAGGGTGGAGAATGAAGAAATGGTGTTTAAAGTGTTTAAACATGTCATCGAACCACCACCAATGAATAGGTGCTTTGCAATCAGCACCATCAAATCCCCATGCGAGCCATTACAAGTCAACCAAAGAGTGATGAGCCCAAGAAAGCAGGCATGGTTTACCGAAATGCCACTAAAGGAGGTAAGTGTTCCTGAACTCCCTATTACCGATAATGCTAAAAAGAAAAGGAGAAAAAGGAAACGCAAAATGTGGAGGAAATGGATAGGTTGGGGGCTTAATCCACCCCAAGGTTATTAAGATTAAGGAACTTGCGTCCGGCTAAAAGACGTTAAAGACAGCGCTACTTGGGAGGCAACCCAACGTTTTCAATTATGTTATTTTAATTTCTGTCATTAGTTTATTTTATTTTGTCTAAGAACAGTCTCACGGTCTTGGGGTCTTGTGGTTGTGTGATTGACAGGTACAGGCAAATAAACCGGAGGACGAGAAGCTGAACGAAAGCCGGGATTTCGTAAGCGGTAGCGCCATGGCCTCAGAGTAGGGGCGCGCTAAAATATCTGAAGCGGTGCTGAAGTTTAAGAGTCGCGCGCCAGAGCGAGCGCGCGCAGACCTAAAATTTGTTGAAGTTTAGGCCATGCTACCAGAAGCAGGTCGCGCGCAGAAGTCCCGGGCGAGCGCAGATGTTTGGGCGCCGCGACGCCAAAAGCAGTGGTCACACGTCGGGAATCCAGAAACTTAAAACGCCCAAAAATCAGATTTTCCCCAATTCCAACTTCAAAAACCTAACCTCCCCTCTCCAAAAACCCACGAAATTTCAGAAACTCAACCACAAATCCCCCACAAATCCTCCACAAATCCAACCCAACCACAACTTAAACTCTTAAATTCCCAGCAGCAGCAGCAGAGGCCGCCATGGATGAAGATGAGCCTGAAATAGGGGCTCAATATGAGGCAGGACCCAGCCACCGGCCAACCACAAGAGCAGAACCTTCAGAGCCCACAATGGGGCAATTGTACCAACACCAGAGGGAGATGATGCAGACCTTGCAAACAGTAGTACAAGGACAGCAAGAAACAAGGCAACAAATCGACGAGCTGAGTGCCTTGTTCAACCAATGGTCGATGCATTATCCACCGCTACCACCACCATTTTAACCAAAGTTTGTAAGTGTCTTATTTTCTTTACTGTCTTTGAGTCTACACACATTGGGGACAATGTGTGATTTAAATTTGGGGGTGTGTTTTTGTGTTTTAGTTTTTATTTGTGTGTCATGTTATGTTTTATTTAAATCTTTTTATTTGTTTTATGTTTATTTTGAGTCACCAAAAATTTTTCTTTCTTGAGTCATAATTGCTGTCACAAAGATCATGTATCTTTGTAGTTGCTAGAAACACCTAGTGAAGTAAGGTGGAATAATGTAAAGGAATTGAAGCAACTATCTAAACACTTAGGTTAGATATGCCAAAAGCTCACGTAACTGTCTATTCGAGTTTCTTGCTTGAGTTATGCATGCTAAATGATAAATGCTTATGTGTTATGAGTGCTTGCTATTTGAGGCGAAATAGTTAGGATATGCATGTTAGGGAGATGACTCAGGCATTTCTTTGATAGCCAATTCTTACCATTCTTTTCTATCCCGTACTTTAAAAATATCCCTAGTCAGCCCCATTGAGCCTAAATTTGAAACTTCTTCTTTGACACCCTATATTCCCACAAAATTGTGCCATAAGTGAAAATATGAAATAGTGGAGTACATTGTGTTAAAAAGAAGAAACAAAAAGAGTGAACAAGTTTGATGCACCCCAATGGAAAAGTAATAAGAAAGAGGCAAAAGTCTAAGTTTGGGGGTGCTTATTTGTATAATACACTTCACTCTCTCAAAACAAAAGAGGGGAAGGATAGAATTGAAGTGAAGGAAAGAATCAAAAGAAAAAGGGAAAAATTGAAAAGCCAAAGAGCTTATGGTACAGAAAAATGAGCCTAAATGTCTATCTTTACCAACCCCTACCTAAGCCTACATTACAACCCTCAAAGTCCCAAGATCTCTTTATGCATATCCGAATTAGGAGAATAACAAGTAAGCATGCCATAGGAATTCTTGAATTTATATGCATGATTTAGTATATTGACTTCCATTAAGCATGATGAATATGAGTTTATAAATATTTAGCTTCATGTGTTTAGTGTGCTGAAAATTTCATGCTATATGTTCCTGCATATTATTCTGCTAACCTTCATGTTTTTCTAGTTAACATTTATGCAGCAAAAGTAATTAATGACAGGGAGTCTTTTATTTTTCGTTCTTTGAGTCTTTTATTTTATTTCTTTCTATCTTTGCTCGAGGGCGAGCAAAGGTTAAGTTTGGGGGTATTTGATCGGTGTATTTTATATACACCTTTTGAGTCAGTTTTAGTTAGTCTTTTGTCCCATTTTGCACATATAAGTGTCGTATTAGGATAGTTTTTCTTTCTTTTGAGTCAAAGTGGTTAAAATGGCCAAATGGCGGAAAAGGAGCAAAAAGAGGGCAAAAGAGGAGATGCCAGAGCCGAAAACAGAGAAAGAGGCGAACGAGGCTAAAATCCAGACCAGCGCCGCGGCGCCTCCTGCAGCCAAAAGCAGGGGCCGCGGCGCCCACTATTCAGAGAGGCAGACTCGGCACGCGGCGCCTCGACATGCAGGATGCAGGTGCGGCGCCTAAACATCCGGAGAGCTACAGAAGATACTGGCCGCGCCTCGCAGCGAGATATCGGTCGCGGCGCCAAAACACCCGACGGATCGCATCTTCCGGCCATGGCGCTTATTCTGCAGGCGCGCGCCGACGCGGAAAAATTAGGTCTTTTGACGGATTTTTGGGCCAGGCCTGCAGGGAAAAGAAGGAGGCGTTTTTAAACCTATATAAGGAGAACCCTAGGCGCTTTGAGGTTCCTTCTGCACAACTCAAGATTTTGGCTTGGAGATTGGATACCATTAACTTAGTACTATCTTTTCCTTTTTCTTTTCTTTAATTCAGTTTTGCATGATGAACTTTGAATTAGTTCTTGTCATATTCATGGCTAGGAACTAATTCTCTTATAGGCTCTCTCTATGTTGAATTTCTTGAAACTTATGTTATAAATTAATGCACGCTTATGGTTATTTTTCTTATGAGAGATCTATCCAATAATTGAGTTGAATTCTTGGTAACTAATTGACAACTAGTTATCACAATATGATTTCTAATCGATTCAAAAGGGGATTGTGAATATCTTTGTAAGTTGGGTAGCAGACTTGAATTGGGGATGAAAATACCTCAATTAGTTTTGTAGCGTTGATGAGGCTTAACAACCCTAATTTTGCGCATTGTGCGTGACTGGCCAACTAGGTTTTGTTCTTAATCCTCCTATAGAGTTACCCTTATCACCGAAAGGTAGGTAAGGAACAATACTGGGGTTGAGTGTTTATATAACCCTAACGGGAGTATAAAACGATTTCGTAAACCTGCTTTCTCCAAAAGAAGAAAACCATAAGTAATGCATTAGTAAGTAGCATAAGCGGATAGTGAGGATACATAGAAGCCCTATTCTCATCACATCTGAAGTAATTCTTTATATTTACTTATCTTTAATAATTCTTAGTTATAAACCAAACAATCAATCATTAATTCACCAAATAGATACTAGAAAATAGATAGTTGGTAATTGAACCCTAATCCTAGAGGACGATATTCAGTCTTATCTAAGACTATACTACTTGATACGATAACGTGCACTTGCGTTTAAAAGTGTGTGCATATTACGCGCATCAATTATCTGATTCAATTACCGTATTAACATGAATTTTGGGATTGTCTGATTTGTGAACCAAAACCCGACAAGCTTTGTTGTTTGTAGCATAGCCAATAAAAACACAATCCACAGTTTTTGGTCCGATTTTTATCCTTTTGGGCAAAGGAACTTGGACCTTTGCTAAACACCTCTCACACTTTGAAATATTTCAAGTTGGATTTTCTTCCTTTTCATAGTTCATATGGAATAAATTGTGTTTTGTTGTGGGGAAATCTGTTGAGTATTCGATTAGCTGTAAGGATAACTTCCCCCCCACAAGCTCTGCGGTAAATCGAAACTTATTAATAAAACATTCATCATTTCCTTTAATGTTCGGTTTTTTATTTCCGCAATTCCATTTGATTGTGGTGTGTAAGGGGCAGTAGTTTGATGAATAATTCCATATTCTAAACATATCTCTGCAAAAGGAGATTCGTACTCTCCACCCCTATCACTCCTAATCATTTTTATCTTTTTATTCAATTGATTTTTCACTTCGTTCTTGTATTTCTTAAATGCATCAATTGTTTCATCCTTACTATTAAGCAAATACACATAACAATATCGAGTGCAATCGTCAATAAAAGATATAAAATACTTTTTTCCACCGCGAGATGATATTGACTTCATATCACATATATCTGTGTGGATTAAGTCTAAAGGATTTGAATTCATATCAATAGACTTATATGAATATTTAACAAACTTAGATTCAACACAGATTTCACATTTTGATTTATTACACTCAAATCTAGGCAATACTTCTAAATTAATCAATTTTCGCAAGGTTTTGTAATTGACATGTCCTAGACGAACATGTCATAAATCATTTGACTCCAATAGGTAAGACGAAGCTGAATTCTTATTAATATTGTTAACAACCATTACATTGAGTTTGAAAAGGCCCTCGGTGAGGTAGACCTTTCCTATGAACATATCATTCTTACTTATTACAATTTTCTCACTAACCAACACGCACTTAAGCCCGTTTTTGACGAGTAGTCTGGCTGAAACTAAATTTTTCCTAATTGTTGGAACGTGCAGAACATTGTTGAGAGTCAGGACCTTGCCGAAAGTCATCTTTAGAAGTATCTTCTCATATCCTTCAACCTTGGTTGTTGTAGTATTTCCCATAAACAGTACCTTTTCTGGTCCAGCGGGAGCGTAGGTTGCAAATGTTTCTTTTGTTGCGCAAACATGTCGAGTGGCACCAGAATCAAGCCACCACTCCTTTGGGTTCCCAACCAAATTGCATTCCGATAACATTGCACACAGATCATCTATATCATCATTCTTTTCCACCATATTAGCTTGTCCTTTTTCGGGAGACGACAATCTGGGGCTTTGTGTCCAGCTTTTTCACAATTATAGCAGTTGCCCTTGAACTTTTTCTTGTTAGGATCCTTCTCATTTCCAGAAGGCCTCTTCCTTTTCTTTTTCTTTTTCGGAGCAGCATCTTCAACGACGTTTGCCCCTTCAATCGGTGAACTCTTACGGTACCTCTTCTCAGCGATTTTGTTATCTTCCTCGATCTTGAGACGAATCACAAGATCCTCCAACTTCATTTCCTTTCTCTTGTGCTTAAGATAATTCTTGAAATCTTTCCATGAGGGCGGCAACTTCTCAATCATTGCAGCCACTTGGAATGTTTTATTCACTACCATACCTTCAACAATAAAGTCGTGGAAGATAAGTTGGAGCTCTTGAACTTGATTCCAACAGTTTTTCCATCCACCATTTTGTAGTCTAGGAATTTGGCAACCACAAACTTCTTCAAGCAAGCATCTTCGATTTTGTACTTCTTTTCAAGTGCACTCCATAGTTCTTTGGAGGTCTCTACTGCACTGTAGACGTTGTACAAGTCATCTTCTAAGGCACTCAAAATGTAGCCTTTGCACAAAAAATCAGTCTGTTTCCAAGCCTCGGTAACCATGAAATTTTGGTTGTCAGGCATGTCGGCAGGCACGAGAGGGTCCTCACTGGTGAACTTTTGCATACCAAGGGTAGTAAGAAAAAAATATTCTTTGCTGTCATCCTTTAAAGTTGGCACCGGTGAACTTCGCAGGCTTCTCAGCCGATGGCACAGCGGTACGGGTTGTAGGAGTAACCGCAGGTGCAATATTCGCAGAGGGAGTTCCAGTCTCAATTGCAATTATTTGTTTGTCATTGTCAAATCGACAAACTGTTTTAGTTAATAAAATCATAATAGCAATTAAATCACAAACTTAAACGATGAAGATTTTATTTCTTCAAATCGCAGTATAATTATGAACTTTGGTATTCCAACGAAGTTTTTATATCTTCGAGTCAGAATACTAATATTCATATGGAGTAGAAAACTACACAAGTTATAATCTCCTTAAACAGAATACAGAATAGCAAACTTTTCACAACAACAACGATGAAGTTTTTATGTTCTTCAAATCGTTGTACAAGTATGAACTTTAATATTCCAACGAAGTTTTTATGTCTTCAAGTTAGAATATGAAATTTCATACGGAGTAAAAAACCACACAGGTTTTAGTCTCCAAAACATAATACAGATTAATATAAAAAAATATGTAATTTCCTTAAGATTGTTAGTAATCTGTATTGCAAAAAACCAGTAAACAATAATAACTGATAATGAACAGAATCAGTGTTGGAAAAAAATATTTTTCAGAATATAATCGAGTCCACTTAGTTCAAAATGTGTCTTTAAGAAAATTATTCCCCTCACAATACTCGAGGTTGATGGAATATCCTCTCCCAGGATAAAACGATTATCTTACCAAAATAGTAGTACTCCAAATTCAGGTAGCGGTGAACCATTCAACGGCAGTGTATCACACATAATTTATTCGGGCAGAAGGAGAAGAAGTTTTGTAGTTCAGAAAATTAATAAGTAAAATTCTGAGGAAGCAAACGAATTTATAGTCATGGAAGTACTGTTTCTGAAGGTTTGCAACCCTTATGAACAGTCACAAAAAATGGTGGGAAATAAAATAAAACCGGGAAAGAACCGGGTCGCGGATTGCGGGTCAGCGGATCCGGGTCACTAATGGGTGGGATTGGATAAGTTAATTAATTAAATAATAATTAATTAAATAATTAAAATTAAAGAAAATTTGGTCCAAAAAGATTATCAATCAATCAGATCCAAATTCGAAGCCAAAGTCGAGCCGAGCGACGACGACGGCGCGGGGTGTCCTTGCCCCTCAACCATTTTAGTGACTAAAGAAGGTGTAATGTCATATATACACCTCTCTTTTCCTCTCTTTTTCCGATGTGGGACAATTGTTTTAACCAAAGCAAAAGGGACCTTTTACATTCCCTTCACTTTTCATCCCATCATTTTCCATTCACCAATATAAAAACCTAACACAGTGCTGCATTTTAAAAATAAGTGCCCCCAAATTTCAACATCTCCGGTATTGCATAACACACAATCTTGAGATACTTGAATCCCCCACGTTGCTAGTCTATCCACAGTTGCAAGTCTGTTTTGTACTGCCAACCATAATATGAACTGATGTCTTCGTAGTGCCCCTTTTGCCATCACCAGATTCCTCCATCTGACCTTGGGAAACTGAGGAATGCACAGGATTTGTAAGTTTTTTGGATACTGAATTTACCTTCATATGCAAACTGCTCCAAATGGTCTATAGCATTTACAATTGGAAACCAATCCCTAGCATCAAAGATCTTTCTTACAAGCCAACAAGCTTACTTTGGAGTTTTCATATCATTCAAGACTATTTATAATGTAGAAACTGTGTATCCATTGCACCAATAAAATATTATTTTTATGTTACAGAGCCCAAAGTAATTTGCAAATTGCAGCTCTGTTTCATTTTTCAAACTCAATCAGGTTCAGTCCTCCTGCTGACTTGGGGACATAGAGTCCCATGCTACCGGTGTCTTTTTTGAGCTTTCATGACTCCCTGTCCACAAGAACACTCTAACACACCATTGATGTTTGCTACAGGCTACATGGGTTTCCTCTTGATTTCAAATTTACCAAGAACAAGAAATCAGTATCTTGTGTTCAAGTAGAGGAACCCTCTCCTATAATTCCTACATGTCTTCCTCAAGGTCTAATGATTGTTCAGCTCACGGGTTTAGTAATGTACAATATCAATACCTTACTTTTTTCCAGTAGACTAATATTCCACCAAATTTCCTTGGGAACAATTCATCTAGAGTCATATGATTTTGCTAATTTTGTAACTATGTGTTGTGGTTATATTTTTACTTTTGATGGGTTTTTTCAGAATGCGCTATCATGGCTTATTCGCTTTTGATACCAACTTTTTCATACTGCTTCAAGTTTTTTTCTAACCGGGTCTGCCCGTTTCTCTTGTTTTGCTCTTGTTTTGCTTTTGCTTGTGCTTATGCTTTGTCTTGAGACGAGGGTCTCTCGAAAATAATTTTTCTACCTACCAAGGTAGAGGTAAGGTCTACGTACACTCTACCCTTCCCATACCCCACGTTGTGAGATTTCACTTGGTATGTTGTTGTTGATGACTTCTTCTTGAATAGATGTAAATCCTTAGATATTAGACTCGGGTTCTACTAACTCCAACTTATTCGTAGTTTTAGGGTGCTTTTGACTATTAAGAAAATTTATTTGGAGACCAAGGCAAGGAGTCATATTCGGCAACCAACCGGGATCATTGAGTTGACCTCCCTGTCGTTCCTCCTGTCCGCACCCTCCATAACGGAAGTACGTAGAAACTTTGATATGTTTACTTCCTCCTTTAATAAGATCAGGATGAGGATTGGCCTTTTACTAGGCCTGAAAGATCGACTTAAATTTGAAACTGCCTCATAAGTAAAGAGAGGCAAAATAATAGAATTCATGGAGATATTAGCCTTTGATGAAGATATGACACCACATAAACACCTTCTTCACAATCTTCAACCTTTATCTTTTCCTTTCTTAACTACTCTACCAAATGGTTACAAAGTAAAGGTTCTATCGACTAGTTCTCTACATATAGAAGGAAGGACATGATCTTACATAATGCCCTTCTAGTTTCTTTTTTTCATTTCAATCTTATCCCAGCATACCAATTTCTTAAGCAATTTCACTATCAATTTGTTAGAGTAACTTCATTGTATGTACATGTGTATCAATCAAATGAATTTTATTTTGGTGGAAAAAGAAAAAAAAGCAATTTAACGGATTTTGCTATTCTTACTAATTCTGTATGTCACGTACATAACCCTTCTCTGAAAATGCCACTGAAAATTGGGAAAGCAGCTATTAGGCTATACTACTTTCATCCTACAAGTAGCATGGATTCTGGACATGCTACTATTTGTATTTTTAATTCAAATTTTGGTCATGTTTGTCACACCCCAACTTAGGTGAGGCGTGGCTGGCACCCGATGTCATACTGACCCGAGAGATCGACTATGTAACTCCTGACCACTGGACTTAACCAGAACATACATAGTCAATTTGGCCTAACTCATTCTTATTATAAGATATCATGGGCAGAGGAAGCCATTAGAAGTATTCACACTGAGCAATCTCAAGTAAACATAAACGAGGGTCGGCAACAGTGACATATTGTACATGCTGAACCTGTCTACAAAGACTTTAAGAATAACTGACATCAAACATGGCCGGAACAGGGTCCCGCCTACCTATAAGTCTGTAACCAAATCTGATACATGGTCTCTAGACTCGGTTGTACTCCAGAAGAGATGGAGTCTTATCGATCCGCCGTTGAATACCGACCTCATCTACTAAGAGGGATCGTCAAACTGGTTACCTGCAGCTGCAGACATGAAATGTAGTGCCCAGCAATGGGACATCGGTACAACAAAATGCACCAAGTATGAATAAATACAATAGAACCTTTACTGAAGGATAGGGTGGACTCATCACGTACTCTAAATCAACTTACCACATTATTGTCGATCGGGCTACTTGGCCCTCCTGGCTATCTGTAAAACTTAGACATTTGTAATATTTTATACTCTCTACTAACTCCGATTACTGATCCTTACTACATTGTCATAATATTCGTACATATTAACATGAAGCGACTCTTATCATAACTGAAATATTGAACACAACATTCTGGCCTTATGTGGGATCCAGTGTGTAAGTGAATTGCTCTGAAGGCAAGTGTCAACAGCCCCGAAGGCAGATGTAAATAACCCTGAAGGCAAGTGTCAATAGCCCCGAAGGCAGATGTAAATAACCCTGAAGGCAAGTGCATAGTCCCTAAGGCATTCAATATATCCCCAAAGGCAATGCACATATCTGTATAACCCCAAAGGCAAGAGCAACATTCAACAACAAGCAAATAACCTGTAAGCTAGGTACTTGCACTTATAACCCGTAACTCATCCAGTATTTTCTGTAATTCACGATTCATACTCATTAACCCGTGATCTACTCCTCGTAGGTTTAAGGGGACTTGTAACTATCCTTGGGCTCGTCCGACTATCTTGTGATACTACTCGATCTATCTTTGTGATTCATATAACTCTACTATTCTTAAGTTTGGGGAGTACCTCATACAACTCGTATTCTATATTCTTTCAAGTGGCTTATCACATTCATAGCTCGTACTCTACTTCTTTTAGCTTTAGGAATTTCCCCAATCATCCTCAGATGTGTGTACATGGTTATCTCGCTAGGCTATTACCGACTGAGTTTGTAATTAGTACGACTTCACCTTCTATTACTTACATTTCCCCTATTAGTTCATTAGCTCGTTCATTAGTATCCTCAATCTACTAGGAACTCTAGCTTACGTATAACTTACCAATATTTTGAAAGGGCTACTGGTAATAGAATGTATATAGGAGATTCACTTAAGATCAATTTAGGAATTCTTAGACGGCCTTAATCCGCCAATAAGAAACCTACACACAAACTAGCTCTACCTTAGACTTCTAATAAAGGGGGCGTACTTATGAATTCATGTCGGAAGGAAAGAAAGATACCCCTTACAGACCTTGAACTGATTCTCTGATGACGACGATGAAATCCGCCTCTTCACAATCTGTCTACAATAATAAATAATACTAATGTCAATAATGAGGCACATACAAAATAGCTACAAGAAACAAGCTCGTTTCTACGGTTATTCGAACATCATCTCCCCTGTATTTTTACCTCCTTCATATCAAGAACAACATCCACAACAACAACATCATAATCAACGTATTCTCCATGAATTCCAGCCACCCAATATCAAAGAATCAATCTCAAAACAGTTTGTACTTCCAATAACATGAAACACAACTTTTACATGCTAACTTGTAACTTCTTCATCCAACAACTTAGAAAACGCTTATATTAACTTAAGCACAACCATAAAGATGTTATACATACCTTATACATCAGATTTGACTTGAACTCCAAGCTCCACCTAGCTAACAACAACCCTCAACTTCATCTCAACACCATACAAGCTTCTTCTTGTAGTTTCCAACACTTACGAGCTAAACTTGAGTTGATTTGCTTTGGAATGGCTCTTAGATCTTAGAGGTATGTTAGGGGACCTTTTGGAGAGTGAGAAAACTGGTTTTGGTAAAAAAAAAAATGAAAAATGAGCTTCCACCATTTTAAATAAGTGTTGCATCGCCCCACCGCCTACAATCTACGATGCCTTTTGCACCGCTGATGGCTATATGCGGTCACATCTGCTGGCGCATATCAAGACAGAAAAATCCGTCAACTCTTGCTTCATTTTGTGCCCAATCTGTGGGGCAAATCTCATCCGTGACGCGAAATGCTTAGTGTATCGCGCTAACTTCATCATGGGTTGGTTCTTTCAATCTCAATGACCTCTAAACCTCCTGACATCTTCTTTATACTCATCTAAGTCATAAATATCCCTAGGAAAGGTCTCAAGTCATCATAGTATAGTTCAACCCACTTCACACACGAGCAAATATAAGAGATCGGGGTTGCCACAATTATTTCGTTTAACCTCAAAATACTCCTTCTCTCAAACTTAAGTTAACCAACTCATCAAGAATACAATGTATAAAAGTACTGAGTGTAACATCCTCCTCCCTTAGAAACATTCATCCTCGAATATTAAGGTCTACACGTCTAGTTTCCTCATGATTGCACTTGTCCTCGTACAAAGGCCTTTTATCTATGGACATAACCAACCTACGGCTATTACTTCCATTTTTATGCTCGATCCTTTTAATTCAAGCTTAGATAATTCATTATAATCTCACTTAATATTTATAAACATGGCTCCTTATTTATTGGGACAAAGCCCCCGGCATATCTCTAATGCCTAACATGACATGAAAATGAAATAAAAATAGCACCCCCCACGAAGTGGGGCTCACCAATAGCTGATATGATAGAATCCTAGCGAGCAGATTTGTTGTCTTGTAAATCGGTACATGTATCATGAAATGTAGGTCCGGGGAAATAGAGACGTAAGTACACTAGATTACGTATATGTAAAGCAATTGAATGAAAGAATAGTAAGTGGGATACTCGAAGAATGGGCAACCCAAATCGATAACATGAATACATGAAGTAATACATAATTAAAACTGTAACGGTAAGATGTAACTGAACATGAACATGAAGATAATCTGACATAATACATTATAAGATGAGTAAACCAGTTTAAGTGAGAGATCTTTAGTATAATCGACATGTAATCACCATGTGAGCATGTGGCGCTTGATCTCTGCCCAACCAGCTAACTCATATCCTACCTTGTCGGGGTACGAGATATGAACATGACATAACATGATCCATAAAATAACTCGCAATGGGTAATATGAAGGAATCATCCTAACTGGACAGAGTGATCCTTATCCTACGTTGGCACACGTAGTTTTAGGTATTAAACCTTCTCGGTAATCTGTGCGACTCCCAAAAAATAAACAGGAATATAAGTGGCTTAGAAGCCCATGAGTTTCATAACAGAACTTGTATTATACTTGTTGACATGTATAGTGTAATTTTTCATGAGACATTGAATCACATTAGTTCATAATGTGTGTGTGTCATATATATATATATATATATACACTCATGGAAATCGAAGCATAAGTATACATTGATTATATACAAGGTTCATCTTACGATTCACTTTTATGAGAAGGTATAAAAGCTATTGAGAGATTGTTAGTGATCTAAGTCGGATAATTATTTTTTAGAGTCGTCATCTAATTTATAGAAAAATTAGGAAAACCAAGTTAAGAAGGTTTATTCACAAACAATGAAAAATCCATTAAAAACCAGAGTTCAAGGTAAGGGTTATGGTGATCCCCGAGAAGGTGTTAGACACCCCAATATTAAGGATCCGTCTACGATTGACCTTCGAGTTTCATACTATGTTTTATTGTGATTAATTTCTTAAAAGAGTGTTCAAGTTCTTGCAAAAATAAAAGTCATAGCATATATTTATTTATTTTGAAATCCTTTTATAAATTAATTTTAGATGGTCAACCATATCCTTATAACTCTTCCCAAGCTTTGGGATTTAATTGAGTTTTCCTTTGTTTAGATTTATTTAAGTAGCCATGGCCCAAAACAAGCCTGGAAAAAACCGTTTTAAGGCCCATGACTTACCCACAAATGTTCTTTTCAAAACTAACTTTTCTTTCTTGTGTTTTGGGCTTGGACTAGAAATCGACTCGAGTCGTGGCAATGAATGCTAGTTGCTTGACAACTATACCAGCTCGTGGTCACGATTATTGGTTGCTTGTCAGCCATACTAGTTCAAAGCCCTACGCTCGTCAATTTCTATCTTGTGATTTTATATTAAGTCTCATCATCGCCTTTAACCGAAGTGCCTAAACCGAGAGACAACCTTTCCGGAATAGCAAGGCCTCAAAATATTTCTCATCGGCCCAAGTGTAATATCACATTCAAATAAGTGAGCTTTGTCAAACATAACAATATGTTCTTTAAGCCATTCATCAACATGTAAGAGCAACAAATAGTAACCATAGGCAACTACAAGTGCAGCAAGAAGATAACATTAGAGCTTCTAGGAGACAATAGCTCGAAGGGAAAGCATCAAAGGGCATCAACTGTTCTTTCTCAAGACTGCATTTGCAGCAGCAAAATAGCAGCACAGTTCCACAATGATTCAGTTTGAAGTGTGGCTGACAACAACCTTTATCAAATCTGGTAATCTTTTTTCATCAAGTGCAACACATCATCCCAAAACAACATCTCATAGTTGTAGCAGTTCAGCAAAATGCAGCAACAACTGCTGGATATATGTATCTTTCATTCAAGTGTAGCAAGTTGTTCCCAACAGTAGAGCAGTAGCAAACAAGTAGCCACAGAAGAGGCAGCAGCTCGGCAAACATGACAAATCAGTATAACATCTGCTCACTTGAGACTGCAGCAATAGGAAACAACAAAGTACAGCCACAACAAGTGGAAGTAAAATCAACATTATAGGAAAGTTTCTTGAGCATAACAGTGGTTTAGACCGCAAGCATATCAGCCATTGCTTTCCTTCCAATTCTCAGCAAAGTAGCAACAATTTCATTTCAAGTTCACCAGCAGCTCAAGGACATTTCATGCAAAGAAATGAGGGGTGAAGAATGAGTATCCAACATCCAAGGTTTGTCAAAAGCAATGATAAATCACATATGAGGCATTTCAACTTTCTTGGATCATAACTTGCTCAAGTAACAAATGGATTATTATATCGGATACGGGTTCGGATATCCAAAGGAGAGGGTGAGCACACAAAATAGCTTCATGTCACAATAAAGTGTCCAAATTTCACAAACAAAGACATGGCCTTTAATGTTAAGAATATAAGAAGAGCTTGAACTAAGAGTATATTTGAAGTAATCAATCCTTTGGGATGCAGGGCATGCTTACTTTATAGAAGAACTACATAAGGGTCACACTTTCTCTTTTAAAGAAAGATAGGTTCAGAGCGGATCTAACTCCACTCTCTCCCTTTCCCGCTTAGCCTACCACCCTTATAGTCAAGGGGTTAGTATCAACACCTTTGCAAAGCTGCCTATAATGCCAACAAACCCAATGTCCCCAGGGCGCATTTACGGCACTTAAAGACTTGGTTGACACGAGCACAATACTCGGCGGCTTTCTGCAATTGCTGCCGAAATAGGGCAACTGCAAAATAAAATTCAAGAGCACCGTAGAGTGCTAAACTTCCTTTTGAGAAGTGTTAGAACAATGGATCCTTACCTATCAAGGTTATTTCAATATTTATGGCAGGAATCCACACTCAGGCTTTTGATTAAGATATATGTAAAAGATCTGTAGTCCTAAACAAATCACATAGGCATATACCATAGGAGACTTTTGTGAATTTAGAAACAAATTTTTTTTTTAAAAGGTAAATGTTGTTGTACTGCAAACCATATTTACATCATAGCATTGGCTAGGGAACTGATCCATGAAGAGAAATTCTAACAAGAACCTAGGATTTCTATTATGGGTTCAGTATCCTCAAGGTAGAGTTGTTTACACCAAAAACAAAAAAGTTTAATTCACTTCAATTTAATCTTCTGAACTTCATCGTTGTTGTCTTCAAAAAAAGAAACAAATTCATTTTTTGAACTTCAAAACAGAACAAAAACATCTGAAACTTATGAAAAACTTGTGTTTGGAACTTCTAATTATTTTTTAGAATAAACATGTAAGGGTCACAACAGGCTAACAATTGTAGAGGGATATGGGGTGGGGATGGATATAGAACTAAATTTTAAGACAGGACTTTAACTTTAAATTCATTTACACTGGGCAGATTTAAGAATACCTAAATATATTTCAAAATAGTCTCTTTAATTAAACACTTCACCACACTAGTTTTTCACAAGCATGCTACCAAGGAGGGTGACCAGTCAATTAGCCTGTATCTCAACATATTTAAAGGCAATACTTAGATTATTCCATGGAAGAGGAATGAATAAACTTCGACTTAAACTAGCAGCCAACTATTTTAGCGGACATAACCTCAAATAACTTTAAAACTATTCTAAACCATCATCCTACTTCTTCAAACAAAGCAAAAGAGAAACTGGAGGAACATTGCTGGTGCATTTTGACAGGTTGCTTAATAGCAAAGACTCAGCAGGAGACTTTTATTTTAGACAGAATTTAACTTTCTTATTTTCTTTTAGACAGAATTTTAGAATGGACATATAAGCATCACAAAATTTAACTCATACTCTAGAACTTTGATTTGGATCTTAGAATGGGCATATAAGCATCACAGAAAGTTATCAATTGCAATGAATCTTAAGCCAACAGAATGATCTTGAAAAAAAATACACAGGTTGTCTTTCTAATCATGAACACAAGCATATATTAACAGTGATCTATCCCTTTTACTTAAACTATCATGTAGACTGTCCCACTTTATCCTTAACAACACATAAATAGGAAAAAATGAATCTAACTCAACTACACTCTTAACAAAAGACCTTTGCACCTAAGGGACTGAAACAACTTCAATGGAGAAGGACACAAGTTCATCTTATAGCATTATATGTTCATGTACGCAGTTCCCCTACCCTTAAGGCTCTAACAGCTCAAACAACTTTTAATCGACAAATTAACATATCATTAGCAACAAAAAGTTGATAGTAATATCATCTACAACTGATGGCTAATAATTAAACAAAATACAAACAGACACAGAATTGTAAAGCCAAAATAAAATTCAAAAATACACAAAGCATACCAACACATAAACCTAAACAGCTAAATCAAATTGAGATGGAGACGTTGAAAGCTTAATTATGATTAGGGCTTGAGCCTTTGTTTTGGGGGAAAATTGGAATTGGGTCGGGTCTATGAGACATCTAGATCAGCTGGCTTGGGTCAGTTAGGCCTGAATATGGTCCAAAAAACTGAGAGGAAATGAGACATCTAGGCCTGATTATGCAATTAACTAATTAAGCTTTCTGATTTTAACAAAGTAACTATTTAACGATATTAATACGGACTAATTAAAATACTTTTTTTGATACAAATTAATTTCCAAAATTAAAATAGGTATAATTAAATACGTTAAATATACATACATAATATATATTAAGGTATTTTTGCCAAATGAAATGGCAAAATAACACCAAACTAGTTTGGAATTTTTTTTTAATTTTTTTTGAATAATTCTTTTACTCTATTTGCGATTCAAGAAGCTAGACTTATTAATTTAATTTTTTTAGAGGGAGAAAATTGGATGTCAATATTCATGGAATTCAAAATGATATATCATGAACACAAACAACGGAATCATAGTCTAGTCATAGCATGTTTTAGTATTTTCATGAACTAGGGAATAACACTCATTAGAATGAGAATTTTATGGAAATATGGAAGAATCGTGGCGTGAGGAAGAACAATGATGTTTCCACGCGTAGATAGAAGCTATACATACTTTTATCGCTCCAAAACTCAAGAAAAAAAATTAATCTTTGAAGAAAAATCCCAAAAACCTTCACTTGAACCTTTGAAAAGGGTTCTCTTAAAAACCTTAGGTTGGTATCATACGACTTCACTTAGAATGCATATATATTAATTAGACATTATTAAAAATACTTAGGATGGGCTACCGAGGATGAATATTCGAGAGAATAGTCGAGCTAGGACTTGAAAAGGTAAAGAATGAAGTCAAAAGTAAAAAAAATGAACTTATAAAATTATTGTCGGCGACCAATATACGACGACTTATGGCCAAAATGCGGCCGCATATTGCCACATACGGGCCATATGCGTGGTCGTATGTTGAAACCTAAAACTAAGATAAAATTTGGCTTATGAAGTTTGACTTACAATTCAAGATGCAGCCCGCATGTCAAATTTGTGGGCTTAATATTCCTCCGTTTATTCATAAATGACAATCTTCAGTAAAATGACCATAACTTTTTATATAGATATTTGTTTGACCTGATCCTTATATGGATGAAAATGTATTTCAAAGGATACAATTTTAATTAAGGAAGTTTTTCCAAATATCCAAAGATTAAGAGGGTTATGTTCACATGAAGTGAGGCATTATGAAAGCTTACTTGAAAACATGGTCCATAAAGTAACTTTCAACTTTAATTTATCCAAAGACTTTTCTTATAACTTTTATAGGTTTCAAAACACTTCCTATACTTCCCATTCCATCTTACGCGTCAAACCTTAGTCAAATATACGAAGTGTTACAGATCATCTCAAATCATTTTGTCGCTTTTATTATGCCACTACACCCAAACCTGGGAAGGACAAATGTCAATCCAAGGCAATCCCCAGTGTGTTGATGGGATGGGATATCCTTGTGGGAAAAAAGGATACAAGCTTTTGAATTTATCCAATTATTTTATCTTCTTTTCCATGGATGAGTATTCCATAAAAGTATTTTCCCTACACATCCTCTTCTTCTCCTATATTTTCTCTTCATCCTCATCGTTTTATGCACATTGATATGAAAGTATATATATCCTAAAGACAATAATTTTAGGGTAGATGTACTTGAACACATTCGTATTATTAATGAAATTAATATATTTATGGCTTTTGTAATTACTGAATTATTATTTGATTATTTGTGTTTTCATTAATGTGCATTCCTTGAGCTAACGTTGTCATTGATAGTGTGAGATATTAATGATAGAGCGTAGTTCTTAAAGTAGCCTCGACTGATGATCATTGAGAATGAGATATCAATGATATATTATAAGTCGACATGTGATCTGCATCACATTCTTAGAGAATGTAGTATGTCTTACTTACTACTAGTAGTAGTTGCTAGTGATGGATACTCTTAGAGGGTATTGGCATGCCCTGCTGATAAATTATTTGTTATACATGTCTAGAGTATTATCAGCATGTGGAGATAGAGGTCCTTTGACTTGAGGTAAATACGCACTTGGTTTGTAGAGTAATGTACTTTGATCCTGTCCTAAGCTTAAATTTCTTATAGGATAAGACATGACTTGAATTGGCTACATTGCGATACAGAGTTATAGACTAAGGTGGTAGTTGAGCCAAGAATATGATTCATTCCTCGATTAGATATTTGAAAGAACACTCAGCTTCTCAGTGATACTAGGTCGACCAAGTCATTGGCCAATGCAAGACACATATTTGAGATATGATCTAGTTGTCGACTAATATAGATGTGATAAAGTGATCAAGCCATTTGGATAGACACTTGGCAAATCCTAAGCATGATCGAGTGTGTTGTCAATGAAAGGAGTTTATCATCCCACATAGAGGTTGTGTTTACTAAGAGTCTTGTAAACGTACTTCACATATTGAGTTCGTCATATGACGTAATCTAGGAGTTCTGTGTGAACCTTAATTTGATTAAGTGTCGATGTGTGAAGGCCTAAAGGGTCACACTAAGTCGATTGTCTTTTCGGTCTAAGGGTATATTGAGATAGTATAAAATATTCGATTTAGAATCGAGATATTTTAACTAATAATAAATTATGAGATAAATTTCATTTGGTGGAAATTATTTAATTAAATTAAAATTGGATTTTAGATTTAATCAAAATTAAAACGTGCAGAAAATAAGGGAGGCACCGTGGCGCCTAGGAGGCTGAGCCGCGACGCTGGTACGACAGTGGGCCCAGTCCGACTGACCCACTGAATTTTGAATTTTAGATCAGTTTTAAACCTGATCCAAGTATGATTTGGTTTTACCCCTCCCATATATATTTGACATTTAACCCATAATTTAAGGTTGCACAAAATTGTTACTCAATACTCACTTTTTGAACTCAGAGTTCAGGAATTAAAACTCTCAAAACTCTGTCAAAATTTCCTGACTTTCGTGATAGAGGAGTATACCGTAGCGAAGTCTTGCACCCGAGGAAACAATCGCGTGCGCACTTTTTAGTAGAGACTTAAGAATATCAACTGTAAGTTTGTTTCTCATGTCTTTACAGGTTTCAATTGTAACGTAATCAGAGACGGAATTGTTGGGGCAAGTAAGTTAATAAAATTTTAAACTTCCGCTGTGTCTCACTTGTGTGTTTTAGATCCAACAAAACCCTACATGATGATCATCTTCCTATATCTCTTATTTCTTATTTCTGTTTGTTTAATCCTCCTTCTCATTCTCCCTCTCATCCTCCTGCTCTAATACATCTTCCAGATTTTCATTCCCTTTCTTCCTCTCCTCTTCATACTCTGTTTGTTTAATCCTCCTTCTCATTCTCCCTCTCATCCTCCTGCTCTAATACATCTTCCAAATTTTCATTCCCTTTCTTCCTCTCCTCTTCATACTCCAACAACTGTTCCATTTTATCCTCATACTCCAATATCCGGACCTTCTTCGGCCCCTTTTATTCTCCTCCTCCTTCGCAATCCCTACTCCCAATCAGGCAATCTATCACAAGACACACTAGACCTCTATACATGAATCATTACTCTTCTTTTTACCTCCCAAGCCTACTAAGTCCAAGGTTTATATTGCTGCGATTCACATATTTGAACCTCAGTCTTTTTAGCAGGCTGCATCACATCCTGCCTGACAGGAAGCAATGCTTAGAGAATTTGCAGCTTTTGAAGCCAATAATATTTAGGAGATTATTCCCTTACCTTCTCATAAGAAATCTATTTTATGTAAGTGGGTCTATAAGATCAAATAGAAGGGTTAGTTAAGAGGTATAAAGCTAGGCTAGATATTACAGGGGATACCCAAAAAGGCATTGACTACACTGAAATATTTCCACCAAAAATCTTATTTTTATTATTGGCAAAAAGGACTGGACCATTTATCAATTGAATGTCAATAATGTATTTTTTCATGATGATCTCCATATAAAGGTTTATATGAAAATTCCACCTCCTCTCATACTTTTTCTACTCCTCTCGTATGCAGACTTAGGAATTTTTATATAGCCTCAAACAAGCCTCAAGTCTGTGTTTTTTTTATCTTGTCTGAGGCCTTGTTCTCTAGAGGCTGCAGTTCAAGTGAAAACCATGTCCTATGGAAGCTCTTTGACTTTCCTAGCAGCTTATGTTAATGACTTTTTCTTTGTTGGAAATGATATTTCTGAGTTGGATAGTTTGAAACTTTTCTTGGATGCTCAATTCAAACTAAAGGACCTGGGGCACATTCATTATTTTCCGAGTTTGGAAGTCATCAAGGTTCTTTAGGGTTATCTTATGTGTCAGCAGAATCTTACCCTTGATATTTTGATTAAATTCAAGTGTGATCATTTTACTCTGTTGTGGCTCTCCTTGATTTCTTTGTTAAATTCATTGCTGAAATAGAGGCTCAACTATCTGATGCTTTCACTTATAAGAGATTTGTGGGTAAACTCATTTTTCTTCAATATACTAAGTCTGATATTGCTTTCTCAGTTCAACACATGAGTCAATTTCTTCAGGCTCTTCAATTGCCCCATATGCTGGCTGTTTTCCATGTCTTAAGATATCTGATTGCATTCTCTTTCTAGTTGTCTTGATTTTTCTTGTGTCCAATCTAGGAGATCAGACACTGCTTACTTCATCATACTTGGTTCTTGCCCTGTCTCTTGGAAGAGCAAGAAGCAACCTATACTTTCACTTTCTTCAGCTGAAACTGAATACAGAACTTTGAGAAAGGTTGTTGCTGGGATTTCTTGGCTTGTATGCGTTTTTGGTGATCTTGTTATACACATCACTTAGCCTATTCCTATTTTTTTATTGTAACAGTCAGGTTGCCCTTTACATTATCAAGAATTTAATTTTTCATGAGCGCACCAAATACATCGGAATCAGCTATCATTTTTTAGATTGTTTGCAATTTGGGTTGATTTCATTGCATTTTGTTCCTTCTACTAGCCAACTTGCTGATATGCTGATCAAGTCATTGTCCCACTTTATCATATTATGCTTGCAAAGCTTGAAGTACTTACCCTCTCCAACTTGAGGGGAGGGGGGAGGGGAGGGGCAGATGTTGGACACAATATAGCTTTGCATCTCAGGCCCAATGATTGAGAGGCCCATTTCATGTAATACATTAGTTTGCCCCAATTTTCACCGACCCGATCCACCTGTTGTAAATATATAAGGATCATATATATGTTAGTCCCTAGAGCACATGTTAAAGATGATAATTTATGGTTTAGCACCTACATTTGTTTAATATATAACCGAAAAGGTACCACTGCTATGGTGCTGCATTATTTATTTTTAGGCTGGTGGACTACTTTTGACCACTTTTAAGAAAGGAGAATATATTTTATTATTGCTGAAAACACGCAAAAGACTGGCTTTCATGATAAATTTTCTAGCTGTGTGTGTATACCTTAATCATAGTCTGCTCTAATATATTAATTAAGTGGACTCCACTTATAAGTGACATATGAAATAATTGTCCTTCGATCTTTTTTATTTTTATCTTGTGCTTAATTCACCTGAAGTTAATTTTGCTTCAACATTAGTAAATGACTAAGAGAGTTTTCACTAGGTCTTTACTCTCCCAACCCCACCTCTACCAAATAAAAAGGTAAAAAAAGACACATGAAGTAAATTTGCCCCAAAAATTGGAAAACAAAGAATATCTTTTACATACCCCCCAAGTTTATCAACTTTTTGGAAAATGATAAAAGGAAGGCTACCCTTATTGTCACTCCAAAAAACCCTCCCTAATGAACTGGACAATCAGTGGGTTTCTACCAACAAAGAAAAAAATAATAATCTGAATAAGGAATTTTTAAATAACGAAGAAAGCTAATTGTGATGTTGTCGGGTCGAGTGTTAACACTCTTTCCTTAAGATAAAATTATCTCTGTATATTGTGGTTTACGGTAGATGGGTAATAGTCTCCCAAGATAAAATGACAGTACTTTCTCAAGCACAAGTCAAATACTTGAGAACTCTTGCTGAAGAAACAAAAACAAAAGATTGCTAGAATAGAAGAGAAACTCTCAATAAGTTTCAGATTTTGTGTTGTGAATGGATGATCTAAATCTGAAAATTTGATGCTCCTTTTATAGTTGCAAAATGATCATTCACATACCATGTGAATGCCTTGAATGGGGTGCCTAGATTTCACCAAAGGACACCTTGATCATGCCAAGGTCAGTGATCTTTGGCCTCAAGTTAGTCCACGAATCGTAAGATTACGATGATTTTTCGTTCTCGAACACGAGTGTCGTGGCTCAGATCGGGCGCGCCACGGCGCCGACTCGTAAAAATCTCGAGTCGCAGGAGTTTTGGCGCCATGGCGCCTGACTGCAGGGCCACGACGCCGTAGCGCCAGGCAGCGCCATGGCGCTGGTCCGTCGTGACTCGTCCCCATTTTTCGTATTTTACACATTTCTTCTTTTCTTATACCGTGGTGCGAGACACATTAATTTGGCCAATTAATCGTCCATCCTTACCTAACTTAAGAACACTTTAACATGTGTACCAATATATCTTTCACTTCGTGAATTTTAGCTAGACATTGTACGACGTATGCATGCGTGTGAAAATCACATATCCGACATGCGGGGCCCCATGTGTTCAAGTCATTAAGGACGGGATAAATTCAATCACACTAGGTAAATTTTCCAACAATCCCCTCTTGAAAGAGGTGTTGGTGCACGCGGAGTGCCAATCATTAGCAATCTAGTAGCGGAAGTGTATTGCATCGGAATAGGTAGCACGTAGCTTTGAACCTTTCCTAATCAACTACCACAGACATATTTACTGAGAACGTGATGTCTTGAACCGTCAGTGTTTAGTATATGCCAAGACAATGATAGAGACACAAATAACTGTCCAATCTCTCGTTTCTTCTTATGTTTTGTCCGTTGTGGCCGTGGACACACTTGGATTCTTAAGTGCGTACAATTGAGGCGGCCTGTCCTCGCACTTAAATAGGTGACCTCCCACCAGGAGTCATTAAGATTATCTTCATTGTTACACCCCGAAATTCCAGGATATGTTTTTAAGAACGTACGTAAGAACTCAAAAATGTTAAGATTTGAGACTAGTAAAAATTTATCGGAATTATGGAAATGTCAGAAAACGAAATATTGCGACGAATGGGAGGGCGACACGTGTCACCCCTTAGTTGGTCTTGGGCGAAATAGACCTTGGGTGAAATGGTCATTTGACCAATGTAGAGATGAGAAAGTCTTGCTAGGCTAAGAGCTTGATAACATTGACCAAGTCAATGAGCCCACATAGCTTGATATTTAAATGAATTCATCCAAGCCACACAAATGTTCTAATCTAGACCCTTGAATGTAGTATATATCTACACTAGTAGTGCAAGACTTTGTCATATCAACACTTAGAGAAATTTAAAAATCTTGTTCTTGCTCTCTATTGAGCTCTCGGCCATGAGGCTTTATGGAGGAGGAAATTTTGCAATTGTTGTTCAAAATTCACAATACTTCAACCCAAGGTTCCTAAGGGTATTGTAAGGATATCTCAATAGAAAGATCCCGGAAAAACTACGTTTTCACGTTAGTCGCAAGGCGAAAACCTAAGGAGTTCTTCCACTTTGAAGTTGGAACTTGAAGAGGAGTTCTTCATAAGCTTCTAAGGGTTGCTTGGAGAGGATTGGAACGTCGAAAAGATGAGCTAGAGTTGCTAAGGATCGACTTGTAATCTTGGATTATATTTGGGCTAAATGATGTAATAATCTTCGTCTTACTATTGTAATTGAAGATTCCATGTTATGATAAGTTAGAAATGAGCATGTTATATATGTTATGAAGATTGATAAGTGTTATGGAATTTTAGAAGCTCAAAACCGAAAATGGCATGTTAGCCGTTAAGATTGTAATTCAAGTTAATTATAAATTACGATCGTCGTATGTTATTGAGAGAAGGGAATATAGTTGTTGTAATTGTTATTATGTATAAATATATACAATACTTTCGGTCATTGACTGTCATAGGTTATATTAATATATAACTTGTTGACAGTCAATTTTGACCCATTTTTTGTATATTTCGTGCAATTTTAAGTATTTTAGCACACCGCATTTTAATCGTTATTTTTGCATATTTTATATAATATTCTATGTTTATTTATTCACAAAATGACATTGCATCTTTTTATTTTTATTTAAGCATTATGTTTTTGTTAATATTATGTTTCTATTATAATAATATTTTGCATCTCTTTAAATAATTAATTGACGTCCTGCTTTAATTTTAATCAGACATTAAACATGTCTTAAATATTGCATTTTTGCGTCGGCATTTGCATTTTAATAATTTTGCACCTTTTTAAATAATTTTTCTTTAAATGATTAACCCGCGTTGCATTTTGTCAAACCATCCAAAGATTTAACCCAATCCAAATCAATTCAATCCAACACTATTTTTATATCATCCAAACACCCCCCTCTTTATTTCCCCCTCATTTTTAAATTTCAAACCCCACTTTTCATTCCCCCCTAAAATACCAAACTCTAATCTATCCCCCTATAATTTAATTCTTACCCCCCTTTATTAAAAGAGTGGGGCAAGACAACGAAAAAAGGCAAATTAACGTTGAGAAAGGGCATCCGCCATTTTCTCCATTTCAACAAAGAAAAGTGGTCGAGCCCATTTTTCATTTTAAAAGAAAGGAGGAGGAGGGACCTCGGCCAGCCTCCCTTCGCCGCCTCGCGCCGCTCTTCACGGAGTTCTAAAAACTCCGCGAACCCCTTTAAACACCCCGCAGTACGCCCCGCTTCCCGTTACACCATCCTGCCGCCACCCTTCGCCTTCCGTCGACACCACCGGCGAACACTTACAACCACCGCCAAGACAACAACAATATCGCAGCCTCTTCCTTTGAAAAAAAAAGAATCACTTTTCCCGCCGCCGACATCACCGCGAACACCCTCTCTCACCTTTACCGCCGCCGCCGCCCTCGACACCCCCATCGCCCCACATCACCGGTGAACCATCACATCATCGCTTCGCTCCGCCATCGTTAGCGTCGGTGAACGAATGGCGGCGTTGTTCGACGAACTCGCCGTTGTAGTGATGTCGCACTGCATAACTATTACTCGCTCCTAATCTTTATTATCATTACACGTGTAGTGGATCGATTTGGTTTCTTTTCTTGTTGTTGGCGACATTCGATTTCCGTCGATTGTACCATCAGCATGGCGGCGTCGCCCGGCGATCGAGCCGTGGAAGTGACGCCGCTGCTCTCTTCCGTTGGTAACGCCGAGCCTTGTCGGATTTAAACTCCGCGACGTTACGCTTGCTTCTTCATTTTGTTGGCTATTATTGTTGTTTTCATTGTTTGTCCAATTTGCCATTGTTGTTGGACCGATTGCATCGTTATCCGTTGTTAGCGGACTGATTTGATTTCTTTTAGTAATACGCCGAGTAAAACTCCGTGGCTTTGAAATTCGCGAACTATCCTCGCTTCCTACTATTTTTTTCTGATGTTGTTGCCATCGCTTGGCTATTTTCGATTTCTTGCCTTGAATTCATTTTCGGTTTTTGCTATGGTGGATCAAGTTTGTGGGTATGTTAGGTCGCTACGGACGGGTTTTTGTGGGTTTTATCGCTGTTATGATATTCGATTTTCGGATTAATTTCGACAGTTTTGCCTTTATTACTTTATTAAACTAATTTTTGAATATGATACTACACTTGGTATTTTATCGATTTTTGAACAAGTTATCGCACTTGGCATTAAACCGATTTTGAACTTGATACTACATCGCCAAAGAAGGATTTATCCGTCGATCCGAGGCCTCCGTGGTAAGCGAGACTAATATGTGGGCGAGGAGGAAAGTGAAAAGATTGGACGAGAATGCATAGTATCGTTCACCAGGAGGCGAGTCGACCGCCGCCGTAGCGATATTGGCTTCTCATGTCTTAGTATTCTTGGCATAACACTAGCTGAGCCCACACTATATAAAAATATATCTTTTACAATATATTTTACATATATATCTATATATATACATATATTGTGTTTGTTTGGTAATTTATTTATCATTTACTAACTCTTCTACTAAGTGTCTTTCGCAGGTACCCGGAGGCGCACCCCAAAGTTAAATCATTCGCATAAAAATGAAATAAAAGCAAAATGTTGCTAATTTATCTTCATTACATCTTTTTTGTTTATTTGCTTTAATTACTATCTTGTTAAATACATATCTATATTAAATATTTGCATGCCTAGTTTAAATATCTTTTGATTAGTTTAATAATTAGAATGCCCTTTAGAATTGTAAATTGCATGTTAGCACAATAATTAACCCTAAGTTTGAACGGATAATCATAGTTAGCGGATCCTTTAGGATGCCTAACCCCTTCCCTTTAGGATAATAAAGAACCCTTACCTAGAATCTCACATAGTTTCACAGACCTTTAAAATGGAGATCATTCGTAGTATTTTATGCTACATTTTCAGTGTCCTAATTCACTATAATAATTAGGTGGCGACTCCTTTAAATAGCATTTCAGGAATCCAACCATGCATAGCAGTAATCCCGCTTCCTCGCCCATCGAAAATGGGGCGTTACAGCATGGCGACTCCACTGGGGATATTTAGGTTCTTAACCATAACAAACATAGGTTAATTACTGTGCTTTATTTTTCTTATCTGCTTAAAATTGCTTCTTCTGTGTTTTACATTCATTTGCTTTTTTGTCTAAATTATTCTACTTTACATATAAATATTTGCATTAACTGCTATTTGTTACCGCTTTCCTTAAACTGACATTCCGCTCATATTTCTTCCACTCTGGAAAATTCACACAATCACACACTACATGCGAGGTGCGCTTGGTGCATCAGCAAAATTCTTTCTACAAAACCCAAATTTAGGAGAGTTGGTAATATACGTGGAGTGTCCGGTCTAACCGGTGGCCGCGTAGCCTTCTCACTCGAGTTGTCCGCTCGGGAACCTTGCGTCTAGTAAAGCCAAATCTTAGAAACTCAGAATAGAGCTATACCACCCTTTATTTTAAGGCATGCATGCATTTACCTTAGGTGGGTCGATCTCTGGTATCGACGCCACAATTAGGAAGACACCAAACTTGTCGACGGGTTTTATCAACCCAACGACCAACCAGCATATTATGTGTAGCGTGGCAATGACAGACAAATCCAAGCCTAATCATGACATGCCAAAATTGGGAAAAGTGCACCGTCATTTGGTCGCCATTTCCAACAAAGGCATTATAGTTGGACGACTTGGACAAATCCGTCATAATCTCGCATAAGTGACGTTTAGGCTTACCTCTGGCATAAAGAGGTCCCCCTGCATGTTAGGAAACGTTTGAATGTGCTATGTGCGATATATCTGCTACATACCTGCAAATTATGTGCTAACACCGTTGTTGCATTTTTAGAAAGATTTATCATATTCCCCCAAAGGTCGATTTGTATTTGACTAAGCAATGACAGAGCATCAATACTTCACAAGATCAAAGGCACGGTCCAAATGATACGACCGATTCGAGGCATCCGAAGGAACGAGCCGGAACTCGCTCGTTCCTATAGGCAAAGCAGGGGTCTCAGAAAAGAAGAGCAGCATGACACCTTTTTCAAAACTGGGACAAAGTAGGAAACCAGACATGGGTTGCATCAAACAGGCCAGGCACGCAAATATCAAGGAACAAGGCGGTGAAGTCAGATACGAATCGACCCCCCCCCCAAAACTCACAAATTTTCTTTGAGCGCAGGTTTTTCCATATTAACAGAGGCAGAAAGTGCAATAGCCGAAGCATAAAATGCGGCGAAAGGTTTCACAGATAATGTAAAGAAAGCAGCGAAGGCGGAGGATGACAACAATCCAAAGTCCGCAGCAAAAGCAGCAGCAGCAGAAAGGGGCATCAACAATCAGCAGTCAAAGTTCAAAGTTCCGCAACAAAACCTAGCGCATCAACTCGGGCATAAAGTCAAATTGGCAACCCGCGCATCGCACACAGCAAAGGCATCATGACGATTCGTCAGTTGCAGCATTTAGCATGACCGCGCAAGGACAACATCTCAGTATTCATCCGCGACGTGACGACATCTCTACCCATAAAATTGCACTTCTCATATGTATTTATCATTTTGTCTAAACAGGTATACACTAACGTTTTCTCAGGCTTAGCTTGCAGGAGCATTTATTCTACAGGAGCAGCAGCAACACGTCCAGGCAACGACGTTATCAGCACAGCAAGTCCACGCAACGACGCCATCAGCAACACGTCTAGACAACGACGTGATCAGCAAGTCCACGCAACGACGCCAGCAGCAACACGTCTAGACAACGACGTGATCAGCAAGTCCACGCAACGACGCCAGCAGCAACACGTCTAGACAACGACGTGATCAGCAAGTCTACGCAACGACGCCAGCAGCAACACGTCCAGGCAACGACGTTATTAGCACATCAAGTCTACGCAATGACGCCAGCAGCAACACGTCCAGGCAACGACGTTATCAGCACAACAAGTCTACGCAATGACGCCAGCAGCAACACGTCCAGGCAACGACGTTATCAGCACAGCACGTCTACGCAACGACGCCAGCAGCAACACGTCCAAGCAGCGACGCTATCAGCACAACAAGCCCAAAAACGACGCTATCATCATATCACATCTACGCAGGGACGTTTTCTCTATTCTCAAATTTGCATTTTTCTCATTCATGCTTTATTATTCTGTCTTAGCAGTTATGCACTAACTCTTTCTTGAGCTTTAGTCTACAGGAGCAGCAGCAACACGTCCGAAAACGACGCCAAGTCCGAAAACGACTCCGAGTCCGAAAACGACTCCGCGTCCGAAAACGACGCCACGTCTGAAAACGACGCCCAGTCCGAAAACGACGTCGAGTCCGAAAACGACTCCGAGTCCGAAAACGACTCCGCGTCCGAAAACGACGCCGAGTCCGAAAACGACGCCAAGTCCGAAAACGACTCCGAGTCCGAAAACGACTCCACATCCGAAAACGCTATCATCAACATATCACATCTACGCAAGGACGATTTCTATACTCTCGAAATTGCATTTCTTATTCATGCTTTATTACTCTGTCTTAGCAGTTATGCACTAACTCTTTTTTGAGCTTTAGTCTACAGGGACAAAGAAGGACAACATATCCGCATTCACAATCGCAACACGCCCGCAAGTGCGGCGAAATCACAAAGATTTGGCGCAGCATCACATTTTCGCAGATAGCATTTTTATACTCAAACAAGCTATATCGCATATAAATTCATGCGTTATCATTTGCCTTAACGCATGCACTAACCATTTGTTTAAGTCTTAGCATACAGGAACAGGAGCACGACGTGGAACTACCTCTTACAGCGAACCGAAGCGATTTGTACCTCGAATGTCGATCCGCTCTCCTCCAGCATCCTGCAACGCCAATGACCCCAGTGTCATCATAATTCGACACTGGGACAATTTTTAAATCTGCTCCCGCTTTGGTTTTAATTTTTCACCTAAAGAACCCAAAGGTCATCATAATTCGACATCGACAAAATTTTGAATCTACGTCGCCGCCTAATTTTCAAGATCATGAACCCAAAGTGTCATCATAATTCGACACTGGGACATTTTTCAATCTGCGTCAGCTTTACATTTTACTTTAGCATCGCAACAACCCAGTGTCATAATAATTCGACATCGACATTTTTTAATCTGCATCAGCTTTACTTTTACTTTAGCATCGCAACAATCCAGTGCCATCATAATTCGACACTGGGACTTTTTAAATCTGCGTCAGCTTTACTTTTACTTTAGCATCGCAACGACCCAGGGTTATCATAATTCGACACTGGGACAATTCTGAGTCTGCATCAGCCCCACTTTTGAGTTCTAGTTTTTAAAACAGGACAAAATTGGCTACGAGTCAACGTCTTTGTCCGAAGACTCTTCCATCATCTCCGTACAAAGAGGGACATACTGTTGACAGTCAATTTTGACCCGTTTTTTGTATATTTCGTGCAATTTTAAGTATTTTAGCACACCGCATTTTAATCGTTATTTTTGCATATTTTATATAATATTCTATGTTTATTTATTCACAAAATGACATTGCATCTTTTTATTTTTATTTAAGCATTATGTTTTGTTAATATTATGTTTCTATTATAATAATATTTTGCATCTCTTTAAATAATTAATTGACATCCTGCTTTAATTTTAATCAGACATTAAACATGTCTTAAATATTGCATTTTGCGTCGGATTTGCATTTTAATAATTTTGCACCTTTTAAATAATTTTTCTTTAAATGATTAACCCGTTGCATTTTGTCAAACCACCCAAAGATTTAACCCAATCCAAATCAATTCAATCCAACACTATTTTTATATCATCCAAACACCCCCCTCTTTATTTCCCCCTCATTTTTAATTTTCAAACCCCACTTTTCATTGCCCCCTAAAATAGCAAACTCTAATCTATCGCCCTATAATTTAATTCTTACCCCCCCCCCCTTTATTAAAAGAGGGGGGGGCAGCACAACGAAAAAGGCAGCCAACGTTGAGAAAGGGCATCCGCCCATTTTCTCCATTTCAACAAAGAAAAGGGCTGAGCCCATTTTTCATTTTAAAAGAAAGGAGGGGACCTCAGCAGCCCTCCCCCTTCGCCGCCCTCAGCCTCCTCCCTTCGCGCCTGCCGCTCTTCGCCGAGTTCTAAAAACTCCGCGAACCCCTTTAAACACCCCGCAGTACGCCTCCCCGCCGCCTCGCACCATCCTGCCGCCACCCTTCGCCGCTTCCGCCGACACCACCGGCTAAACACCCCACAACCACCGCGACAACAACAATATCGCAGCCTCTCTTCCTTTGAAAAAAAAAGAATCACTTTCTCCCGCGTCACCGCCGACATCACCTACGAACACCCTCTCTCACCTTTACCGCCGCTGCCGTCCGCCGACACCCCATCGCCCCACATCACTGAACCATCACATCATCGCCTCGCTCCGCCACCGTTAGCGTCGGTGAATGCGAATGGCGGCGTTGTTCGCGAACTCGCCGTTGTAGTGATGTCGCTGCATCGCATACTATTACTCGCCCTAATCTTTATTATCATTACGGTAGTGGATCGATTTGGTTTTTTCTTGTTGTTGGCGACATTCGATTTCCGCCGATTGTACCATCAGCATGGCGGCGCCGCCCGCGATCGAGCCGCGGAAGTGACGCCGCCGCCGCTCTTCCGCTGGTAACGCCGAGCCTTGTCGGATTTAAACTCCGCGACGTTCGCTTGCTTCTTCATTTTTGTTGCTATTATTGTTGTTTTACCGTTGTTTGTCCAATTTTCCATTGTTGTTGGACCGATTGCATCGTTATCATTGTTGTCGCGATCGATTTGATTTCTTTAGTAATACGCCGAGTAAAACTCCGCTGCTTTGAAATTCCGCGAACTATCCCGCTTCCTACTATTTTTTCTGATGTTGTTGCTACCGCTTGGCTATTTTCGATTTCTTGCCTTGAATTCATTTTCACGGTTTTGCTATGGATCAAGCCATGGGTATGTTAGGTCGCTCGACGGGTTTTTGTGGGTTTTATCGTTATGATATTCGATTTTCGGATTAATTCGACGCTTTGCCCTTTATTACTTTATTAAACTAATTTTTGAATATGATACTACACTTGGTATTTTATCGATTTTTGAACAAGTTTCGCACTTGGCATTAAACCGATTTTGAACTTGATACTACATCGCCAAAGAAGGATTTATCCGTCGATCCGAGGCCTCCGTGGTAGCGAGACTAATATGTGGGCGAGGAGGAAAGTGAAAAGATTGGACGAGAATGCATAGTATCGTTCACCGTGAGGCGAGTCGACCGCCGTAGCGATATTGGCTTCTCATGTCTTAGTATTCTTGGCATAACACTAGCTGAGCCCACACTATATAAAAATATATCTTTTACAATATATTTTACATATATATCTATATATATACATATATTGTGTTTGTTTGGTAATTTATTTATCATTTACTAACTCTTCTACTAAGTGTCTTTCGCAGGTACCCGGAGGCGCACCCCAAAGTTAAATCATTCGCATAAAAATGAAATAAAAGCAAAATGTTGCTAATTTATCTTCATTACATCTTTTTTGTTTATTTGCTTTCATTACTATCTTGTTAAATACATATCTATATTAAATATTTGCATGCCTAGTTTAAATATCTTTTGATTAGTTTAATAATTAGAATGCCCTTTAGAATTGTAAATTGCATGTTAGCACAATAATTAACCCTAAGTTTGAACGGATAACCGCAAGTTAGCGGATCCTTTAGGATGCCTAACCCCTTCCCTTTAGGATAATAAAGAACCCTTACCTAGAATCTCACATAGTTTCACAGACCTTTAAAATGGAGATCATTCGTAGTATTTTATGCTACATTTTCAGTGTCCTAATTCACTATAATAATTAGGTGGCGACTCCTTTAAATAGCATTTCAGGAATCCAACCATGCGTAGCGGTAATCCCGTTTCAGGCTCCGGTCGAAAATGGGGCGTTACATAACTTATATAAATATAAACATTTGTGTTCTTTATTATTTCCGCTGCATTTTACTCTTCAAAGATTTTTCTGTTTTTATCGAAGTGTCGTCACTTGTGTCAGACGACATTATCACTGACATTTGCAACTGGTTTAGCATACAAGCTTATTTTACTTTTGGTTAATTTTTAATTGTTCCATAGTATTACCCCTGTGACCCTACAATTCAAAATATATTTTAATATCTCACATTAAAAGTTTTTTGATTAAAAATATTTTTACCATACCAAATGCAATAGAAAAAATATCATCGTGTCCAACTTATTTTTTTTTTTTTTTGATTAAAGAATGTTTTTGTGCACGTGTGAAATTTTAAAGTGTATTTACAATGCTGGAGCCGGAGCAAAATAAAAAAGAAGTCCTGTTGAAATTAAAGTATAAATAAATATAAAGACAACGCATTACTATGTGAAGAATTGAAAATGATTACCTGCATGTGAACTAAGTACAGAAGAAGAGAAATACGGACCGCAAGGCCACGAGTTCGATCCTCGCATAAACCTTCTTTGGTTGAAGCTACACATGGCATGCCAAGTGTTAACCTACCGACGTGGTTTTGCGCTATTGCGTCACCGGTTTACCTCGCGCACTCGAAAGAGTAGCGGCTGCGGGTTCCTTCGTCAAAAAAAAAAAAAAAAGAATTGAAAATGATTCCATGATCAAACATTATAAGAAATATTTAATTAAGCTTTTACGTACGCAATTTGGTCGTGCTGGATGCCTATTAATTATTTTTATGTGTGAATGCTTCAGCTTTAGTTATAGACATGTGATGAAAATTAAACACTTTGAAATTCTCTTCCTATATAAATAGTAGACGCGATAGGCACAATTGTTTCGTTAAATAGACCACTACATATGAGATTCAATTGAGGCTACAAACAAAAGGATGCAAAAGAATTAAGGTTTCGTTAGCATTACATTGTGGTTGAAAGAACGTCGAGGTCAGTTTTTCATAAGACTTTACCTTCTTGCTCTTCATTTTACTTCCAACATGATTGGTTTGTGATTTATCTTTACAAATTGTCTTCTATATATATAGATTTGGTTGTAAGTAGTATTCTATATATTTGATCTTCTTGAAAATGACTGTTAATAGTACCACATCGGATATGAAATATGAACATGAACTTTTTAGATGGACTTGGACAATCCTCACCTTGTAAGCTAGCTTTTAGGGTTGAGTTAGGCCCAAGATCCATTTTTACATGGTATCAGAGCCAGACTCATTCCATTCTATGTTCACCGATGTTGGGTCCCCAAATTATATTATTCACGCTTCAGTTAATAAGGTCTGGACGTGCGGGGGAGTGTTAACAATATCACATCGGATATGGAATGGAAACATAGAATCCTTATATGAACTTGGACAATCTTCACCTTACAAGCTAGCTTTTGGGGTTAAGTTAGGCCAAAAATTCATTCTTTACAATGACGATGCACATAAGATGGTAAAATTTATGCCTCACTCATGCATTTTTTACATAATGCTTAGTACAATTATCAAGAGTAAGTTTCTCAAACGGTCACTTTGGAATTATTTAGAAAAAAATACTTAACTTAATTTTGTATTAATAAATTCATTTAACTTTTAAATTTTCTTTCATAATATTGTTGGCTCTAGTTGAATTTGTTACTTTCCGTCATAAAAAAAATCGGACTTAGTAAAATAAGCTGATTTTTATGTCATGTACCTGAGTCCACATTAAATAGTACACTATCAAAAAATATCAAAACTCACTCAATATTCAAAATGGACATGAGAAATGGTGGAGGCCTTTATATTTATCAATACCTTGTAATAACAATTAATGAGTCAATGGTCTGTCACACATGATTTGTTAAATGTGGTTAATCGGTTGACGTGGTTTGCATTTATTGCGTCGGCGAGTTTCAAGACTTGTAGAAAGAATAGCGGCTGCGGGTTCTTTCGTCAAAAAAAAATTAATCAGTCAATGGTCAATTAAATATAAAAACATTTTGGTACGACAATAATAATAGAGTATATGACATCTAATTAGTTAGGTTATACAATTAAATTTATCTCAATTTCCAACCCTTTCCACCTTTTGTGGTGTAAGTTAAAGTGTGCACATTTCGTGGAAAGAGGAGATCTATTTTGATTTTTTTTTGTTGACGGCGAACCCGCACCGCTTATTCTTTCGAAATACGCAGAAACTTGGTGACCGACGCAGAAATCCAAACCACGCCAATGTAAACCACACTTGGCAAGCCGCGTGTGATGACAGCTAAAGAAGGTTTATGCAGGATCGAACTCGTGGCGCCGCGGTCCTATCTATTCTTCTTACACTAACATTCTCATGCGGGTATCTATTTTGATTATTGAGTGGATCTTTAATATGAGTCTTTTGATATTATATTATTTCATATGAAGTAACCCTGTCTACATGACATAATATTTTTTATAATATCACTGACAAATTCAATTAAAGTGATTTTGTTTAAAAAAAATTAAAAATTAAATTGAATTTATTAATACAAAATTAAATTCAATAACCTAACTTAATAATTTTACATAATTGAGTGGCGGTTTAAGAAATTGACTCCAATCAACAAATAGCTGTAAATAAAAGTTGCAAAAACCTAGATAACTCGATCCTCACAGATCTGAACCAAGGATTGCTCAGGTCAATAGTAGAAAATTTGATAGCCAGAGCATCTTTAAGGATCCAGAACATTTGATGTGTCATACTAGGATAGTAAACTTCTTTTGATCATCATATTTACGGGGGAAAGGGGTCGAAATTCTTTTCAACTATTGGAAATAAATTAAAATTTATCCTTCATAATATTTTTGATTTAAAAATATTCTTGCTATTACGTTTTTTTGCTCTAAGAGATTATTGAAACTTGTAAAAGAAGAAGAAACAAGTGATTAAATTAAATTTGTGAAATTTTGGCCTAAGAGCCGCGGCGCCTGATGGAAGGGTCGTGGCGCAAGATTTCCAGTAAGTTACTGGAAATTCTGGATGAATTAGGGCCGCGGCGCCGGGTCAAGGGCCGAGGCTCTTAATGCTAAGGACCGAGGCGCTTCGCAACAGTAACATTTTCATAAAACGAAAAAGTTGCATCTCTTCGCTAGAGACACAACCTTTGGAGTGGAAAGTTGTCATGGACGAAAATCAATGATATAAAAACATGTTGATCACTTGTTAGAAGACACACAACACAATACACTTAACAATCAATCATTAAACTTAATTAATGATCTAAGATTGTTGTTTGATCTTCATCTTCTTCCCACAAGAATATTTCTACAAAATACATAAAGTAAATTCGCCAGAAGTGAAGTTCTTGTGCTAGAACTCTCACTTAGATAGTTGTATCCTCAAGGCAGACTTCCGTAGAACTACAACACAAGTGGAGACGAATTTTTGTCTTAGGACACTGCATCAAGCAGACCTCTATCTACACCAAGTTAGTTTGTGTTTAAGTATTCGTTGTACTTATTGTTGTTGATTTAAAGTTATATTGAATTACTGTAGTAATATTGTGTTTATTCATTGATGAGTCTAAATTGACACTAACATTCTAAGACAAAAACTATTCTCAGAAAATTTATTTTTATGATTTTTTTAGTTCGCACTCATTAATGGTGAAAAACCATGTGGAGAAACCCGAAAAATTCAAGGGTTCTGATTTCAAACGCTGACAACAAAAGATGTTGTTTTATTTGACCACTCTCCATGTGGCAAATGTCTTGATCACGAGGCTTCAACAAAGATTGGAAGGAGAAGGGAGATCGCTCCTGCGATGTGGAGAGAGAGCGAATCAAGGCTATTGAGACTTGGTGGAGCCAAGAGTTCCTTTGCAAGAACTACATTCTCAACGCCTTGGATGATATTCTCTATGATAAATACTCTATGTTCGGATCAGCACGGGAGTTATGACAGTCATTGGAGAATAAGTACAAAACTGAAGTTGCTTGTTTTAAGAAGTTCATCGTCGACAAGTTCTTAAACTTCAAGATGAGCGATGCAAAGCATATTGTCAAGCAAGTGGAGGTACTCCAAGTCATTGTTCATGAACTAGAGGTTGAAGGTACGGGTCTTAACCAATATTTCCTTGTTGGTGCTATTATTGAAAATTACCTCATTCTTGGAAGAATTTTAAGGTTTATTTGAAGCATCTAGCGGAGGAAATGAGTTTTGAACAACTGGTTCTGAAAATTCGTGTTGAAGAGGACAACCGGAAGAATGAAAGAGCTGATGCTGTTTCATTGGAGCCTAATGCCAACATGGTAGAAGACAATGCTTCCAAGGCCAAGTTTCAGAAAGGCAAGAAAAAATTTGTTGGTGTCAAGCCATCTTTTGCAACCAGGAGGAATGCACTAGCCTCACAAAGGACCAATACATTCAAGAAACCACAACCAGAACTATGTTGGGTATGTGGAAAACCTGGGCACAGAGCAAAAGATTGTCGCCTTCGCAAGAGTCTAGGTGTTGGTGTTGGAGGTTCGAGTAATGTTAACCAAACCAACCGGGCTGAAACTAAGAACCAATTTATTGGTGTTGCTACTGCTCAAGCAAATTTGGTTATCAATTCAATCGATTGGTGGATGGACACAGGTGCTACAATGCACGTATATTCCGAAAAGGACATGTTTTCATCTTACCAAACCATCAAAGATGGAGAACCACTGTTCGTGGGAAATCCCGCTGCTGTGAAGGTAGAAGGGAAAGGGAAGATGATATTGAGGCTCACTTCCGGGAATGATCTTGTGCTCACAAATGTGTTGCACGTGCCTGAAATTTGTAAGAATCTGATTTCTGGGCCTGTTCTTAGTAACAAAGAGAATCTGACAAATTTGTACTCACCAAATGTGGGGTGTATGTAGAAAAGGATTACCTCAGTTAGGGGCTCTTCAAACTAAGCATTGTACCTACTCAATCAGTTGCCATTATTAATGAAAATGCAGGCGCTAGCTCTGCTTCTATGTATATGGTTGATTCCCCTTCTTTATGGCATTTTCGATTAGACCATGTTAATTATCGTTCCTTACAAAGAATGGTAAAGATAGACATGTTGCCAAAATGTTCTATGAAAAAAATAACTAAATGTGGGGTTTGCATATAGTCAAAATATGCAAGTCATCCTCATAAATCTGTTGTGAAATCAAATGAAGTGCTTGGTTTAATTCATAGTGATTTGTGTGATTACCAAGCAACCCCTTCGCGTGGAGGAAAGAATTATTACATATCTTTTATAGATGATTGCAGTAAATTTTATTATGTATACCTAATACATACCAAAGATGACACTTTGAATATGTTTAAAACATACAAAGCGGAAGTGGAAAACCAACTTGACAAAAAAATTAAAATTCTAAGGTCAGACAGAAATGGTGAATATCAATCAATGAGTTCAAAGAATTTTGTTCTACTCATGGTATAGTTCATCAAACTAATGCTCCATATACTCCAAAACAAAATGGAGTTGCCGAATGTAAGAATAAAACATTGAAAATATGATAAATTCTATGTTGATTAGTTCGGGCACCCCTTAGTCTATGGGGTGAGACATTGATTACTGCAAATATGATATTGAACAAAATTCCTCAAAAGAAAAATGATCAATCTACCTATGAATTGTGGAAAAGAAGAGTGCATACTTTCAAAATGATGAAAGTGTGGGGTTGCTTAGCGAAAGTTCAAGTTCCCTTACCAAATAGAACTAAACTTGGACAAAAAATGGTGGATTGCATTTATATTGGTCATGCCAATAATAGTGCAACATATAAGTTTTTGGTGTATCATTCCGATGTTGAAGGTATTCACAAGAACACACTAATGAAATCTGCTGAAGCAGAATTTTTTGAGGAGATTTTTCCTTACAAAGATAAGGATAAAAGTGTTCCTAATAATAAAAAGAGGACACTGCCTCAAGATGAGGCAAACCAAAATGATGATTATCTTACTTCATCAGTTCAAGATGAAAATTCTGAACCAAGGAGAAGTAAACGTGGAAAAATCGCCAAAGATTTTGGACCGGACTTTATGACCTTTTCCGTTGAAGGAAAACCTCAAACATATATGACTGCTATGGAATCATCTGAAGCACCTTATTGAAAGAAGGTTATCCAAAGTGAGGTATAATCCATTGTACAAAATAATACATGAAAATTGGTTGATCTCCCTCCGGGACAAAAACCAATAGGCCATAAATGGATCTTCAAACGGAAACTAAGGTCTGATGGTACTATAGAAAAATACAAAGCTCGTATAGTAGCCAAAAGGTTTAGACAAAAGGAAGGTGTATATTTCTTTGATACCTACTCACCAGTATCATTACGTCTATAAGGACGTTAATTGCTATAACACCGATTCACAATTTGGAAATACACCAAATGGATGTGAAACTGCATTCCTGAATGGTGAACTAGATGAAGATATTTACATGGAACAACCCGAAGAATTTGTTGTTAAAGGTCAAGAGAAGAATGTATGTAAATTGATTAAGTCTTTATATGGACTTAAACAGGCTCCAAAATAGTGACATGAGAATTTTGATAATACATTATTATCAAATGGTTTTTAAATAATGAATGTGACAAATGTGTCTACATTAAGGAGTGTAATAATGTATATGTCATTATATACTTGTATGTGGATGATATGCTAATTATGAAAATGATGTAATTAACCAAACTAAGAAGATGTTGCATGCCGCTTTCGATATGAAAGATATGAGAATAGCGGATGTCATTCTTGGTATTAGAATTCAAAGGAATTCTGGGGGTTATATATTAACTCAATCTCATTATGTTAAGAAGGTCCGTAGAAAATTTGGACACTGTGATGATAAAACAGTTGCTACCCCTTTGATCCCGCTAGTCACCTTAAGAAGAATGAAGGTGATAGTGTGTCTCAATTGGAGTATAAGCAAGTTTTTGGAAGCTTGAAGTACATAATGAGTTGTACGAGACCGGATTTGGCATATACAGTGAGTCGACTTAGTCGATACTCACACAATCCTGAAAATGATCATTGGGTAGCGCTAATAAGGGCACTACGATATCTAAAGCATACAATGAACTATGGTTGCATTATACAAAATATCCTCATGTGTTAGAAGGATATTGTGATGCTAATTGGATTTTCCACCATTCAGAAAGTAAGTCCACAAGTGGGTATGTATTTACACTTGGTGGAGCGTCGGTATCTTGAAAATCATCAAAGCAAACGGTAAATACGCGATCAACTATGGAAGCATAGTTTGTATCCTTAGACAAAGCTGTCGAAGATGAAGAATGACTAAGAAACTTCCTAGAAGGTATTCTGTTGTGGACAAAGCATGTGACAGCCATTTGCATACATTGTGATAGTATGGCTGCCCTGATGAGGGCAAAGAATCAAATATACAATGGCAAGTCAAGACATATAAGGCGATGTCATAATACAATATGAAGCTTGCTGAAAAATGGAATTATATCCATTGATTATGTAAAGTCAAAGGACAATATAGCGGATCCTTTGACAAAAGGTCTTACAAGAGAGCAAGTCGTATTTACATCGAGGGGAATGGGCTTAAAGCCAATACAATGAGTCATTAACTGATGGAAACCTAACCTATCATAATTGGAGATCTCATGGTTTAGGTTCAATAGAAAAACTAGTTGGGGAAGACTCAAGGAGCATAAAATACACATATGCTCATTTCTATGGTGTACTAAGTGTGTTAATTCGTTGATGTTTTAAGGGATTAATATATTATTCTTAATAATACTCAAAAGCCTTTATGGTGGGATAGTACAGACTATTCTTGTTTGGTATTACCTATATGAGATTGATGTGGGGTCGCATCTGGGAGAACCGATATGGCTACGTTCTCTAGAAATTCTCATGAAGAAGGAGTTGTTCATAACCGAAAAGAACACAACCGTAAGAATTGAAATGTGTTGATATGATGTGTGTGATGCTTGTTGTCTCGATTTACTATAAAACGCGTGAATAGTTCAAGACATTTCGTTCACTAATTCACAAGTAGATCCGATAGGTATTCACTACGAACGTTCAAGTCTAAAAGACACTGTTTTCGATGCATGTCATATCGCGTTTGACAGAAATGACGATAAGTTCCTCTTTATCTTATTTTCTATCCACATGTAGGGTATTGTTAGATGTGTGAATAGAAAATGTGGGTATTGTTGGAACTTGTAAAAGAAGAAGAAATAAGTGATTAAACTAAATTTGTGAAACTTTGGCCTAAGAGCCGCGGCGCCTGATGGAAGGACCGTGGCGCAAGATTTCCAGTAAGTCACTGGAATTTCTGGATGAATTAGGGCCGCGACGCCTCATCAAAGGCCGAGGCGCTTATTGTCAATGGCCGAGGCGCTTCGCAACGATAACATTTTCAGAAAACGGAAAAATTGCATCTCTTCACTAGAGACACAACCTTTGGAGTGGAAAGCTGCCATGGATGAAAAACAATGATATAAAAGCATGTTGATCACTTGTTAGAAGACACACAACACAATACACTTAGCAATCAATCATTAAACTCAATTAATGATCTAAGATTGTTGCTTGATCTTCATCTTCTTCCCACAAGAATATTTATGAAAAACACATAAAGTAAATTCGCCAGAAGTGAAGTTCTTATACTAGAACTCTCACTTAGATAGTTGTATCCTCAAGGAAGACGTCCGTAGAACTACAGCACAAGTGGGGACGGATTTTATCTTAGGACATTGTATCAAGCAGACCTCTATCTACACCAAGTTAGTATGTGTTTAAGTATTTGTTGTACTTATTGTTGTTGATTTGAAGTTATATTGAATTACTGTAGTTAATTTTTTTTGTAAATAAAAAAGAGATTTTTTTTCCGTACAGTGCCCTTGAATGAAAACTTTCTCAGTCAATCCAATTCACTTCTTCACTTCTGCTGCTATTTTATTACTACCACTTGTATTTATACTTTTTTGACTGTCAACACTCAACACCTGGTTCAGTTCTAGTTTTAAAAAAAAGGATATAAAAAGGGATGAAATATGCGATACTGACGAGTTGCAATTTAGCTTCACGTATTTGTGCATGTTATTGGAGTTGGTATAATGGTACTTCTTCCGTTTCATAATAAGTGGGGTTTTTAGCTTGTGCACACTCTTTAAGAAAGTGTTCACTTCTAAAAAATTAGAAGTGTTGATTATTTGAACAAGGGCAATTTTGGAAGAACTTGCCCAAAATATTATTGAAATTCTAAATAACCATTTATTTTGATTTTTTTTTTAAAGACCTAAAAAATCACTTATTATGAAGGGGAGGGAGTATTATGTAACCCTTTAGTTTTTCTTTACTTGATTTATGTAATTGACTTAACATTGTTCTTGAGACAACATTTTTTAGGGGTCTATTTTACTAAATTAACCTTATTAATTATGCTTTGAAAATCTAAATTTGACTACTACCCTCCGATCCATATTAAATATGTTTTTACCTTTTCATTTTGGTATTCCAAAATAAGTGGTGTTTTACACAATCAAGAAGTCATAACTATTTTTTTCTTTAAATTTACCCCTATTTAGATGAAGTGAATTTTTAGGTAACCAAGAATATAAACTATATTAAATAGTTATTATTTAATTAAAGATAAATTAGTAAAAACATTTCTTACTTTTTAGGCGTTAAGGCAAACGATAGATATATTGTTTTAACCTAAATAATCAAATCTAATAATTGTTTTGCATGCTTGTCCCCGGTTTGCACTATTCGTTTAAATTTCTTCCTCCACTGATCCCCTTTTGCAAAGTTAATTATTTATGCCCCTTGTAGTTAAAATAATATATAGTATTACAACAACGGAAAAGAAAAGTGACTAGCCTAGCTATTATGTTAACTACCAAATCAAAAGGACTAGAAAGAAAGCAATAAGGACACTATTAGTGTTATGGTGGATTGTGTCATTTTCACAATCACCATTAATTAAAGATATCCATGCAACAAACGAAACTCTTATATTATTTAACTAGATTATGAATTAGGAAATCAATTTGTGCCACCTTTATTATAAATACTGTAACTTAGTATTCCATTCTTGGTCAGAATTAAGGAATAAGGCAAATCATCAAAGGTCTTTTTTCTTACTTACTAACTTTATAATTTGGCATCTTTTGTTTTTGGCTTGCAGAAACAGACCATTGAGCATTTTTGCTAAGAGAAAAAGAATGAGTTCTTCATCCAAAAAGGAGTTAGAAAATAAAAACAAGAATTCAATAGGTATTATTTTGAGATATGCTGATGGAAAAGACATTTTATTGATGTGTTTGGGCACAATTGGAGCCATTGGAGATGGGATATCAACAAATTGTTTGTTGGTATATGTGAGCCGTCTTTTTAATAGCTTGGGTTATGGGAAAACTCAACAGAACAATGAGAATTTTATGAAAGAAATTGAAAAGGTTAGAGTTTGAACTCTTTAATGAGCACACCCATTCTTCTCTTTCTAATGTCTTTGCTTTCTGGCAATTTTCTTTACAGTGTAGCTTGTATTTTGTACTCTTGGGATTGGCAGTCATGGTTATGGCCTTTATGGGTAATTTTTTTTTATGTAACTCCACTTCTTTCCAGCTTGGTTGCTATATGTTTTGCCGTCTATTGTTCATTTAATAAAAAGTTTCCTTCACCAACATCTAAAGGAGCTTGAACACTAAACAAAAAGGAAAAAAAAAACGTTAATAATTAGCTACAGACTTCGTCAATTAAATTGCTAGAGTACGTAGCTAATAAATCTTTTTAATAATCCATCGCTAAATATGTGTAATGTTTAAGCGAAAATACTAAGTAGGAGACTTACGAGTTTCTCCTTAGAGAAAGTGGATTTACAGGAGCTATGACTTTTCTTTGTAAAGCAAACCCTAGCCAACATGTTAATGTGGAAAAATCATATATCTTCCTACACCCATAATACTGTATTTATACATTATAGATAGGATTTAGGAGTAGGAAAAACTAATGGTCTAACAGACTAATTAGCACTATGGATGGACCCAATCCAATAGTTATTTTCAACAATAGGACTAGTAATGAATTTTACTGTTTAACTACAAAATTTATCTATCACTAAGTATACTTTTTTATAGTGAAATGATAAACTGCGAAGTTTATTCATCAAACCCCCATGAAGAACACAATGGATATGATCCTAACATGATTAAGTTTTATAGAAGGATACTGCTGGAGCAAAACAAGCGAGCGGCAAGTGCTAAAAATTCGGTACAAGTATTTGGAAGCCATTCTTAGGCAAGAAGTTGGTTTCTTTGATTCTCAAGAAGCTACCACTTCTGAAATCACTAACAGCATCTCAAAAGATACTTCTCTCATCCAAGAAGTTCTTAGTGAAAAGGTACACATTTATTGACTTTGCTTCATAAATGCTTCAACATCTTATAAGTTTAACCTCCTGCTCTTAAAGATAAAACTATAATATTTGATGGACTAACACGTCAGCCACTTAAGTTGAACAAACCTCATGACCTGCTCCTTTAATTTAAGCCAATAGAGTTTACTTACTTCTCACTAAGGGAAGAATCATGAGCTTCATCACTCAGCTCTAAATAATTCACTCTAGAAGGGTAGGTTTCATACCGACTAGACCTCTTATCATAGAATCCGTTCATTTCACACCAACTAAAGTGGAATTTAATCATCAAGCTAGAGTTGTATAAAGTCCTAATATAACTGAATAAATTGAAGAACCCACAATACGAGAGCAAAAACCTTATGTGTCTAAGAAGAAAAGCAAGATAGAGTTAGGTATAACATGTAGATCGAGCGCAATAAGCTAGAGGAGCGATTATTTTGCTTTGGAAGGGAAAAAACATCTCAAATAAGGTTCTCACTCAGCTCAAACATTGACTTTTGGTCAGATTCAACTCTAGAAAAACTATTTTGGTAACTTTAAGGTCATAATTTTTTTGGTGCAAAATTTTAAAGTCATAATTATTTCTAACTCTAGCATGTTTTGTTTTATATATGCAGGTACCCCTATTTTTAATGCATACAACAGTTTTCATCTCAGGAATAGGATTTTCAGCCTACTTCTCATGGAGGTTGGCTTTAGTTGCCTTACCAACAATATTTCTCCTCATAATCCCTGGTTTAATCTATGGGAAATATCTACTCTATTTGTCCGGAAAGTCCTTCAAGGAATACAGCAAAGCAAATGCTATTGTAGAGCAGGCACTTAGCTCCATTAAAACCATATATTCATTTACTGCTGAGAAGAGTGTGATTGAAAGGTATTCTTTGATTCTTGATGGAACAATAAAGCTGGGAATGAAGCAAGGAATAGCTAAAGGTCTTGCTGTTGGAAGCACAGGGTTATCCTTTGCAATATGGGCTTTACTTGCCTGGTATGGAAGCCATTTGATTATGCATAAAGGTGAAAGTGGTGGTAGAATTTATGCAGCTGGAGTTTCTTTTGTCTTGGGAGGACTGTAAGTGCCTTTAATCCTTCTAATTCAAGATTTTCATACATTAATTATGATCAGTAATTTTGCTAATAACTCATGCCCTTCAAGTAACAATGGACGGGTAGATAAGACGGAATACATCTACAATCCCTTAAACTTACCAATTCGTTCAGACATTCGAATCAGTGGCGGACGCAAAAATATTTCCAAATGCACACATTTAATAAATAAGGGATAGGTGAGTCACCATACACTATATATACATAAATCTAAAATTTTAGCCTAGTTAAACAGTGTAATTTTCTGACGAAAGGGGTGTCACTTGACACCCCTTTGGTAAGGGTAGGTCCACCAGTGATTCGAACTATGGTCTATTCCAATTCATGATCATCTTAGATGCGGATTCAAAATTGGAACTTTATGGGTTCAGAGTGCTACTACATCAAGTCTAATTTATTGGGTTCGATATCTATTTCTGCACTTATTTAATTGTTTTTAACACATACATGGCTTAAGACGAAAATATTGGGTTCACTCGTAGCTTCTCCAACCCTGGACACCTGAATATGTGATAAAGTATTGCTATTAGATATTTTCGGCTCAAATTTTGAAAAAACTTTTGCGCGTGTTCTCAAGCGTCTATTATATAGGTAAGTTAACTATGTAAAATATGTCACATTCTTTAATTATATGCATTAGTCTCAATAAGCCGTAAAATAACAAGTTTATTCCAGTTGAGGTTGATGTGTATAATTAAAGAATATGACATATTGTATGTGGTAAACTTATTTAGAGGTAATGAACGCTTGAAACATATGCATATATTTTTCCAAAATTTGAGTCGGAAGTGTCTAATAGAAAAACTTAATTTATTACTATATGTTTAGGTGCTCAATTGAAACAAGCTATATTTCGAATTTCTAAATGAAATGTAAATTCAAGTTTAAGAAGGTGTCAAATATGTATATTGCTTATAGATAAACTTGGAAGTGTCATTTGGTACCCTACAGTTTTATACAGCCTGTACTGAATCTTTCTTTTTATGCTGAGACATTATAAGAAGCCTGGTTCGTTACATAAAATCTTGGTATTGGTAATTATAGCTTGGTGCCCATCTTACAATATAATATTACAATAATTGATTTCTGAGCGGAAGATGGAAAACTGTACGTATTAAAGTTTAAACCTTGTCAAGTTCTCCCAACTCATTTTATGAAGATCAATTTTTATACAAGCTACCTTCTTATTCACCAATGAAAGAGAAGGTGTAAATTAATTTTGATATGTTTAAGCGTCATACTTATCCTGTTGTCCATTTGAGTATTTAATTGAAATATGAAAATTTTACTATTTTGTTACGCTGTATTACGATGGACTGCACTAGATAAAAAAATAATACAGCGTTTGATGGACATTTTCAGCTTGATTGGATTGTACTCCAACTGTCATTTTTGAGACTCATCTAGGTCTCGGCCTGTACTAAAAACAAAATACAGTCCATTATATATTAATACTCTAATACCGTTCATTATATATTAGTACAGTCCAGTCCATTACAATACAGTACAGTCTATGCAAAATAGAAAATACCGGGTAAATGTTAGGGGGGTTTTCAAGTATGAATTTCTTTCACCTTTGAACTGCTTAAAGACATGACATATCTTAAACATTTCTCTTTAATTCAGTTTCATAATAGAAAATACCGGGTAAATGTTAGGGGGTTTTTTCATTTTTGGCCCGTCAATTAAAATTAATTACGGGCGCTAGCCAAAATATATAAAACTTATACATTGATTATGTATATTGTATATATATTCTATACTGAATATATATAATCTATACATTTGCTGGCTAGTTTGTAAATTAGATCATCGAAAGATATTGTACTGTAATTATCTCTAAATGGTTATGTAGATCACTTGGGATGGCTCTGCCTGAGGTGAAATACTTCACAGAAGCTTCGGTTGCTGCCTCGAGAATATTTGATAGGATTGATCGCGTTCCAGAAATTGACGGTGAAGACACAAGGGGGCTCGTGCTAGAAAACATTAGAGGAGAGGTTGAATTCAGGAATGTCAAGTTCACATATACTTCTCGTCCAGATACCGTTGTGCTTAAGGACTTCAATCTTAAAATTGAAGCAGGAAAAACAGTGGCCCTTGTTGGAGCAAGTGGAAGTGGAAAATCTACTGTCATTGCCCTCATTCAAAGGTTTTATGATACTAATGCAGGAGCTATATGTATCGATGGTGTAGAAATAAAGTCGTTGCAGTTGAAATGGTTGAGAGGGAAAATGGGGTTAGTAAGTCAAGAAAATGCACTATTTGGAACAACTATTAAGGAGAATATAATGTTTGGGAAAGTAGATGCAACCATGGATGAAGTTGTCGCTGCAGCAATGACCGCGAATGCTCATAATTTCATCACACAACTTCCAGAAGGATATGAGACCAAGGTCAGTTCATGATTTTATGACATTATAATTTAATACTACCAAAAAACTGGAATTAGCTACGAATTTCGTCGCTAAATTGCTCGTAACTAACAGAATTTTGTGACAACCCATCACTGAATAGCATTTTGCTGTTTAACTACAGAATTTGTCCGGCGCTAATTCCTGTTTTTTTAGTAATAACCCCATATAACAATAGAAAATATATAGATGTTTGTGATGTGATGATACGTGGTTCTAACATGATTAATTTGACAGATTGGTGAACGAGGAGCACTTCTATCAGGTGGTCAAAAGCAGCGAATTGCAATTGCTCGAGCCATCATAAAGAATCCTGTGATTCTTCTGCTTGATGAAGCCACAAGTGCACTTGATTCTGAATCAGAAACACTTGTTCAAAATGCCTTGGATCAAGCCATCGTTGGTAGAACTACACTGGTAATATTAAAAAACTAGAATAGCTACAAACTTTGTCGCTAATATATCGTTGAATTGCTCGTAGCTAACAGAATTATGATAATCCAGCCCTAATCCATCCCTATTTAGTGATGGATTTTGTTGTTTAGCTACAGAATTTATCCATTCCTGATTCATGTTTCCTTAGTAGTGTTTCTTCTCTTACTTTCAATAATAAGTTGGTCTTCAACACATTGATTAGCTGTTTAAAGTAGCTACAGTATATTGAAAAGAGAACTGTAGAAAGATAATGAATCCCCTTTCAACAAATTTGATGATCAGGTTGTTGCCCACAAGCTATCAACAGTCAGAAATGCAGACCTCATTGGAGTAGTGAGTAGTGGTTGCATCAATGAACTAGGATCACACAATGAGCTTATGGAGAAAAATGAGCAGTATGCAAGACTAGCCAAACTTCAAAGACAATTTAGCTCTATCGATCAAGAACAAAGCGTTGAACCTCGTATTTCTTCAGTAGCAAGGAGCAGTGCAGGAAGAAGTCCAGCTATAATCGCGTCACCTTTGCTCATTGAGGAAAGCCCCCAAGTTTCGCCTCACCCTTCCCCTTCCTTCTCTCGGCTCCTTTCATTAAATTTACCTGAATGGAAACAAGGAATTATCGGAATTTTATCAGCCATTGCATTTGGTTCAGTGCAGCCTGTCTATGCACTAACCATAGGTGGCATGATTTCAGCTTTTTACTCACCAAGCCATGAGGAAATGCAATCCAGAATTCAGAAATATTGTTTGATTTTCCTCATCCTTTGCCTTGTCTCAGTTGTTCTCAATCTATGTCAACATAACAATTTTGCTTACATGGGCGAACGCCTGACCAGAAGAATAAGACTGCGAATGCTTGAGAAAATTTTGACCTTTGAAACAGCCTGGTTTGATGAGGAACAGAATTCAAGTGGAGCATTATGTTCTAGATTGAGCAATGAAGCCGCCATGGTAAAATCCCTAGTTGCTGATAGAGTTTCGCTCTTGGTACAAAGCACTTCAGCTGTCACTGTTGCCATGGTAATGGGGCTAATGGTGGCTTGGAAACTTGCACTAGTTATGATTGTTGTCCAACCACTCACGATTCTCTGCTTTTACACGCGAAAAGTCTTGCTATCCACTATCACGGGTAAATTCAATAAGGCACAATATGGTAGCACTCAAATTGCTGTAGAGGCTGTTTATAATCATAGGATTGTGACCTCGTTTGGGAGCATACAAAAGGTTCTTGACATCTTTGATGAGGCACAGGATGAGCCAAGGAAGGAGGCTAGGAGGAAATCTTGGTTAGCTGGTATTGGTATAGGATCAGCACAAGGCCTAACTTTCATTTGTTGGGCTCTGGATTTTTGGTATGGTGGTAAGCTAGTTAATGCTGGAGAAATATCAGCTGCTGATGTCTTCAAGACTTTCTTTATATTAGTCAGCACTGGAAAGGTAATAGCTGAAGCTGGAAGCATGACTTCTGATCTAGCCAAGGGTTCAACAGTAGTTGCTTCTATTTTTTCCATTCTTGATCGAAAATCATCGATTCAAGGATCGTATGAGGTAAGACAAATATGACCTAAATCCCTTTTTATGTTCACTCACTACCAAAAAAAATAGAATTAGCTACAAATTTCGTCGTTAATCTGTTGCTAATTCCTGTTTGTTTAGTAGTGACTTCGATGCATATTGATTGAGCTAATATTGTATGTTCTACAAAATTAGGCAAAGAATAACACCAACATGGAGAAGATGACCGGTCGAATAGAGATGAAAAAGGTTGATTTTTCATATCCAAGTCGGCCTAACAGGCCAGTGTTGCGCGAATTCAGCCTGGAGATGAAAGCAGGCACTAGCACTGGACTGGTTGGGAAAAGTGGATGCGGAAAATCAACAGTAATTGCATTGGTTCAAAGATTTTACGATGTAGATAAGGGATCACTGAAAATCGATGGGGTGGACATTCGGTTACTCGATATAGGATGGTATAGACGGCACATGGCGCTTGTGAGCCAAGAACCAGTGATATATTCAGGCACCATCCGTGAAAACATTTTGTTTGGCAAACTTAATGCAACGGAAAATGAGGTGGTGGAAGCTGCAAGAGCTGCCAATGCACATGAGTTTATTTCGTAAGTACTCTCTCCGTCTCAATTTATGTTACACTTTTTCCTTTTTAGTCAATCCCAAAAAAATGACATTTTCTATATTTATTAACAACGTAATTTTAAAATACTCATTTTACCCTGGAATGATTTATAGTCATAAATCACAATAAATATCTATAGCTTATTTAGATGACAAATTTGAACAACAGTAGACCTATTCTTAGAGTGTGGGGGGGGGGGGGGGGGGCGTGCCCATGGTAACCTCGGAAAAATATATGTGTATATATCTTAAATATGAGCTATATATTTTGATTGACACCTCATTCACAGAGGTCGGGTAGCTGCACTTTTTGATATAGAATGATCCTTTAGTTCGCACACTTGGATTTGATTTCACTCCAGCATCCGCACAAAAAAATAGTTGCCGACATTTTTGTAGTCACAGACCAGTAGTGGCCCCACTACTCTCAAATTTTGGGTCCGTCTTTGATTTCAAAAGTCTTTCTTTATTTCTTAAATTGTGTGTTTAGTTAAACTCCTCTCACATAAATGAGTTTACTAAGTACTTGTATCCTGAGTATACTTACTAAGCCATGTTTTATGTAAATGCAGGTCACTGAAAAATGGATACAACACAGAATGTGGGGATAGAGGTGTGACAGTTTCAGGAGGACAAAAGCAAAGAATTGCGATTGCTAGGGCGATAATACGGAACCCAACTATACTACTTCTAGATGAAGCAACGAGTGCTCTCGATGTTCAGTCGGAGCAACTAGTGCAAGAAGCATTGGATCAACTAATGGCTCGAAGAACGACAGTGGTTGTGGCACACCGGCTTAACACCATCAGGAATTTAGACTCCATTGCTTTCATTTCGGAAGGGAAGGTTGTGGAGAAAGGAACCTATTCTCACCTAAGGGATAAGCGAGGCGCATTTTTCAATCTTGTCAATCTTCAATCCACATAATTATAGTTAAAATTGCATCATTGTAGAGAGAAAATATAGCCGCGGCGTGTATAAGTTCTAAACTTGAGCATAATGATAATTGTTGTTCAGTTTCAAATGAGAAAAAGAAATTCGATCCAGCTTCCATTACCTTATCAACCCCTACCACCCAAACAAAACCCGCAATTGGCATCTCAATAATAAGAAGTTAATTAGTAGAAATTAACATCTCTTTGATTATAATAAGTGACTTCTTAAGTTTTGGCACACACATTAAGGTATAAAACGTCGCATTATCCTTTTTTAAAAGAGAACTAAAAATCAAGAAACTAGCCTGAAACTAAGCGAAGGAATGAGACCCCAACAACACATTTACTGTAGCACGCGAAGAAATGCTAGAAGGCACGTGTGAATGTCATTCAAAGCGAGACTCTTGACTAAACACTAAATTGGCTAAATCATCAACTACCGAATTAGTCAGCTCCCTGTAAGTATGGGCATTATCCTCTGCTATCCACAACATCCATCTTTCTCATATGACACAAAATTCTCTAGGCGAAATGATTGAAAAAACAGAGGTATTGTATTTAATAAGACTAGTTGACAAATGAAAAGACCAACTCCAACTTCTTAGACGAGTAAATAAAACCCAACAAATGAACAATCCAAAACACACCCTTAATTAAAATATGAAGAGCCTCAAATTTACATCAACCAAAATACCAAGGGCAAGAACCCAAGTGTTACCAAAGTAAAGAACCTAAACGGGCATGGTTCGACAAATTAGTAGAACTAGGAACAATGGTTGAAGGGTTGTTGCTCTTAGAAGAAGGTCTAGGAAAATACGAGGCCCCGGTCTGAGGTGCTGGAGAAACTACCCTATTGTCTTTTACATTTACATGAAGTTTCATCCTTCCAAGGCAATGTAACTGCCCCCTGGAATAGGTTAATGGGAAACTTGTATTGCCTTTACTGCTCGACTTTAGTGCATTGGTTATGTTGCACCTATCGAAATTCTCCTTTGTTACCTCATAAACACTGTGGTACGTCGAAAATTGGAACATTGCAAAAATAGTCGATTAATGTAACTAAGAGTCGATTTATAGATGTGTACTTGGAGAAAAGATGATATACTTACAAAGAACATCGCCAACGACAAATCATTTGCCTAGTAACCATGTATCAAGATCAGTACTAATATCCCAGCCAGAATTATCACCCACAAACGTTTGTTATGAGCTGTAAATAATGACTCCGGTATAGATTCTTCTAGATTTTTTATAGAAATAATGACTCCGGTATAGATTCTTCTAGATTTTGTATGAGCTGTAAATAATTGGTTAGTTTGTTAGATAGTTTAGAAATTAAGATTGTAGTCCTTAATCTACTTGTATAAATAAATTACATAATGTACAACTTTCAATTACAGAAATATACAAGAAAATTTTCCATCTCAGATCCTTTCATTTCTGTCATGGTATCAGAGCAGTAAGGAAATTTTCCCAATCTCTTCTCAATTTCCTTTCTTCTAGACTTCATCTTCTTTCCCAGAATTCTTCATAGAATATGTCTGTAACTGAAATATCTACTGCATTTGATGAGAAAACCAATGAATCTGTAGTAGATGTATCTCACCAATATTATTTAACACCTAATTCACCTGGAAACAACCTGATAAATATCAATTTTGACGGTTCTAGTTAATGGTAACCGAAAAAGGGGTGTACTAATCTCTCTTTCAGCTAAAATAAGCTGGTTTTTATAAATGATAAAGCTGAAATCCCAAAGGAAGACTCGTCATTGTTTGAACAATGGAAGAGATGCAATGATATGCTCATTGTTTGGCTACTCAACTCACTTAGCAAGGACATTTCTGAAAGTGTGATCTACTGCCTTACTGCAACATAACTTTGGAATGAACTACAAGAGAGGTATTGTCGATCTGATGGGGCAAAACTCTTTCTATTACAAAGAGAATTAAACATCTTACAAGGTAACAGTGATGTAGCTAGTTATATCACTAAACTGAAGAAGTTGTGGGATCAAATGAAATTTCTCAATACTTTTATGACTTGTGCTTATGATTGTAATTGTGGAGCAAAAACCAAAATCACAAGATGACTGAAGACATAAAATTGGTTCAATTTTTTGTGGGATTAAATTAAGCTTATTCAGGTTGTAGAGGGAACATCTTAATGATGAAGCCCATTCTTTATACAAATCAAGCTTATTCCATCATTTTACAAAGGGAAGTATATGCTAGGAACCCGATTCTGCCAATTCATTAGCTTTGAATGCAGCAAAATGGATTTTAAAAAAGGAACAATAATGTAGGGAAGTCAGCTGTACCAAAACAGGAAAATTTTGGCTCAAGAAACAACCCAAACAATCTGTTATGCACCTATTGCACAAAGACTAACCATGTAAGGGATAATTTTCACAGGTTATTTAGATATCCAAAGGATTACAAGTTCACCAAATCCAAGAGACCTCAGTACAATGTTAAGGCAAATACAACAACTTCTACAGAGCAGAGTGAACTTACAGTGGAAAATACTGAGGACAACAAGATTGTTGCTATGATGAACTCCCACGATTCACCAAAGATTAGTGTGCACATCTAATAGTGTTCCAATATGTTCATCCTAAGAATTCAAAGGCTGTTAAAATACAGATGGGACTCAATTTGCTAACATGGCCGGTATCTCATTCATTTCTTATTTTTATTCCCTTCTGTCCAACCCCCGGATCATGGATTCGGGGGCTTCCCAAAATATGGATTTTGAAAAAGTATTACTACATTATTTAAAATTTCTTTCTAATCCCTATTTCTGTCACTCAACTTAAGTCATACAAGGTAACTGTTAATCACATAGGAACAACTTCTTTGACTCCTGATTTAGATCTTCAAAATATTCTATATGTGCCTTCTTTTAAACACAATCTACTCTCTATTAACCAACTTTGTAAAGAAACTAAATGTAGAGTTATGTTCACTGAGGATGCTTTCTTTCTTCAGGACCTGCTCACAGGAAGAGACAGATTTTTGGTGAAGCTATTGCAGGATTCTACCTACTGAGAAGTGACACATCCAGTTCCTCCTCTATAAAGTCTAATCAATTTTCTAGTGATCAGTATATTTTACCTTTCCCTAAGGAACATACTCAGTCCAATAAGCCTAATGATGAGTCCGGTCTATCTTTCCCTAAGAAACATACTCAGTCCAAGCATGTGGAGTCTAATGTAGAGTCTTTGTTTAATGACTTTGAGCAAAATTTGAATCCTGATATTTGTATTGAATCTTACATCAATGCAAAGGATGTAGAGAAACCACCAATAGTGCTTAGCACTAGCCCAAGACCGTAATACCCGAGAAAAACCAAGAGAATAAACCCTCTAAGTATGAAGAAGAATATGGAAGAACACTTAGAGAGTACTTGAAAGACTCTTAGAACTCTTTCTTTGAAGGAGCTATTTATAGGCTCAAAATCTATAAAATATCTTACAAACCTTCTCCTAATTTCTAGAGCTTTCTACCATAATATTTAGATTATTAACTAATAGAATTCTCTAGAACACTTAAGGAGATGATGATGTTTCTAGAGAAATTCTAGAACTTGGCTTAATTTTGGGTTTGGTCCAAAACGGTTAGTTGGATCATGAACTCATAATTAAGCTTAACCCAAAATCTAGTTTAATTTCAATACTCCCCCTTAAACTTGATTTTGTCAACCAACCCGAGCTTCGAGCGAAGTAATTCGAATTTGCCCTTTTGTAATGACTTGGTGAAGATATCTGCATCAAGCACCTTCTCTCGTATGAAGTGAGGTTCTAACTCAATATGTTTCGTCCTTGCATAGAACACTGGATTATTAGCCAAGTTGATAGCACTTTGATTATCTCCGTAGATGGCAACCGGCTTATTGATCATCTCGAACAAATCTTCAAGAAGTCTTCGAAGCCATACACACTCTTGAGCTGCGAGTGTCGAAGCTTTATACTCCGCTTCAATGGTAGACAGTGACATCATTGCTTGCTTCTTGTTGCACCATGAAACGCTTGTGTCTCCACATAAGAACACATCCTAAAGTTGATTTTCGATCATCTAGATCTCCACCAAAGTCAGCATCCGTGAAACCATAGAGACAAACCTTAGCATTGTACTTGTACACCAAACCCATGCCAAGAGTTGTCTTCACATACTTCAAGATCTTCTTTGCTACTTCTAGATGTGACTTCCTTGGTGCTTGCATAAACCAACTTACGAGACCTACCGCGAAGGCAATGTCAGATCTTGTAATGGCTAAGTATAGAAGACTTCCTACAAGAGAGCGATAAGGTCGATGATCGGGTAGCAAGGACCCTTCATTGTGTTTAAGCTTTATGTTCACATCCATCGGAGTAGTACATGTCTTTCCTTCGTGTACCCCGAAACTCTCAACAATTCTTCTTGCATAGCTTTGTTGGCCGATGAATATTCCATCCTTTACCCTTTCAACCTCCAAACCAAAAAAGTTATTCAGCTCACCCAACTTCTTCATCTCAAACCTCACCGACATATCCTCTTGTAGACGAGCAATTTCAGCATCATCATTCCCGGTGATTATCATATCATCCATGTAAAGAAGAACTACCACGTGGACTCCTCCATTCGTCTTGAAGAATAGACTCGGATCAGAATTTGATGGCATATAACTGCAAAACTGAAGGAATTGAGCAAGCCTTCCATACCAGGCTCGTGGAGCTTGTTTTAACCCGTTCAAAGCCTTCTTAAGCTTGCACACATAATTAGGATGTTCTCGTGATTTGAAACCAAGTAGTTGCTCCATGAAGATATTCTTATCAAGCTCACCGTATATAAAAGCATTCTTCATATCTAGTTGCCATAACTTCCAGCCAAAGCTTGCAGCTAAAGATAAAAGTAAACGTACCGTAGTCATCTTCGCCACTGGACTGAAAGTCTCATCATAATCTTCTCCATACTTCTGAGAGAACCCTCGAGCAACCAACCTTGCCTTAAATCTTTCAATGCTCCCATCCATTTTCCGCTTAATTCGATACACCCATTTACAAGAGACGGGTTGGGCATTCTTGGGTTTCGAAACCAAATCCCAAGTTTCGTTCTTCATAAGAGCATTCATCTTCTCCTTCATTGCGACCTCCCACTCTTGAACTCCTTTTGCTTCATAATGGCTCATCTTCATCTAATGGAGTTGTAAAGTAGCAAGAGTAAGTAGTGATAAACCTTTCATCTCTGAACCGAGCAGACCTAACAATGTTCTTTTTTGGCCGTTGATTAGCCATGGAACCATGATCTTCTTCCTCATCTTCCTCTTAGTTAGTGCTCCCCATTTCACCTTGCGTCTCCTTTTCAGGACTTCCGTTGATGAGCTGACTCTTGGGGAACTCGCACCATCTTGCTCAACCAAGACTTGAGGTGGCCCATAATATGAAGAAACTTCATCAAAGACAACATCACGAGACACGGTGTACCTGTGTGTCTCTGGATCCATACACCTCCAGCCCTTCTTTTGTTCATCATAGCCGATAAAGATGCATTTCTTCGCCTTTGCCTCCAGTTTGATTCTTTGAGAGTCGAACACATGGACGTAGCATATTGATCCAAATATCCTGAGATGTTTCACAGTTGGATTCTTCCCATGAACAATTCTCATAAGGAGACTTCATATTGTTCAGACTAAGTGGCATCCGGTTGATGACATACGCTGCACATCTCATGCCTTCTTCCCATAAGGCTTTAGGCAAATTCTTGTCATGTAGCCAACTTTTACACGTCTCGGTTAAATATTTGATTTTCCTTTCTGCTATACCATTTTGTTGAGGTGTATACGGGCATGTAAATTCTCTCTTGATACCACGATCTCGACAAAAAAAGAGAAACTCCTTTTGCATAAACTCCCCTCCATTATCCGTCCTTAAGGTCTTGATCTTCCGACCCAACTCTCCCTCCACGGTAACCTTAAATTCTTGAAACTTGGAGAATACTTCTGATTTTTCCTTCACAAAGTATACCCAAGTGTACCGTGAGAAATCATCAACAAACAGCAACATGTATCGAGACCCGAAATAGGAGGATGTTCTCGTCTGACCCATCAGATCACTATGGATCCTTTCCAACGGAGCGCTGCATCGTGAAGTGGAGTTGTCAAATGGAATTCTTTATGTGATTTTCCATATTGACAACCTTCAAAAAGTTTCCCTTCATCCTGAATCTTCAATTTTGGGAGCCCATTGACCAAATCCTTATTCACAATCACTTTGAGCTTAGTCATATTTATATGACCAAGCCTAGCATGCCATATGAAGGCATTGTCATTTGTACTCATCTTCTTAACATAAGAATTTGAGGCTGATAAAATATATAAATATTTAACCCGTGCTCCGGTGTGAACCACATCCGTCTTTAACTCTTTAATATTTTTTAAGAATTTAACGTCTCTTGGGCCAAATAAAACGTAGTTACCTGAGTCCACCGCATTTACTACAAAGAGAAGATTCTTCCTTACTCCAGGAACATGGTACACATTCTTGAGAGTGATTGGGCTTCCATAATCTCCTTTAATGACAATCGTCCCTTCCTTCTCAACGCAGTGGATTGAATTGTTCTCGATAATGATGGCTTATTTCCCGTCATGACGCTGAAGACTAGAAAATAACTTCTCGTCTCCGGTAATATGATGGCTACAACCAGAATCTACAATCCACTCATTTCCAAGATTTTTAGTTGTGGATGTACATGAAGATGTAGCCTCCACCGTGAAACATTTTCCCCATTCTTCGTCTTCAGTATGACCTTTTGATTCTGCCATATTTGTTTCCTTCAGCTTGACTCGACAATCTCTTTTGAAATGCCCAAGTTTCCCACACCGGTAGCACTTGAATCGTTTCTTATTTCTAGTAGAAGATCCTTCCCGTCCATCATTTTTCTTTGCACCACCATCTCTGGGTTTGTCTTTGAAGCTTTGTTGCCTCCGAGCTATAAAAGCGCTTCCCGAATCATCATGGATTTTAACTCCGGTCATTTGCATGGCTAGTGATTCTTGCGAAGCTAGCAAGTTTTCAAATTCCTCCAAGGAAGGTTGTGTAGCCCATCCTTGAACTGAAGTAACAAACGGTGTATATTCGGGTCATAGATCATGAATAATAGACCGCTTCAACCGAGCTTCCGAAATTGACACCTCAGATTTAGAGTATTAATCTCAGAGCAAAGATTTTTTACCTTGATAAAAAAACTCTGAGATTGAAGACTCCCCCTGCTTCGCATTCGCCAACTCGTTCTCTAAGTAGTCGAGTCTCGTTCTTCTTGTTGAACAATTGATCTAACGCCTTCCAAATAGAACTAGTAGACGTACACTTTGAGACATGCTCAAATACTCCCGAGGATATTGACCTCTTCAGAGAAAATTCCACATTGGCATTCTTCCGTGTCCACTCCTTTGTCGCTTCCGTTGTTGCAGCATCTCCCTTTGGTGGTGTTGTGCTGCTACCGCCGACGACATCCCATAAGTCCTCACTTACTAAGTTTGACTCCATAGATGACTTCCATAACCGGTAGTTAGATTGGTTTAAGATCTCCATTCCCAATCCAACGACACGACCCATTGATTCCATACTTAGAGTAACCCCGAGTTCTCCTAAACCCCGATCTTGATAAGCACAAGATTAGAATGGATCTGATACCATGTGGAGAAACTACCAATAGTGTTTAGCACTAGCCCAAGACCGTAATACCCGAGAAAAACCAAGAGAATAAGCCCTCTAAGTATGAAGAAGAATATGGAAGAACACTTAGAGAATACTTGAAAGACTCTTAGAGAGGATGAGAGAAATTATGATGAACACTCTTTCTTTGAAGTTATTTTTATTTCACTTGTTCAACTTTTATTCTTATTACAAATGAGAGAGGAAGGAGCTATTTATAGGCTCAAAATCTACAAAATATCTTACAAACCTTCTCCTAATCTCTAGAGCTTTCTACCATAATATCTAGATTATTAACTAATAGAATTCTCTAGAACACTTAAGGATGTGATGATGTTTCTAGAGAAATTCTAGAACTTGTGCTTAATTTTGGGTTTGGTCCAAAAAGGTTAGGTGGATCATGAACCCATAATTAAGCTTAACCAAAATCTAGTTTAATTTCAATAAAGGATACTGTCTCTGATTTTTTTTATTCCAATATATTATGGAATTATAGACTTGGACACTTATCTCTTAGTTCTATGAAATACATAAAGGAAATTCCATTTCAAAATTCACACAAACATGATTTTCCTTGTGACATTTGCCCCATGGCAAGACAATGAAAATTGCCATTCACAAACAACCAGATAACTACTAAAGATCATTTTCACATGATTCATATAGACACTTGGGGGCCTTACAAGACTCAATCCCATAAAGGAGAAAAATATTTTTAATTATTGTAGATGACTACACTAGGAGAACTTGGACTTTTCTCATCTCCACTAAATGAAATGCATTTTCTATCTTAAATCCTTTTTGGCCTATGTTGAAAGGCAATTCTCAAAGAAAGTTAAAAGTCATTAGATCTGACAATGCATATGAGTTAGGATTTGGTAATATACCCACTAATTTATTTTCTTCACAAGAAATTCTACACCAAACCACTTGTGTAGCCACCCATAACAAAATATGGTAGCTGAGAGAAATTGTCATACCCCAACCTAGGTGAGGCGTGGCTGACACCCGATGTCGTACTGGCCCGAGTGAACCATTTTGTAACTCATGATCGTTCGGTGTAAACCAAAAGATACATAAACCGACTTGGTTGAACTCATTCTTTCTATAAGCTATCATGATCAACCTAGCCATAACTCGTAGTATATATACTGCAAGTGGGCAAGCATCGTATTCACTAGCCGTCACACCCAAATCATATCTATATATACGGGCTGAGGAGGCCACTATTGAGAGACATCACTGCTATCTACACTCAATCAGATTGCATGAATTACATAGAAGAAGTTATCGAAGGAGAAGAAGAAAGGAAAAGAAGATGAGAACAAATGTGGAGAAAGAAAGGTGAGAAGAAGAAGAGATCGGATAGAGAGAGAGAGAGATGAGAGGAGAGGAGAGGAGAAAGAATGATTTGTATTAATTGCCAAAGAAACTGATTTTTACAATGTTATATACCATACGAACTAATGTTGCTAATTAACTAACTAATGCTGCTAATTAACAAATATCTGATCTAACCTCTAACTTCTATCTAACTATGGTTAGTTATAACCATAGTTATAACTAGGGGAAATAAAGATATTCTTCATCCCTAGCTTGGAAAGTAAATGATGATGATGAGGTCGACCAAGGGCCTTGGTTAACAAATCTGCAGGCTGCTCTTCAGATGCCAGAAACAAAGTGGATACCAAGCCCTTCTGTATTTGCTCTCGAATGAAGTGACAGTCAATGTCAATGTGTTTTGTTCGCTCATGAAACACTGGATTCACTGCGATCTGGAGTGCAGACTTGCTGTTTGTGTATAAGGGAACTGGTGTAGAAATTTGGACTCCATGCTCCTGATAGAGGTTAGTGAGCCACATTATATCTGCTACTGATGCCGTCATGGCTCGATATTCTGCTTCAGCTGAGCTTCTAGACACATTATCTTGTTTCTTAAACTTCCATGACACTAAAGAATACCAGATAACCAGTCACTGATCTTCTACTATTAACACAGGATGCCCATTCTGCATCACAGAAAGCTCGCAGCTGATGTGAAGTAGAACTGGCCATGAGTACCCCCAAACCATGCTCATGTTTGATATATCGCACCAGTCAAAGACCAGCCTCTAGAGGAGATAACTTGAGAGCTTGCATGAATTGACTGAGGCACTGGACAGATAAAGCAATATATGGTCTTGTATTGGTTAAGTATAATAATCTCCCAATTAATCTTCTTTAGATTGTAGGATCAGGTAGCAGCATGTCTGTCTGTGGCTTGGATGTGGTATCAGCTGATGTGCGCTTATCATTCAAATCAAACTCCATGGTGGTAAGCTTCATGTTCATCTCCATTGGTGAGAGAACATGTTTAGCTCCTGAGAGTTCCATCTCTGAGATGAGTTCCAGGTCATATCTCCTCTGGTGCATGAGAATACCCTGAGGACTTCTTGCAAACTCAATTCTCAGAAAATATCTAAGTTCCCCCAAATCTTTTATCTTAAAAGCATTCTATAAGACCTCCTTTGTAGACTAAATCAACTTTAAATTGTTTTCAGTAATTAGCAGGTCATCAACATACACCAATATCACCACAATACTACCACCATCATGTTTGGTAAAGAGGGAATAGTCCCTGTGAATTTGTCGAAAACCAGCATCCACCAAGGCAGTGGTGAGTTTGATATTTCATTGCCTTGAAGCTCGTTTCAAACCATATAGGGACTTTAATCGCCTACATACCTGTTTCTTGCCATGATCAACAACAAAACCTTCTGGGACAGTCATATATATCTCCTCATATATGTCACATTGTAGAAAGGCATTATAGACATCCATCTGATGGATCACCCACTGCTTGGCAGCTGCAATGGAGATGACTGACCTCAGAGTAACCATTTTAACTACTGGTGAGAAAGTCTCTTGGTAATCCAATCCCTCCTTTTGATTGTATCCTTTCGCAATAAGTCTTGTTTTATATCTCTCCAGCTCACCTGTTGCTTTATATTTGATTTTATATACCCATCTATAACCTATTGTTTTCTTGCCTTCTAGAAGAGAAACCAATTTCCAAGTTCCATTATCTTCCAAAGCCTTAATTTCTGCCCTCATAGCTTCAATCCACCTGGTGTCCTTGGCAGCTTCTAAGTAAGAACCAGGTTCAGCAGTGTCTGAGACTTGGGCTACAAACCTTTGATATTGAGGAGACAAACCAGTGTAGTCTACTCCATCAAAAATAGAGTAAATACTTTGTGATGACCCATGCTGTGTGACAAAGTCCTTATGCCAAATTGGTGGTCTGCTAGATTTTCTAGTAGAAATACCAGCTTCATTATTTACTGAAAGATTATTCTCATCATCCCTCTGTGAGTTCTCAGCTACATTCTGAACCACCTCGCGCTCGTGACGATCTTACGCTCGTAAGCGGTGAACCACCTCTGGCGAACAGTCGAACCACCTCCTGAGTGTCCCTTATACCACGTGGCACTCTGGTCACCTGAAAATGAACTAACTCATCATAGCAAAAGACATCATGTGATCTAATGTGAGTGACATTATCATCAGTGTTCCCCTTTAGAGGAAATATTTTCTCCATGAAGACTACATCTCTACTCATGAAGAATGTTCCATTCTTTATGTCATAGAGCTTATACCCCTTTTGTGCAGCACCATATCCAAGATGAACAGCCTGCACTGCTCTAGGACCAAACTTATCTTGTTGGATCAAAACTGTTGCATAACACAAACATTCAATTACTCTTAAATGAAATAAAGATGGTGTTGTGTTGTACATAAGTTCATAAGGAGTCTTATTACCAATGGTTTTTGAAGGTACCCTATTGATGATGTACACAACACCCTCAACACAGAAATTCCAGAACTTATCCCCTTGAAACTTTATAGATCTGGCTAACTCAAGAATATGCATATGCTTTCTTTCCACCACACCATTCTGTTGTGGTGAGTATGGACAAGAGCTTTCATGTATCACCCCATATTGTGCAAATAGATCCTTGCAGCTGTTGTTAAAGAACTCAGCTCCATTATCAGACTTTACTCTCTGTATGCGAACCTGAAACTGAGTTCTAACTTCAACAAAAAAAATTAAGGACAGTGAATACATCAGATTTTAATCGCAATAAGAATACCCATGTCCATCTAGAGAAGTCATCCACAATTGTCAGAAAATATCTCATTCCATTATGTGTTTCTATCTTGTACTGACAGGAAAAGGAACTCTGGTCTGTCTAGCTAATGGACAGATCCTATAGTCATCTAAACCAGAAGTAAGTTTGATATCTGCAATCTTCTTTATTACATTCATAGGTATATGACATAATCTTTGATGCCAAGTTGTTGCATCAATTGATTAAGCTGCTGCCATGCATCTCTTCATATCTTCTTCTTTATTCTGTAAATCCGAGCACGCTATTTATAACCCTCCTTCTTCTCTACCAATCCCCCTAACCTTCCCAGATGAGAGATCCTGAAAGACACAACATGTGGGAAAGAATTTGACACTGCAACTCAGTTCTCTGATTACTTTTGAAACCGACATAAGGTTGAACTTAAAAGTTGGTACACATAAGACATATTTAAGAATGTCACCTCCTCCTAGATGATGGTCACCAATATGTGACACATTGGCTGAATCCCAGTAGGCAGATGTACCTTTCCTTCTCTGCCAAGTGTTTGTTATGTAATAACTTTGGGTCACCAATCATATGATTGGTTGCCCCTGTATATACAATCCATCTCACTAATTCTTTAAGATCAAATGTACCTTTACCTGTCAAGTTAGCCATGGCTCTTGACTCTGTCCTCTCATTCAGAATATTGATGAGTTTCTGTTGTTGGCTGTTGGTCAATTGCATAAGTGGTGACATAGTATGTGGATACTTCTTGGTGTGATCATTTTCTTATCCTTCAGCTTCATAGAACATATCTCCTCATCCCACTGCAAATGCTTTCTTCCCTTTAGGCTTCCAATTCTCTGGATATCCAATGAGTCTATAGCAGTCATCTTGCACATGTCCTATCTTCTGGTAGTAATCAAACTTCAGCAACTTGTAGCAGTCCAGCTTAAAGTGTCCCTTTCCATGACAGAAGTCACAATACGCATTTGGATTGTAAGGTTTCTTCTGTCTTGGAACTCCACCAGTCTATCTACCTATTCCACTCTTTGATGTGAACATCACAACAGCCTCATTTGACCCTTGGAATACTCCACTGCTTCCTGCCACTATCATTTGGCTTTCCTCTTGATTCACCATAGCATAAACCTTATTCAGACTTGGTATCTTCTGCATCATGAGGATTTGGCTCCTTGCTTGGTTGTAACTTTCATTTAACCCCATCAGGAATTGTAGCACTCGCTGGAAATGTAAGTGGTTAACAAAATCCTTCGATTTGGGGCAACAAGAAGGTGGTGGCACTATGGAGTCATATTCATCCCAAAAATCTTTCAATTTTGTATAGTAAACTGAAATCGACATTGTTCCCTACCTTAGAGAAAATATTTCGTTGTGAAGTTGGAAGGCTCATGAACTGTTTATTTTATCAAACCTCTCCTGAAGTTCTTCCCAAATAATGCGCGCATCTGAGTTGAACAACATTCCACTGAACAAATTTCTATTTACGTAGCCATCAGCCATGAAACAACAATGGTATTACACCTATCCCACAATCTAGCCAAATCACCTTGAAAACTTTCCCTTCTTACTGTCTCATCCACAAATCCTATCTTATTCTTCCCCAACAATGCTAATTTCATCGCCCTACTCCATAACGTATAGTTATCCATTCCATTCAACATTACTCCAACAGATAATGATCCTGGTGCATCGGATGGGAAGAGATACAACGGATGATTATGGTTTATATCAATTGCCACTGTTGTCATTTCACTTGACTGTCCTTCTACTACATTTTCCATCTTTAAGGCAACACAAATGTATAAATTCTAATCTGAATTAGAAATTTGATGCAGTATATTTATCGATCTAAAGAAAAATTGTACTAATCAGAAATTCAATGCAACAATACTTCAGAACTAAAATTTCTCACTCAATTCTGCGATTTAACCGCAGATCTCCTAACACTGATGTGTGGATCCCTCGAATTTCTTAGTGCATGTGAAAGAAATTCTCTCGATCAACTTCATCATTCCTCAATTCCAAATTCTACTCATCGAACCTTCAATTGCCTGCCAAACCTTCATCGATCCTTTAATTGCATGTGAAATCTTCTTCGATCATCACACAAGACTTCACCAACACACTGTCAGACTTTGATACCATGTTGAGGGATATCACTGTTATCTACATTCAATCAGATTGCATGAATTACATAGAAGAAGTTATCGAAGGAGAAGAAGAAAGGAAAAGAATATGAGAACAGATGTGGAGAAAGAAAGGTGAGAAGAAGAAGAGATCGGATAGAGAGAGAGATGAGAGGAGAAAGAATGATTTGTATTAATTGCCAAAGAAATTGATTTTTACAATGTTATATACCATACGAACTAATGTTGCTAAAATTAACTAACTAGTGCTGCTAATTAACAAATATCTGATCTAACCTCTAACTTCTATCTAACTATGGTTAGTTATAACTTCTTAACCATATTTAGTTACATATTCTCAATAGCCACTATATGTATCCACAATAGACAATCCCAAGAAAACATAATTGAGGGCCAACATGGCCACTAACATACTGTACATACTGAACTTGTGTCTACAAAACCTCTAAGAGTAACTGACATCAAACATGGTTGCCCTGGCCTACCCATAAGTTTGTAACAAAATCTGATATATAACCTCTAGACTCGACTGAACTCCGGAAGAGATGGAGTTCTACCGAACCTTTACTGAATATCAACATTGTCAACTAAAAGGGCTCATCCAATAGATTACTTGCACCTACATATATGAAATACAACGCCCCAACAATAAGAGTGGACTCACCACATACTATAGATCAGCTTACCAGATTTCTGTCGTTCAACTACTTGGCCATTCTGTCTATTATTTGAGCTTATATCATCATATTATTCTGAACTATCTCTACTAACTCTGAGTATTAATCCTTACTACGTTGTTACCCGTTTATATAGACTGAAAAATAAGTGATTATTATCATAACCGAAATACTAAATACAATATTTCGGCCTCACGTGAGATCCAATGTGTAAATGCATAGCCTTGAAGGTAAGTGTGAATAGCCCTAAAGGCAAATGTCAATAGCCCCGAAGTCGAATGCCAATAGCCCCGAAAGCGATAAGTAAATAGCCTCGAAGGCAATACACATATCTGGATAGCCCCGAAGGCAATGGTGTAACTATGTGCCTATGTGTTTCTGTCATGATCCAATTCATATGTCTTAAACTATCCCTCCGGTAGGAGAACCATCCCCAAAATTCATTCGACATGAATTTAAATATTGCGGAAATAAATTAAAGAAACTATAAAGATAAAACAATTCTTCATTCAAAATACTAAATGACAAATCACTTACAAAACCTGGCCTGACTCGTACAAGGAATACTATGAATACGAATGGATAAAGGAATAAAACAAGTCATTGTCTTGAATTAATAAAAACAACCTAACTAAGACGAAGACCAAGACAGCCGATAGGATGAGTGACACGCCTTAACCTCCACGTACTCCAAAGTTGGAATCTGAACCATTCATTATATCTGCATCCACGTAAAAGATGCAACAATTGTAGTATGAGTACACAACGTACCCCCGCAAATATCATAGGCTGACAATGACATACAACATGTAACAAACATAAATATCAAGTTGACTTTTAGATAGTCCTACATACTCGGTACATAACTCATATATCATAGTTGGTTCCTTTATTGCCTCTTCAATTTACTTTCATATTATCTTATATTTCAGTTCAATATCAGTTTCAGTCGTCTTATATACTCGATACATTATTTCGTACTGACATCCCTTTGCCTTGGGACGTTGTGTTCATGTCCGCAGGTTTAGACAGGTTGCCCGGAGAGTCGAACCAGTAGGATTTGCTGAGTACCAGCTAGTGATATCATCCATGGCAGCTCAACATCACTAAAAGACATGAATAAAGCTTTTAATATTCCAAGAAGACCCATGACAAGATCTAATTTGAATACAAGCTCAATGAACTGCAATTAACAATTAAAAAGTGTCTTGTGATTGAATAAGAGGTCCAACCCAATCAAGATGATTTTCTCAAGTCATATTCCTATTTAAAGGCCAAAATTGAAGTCTAAATCAGATGGAATAAGGCCCAAATCAGCCCAAGAAATAAGAAAATCAAACATGCCAAAAATAGTTTCTAGAATCTATATTTAAGTGTTGTTTTAATCTATGTTGACTTGCATTGGTATAAGTGTGGAAGCCTTCTATCCTCCTAGGGAAGATCATTCCTATTTAGATTGTTTTTTATCTATGTTGAGTTGACTTGCATGGGTCAAAGTGTGGGTAGTCTTCTATGCTTTTAGGAAATATAATTCCCATTTATTTATATCTTGACCAACCCCTTTTTTACTATTATATAAAGGGTGATTTGTTCTTTCATTGTAAGTTAGATTTTGAAAAATATAATATATTGAAGTTCTTTTGAATCTTTGTGGAATTACTTTGGGATTTATCTTTCAACCTAACTAGTTCATAGTTCAAGGTAGTAAGATAACTTCTTCTTTGATATCTTTGATTTCTTTCTGGTATTCTTTTGAAGGCGATTAGTTCTAAATACTAAATGTTGTCTTAAGTTACTCACAAAGCGGTCAAGATCTGAATTCTAAGTTTTATTTGTTTCTCACGTAATGGTGTTTGGTTCATCCAATAACGTTGTGTGAAAGTATGAAGGTGTATTCTAATTACATGGATCATCAATGTATAGAATAGCTACCTAGTTGAAAGATTGTTACAAAGTAGTTAGAATTAGTTAGAATGTTAATTAGTTGTAACTACTTAGCTGTACAATTAGTCATTAACATTTATGTATAAATAGGTGATACAATGTAAACATCAGTCAAGGATTCATAATACAAATTATCTAATTTTCTCTCTCACTCTCTCTCTCTCTTTTCCCTCCTCGCCTCTTCATCTCTCGATCGTCGTCTTCTCTAACCACATTCTTCTTCTTCTTCCATATTCTCGGCTTTCTCTTCTTTCTATATATCACACATCTATTAATTTGATCTTCATCATGGTATCAAAGATTGGTTTAAGTGGATCGAAGATCGAATTGAATTAAGTCACATGCAATCAGTTGGAACATCGATCTGTGAAGATTGAGTAGTTGAAGTTCTGAATTAACACTCGACTGGAACAGATCGAATGAAATCAATTACATGCAATTGGTTCATAGATGGATCGAGAAGGATGAGTCACATGCAGTGACATATTGGAAGACTAGAAAGCATATTGAGATGTGATATGTTCTATATCGGTTACATCTGGTATTTTATTTCCTCGGTCGACATTTGTTCGATTACATCTGGTATCTTCTATTGGTATTTTCTGTCCTTGATAGACATTTGTTCGATTATATTTTTTCTCTCATATTGAATTGATAATAATGGAGAACAGTGAAGAAGTTCTGACTGGTGTGAATATGACAGTCAATATAACCATTGATCACAACCATCCTTTATACATATTTCCTTAGGATGCCCCTAGCTCATTTTTAGTTGGTATTATTTTGAATGGAATGGATAATTACACACGCTGGAGTAGAGCTATGAAGCTTGCGTTGTTAGAAAAAAATAAGATAGGATTTATTGATGGATCAGTTAAGAGATCTTCATTTCATGGAGACTTGACAAAATTGTGGGATAGGTGCAATGCAATAGTAGTTTCCTGGCTGATGGGAAATGTAAGTAAAGGCCTACTTACTGGAATGCTCTTTAATTCAGATTCGTACATCATATGGGAAGAGTTAAAATAGATATTTGATAAAATAAATAGTTTCAGGGCTTTTCAATTGCATAAAGATATATTTACTATGAGACAAGGATCATTAACGGTCTCAATGTACTATTCTAGATTGAGAGATTTATGGGATGAATATGACTCGATCATTCCACTTCCCTCATGTTGTCCAAAATCGAGAGAGTTTGTTGATCATCTTCAATAGCAGAGGTTGATGCAATTTCTGATGGGTTTAAATGAGAGCTACAGTCAGGCAAGGAGTCAGATTATTATGATGCAGCAAATTCCGAGCCTAAACCAAGTATATGCTATGATTAACCAAGAGGAGAGCCAAAGGATGGTGGTTGGCTCAAGCAGAACAGTACAGGAACAGATGGAATCCTCTGTCATATTCACAGTTGGGAATAGAGGTGGAAAGAATGGAAGTGGAGGAGTGAAACAAAAAAAGCCATATAATCCAAATGTCATGTATGACTTTTGTCATATAAAAGGGCATTGGAAAATAGATTATTTCAAGCTAATGAAATGCGATTATTGCCATAATACAGGACACACGAAAGATGACTGTTACAGGTTACATGGTTATCCTGACAATTCTCAGAATCAGAATTCCAAGAACAACAACAAGAAGGCATATGCAGTAACTGGAGGAAATTCTTCCTCATTTGAAGATACTTGTCAGGAGCACATGAAGTACTGCCAACAGGGACTGAATCAAAATTCTCTGAGCCATTGATATCAACAGTTTCAGCCTCAGCAAAGTCATAGATATCAGCAATCCCAGCCATATAACCAGCTCACTCTGAGCCATGAATATTATCACGACCCGAACCCCAAGCCCGCGACTGGTGCCCTACCTGGGCACCCTTATACCCGTACCACCCATATAACCAACGGAAGAAAATAAAACTCATATAATTAAAACAACTCATGTGATAAAACCGGCAAGCCAACGAGGCTGCCATTATATACATAAACCCAAAATGAGCTACAACAGTACATACGTCCAACCCACACATGACTACAAACCTCTAAGAGTATAACATTATCTATGACGGGACAAGGTCCCGCCGTACCCTGAATGTACATAAGTCTGTAATAACAAAAATGTACCAAAATAACTAGACTCCGGAACAAGAGATCTATATCAACAGCTGAGCAAAGATTCTAAGTACGCGGATCAGCAAACTGAGTACCTACACCTGCGGGCATGAACGCAGCCCCCCAAAGGGGGTCATTACAACAGGTAATAAGTATGGAAACATAAGGTACAATAATTAAACACATAACTGGCCAAAAGAATGACAGGGGCAAGTATAAAAATCAAATACCAGTTCCAACTGTGCCATATAAAGATAAAGCCAACTGTACCTTTTTTTCTTTTAACCGAGAGTCAAGTCAACATCATGGGACGCCGGCCCATATAATTATCACGTGCACATGTTATATAAATTGGTGTTGCGGATCGTGCAACCAGTCCCAATATAAAATAGTGTTGCGGATCGTGCAACCCGTCCCAACAAATATATAAGTGTTGCGGATCGTGCAACCCGTCCCACTAAATGTATACAAGTGTTGCGGATCGTGCAACCCGTCCCACTAAATGTATACAAGTGTTGCGGATCGTGCAACCCGTCCCAATATAATTATACATTTAACTATCATGGCAACCTTGCACAATTTAAAACATATTTTGACTCTCAACAACATTATCTTTCAAATGAACTTTCATTTTAGAGAAACCAAGATACTAACAAATCTTTCAGTTTATAACACCAAGGCACTATCACATATTTCATTAAGGATTAAGATTCATTTCTACAATGTACGTCCGCCGTACATTCACTTTATAAACTCAATTTTCATTTTAGAAAGACCCAAAGTACTACATGTATCACTAAGAGTTAGGATCCAATACATGTATCATTTTGAAATCATCATTTGGAAAATCAAGACACTTATCATATCAAGTATCTATTAAAAACATGGTTTGGAAAATCAAGGCACCGTTATCATGTACTACTTCTAAAACATCTTTTAGAAAATCAAAGTGCCATATATCATGAACTCTTTCAAAACATTATTTGGAAACCAAGGTACTACATATCATACATCATGTAGGATTAGAATCCAAAGAACCTATGTACGTATACCGTACACTCATTTCACAAAACAATCATGCCAAAGAAGAAAAATAGAGTTTCACATACCTTATAGGCTATACCGACTTGACAACTAGAATACGTCTCAAGTAGTACCTCAACCTATATTGACAAGAACACGTCTATCAATTCTATGATACTAGTATACACTTATACCACGTAATGAATCTCCTTTCTTATAAAAATTTGGGCAGCACTTCCCCTACTTATACGTACTTTTCCACCTTATAAATAAGGTCAATTTCATCAATAACCAAGTACCAATTAGGTACACAACCAAAATAACAACCAAAGGGGATTACACGCCAACTTGACGTGTAAAATTCTGCCCCATAATCATACTAAAACAGTCCACAAAATAGCCCTTAAAAACAGTCCATAATCAACTATAACGAGGGTGGAATGTGAGGCCTTTCAACGTCTTTCCACACCCTTATTCCTTCGGTACTTTCATTAGCAATCTACTACATTAAACATGCAATATAGGGGCTGATTTTCCAGCATAACAACATGTCTAAAACATTCCATAAAACTGCACAACAACGCCTCACAGTTTCATGCAGTTTTCCGGCCAACTACTACGACCAAAGTCCTCTTTATAACTCCTTATAATCCAATTCGTATTCCAACATTTATCTACAAACAACATCAACTTGTAACCACAATATTTCCTTCATTTTAGCATGTTATAAGATACGTTAAACAACAACAATAACCAACGAATCCGACATTGACCAAAATTGTCCAGAAAATCGGTAAACACCCAACATGTCACATAGGTTTCTTATACTCCATTTTTCTTGTTACAAGTTCTTCCCCTATCTACCACAACATGTAATATATAATTACTTCAAGAGGAAGAAGGAAACTTACCAAAATCTTAGCTAAAACAGTCTCAAAGTCACGTCCAAACCGTGGCAATTTTCAGGATTTTGCACCTCTTCTTCACGTTCCAATCACACACATGTAATCTCTACTAGCTTGTATCCATCTTGCCTTCATGTTTTACTTCCAAAAGATCACCCACAAGATTAGGGTTCCAACACCTCTTTCTTGCCAAAACTGTGACTTACACTATTGTAAGGTTAACTTGGCTTAGAACTTTGTCTAAGTGCTTAATCTTGGAAAGAAAATATTTTGATCTTGTTCTTGTCTTTGTAGATGGAATTTTCGAAAATATCTAGGGTAAGGAGAGATGAGGGTTTGTATAGATTAAAATCTTTTGTTCTAAGTCTTCAAGACTTATCTATATATACTAATGTGGAGTCTTTGCAAGACAAGTGGAGAGGGTACTTGCCCTCCTCCCATTGGCCAAGTATTTCTCTTCACAAAAAATATTTCCACACTTAGCCATTTTTTCATGTAATTTTCGATGGACATGTACCAATATATACCAAGACTTAATAATTTCACTAAGTCCATAATTCTAATGAAAAATAATTCCATTACTAGAATTAATTCTTGTCATCACATTAATCTCAGAAATTTTCCGTATAAGGAAATGTAAAAATCATTTCCTTCCGACATTCCAATCTTATTTCTATAATCATATTCTCACTTAGTAGCTAGGGAATTACATGGTGTAATATTCTCCCCCTTATAAACATTCGTACCGAATGTTCACATTAGGTCTTAAGTATACAACTTCCGGCTTAGCTTACCTTAAACTACACCTACCAACCTATACTTAGCAAACACAAAGATGCCTCACATGGCCACAATATAACACATAATCGTATACATCAATCAAATAGTGAAATAGGGATTGGAATTACATGTAGGAAACGGGAATAAGTGAGGATACTTCCTCATCATCTCCTCTTCCGCTTCCCACGTCATCTCTTCCCTATTATCGTTCCGCCATAATACTTTGACGGAAGCCACATTCTTAGTCCGTAACCATCTAACCTGGCGATCAAGTATGGCTATGAGACTCTCCTCATAAGCCAACTCCTCTGTCACCTGGACATCATCTACTGGGAAGACTCTGGAAAGATCCCCGATACACTTCCGTAACATCGAAACATGGAAGACCGGATGTACCGCTTCCAAATCAGACGACAGATCTAAATCATAGGCAACTTTGACTACTCTGCAAACGAACTGGTAAGGCCCAATATACCTCGGGCTGAGTTTCCCTTTCCTACCAAATCTCATCACATCTTTCATGGGTGATACCTTCAGGAATACCCAATCATCAAGCTGAAACTCCAAGTGTCAATGCCGATTATCTGCATACGACTTCTGTCGACTCTGGATGCCAATAACCTCTCCTGGATAAGCTTCATCTTATCCACAGCTTGTTGAATCAAGTCTGGGCCAACTAACTGAACCTCGCCCACATCAAACCAACCAATGGGGGACCTACACCTCCTCTCATATAAGGCCTCATACGGGCCCATCTGAATACTGGAGTGATAGTTGTTATTATAGGCAAACTCCACGAGTGGCAAATGATCCTCCCAACTACCTCTGAAGTCAATCATGCAGGCTCTCAACATATCCTCGTGTATGCGGATAGTGCGCTGCATGCGCCATCGATGCGAGGTGAAACATTATACTGAGACTCATCTGTGTCCCCAACCCTTTTTGGAACAACCTCTAGAAGTTAGCTGTAAACTGAGCTCCTCTGTCAGATATAATAGACGTGGGAACCCCGTGCAGTCTCACAATCTCTCTGATATAAAGTCTAGCATAATCCTCAGTCGAGTAAGTAGTCCTGACCGGAAGAAAATGGGCTGATTTCGTCAGCCTGTCAACTATCACCCAAATGGAGTCACACTTCATCTGAGTACGAGGTAACCCTGTAACGAAATCCATGTTAATCACCTCCCACTTCCAAATCGGGATCTCTATCATCTGTAATAACCCACCAGGCTTATGGTGCTCAACCTTGACCTGCTGATAATTCAGACACTGAGCAACAAACTCTGCTACGTCCCTTTTCAGGCCATCCCACCAATACACACATCTGAGGTCATGGTACATCTTTGTCGACCCCGGATGAATAGAATAACGAGCATTGTGTGCCTCCCACAGAATCTGCAGACGAAGTCCTGCAACATCGGGTACACATAATCTACCCTCGTACCTTAGCACCCCATCAGGTGCTACCTCAAATAGACTTTTATCCTCTCGAAGAGCCGTATCTCGATACCATACAAGAACCGAATCCTCATACTGGTGCCTCTTCACCTCTTCTACAATGGAAGACTCGGCAACCTCTCGGACCTGAACCACACTGTCACCGAAATCGATCAACCCAATCCCAAGGCTCGCTAACTGATGTATCTCACGAACCATTTCCCTTTTATCTGGCTACACATCTGACAAACTACCCATAGATCTACGACTAAGAGCATCTGCAACCACATTGGCTTTCCCTGGGTGGTATAAAATATCAACATCATAGTCCTTAAGTCGCTCTAACCACCGTATCTGCCGCAAGTTCAGCTCCTTCTGTCGAAAGATTTACTGGAGACTCTTGTGATCCGTATAAATGTCAACATGAACCCCATATAGATAGTGTCCATATCTTAAAAGCATGTATCACTGCCGCTAACTCCAAATCATGAGTAGGGTAGTTCTTCTCATGCTTCATAAGCTGTCGGAATGCGTAAGCTATAACCTTACCATGCTGCATTAACACACAACCTAGCCTAACACCTGAAGCATCACAATACCTGACATAACCCTTTAATCCCTCGGGAAGAGTAAGAACTGGATCTGTCGTCAACTTATCTTTCAATAACTGGAAGCCCTTTTCACAAGCATCTGTCCATTGGAACTTAGCCGCCTTCTGAGTCAGCCTAGTCAAATGTGCTGAGATCGAAGCGAACGTTTCCACAAACCTCCGATAATACCCCGCTAGCCCCAGAAAACTACGCACCTCAGTAGGCGTAGTAGATCTAGGTCACGTCTTCACCGCCTCAATCTTCGTCGTATCAACCCGAATACCATCGGTCCCTATAATATGCCCCAAGAATGCCACTGAGGCCAACCAAAACTCACACTTCGAAAACTTGGCATACAACTGCCGGCTCTGGAGGACTCCAAATTGTCCTCAAATGATCTGCATTCTCCTTTTCTGAGCGAGAATAAACCAGGATGTCATCAATGAATACTATAACAAACGTATCCAGAAATGGCTTGAACATCCGGTTCATCAAATCCATAAACATTGCTGGAGCATTAGTCAACCCGAAAGACATCACCCTAAACTCATAATGCCCGTACCGGGTCCTGAATGCAGTCTTCGGGATATCTGTCTCTCTAACTCGCACCTGATGATAACCGGATCGCATGTCTATCTTGGAGAAACACCTAGCACCCTGTAACTGATCAAACAAATCATCAATCCTGGGGAGGGGATACCTATTTTTGATGGCTACCTTGTTCAGCTGCCTGTAGTCAATACACATATGCAGCGACTCATCCTTCTTCTTCACAAAGAACACTGGTGCTCCCCAAGGTGATGTACTAGGCTTAATAAAGCCTTTCTCTAGCAAGTCTCTCAGCTGGTCCTTCAACTCATTCAACTCAGCAGGTGTCATTCTATACGATGGAATGAATATCAGTTGGGTATTTGGCAGAACATTAATACAGAACTCTATCTCCCGTTCTGGAGGAATACCTGGGAGATAATCAGGGAATACATCCGGGAATTCACTAACAATCGGAACCGACTGAAGAACGGGTACCTTAGCTTCCGTATCGAACACCCGAATAAGATGATAAATATACCTCTTTCGAACCATCTTCCTAGCCTTGAGGTAAGAAATAAACCTACCCCTCGGCGATGCAGTATTCCTTTTCCACTCGATAACCGGCTCACCGGGAAACTGGAATCGGACCAATCTCTCTCTACAGTCAACATTGACATAACAGGAAGCCAACCAGTCCATACCCATAATGACATCAAAATCCGTCATATCTAACTCTATCAAGTCTGCTAGGGTCTGACGACTGTATTTAATCACCGGGCAATTCTTATATACCCGCTCAGCTACCACTGAATCACCTACTGGTGTAGTTACCTCAAATGGTTCTATCAATTCAGGTTCTATTTCCATTCTACCAGCAACAAGAGGAGATATATAGGACAAAGTAGAACCTGGATCTATCAAAGCATAAATGTCACAGAGGGAAATCAATAATATACCTGTGACGACATCCGGCGAAGTCTCCTGGTCGTGTCGACTGGCCAAGGCATAAATGTGGTTCGGAGGGCCGCTAGAACTAGGACCTCTACCACGACCTCTACCTCGGCCTGCTGGCCCGTGAACACCCTGCCCTGCGGGGCGCATAGCTATCGAAGATGAAGAACCCGCAGCTGACTCAGTAGGTTGTGCCATACTCCCCGTACCACATCTGGAAGGACAGTCTCTCCTCAAATGGCCTTGGCGGCCACAAAAATAATAGGTACATGTAGTAACACGACACTCCCCAACATGGGACCTACCACACCGAGGACAAGGAGGTAAAGGTGGCCTCATCTGGCTAGAACCCCCGAATATCTGCGAACCTGCATCCCTAGAGCCCTGACCTGCTCCCGAATACCCCGGACGGTCAAACCTCCTGCCTGAAGACTGTGGAGGAGCACTCTGTGCTGGCTGAGATGCATACCTAGCCTGCTGTCGAGGTTGTTCGCCTCGAAAGTCACTTGAAAACCCTGCCGTCCTGGCCCTCTGGGCTGATCTCTATCAAGTCGTCGACCCCTATGTCGCTCCTCGACTCCTTGTGCATATGCTTGTATATGGGCAATGTCCATGCCTGGCTGAAGAGCTATAGCCATGCACCCATCAGTAAGATAGTAGTCTAGCCCCATCACGTAGCGATGCACTCTATCTGCCATGTCCGCTACTATAGTGGGCGCATACCGAGCCAATGAGTCGAACTCTAGGCTATACTCTCTGATCGTCCTCCCTCTCTGGATCAACGGGAACCTGTCAACCCGGGCTCTCCTCATCTCAGGAGGCAAGAAGTGATCAAGAAATGTCTCCGTGAACTCGTCCCACATAGCTGGAGAAGCACCTTCGCCCCTGGACAGCTCCCATGACTCGAACCAGTTAACTACTACTTAGTGCAACCGGTAAGAAGTCAATACGACTGACTCGGTCTCCGATGCCTTAATCACCCTCATCGTCTGCTGAATCTGGCGAATAAACTACTGAGGATCATCCTCAGGCCTCGACCCATAAAACTCTGGCGGACTGCAACTCAAGAAGTCCCGAACCCTCAAACTGTCTATCTGGGGTTAACTACCGGCTCCTGTCTGTGAGTCTGTCCTGCTACTATCCTAGCCAGTAGCTGGACTGTATCCCTGAAGTCTCTATCCTCTGCCCCTGGCTGAGGAACTGGAGGCTCAAGTATCGGGGCCTCTGGAGCTGCTCTAAGCTCCTCTGGTACTGGCGGTGTAACTGAACTCGCCGACAGGTTCATAACCTCAGGCATAGTCTGGGCCTGAGCCCTAGTAATTCTCTGTATCTGGCTAGCAGCTCCTGCTACTGACTTGCCCTTCTGGGTTACTGTTGCCTTCTTCGGAGGCATAACTGTAACACAATAATAGGTTAGAGAGGAACCATCCTAATAACACAGCTCTATTGCACGATCTTATGAGATAAAAGAATGGAAACTGGTCCTAAATGCCCAGCAGCCTCCTGTGTATAAGTATGGTGCCCAACATACCTATACCCAAGACTTTACTTAGACACGGTCTGTAGACATTCTGAGGACTAACTGCTATGATACAACTTTTGTCACGACCCGAACCCCGGGCCCGCGACTGGTGCCCTACCTGGGCACCCTTATACCCGTACCTCCCATATAACCAACAGAAGCAAATAAAACTCATATAATTAAAACAACTTATGTGATAAAACCGGCAAGCCGACGAGGCTGCCATTATATACATAAACCCAAAATGAGCTACAACAGTACATACGTCCAACCCACAATGACTACAGACCTCTAAGAGTATAACAGTATCTATGACGGGATAAGGCCCCGCCGTACCTGTCGCGCCCCTTTTCGACCGCGACATTGTTCCAGCGAACCCTGCTTGATAAATATGTTAGAAAATAAAATTAAATGTTAAAAATGCTAAAAAAAAAGGTGCTAAAATGCTAAAGTGTTTGCTGAATGTTAAAGGGTAAAATGCTAAAGGTGGGAAAATGCAAAAAGGGTTCGCGGAGTCGCCACCTAATTAGTCTGGGTGAATTAGGACACCTAAATGTCAACTAGGTTAAAGTCAACACTAACTCCATTTTATGGTCTGCAAAACTAGTGCGAGATTCTGGGTAAGAGTTCTTTATTAATCTAGAGGGAAGGGATTAGACACCCTCTAAGATCCGCTAACTTGCGGTTATCTGTTCAAACCTGGGTTAATTATTTATGTTAAGGAAAATGCATATTCTAAAAATATAAAAGATGATTCAAGTATTTTATAAAAGAGGCTTGTTGATAAAAAGGTTTGTAAGGCTAAAATGTGTAAATGATGCAAGGTTGATCTAGGGGCTAAATATATGTACTTACTAAATTAATCATGCTTAACCTGCGTAAAAATATGATATACAAAAAAAGCTTAAGGTGGTTCTTATTATGCACAATAAATTCCCTACATGATGTTAGATACGAGTTTAGGAGAAAATTTATTGTGAATTTGATAAGAAATAAAGCGTTGGTTTTATGACGTAAGTTAAATTATTTAGATTATTTTTTTGGCAAAATTTAGACATGCATAACAATCCTAAAGACGAGTAAGTTAGCGACGAACTTTAAATTACCTTCCCCACTTGTATGTTTAAGACCAATTATTCTAGGCATCCTATTAATTACAAGTCAAATAACAAAATTACACGAATGAATAAATAAATAAATGCACAGAAGACGAGTGAGATTTAAGAGGCCAAAATGATGCTTTAAGGAGGACGGCAATGTAGTCTCGTCTCCCTTTTGTTTAGGAATTCTGAGGCGGAATGCGGTGGACGCGGATGTGGGCGTTCATGCGGCGTGACTCGTGAAGAGTCTGAGACTCCTCGTTACTCCAACGCATTTCATGTAAAACAGAGAAAAATAATAAGGATTAGCATATGCTCTAAACTTTGTCACATAATAAGTAAATATAGGCATATAAATCACTGTTCCTGGATAATAACACACCCACACAACAATCCAGAAAAGAACTCAGTGTACACGCAGGATGAGAGGAAATTATGCAGACCCCATAATTTTCGAGTTTTCGGGTTTTCTTTACGGTAGTCTATTATAATAGCAATGCCGAGATAACATCAGTATATTCTAATTAACAGCGGCGATGTAATGGTAGCAGCAATACAAAAGCAAAACAACAACCATGATACCCAAACCACGACAGCAGCAACATCAACAACAACAGCACCACCGAGACTGTGCTAACAAAACCAGTAACGCCAGCTATTTCTATGGCTTAAGAGGCTTTCTTGATGTACTAGTTTAGAAATCCAAGTGAGACAAACATATACATTCTTAATAGGCGATCTAGATAGGGACGTAACTTATTAAGTAAAGATCCCTAGTTCAAGTCAGACACTAGACCTTTCATTTACTTAAACAGTTTTGACATCATATTATATGACTATAAATCGTGATAGCATGCAACATAGGGGAATTCAAATGAGTGCAGGATGTTTGATACAAGCATCATTTAGGTTGCACAACAGATTGACATGGCACAAAATGTAGCTTGAAAGAATATTAAGATGATCAGTTTTTTATCACTTAAACAGAGAGCAAATTCAGAGTCAGTTTCGTTGGACTAGTAAGAATGATGAGCCAACACCAGAGAGACTATTTTGATATGTCTAACTAATTTGACCAAAATAAGTACAGACTCACATCCCTACTGTTTGATGGAAATGCTTCATAATATGGTAATGTGCAGCATAGTGGGCTAAAGAATTGGTTACAGACCATTCCCCAATACACATTGATGTTGGGGAAATAGTGCAAGCAATGGCCCAAACAATTACTTGGGATAGACAACAAAACTACAGACATGAACTGGATGGAAACAACTAATGCCGACAAGGAGCTTTCACATGTTTTGCCCATAACCAATCAAACAGGAAAAAAATGTCATACGTAAAGAAAACTTTCCGGTACATAGACTTCTAGCTAGTAAACATTTGAAGCAGATCTACTTGAGCTAACTCACAAATCATGATAGACACATAAAAGAGTTACACAAATACATATTCGAGTCTGTAAAACAGTTAAGATTATCATCCCTTTATGTGTCCTTAAATACATCTAGGCTTACAAATGTATTACTACAGGCCTGTAGCTGAACACGACATCAGCTAAAGATGGTACTTCAGATGTACGGAATCACTTTAACATAAGTGGCACATACAACACCTCAAAACAAATTTAATATGATCAGAATAATTTCAAATAGGCTCCAAACAATAGCCGATTCATTTAGTCATATGCGCATATACACAACAAATACTAACACAGGCATGAACATGTTTACAATCACATTCACGAATTTTAGTAGAAATCCATATTAACTGAACAGTTTTCACAGTCGACTCAGTATGCATAACAATCATCAATATCGCTTAGTATGTGCATAATCAGTCATACCAAATGCGTATCAAACAAACGAGTAGCCAAATGAAATCCAAAACAGAAAGGGTGATGAATTTACCTTCTCAGAACAACGAACCGAGACAACGTATCAAGTCGTCGATTCACTCGGAGAATGCGATAGAAAGGAAAATGAAGCTTTTTGCAAAAATTGCTGATTCTGAATGTCGGATTCTTTGTCTGAATGGGGAAAGCTTTTCTACCGAAAGTCTCTTTTCCCCGATTCTTGATGATGCCTTTGCATGTGTATGTTGCTATCCTTTTATAGTCTCTATTTGGGTTCCCCATTAGGTGCGATTTGGACTGCCTTTCAAAGCTTTGGTAAGGACTGATTTGTGCGAGTGTTTCTTACCATTCATGGGTGATTCGAACTGATTTTGCTTCTTATTTTTTGGACGAATCTTGGTATCAATATCTTATATGATCTGTTAAGGCAAGTTTTGATTTTAGGTTGATTTGAAGGAGATTTGGTGCGATTTTAGGTGGTATATGGTAAGGTTTGATTTCTGAAATTTCGGTTATGGCAAGTTACCATTTTTAGGGATGATTTTGATATTTGTTCTTGTTGGAACGATTCGGTTATGAATGAGGAGAGAATTCGATTTGGTTATGCCGGATTTTCCAACCTGAAAATCCGACGAGATTCTCCAGTAAGGGGAGGGGTGCATGCGGCGGGTGAGGGGAATTTTTTTTAGGGTTTCTAAGGTTAGGGGGAAAGGGACGACGGGGAAAGGTAAAAGAAATTTCTTTTGAATATAGGATAGAGGGTCTTTGGGCGCGTCACCGGGAAAATAGTGGGTCGCGGGTTTGGGCTGGGTAATTTAAAGGGTGGGCTGATTAGGTATTAGTTTTAGGAGTTAGTTTTAGGTATTAGGTATTTAATTAGTGGTAAATTATTTAAATACAACCCTAGGTGTTTTATTAGTCTAAGCTTGAGTTTAAATTATTATAAAAATAAAGACGGGCGTGCTATTTAATTAGTGCTTAACATTTTATAATGTGATGCCGTTATTAAAATCTTATTTATTATGGATATTTTGCGATGTTAAATTAAAATTGAATGGAGTTTAGATTATTATTAAATTATTTAAGTGCTAAATGCAGATATGAAATTTAAGGATTGTCTAATGCTTTTATAAATGTGACGCTATTAAAACGCATGTATTAGATTAAAATTAATTTAAATTACAAATCATAATTATGAAATTGTCTTGCGTATTAATAGAATGCGAATATGCTATTTAATACGACGTCATTGTTGAATTATTTATTTACGTATTTATTATTAATTATCATTTATGAAAGGGCTTAAAATTAAAATGCGGGCGCGAGACTCCAAGTGCTTTATATTCTACGTAAGACATGGTGCCATTATTAAATTGCTTATTTGTGCCTGCATTAATGTTTTATCGTCGCATTTTATTATTATAAAATTATTAAAAATTATTTTGAAAAATTAGTGTAATTTTATTGTTAGTGACTGGACGGGAGGGTCAAAATTGGGTGTCGACAACTTGTCCCTCTTTGTGTGGAGATGATGGAAGAGTCTTCAGACAAAGACGTTGACATGTAGCCAATTTTGTCTCTATCCTCAGAATTAAAAATGTTGGGCAATTAAGACAAGGCTGACGCAAAATTCAAAATTTGTCTCAGTGTCGAGTTATGACGACACTGGGCTCCCATGGTCAAACACCAAGACGGGCTGACGCGGACTCAAAATCTGTCCCAGTGTTGTTATGACGACACTGGGCTACTATGGTCAAAACACCAAGGCGGGCTAACGCGGACTCAAAATTTATCCCAATGTCGAGTTATGACGACACTGAGCTACCATGTTCAAAACACCGAGGCGGGCTAATGCGGACTCAAAATTTGTCCCAGTGTCGAGTTATGACGACACTGGGTCATGATGTTAAATAAAAATAAACTAGCTTGAACTTAAGGGTGTACCGGTATCGATTTATTATGTTGGGTTTATGGTGATGTGGAATGAGTGGACCGACGCTTGAGGCCACTTCTGCCATTCGTTGGGAAGGTTGGCCCCCCAACAAATTGCCCCGGTTCGATGTAAGAGAAAATCCACGGTGTGCTCATGCTCCTGCATATTAAGACTTAAACAAACGGTTAGTGCATAACTGTTAAGGCAAAATGATGATGCATAATTTTAAAAGCAATGTAACTGTATGAGTAGAAAGTGTTATCCTGTAAAAATGTGATGCTCGTTGTGTTGATGTGATGCTGCAACATGCCGTGACTTTCGTCCTTGCACGGACGCGTTGCGATTGTTGATGTCGTCATTGTGTAGACGAAATGCTGATGGCGTCGTTGCGTGGACGTAATGCTGATGACATCGTTGCGTGGACGTAATGTTGATGACGTTGTTGCCTAGACGTGTTGCTGCTGACGTCATTGCCTAGACGTGTTGTTGCTGACGTCGTTGCGTGGACGTAATGCTGATGACGTCGTTGCCTGGACGTGTTGCTGATGATGCTGCTGACGTCGTTGCATAGACGTGATGCTGCTGGCGTCATTGCGTAGACGTAATGTTGATGGCGTCATTGCGTAGACATAATGCTGATGACGTCGTTGCCTGGACGTGTTGCTGCTGACGTCGTTGCCTGGACGTATTGCTGCTGGCATTGTTGCGTAGATGTAATGCCGATGGCGTCATTGCATAGACATAATGCTGATAACGTCGTTGCTTGGATGTGTTGCTGATGACGTCATTGCCAGGACGTATTGCTGATGACGTCGTTGCGTAGACGTAATGCTGATGGCGTCATTGCGTAGACATAATGTTGATAACGTCATTGTCTGTATGTGTTGCTGATAACGTCGTTGCCTAGACGTATTATTGTTGATGACGTCGTTGCCTGGACTTAATGCTGATGACGTCGTTTCCTAGACGTGTTGCTGATGCTCCTGTAGAATAAATGCTCCTGCAAGCTAAGTTTGAGAAAAATTAGTGTATACATGTTTAAACAAAATGATAAATACATATGAGAAATGCAATTCTATGGGTAGAGATGTCGTCCCTGATATGCAAGATGACGTGAATACTGAGATTTTATCCTTGCACGAACATGCTAAACGCTGCAACTGACGAATTGTCATGATGTCTTTGTTGTGTGCGATGCGTGGGTTGCCAATTTGACTTTATGCCTGAGCTGATGCGCTAGACTTTGTTGTGGATTTTGGACTTTGATTGTTGATCGTCGATGTCCCTTTCTTCTTCATTCTTTCTGCCTCTGTTAATATGAAGAGACATGCGCTTAAAAAAAATTTGTGAGTTTTGGGGGGGGGGGGGTCGGTTCGTACTGACTTTGCAGCCTTAATCCTTTCTGTCCATGCGCCTGATTTGTTTGGACCTGTGACCCCTGTATGATCTCGCTGGGATGTTTGGTAGCGAGAATTTTTGACATAACGACCCAAAAGTATTTTCCAAAATGAAACATTTTCACGAGGTATGCACAAACATCTTTTAGAAATAAACATTTATATGACCTGCGTATAAAGTGTAAAAGCCTTGTCGATTTTGCCGAATATGACATGCATTCTGACCAAACGAGCATATTTTATTATGATCTCTTCATGGTGCGTTTTCCGAAATTGTCTCAGTTTTCGTTATGCGGGCGCGTGGGCAAGACTTAACTCTGGCGGAAATTGCTCATATCTCTTTTGGAATAACCAACACATTCTGTTGCACGCGGGCCAATGGGAAGATTCATAATGGTGTGAACGAAGCCGATTTAGGCCGCCTACGTATCCTCATGAGGGAATCAGGTCATGACGTAGTTCATTACAAGCGAAATTTGATAAAGCTAAAATTTCTAAATGTGGGACCGAGGCCGATGTGGCCGTCTACGTATCCGCCGAGGGAATCATGTCGAACGTAGTTCCAATTACAAGTAAAAGGGTTTTCTAATTTGAAACGGTGAGACCCTATATGGGCTCTATGCATATCCCACTGAGGGAATGCATCTTGTTACAATGTAAAGGGGATTACATGAAAAACAAATGCTCTTAAACGTAATATCTCTTACCGCATCTGCGTTGATAGCTTTAGGCCATACTTCGTCATCCATCTCAGCTAAGATTAGAGCTCCTCCACTTAATATTCGATGAACCATGTAGGGCCCTTGCCAATTAGGTGCGAACTTTCCTTTAGCTTCACTTTGATTCGGAAATATGCGTTTCAGAACCAATTTTCCCGGTTTGCATAACCTTGGCCTTACTCTCTTGTTAAAAGCTCTAGCCATTCTATTCTGATAAAGCTGTCCGTGACAGACTGCATTCAACCTCTTTTCGTCAATCAGCATCAGCTGCTCACAACGATCTTGTATCCATTCGGCTTCGCTCAACTCGGCTTCTTGGATAATTCTCAACGATGGTATTTTCACCTCTGCTGGTAGCACAACTTCTGTTCCCTAGACCAAAAGATATGGCGTTGCCCCGATAGAAGTTCGGATTGTGGTGCGATAACCCAAAAGTGCAAAAGGCAAATGCTCATGCCAATGTTTGTAGTTGCTGATCATCTTGCGCAATATCCTCTTGATGATCTTGTTGGCCGCTTTTACTGCTCCATTCATCTGAGGCCGATACGGAGTGGAATTACGGTGAGTGATCTTAAAATTCCCACATATCTCACGCATCAAGTTACTGTTGAGATTGGTTCCATTATCGGTTACAATCGACTCAGGAATTCCAAATCGACAAATGATGTTGTTGCGAACGAAGTCGACTACCACCTTCTTCGTCACTGATCTGTGTGATGATGCTTCTACCCATTTAGTGAAATAGTCAATTGCTATGAGGATGAATCTGTGCCCATTTTAGGCAGCGGGTTCGATAGGGCCGATAACATCCATGCCCCAAGCTGCGAATGGCCAAGGGGAACTTGTCACATTAAGTTCATTCGGAGGTACTCGAATCAAATCCCGTGAATCAGCGCCGACATTTTTACAAAGCGGATACAATCTGTTTCCATCGTCATCCAAAATAACACCTTTCGCAGAATCTTTTCGCCAAAGTGAAGCCGTTCATATGAGGTCCACATGTCCCTCGTGTATCTCTTCTACTAGCTTGCTCGCCTCTTGGCGTCGACACATCTCGGAGAAGCCCAGATCTGAGTCCTTCGATATACAACCTCCCATTCAAAAGAAATGGTTTGCTAATCTTGAAGTGTTTTCTTACGAATGTTGGTTATGCCTTCTGATACTCTCCCGCTTTGAGGTATCTTTTGATGTCATGGTACCATGGATTCCGTCTATTTCTTCATCCGTATGAGAGCAATAAGCGGCTGTTCCAAAGACACTCACCGTGATCGGTCGATGTAATTCTTGTCAGGATGTTAAATCATGGAGGATAAGGTTGCCAACGTCGGTAATTCATTCGGATCCTTGGGGCGTGCTTAAATTCTATATTATTGAACTTCTTACGCAATTCCTTCACAAAATGCGGTAGGGAGTATCTTCATATTCTTGGTTGCTATTCACTTTGTACTTGATGGACGGCAAGTGCGAATCACTATGACGGTAACTCTTGTATATTCATATCTATGGCCATTCGAGTCCCGATTATGCAAGCTTCATATTCTCGCCATATTGTTGGTGCGTGGAAATCGAGCTTAGCGGAGATCGGATAATCTTGACTGTTTAAACCAAAACTGCTCCAATGCCAACTCCCTTGAAGTTTGTCGCTCCGTCGAAGAACATCCTCCAACCTGGGTAATCCTCTGAGATATTTTCTCCGACAAACAATACCTCATCATCAGGGAAATAGGTTCGAAGGGGCTCGTATTCCTCATCGACCGGGTTCTCATCAAGATGATCAGCTAATTCCCGCTTTTACGACTTTACGTGTGGCGTGCGATATCAAACTCGCTCAACATAATTTGCCATTGTGCTAGTTTGCCGGTGGGCATGGGCTTCTGAAGGATATACTTAAGCGGGTCCATCCTCGAAATGAGATAAGTGGTGTATGCTGATAGATAATGCCTGAATTTCTGGGCGACCCAAGTTAATGCGCAACAAGTACGTTCTAGCAGAGTGTAACGAGCTTCATACGATGTGAACTTCTTACTCAAATAATATATGGCCTGCTCCTTTTTCCCTGTTTCGCCGTGTTGCCCCAACACGCATCCGAAAGCATTTTCTAATACAGACAAATAGAGTAGCAAAGGTCTCCCCAGTTCTGGCGGTACTAAAACTGGTGGATTAGAAAGGTACTTTTTGATTCTATCAAAAGCCTGCTGACAATTTGTTGTCCATTTGGTAGCTGCATCCTTTTTCAACAATTTGAATATCGGCTTGCATATCACGGTGGACTGAGCTATGAACCTGCTGATGTAGTTGAGATGACCAAGGAAGCTCATTACGTCCTTTCTGCTTTTCGGAGGAGGTAACTCTTGGATGGCTTTTATTTTCGAAGGGTCCAGCTCAATCCCTCTTCTACTCACTATAAAACCCAACAGCTTCCCAGCAAGAACGCCAAATGCACACTTCGCAGGATTCAGTTTAAGATTATACTGTCTCAGCCGCTCAAAGAATTTCTTCAAGTTCGCCAAATGGCCCTCCGCTCTTCGCGACTTGATGATGACATCGTCTACATAGACTTCAATTTCCTTATGAATCATGTCATTAAAGATGGTAGTCATGGCTCTCATGTATGTAGCGCCCGCGTTCTTGAGAACGAACGACATTACTCGATAATAGTACACCCCCACGGGGTAGTGAATGTTGTCTTTTCTGCGTCCTCTTCTGCCATAAGGATCTGATGATAACCAGCAAAGCAGTCGACGAACGACTGTAGTTCATGCTTCGCACAATTGTTGATGAGTATATGAATGTTTGGAAGAGGAAAGTCATCCTTCGGGCTAGCTCTGTTGAGGTCCCTATAATCCACGCAGACTCGAACCCTTCCATCTTTCTTCTTTACCGGCACGATATTTGCTAACCAGGTAGGGTACTTTGCAACTCGAATTACCTTTGCGTCGAACTGCTTAGACACCTCCTCTTTGACCTTCAAACTCATGTCTGGTTTGATCTTTCTTGGCCTTTGTTTTACGGGAAGATAAGAGGGCTCAATAGGCAACCTGTGTGCAACGATATCCGTACTCAAACCTGGCATGTCGTCATACGACCAAGCAAACATGTCGGTGTATTGTTTCATGAGCTCAATCAACTATTTCTTCTGTGTGACACTTAGGTGGGCACTGACCCTAGTCTCTTTTACAACTTCCTCATCGCCTAAGTCTATCAACTCAGTTTCTTCTAAATTCGGTTTAGGCCTATTCTCAAAGTTTTCCAGCTCTTGGGTAAGCTCTGATTGTGGACATTCTTCCTGTTTCTCGGGGTTATGCCTGCCATTTGAACTTTGTTCGCTGGTTTCATTACATGTCATATTCGCATTATCGACAGGTTTATTAATGTGATCGCTGAAAGAAGAATGCGTAAAATTTAATTTAACACAAGCAAGTTTTAAAGCTGCAAAAATATCCGGGAATTTTATGATGAAAGCAAAATGCGAGATTAAAAACATATTAAAGAAACATAAATGCAGGTCTATTTTTCTTTTTTAGATATAAAGTCACATCGCTAGAACTATCATAAACTCTACCAAGCTCCTCGGAAGGTCAAGACAGGGGTGCAAGTCCAATTATTCAGGCTGTATCCATGCTCTGCGTCCCAAATGGTGGACTCTTCCTCGTGATCCCCTGTGATCATGAAACACTCTGTTTCATCTTCACCTACGAACAGATTATGGAACCCTGCTGCAAGATCCTCTGGGTCATCTTCTTTCAGCATCTGGATGGTGCAGGCTTTGACGAACGACTGACTCAGGGGCGGAATGGGCATAGGCAAGGGAATGTCTCCCTTTTTCCGGAGGCTCGTAGTCACCGAATCCTTCGAGGTGGGCTGGTACCCCAAACCAAAAGTGTCCTTCTTCCCAAACAACTGGATAGGCTCTGTGATTCCCTTCATACCAGATCCAAGACCTCTGCCGGGCTCGAACCTATTTCTTAGCATTTCCTTGGCCACCATTGTGAGAGAATGTGACAGCTGCAACGGTCTGACCTTGCTGGCGCTCTTGGTCTCATTAACATGAAAGACTGAACCATCCAATTGTTTTATGTCCTCTATGACAGGGACTGCATAATCGGTGTTGATGTTCCCCTTTTTATCCCCAAGTACTACTACTTCGCGGTGATTTCATATAAACTTTAGGCACTGATGCAAGGTAGACGGGACTGCACCAGCCTCGTGAATCCACGGCCTTCCTATCAACAGATTGTAACATGTAGCAATATCCAATACTTGAAACTCCACAACAAATTACGCGGTCCGTCGTGGCGTGAGGTCAATTTCGCCTTCGACACCCCTATGGACTCCGTCGAAACCTATGACCCTGATATGACTTTTACGAATTTTCTTGCAGTCTGTCCCTAATTTCAGCAGCGTCGACATGAGACAAATGTTGACGGTCGAGCCTCCGTCGATCAGCACTGTTGAAACGATCTTGTTTGCGAGTTGGATGGTAATATTCAATGCAATATTATGTCCGGCGCCACCAGCAGGTAACTCATCATCGTGAAAGAAGATTCTGCGGGCCTCTAGCACTTGTCCGACTAAAGCTGTCAAGTTCTCGTCTGTTGTACCCTCTAGAACATATGCATCTTTCAGTACCTCCATTAACGCAACCACGTGAAATTTGAATCGTGCGATGAAAATAGAGATATGTCTTGATGTTTTCTTCAACTGCTCCACGACAGAATATTCCTTAGTGGGCATCTTCCTCCAAAACTCCTCAACTTCAGCCTCTGTCACGGGTTTCTTTTGTGGTACCTCTCTGGCTGCCTCTACAGGTGTGTAATACCTCCCTGACCTGGTTATACCTGCAGCGATGACTTCTATGACTTGCTTCCCAACATCTCTACGATCTACTCTGATTGGCGGCTCCCAATCGGGCATCTGAGCAACTGTGATTGAACCCTTATGTTTCGGCGACGCCCTTTCCAGCTCAAAAGCGCTGCTTTCGAATATTGGCGAGGCGGCAGCGAGAAGGTTCAACTTTTCCTTCACTTCGAACTGATCGGATGGTTCCCTCCAAGTTGTACTCCTCATCTAAGGTTATCAAGTGCATATTGGCGTCGCCGTGGTTTGGCAAAGGATTATCATGCACGTTTGGGGCAGGATCCTTCAACTGAATTACTCATTCTTTGATCAATGCTTCGATTTTGTCCCTGAGGGAGTAGCAACTTTCAGTGTCATGCCCTGGGCTATCGGAGTGATACGCGCATCGCTTATTCTCATCATACCATCTTGGGATAGGGTTAGGAATCCTTCCTGGAATCGGTTGGATCAAGCCTGCTGCTCGCAGCCTTTCGTATATTTGGGGTATGGGTTCAGCCAGCATGGTGCGAACTTTGGGTGGTCTTCCTTCAAAATCCGTGTTTGGTCTGGGTGCATTGGGTGCTCTATTTTGTTGGCGGGCTTGATGGGCGGGTCGATGTGGGGCGGGATAAATGGGTGTTTGAGAAGCGTTATATATAGGTTGTGTGTGGTAGTTGGGGTGTGGGGCCGGTGTATAGTGAGGTGTGAAGTTTTGGTTACTTGTATGGTAGTATGGGGTTTGATAGGATGGGTTTTGGTATGTTACGAATGCTTCGGTTTTACGTTCTTGTATGAACATGGAAGGGGAAACTGTCTCTTTCTTCTTTTGTGAAGTACTCCCGATTATCCCTGACTGAATTGCCTTATTAGTTGCCTGTAATGCTGTCAAATTCGTAATTCTACCAGTTTTAATACCTTCCTCCACGAAGTCACCCATTCTGACAACTTCCGCAAAATTCCGTCCAATGACGCTTATCATTCGCTCATAGTAGGTTGCGTCCTTCAAAGATTGTACGAATAGTATGGTCATCTCACTCTCCGCCATGGGTGGTTGTACTTTTGCTGCCTCTGAACGCCATCTCATGGCGTATTCTCTGAACGTCTCCGTAGACTTCTTTTCTAACTTCATTAAATAAAACCTGTCCACAACGGTTTCTGTATTAAACCTGAATCGCTCCACAAAGTCTTGGGCCAATGTATTCCAGCTATGCATTTCCGCGGGTCCTGGCTAGTATACCAATCTAATGTCTCGCCGGTCAAACTTCGAATGAATAACTTCATAACGATCATTCTGGTTCTTTCTACTCCGTCGCCTTGTCACAATATGACCTCAAGTGTGCACGGGGGTTCCCTTTCCCATCAAATAAATCAAACTTGGGCACCTTGTACCCTACAGGTAGCTCCACATCAGGATGCATGCAAAGATCTTCGTAATCTAATCCTTCATGACCCTTATCCGATCGCATGCTCCGAACAACTTCTTTCACGCTATGAATCTCTTTGGCTCGTCCTCGTCCATTTTGGATCGAGCTTCCCTCTCCATTTCCTCGTAATGATCATTTCTGAGAGCACATGGGCGGTAAAGGCGGGTCTCTGCGTGTATGTTGATGGTGCAGGTTATTTGTTGAAATTTGGTAATAGGTATGGTGTGTAGGTATTGGGTAGTTTGGCGATTCGGGATGATTGGGGTGAAGTAAGTAGGCGGGGGATGAGATACATGGGTAGTAAGAAGATCGCTTTGAGGGTGGGGTTGAGGATTGGCTGGGCGAGGGATAGTTTGATCGGTAAATGGTAGTCTTTGCGGGGAGTTTTGGGAGATATGTGGTGGCAGAGGTCGATCCGGGATAGTTTGCGAGGTAGTGGCCCTTTGCTCTGGTATAGGGGTATTCAAACTAATGGATAAGTTTGTCAGATTCCGTAGTCTTTCCATCTCAACCTGCATGTCGGCAATTTGTTGTAGTAGTTGGCGATGCATTCTTCTTGACTAGTGACATTTCTCCCTTCTGAAGGTTCCGTTTCGCCGACAGGAATAATTCCCAAACCATTTGGCTCAGACGCCCCCGAGCCAGTCATGTCATCATTTCGTGTCTTGGACCTGGTAAAGTGTGGATGCTCTGACATTGCTGAATCAAATACGAACCGATCTTTTGGGGAAGTAATAAATCCTTCTAAAAATGCAACAAACTGCGTTAGCACATGATTTTAAAGGTGAATAACAATTAGCAAGTATATATTGCACATAAATTGTCACGCTGCAGGTGGGTCCTAATCATGCATGGGGACCCATTTATGCCAGAGGTAGGCCTAAACGTCATATATGCAAGATCATGATAATAAAACTTCAAGCCCTTAGATTGAAATGCTTTAATCGGGAATAAATTGCAATTTATTGAAATAACAATAAAACATCATAATCCTATAACTAAGTCGCCGATGTGATGGTGAAGCTTAGGTTTTCTTCGGTATAGCCCATGCCTGTTCCAAGTACTGTATTGCATCGTGCATTAGGACCCACATGTCTGGGGTGATGACCTTCTCTTTGAGTTGATTATCCTTTATCATGTTCCTTGCACCAATGTCTTCAATGCCTTGCTCCCCTTCTGAACTATATTCTGTGCGGTCTAGAAATCATGCTTGATACTCTGGGGAGACCCCTGTTTTGTCTTTCCCAACTTCCATTTGATCAATATGATGCCATTCATAAAGGATCTGTTTGGCTTCGGGAATGATGAATTCCGGTCCGAACTGGATTTTAGAGGTCCTCATGTCAGCTATGAGAGGAATTACCTGCGTATGGCCAAACTGTCGGAGTACACGTAGTGGAGCATATGGTTGCAGTCCCTTTAGACCTATAAGTCTGATATAATAAAGTCCCTTATGTCTCAAGTAACCCTCTTGATCATATGAAACAATGGATACTTCTATTGAATCATTCTCATTGCGAGATGCTAAATCTTGTACCAATCCTCTCTGTAGGCGGTGACACATAACGCTTTGTTCTTTCATAAGGTGGAGATCTTGTTATCTGTATTTGTGGCATACATCAGTCATGTTCGAACGCTGATAGAACTGTTATATTGCCCACATCTGTAAGATAAGATTGCTGCCTTCAAAGAAGCTTGATTCACCCCTGCATCATTCAAGGCTCTAAATTCTGCGAAACCATGGCGTCAAAGTGAGCCGTTTGTCACCAACCGTCGAACAACGCTCTAACTCACGAACATATGCATGTACTAATCCTTTCATGCTCGGCGGAAATAAAGAGTCCCTAGGAAAGCCATAGCAAATGTAATAGGGCGCTAACTCTCCAATGGTCGCATGATGCGGCAAAATTCATTTTTAAACAACTTGTACCCGTCTCGGCAACCATATCTCTCGTACAGGTAGTCTAGAGAAACCCAATTGTTTTCGAAGCAACGCAATTCTCTGGTATTCTTTAAACCCAAATAACGGAGGAGTTTTTTCCCCGACTGGCCATGCGGAATAACTGGTTTTCTGTCATGATATGCTAATGCTGTAAAATAGCTGACTTCTTCTAAGGTGGGGGTCATCTCGAAATCCCTGAATTTGAATACGACTCGATCCGGATCCCAAAATTGGATCAATGCTCTGACTAAATGTCGATCGGGAAAGATGTCGAATAATGAGATGAGGCATCCCAACCTCCTTCTGATTGCCATCTGACTACCCAAGTAGAATTTTGACCACCACATCATCAGTTTACTCGGAATCCCATTCACCATTCTGATCTGAGGGATAGGTTCCATCTAAAAATAAACAATACAAAAAATGAGTATGCATTTTCCAACTTTAGGCATTTCGACTTTAGACTTGGTTTCATTTTATCATGACTATGCAACACATAATATGATGTTGGGCCGCAGGGTTGTAAAAACCCGTTGACCAATTTGGTGTCTTCCTAATTGTGGTATCAATGCCAAGGATTGACCCACCTAGGATAAATGCATGCATACCTTAAAATAGGGGGTGGTATAGCTCTCTCCTAAGTTTCTAAGATTTGGCTTTACTAGACGCAAGGTTCCCGAGCGGACAACTCGAGTGAGAAGGCTACGCGGCTTATCAGACGAACCGATCTAACTCCGCACAGGCGCCAACTCTTTTAAAATTTGGATATTTGAAGAAATTTGCGGGTGCGCGAAGCACACCAGCGCGTGAGTCTGTGATAGTGTGAATTTTCCAGAGTGGAAGAAATATGAGCGGAATGTCAGTTTAAGGAAAGCAATAAAGCAAATAGCAATTAAAATAAATAAAACAAAATACAACACACAAAATTAAATGCAAAAAATAATGTCGAATAAAAATCACAGGTCTGTTATGGTCAAGAACCTAATTCCCCAGTGGAGTCGCCATTTCTGTCGTGCCCCTTTTCGACCGCGACATTGTTCCAGCGAACCCTGCTTGATAAATATGTTAGAAAATAAAATTAAATGTTAAAAATGCTAAAAAAAGATGCTAAAATGCTAAAGTGTTTGCTGAATGCTAAAGGGTAAAATGCTAAAGGTGGGAAAGTGCAAAAAGGGTTCGCGGAGTCGCCACCTAATTAGTCTGGGTGAATTAGGACACCTAAATGTCAACTAGGTTAAAGTCAACACTAACTCCATTTTATGGTCTGCAAAACTAGTGCGAGATTCTGGGTAAGGGTTCTTTATTAATCTAGAGGGAAGGGATTAGGTACCCTCTAAGATCCGCTAACTTGCGGTTATCCGTTCAAACCTGTGTTAATTATTTATGTTAAAGAAAATGCATATTCTAAAAATATAAAAGATGCTTCAAGTATTTTATAAAAGAGGCTTGTTGATAAAAAGGTTTGTAAGGCTAAAATGTGCAAATGATGCAAGGTTGATCTAGGGGCTAAATATATGTACTTACTAAATTAATCCTGCTTAAACTGCGTAAAAATATGATATACAAAAAGAGTTTAAGGTGGTTCTTATTATGCACAATAAATTCCCTACATGATGTTAGATACGAGTTTAGGAGAAAATTTGTTATGAATTTGATAAGAAATAAAGCGTTGGTTTTATGACGTAAGTTAAATTATTTAGATTATTTTTTTGGCAAAATTTAGACATGCATAAAATTCCTAAAGACGAGTAAGTTAGCGACGAACTTTAAATTATCTTCCCCACTTGTATGTTTAAGACCAATTATTCTAGGCATCCTATTAATTACAATTCAAATAACAAAATTACACGAATGAATAAATAAATAAATGCACAGAAGACGGGTGAGATTTAAGAGGCCAAAAGGATGTTTTAAGGAGGACGACAATGTAGTCTCGTCCCCCTTTTGTTTAGGCATTCTGAGGCGGAATGCGGTGGACGCGGATGTGGGAGTTCATGCGGCGTGACTCGTGAAGAGTCTGAGACTCCTCGTTACTCCAACGCATTTCATGTAAAACAGAGAAAAAAATAAGGATTAACATATGCTCTAAACTTTGTCACATAATAAGTAAATATCGACATATAAATCACTGTTCCTGGATAATAACACACCCACATAGCAATCCAGAAAAGAACTCAGTGTACACGCAGGATGAGAGGAAATTATGCAGACCCCATAATTTTCGAGTTTTCGGGTTTTCTTTACGGTAGTCTATTATAATAGCAATGCCGAGATAACATCAGTATATTCTAATTAACAGCGGCGATGTAATGGTAGCAACAATATAAAAGCAAAGCGACCTGATACCCAAACCACGGCGTAGAACATCAACAACAAGGTACCAGAATCGTACTATGAGAACCGAGAACACTAGCTATTTCTATGTCTTAGGAGGCTTTCTTGATGTACTAGTTTAGAAATCCAAGTGAGACAAACATATACATTCTTAATAGGCGATCTAGATAGGGACGTAACTTATTAAGTAAAGATCATAAGTTCAAGTCAGACACTAGACCTTTCATTCACTTAAACAGTTTTGACATCATATTATATGACTATAAATCGTGATATCATGCAACAGAGGGGAATTCAAATGAGTGCAGGATGTTTGATACAAGCATCATTTAGGTTGCACAACAGATTGACATGGCACTGATCGGTGTATTTTATATACACCTTTTGAGTCATTTTTAGTTAGTTTTTGGTCCATTTTTGTACAAATATGTGTCGTCTTAGGATAGATTTTCTTTCTTTTGAGTCATATTGGTTTAAAGTGGCTCATTGGCGGAAAAAGAGCAAAAAGAGGGCAGAAACGGAGGTTCCAGAGCTCGAAAAGCGATAAAGTGGCGAACCAGGCACAAAAGCGAGGCCCGGCGGCGCCTCCAACCAGCGAGGCGAGCGCACCCAATCTTCAGAGTTCCGGCCACGCTGATTCTGAACGCGCGCCGAGGTGGGAAAATCAGCAGTTTCGAATGACTAATGGGCCAGGCCTGAAGGAAAACCTGCATCACGTTTTGGAGACTATAAAAAGAGGACTCTAGGTCAGATCCAAGGGTTCCTTTTCTTGCCAAATCACACCACTTTTGAAGATCAAGATTGGAGACCTTTTCTTAGTAAATTCTTGTTCTTGTTTTACTTTCTCTACAGTTTATGTTGGATATTAATTTAGTTCTTGTCATGTCTATGGCTAGGAACTAAATCAACTTAGGGCTTTCCATGTCAATTCACTTGAAACTTATCTTTATGAATTAATGCATGTTTTTGGTTCTTGTTGTTGTTGTTGAGATTTATTCAATATTTGTTTTGATTGCTTGGTAATTACTTGATCACTAATTATCATAATCCTTATGATTTCTAACCGAAAGCCTAAAGGGGAGGTTGTGAATATGCTGTAGTTGGATAAACATAGGTTAAATCGTGGACGAAAGTACATCGATACTTGTGTAGTATTAATAGGTTATTGGTCTTAATCCTCCTTTATAGTCAATCTTATCATCGAAAGGTAGAAAGGTTCTATACTGGGGTTGAGTGTTTATATAACCTTAACAGAAGTATAAAAAGGCTTAGTTAACCTGCTATCTCAAAATAGAAGAAGAATCATCATTAATTGCATTAATAAGTAAGTTAAGCGGATAGTTGAGGAGATTTGAAAGCCCTATTTCCACATTACTGAAGTAAAACAACGTAGTTTAATTAGTTTTCATAATTATAGTCATAAACAACATATCAATCATCGGTTACCAAATAGATAACATAGAATATAATTTGGTACTTGAACACTAATCCCTGAGGACGATAACTCGGTCTTCTAAGACTATATTACTTGACACGACACGTGCACTTGCGTAAGTGTGTGCATAAATTGTGCATCAAGTTTTTGGCGCCGTTGTCGGGGATTGGCATAGTTCAATATGTCACGACCCGACCCCGGGCCCGCGACTGGTGCCCTACCTGGGCACCCTTACAGGTATACATCATAGATAATCAGCGGAACATACATGAAACTTATAAAATAAACAACAGAAATAAAACAACAGGTTAGCCGATAGGGCTACCTTCCTGGACATATATACATATACATAAACAACAGCAGTTCCATCCCTTTTTTCCGTTTACAAACCGACCCACAACATGTGACTACAGACCTCTAAGAGTTTTAACGTAACAACTGTGGCGGGCGGGGCCACGCCATACCACGAATGTACATAAGTCTACCACGTCGGAAAGCCGTACCTGATAAGCCTCGGAGCAATTGGAGCTTTCTCCCAAATCAACCGAGATCCTAGAGCAAGGATCACCAACTGTGCACCTAACACTGCGGGCATGAGCGGCCCAGAAGAATTCGATAACAACAGTCAAGTATGGAACAGAAATAAGGTGCAACAATCATATCATAATCGCGTAAAAGAATGTCATATGAACTCCAAATCAATCGTCTATTAACCGCCTTTCCTTTCCTTTCAATAAGATTTAACAACATGTTCTTACATACATACTTAAGAGATTTATCAAGTTTTCCACATAACTTATTAATCTTACTTAACATAATCCGCCCATTTGCGGGACACGCGGTGTCTTGACGAATCATGTGACATAATCCGCCGCTGTGGGGCTCGGTGTCTTGTGGAATCATGTAGCATAATCCGCCCGCTGTGGAGCTCGGTGTCTTGTGGAATCATGTAGCATAATCCGGCGCTGTGGAGCTCGGTGTCTTGTGGAATCATGTAGCATAATCCGCCCGCTGTGGAATTCGGTGTAAGATGACGTAACGGCTATGTGTAGGCTCGGGGTAATATGGCGTGTCCGCCTATGAGTAGGCTCGGTGTATCTCATAGCGTAATTCGCCTATTTGTAGGCTCGGTGTATTTCATAACGTGTCCAGGCCTATTTGTAGGCTCGGTGTATTTTCCTTACATAACCTTTTACATCGTATAATTACTTAACTTAAGTCGTCATAACAACTTCCCATAAAGCTATTATAACGTTCTTTCATATTAGAGAACTTAAGGCATTTAATTCTTGCAACATTAGGAAACTAAACTGACCATACTACGTGCATACGTCTTAAAGAATCATAAAACTTCTTCTTTTTAAAACTCAAGTCACATACTCTTTAAAATCATGTCGTCAATACTTTAGAAATCAAGTCCACAAACTTAAAAAAAAAAAAAAAAGTTTCATAATCCTTAGAAGACAACCAAAGTTCATAGTCTTAAAACCTTATAACGTACATTCTTTAAAGTCCACTTACTTATACTTATAAACAAATATACAAAATTTCATACACTTCCAAAACCAAGTAACTTATTCTCTTAAAACCATATAACATCCACTTTTAAAATCGATCCCCTTTTCACATATAAATTATAGTCATTTTCGAACAACAAAATCCACTTACTTACTTTAAATAAAATCAAGATACATAGCTTTGAGTCAAATCTCATAATTTCCTAATCCTTTCTTACCAACACCTCCCATAAGGCTTGGTAAAGACTTAGGATAACTTTGACATAAACTTAACATAGAGTAAATCACACGACTACCTCTTAACTTCTAAGAGTAGGAGGAAACATGAAATAATATCACGTGGATATTTCATACGTAGGATCATGCCAAAGAAGAAGAGGTTCACATACGCCGACGATTGTCGACAAGTAGCAAAATGCTCCAAAGTACCTCAACCTCGAGCTATTCCATTCTTCAAGTAGGATACGCTAAACTTAGTACTTCAACCTATCATGGCCACAATATCGTCCATTAACCTCTTACTTTAAACGTAGAATATCCTAAGTGTCAAGTCACTAAATTCTACGGAAAATCGGACAGACCTCCTTTGTTTTTACTAACTTTGCCACCTTTTCAGTAGAAATACAATAACCAAACAGCCCCAATTGGCTCACAATTATATAGAAGGTAGTCAATACAATTAAATAACTACACACCCGATTGGCTCACAATTTATGGAAAGTAGTCAATACAAATGAATAACTAAACAATACAAACTACATTCCAAATTCGCCACCTTGATTCAACAAATCCAATTCTTATCCAATTTCCATTTCAATCCAATTTAGTAGCATAACATGATATCAAGTCGCATTTGAGTATCATAACCATAATCTTTAAGTAAGTAACATGCGCGACGATTTCTAAAAGCGACCAATTAGTAATCAATTTCCAAGCGGCTTGTATAACATTTGGATTTAACTACAAGAAATCCATAATACTAATAAACTTCAACATACCAACTTCATGCTATCAACATGTAAAGCTAACTACAACAATATAAAAATAATCTTGTAACACTTTCAAAGAACAAGATTATACCTCAACGATTCTTAATCCAAATTTCCAATCAAGTCGCTCCTTAGTAGTTTAGAACCCTCCAAGACACTTCAATCCTCTTGTTGAGACCCTTAGAACCACACCAACAACTTTACTTCAAACTTCCTATCCAAAACCTAGAAAGCCACTAGGTTTTCACTTTGCGACTAACCAAAACTACCTTTTTAGGGATTTTCTATAGAGATACACTTACAATACACTCAAGAACCTTGGTTTAAAGTGTGGAGCTTATTGGACAAGGAACAAAAATTTCTCTTCTTGAAGTGAGCTTGGCGAAGCTTCAAGCTTGAGTTCATCCAATTTTTGTGATTTTGGCTAAGTATGGAACTCTCTCTTGCTACTAGTAATATATATGGGGACATGGAGGTTAAGATATAAACATTTGGGTGGCTAGGATGAAGTCTTACTAAATATCAAGACCGTTGTGGGACCTTTGACTTTAGTCAATATTATCAAACCTCAAGTTGCAAGACTTGTCTTGCAACAAAGGTCAATGACCGCTTTTGCCTTGCACATTTCGACAAGGCATCACATAAGGGGTGACACGTGTCGTCCTCCCATTCGTCACAATAATACGTTTTAGAAAATTTCATAATTAGATAAATTTTACAAGTCTCAAAATCTTAACATTGTGAGTTCTTACGTGCGTTCTAAAACACGTCCTGTAAATACGGGGTGTAACATTCTTCCCCTTAGAAACATTCGTCCCGAATGTTCTTTCGAGTCAATCTTAAAATTAGCGACATAGTTTCTTCTCACAACCCCGACATACCAACAATGCCACACATGGCCCTAATACCTCGCACGCGTATCATCCGTAATAAGCCCAAAGAGATTATCTTTTCGTGCTTCCAACTCCTCCTAACATGTACATAGTCTCAATACATTGCTCATGAAACTTAAACATACCACAACTTTATCATGCATACAAATTTCTAAAGGTCGAAGATATACGAAATCATATAGGCGGTTCAAAAAGACCGCTAAGCGGGAACTTCCATCACGACCTCTGCACGGCTGCGGTGTGTGAACATCTGCCTAGCTCTTGAAGGAGACGAACATGACGATCCAGGTGTGATATCCCTCGCGTAGCTCTCCTACTAGGACAATCCCTCAACATATGGCCAGCGGCCACAGTAAAGCAGCGCGATGGCGACGACATTCCCGTGGTGATGTCGGCCCGCACCTGTGAGGCGAGGAAAAGTGGCCCGTGCCTAGAACCTGTGTGCGCATACGATCCAGCTCTGGAGCTCGGCCGGCTCCCAGTGCGGTGATCTAACCCCCGCCAAATCGGGAAGGAGCACTCTGTGCCGAATCAGACCTAGCTCGCCCGAGGCTCTCGCCTCGAAAATCACCCTGAGACCCTGCCGTCCTGGCCCTCTTGGGCTGGCCTCGGTCTGCTGGTCCTCTCTCTCACTGTCCTCAATCCCCTGTGCATATGCCTGCATCCTAGCAATATCCATACCGGGTGAAGAGCCACCCCAAACATGCGGTAATCATATGACGGTCTAGCCCATCACGTAACGATGAACTCTATCCGCCATGTCGGTACTATAGTGTGTGCATGCACGGCCAGAGTCAAACTCGGTGTACTCTAATAGTCCTGCCATTACGCCTCAAAGTCAAGAACCTATCTACGGGCTCTCTCATCTCGGGAGGCAAAAGTGATTCATGAAGGCCTCAGTAAACTCTTGAACAAATTGGAAGAGCATCCCCACCTCGAAAGCAACCACGACTCAAACGGTTCAACGCAATATCGCGTAACGGTAAGAGGCTAACACAATCGACTCGTATCCGAGGCCCTAGCACTGCGCATAGTCCGCAGTAGTGCGAGCGAACTCTTGAGGATCTTTCGGATCTCGAACCATAAAACTCGGGTGGACTACAACCGAGAAAATCCGTATCCTCAAACCATGCGCTCTGGGTTAGGCCGCTGCTCACCCATCGTGTTGCCCTACCACTATGCTAGTCAAAAGCCCGACCGCTCTCCATAATCCCTAAACTACGCCCAGGTGCAGGCTGGGGCTTGGGTGGGAACCTCTGGAGCTCTGCCGCTCTCGGCTCTCTCTATCTGGCGTGGCTGAACTCGCCGACCGCCTCTTACCTCGGGCATAGTGCGTGCCGACTCTGGTAACTCTGCGCACTGGAAGCTCTGCTGCTGCCTTGCCGCCACGGGCCTGGTCGCCCAGTGGAGGCATAGGCGATTCACATACATAAGAATACGTCGGAGGATTCAACCTAATAAGACAACTCTGCTGCGATCTCGGAGAGAAGAATGAAACTAATCCTAAATGTCCTGCGACCTCCCGATTATAGATGTGGTGCACAACACACCGATAATCAAGACTCTACTGAACACGGTGCCTAGACACTTTCCGAGGACTAATCGCTCGATACCACTTTTGTCACGACCCGACCCGGGCATGGCGGTGCCCTACACAGGCACCACTACAGTATACATCGAGAGATAATCAATGAACATACATGAAACTTATAAAATAAACAACGAAATAAAACAACGAGTTAGATGTAGGGCTACCTTCCGGACATATATACATATACATAAACAACAGGTTCCATCCCTTTTTCGTTTACAAACCGACCCACAACATGTGACTACGGACCTCAAGAGTTTTAACGTAACAAGCTGTGGCGGGACGGGGCCGCCATACCCACGAATGTACATAAGTCTACCACATCGGAAACCGTACCTGAGATAAGCCTCCGAGCAATTGGAGCTTTCTCCCAAAATCAACCGAGATCCTAAGAGCAAGGATCACCAACTCGCACCTAACACTGCGGGCATGAACGCGGCCCCGAAGAAGTCGATCTAACAGTGCAGTATGGAACAGAAATAAGGTGCAACAATCATATCATAAGCTGCGTAAAAGAATGTCATATGAACTCCGAAATCAATCGTCTAACCGTTCCTTTCCTTCTTTCAATAAGATTTAACAACATGTTCTTACATACATACTTAAGAGATTTATCAAGTTTTCCACATAACTTATTAATCTTACTTAACATAATCGCCCATTTGCGGGACACGGTGTCTTGACGAATCATGTGACATAATCCGCCCGCTGTGGGGCTCGGTGTCTTGTGGAATCATGTAGCATAATCCGCCCGCTGTGGAGCTCGGTGTCTTGTGGAATCATGTAGCATAATCCGGCCGCTTTGTGGGCTCGGTGTCTTTGTGAATCATGTAGCATAATCCGGCCCGCCTGTGGAATTCGGTGTAAGATGACGTAACCCGGCCTATGTGTAGGCTCGGGGTAATATGGCGTAATCCGGCCTATGAGTAGGCTCGGTGTATCTCATAGCGTAATTCGGCCTATTTGTAGGCTCGGTGTATTTCATAACGTAATCCGGCCTATTTGTAGGCTCGGTGTATTTTCCTTACATAACCTTTTACATCGTATAATTACTTCTTCTTAAGTCGTCATAACAACTTCCCATAAAGCTATTATAACGTTCTTTCATATTAGAGAACTTAAGGCATTTAATTCTTGCAACATTAGGAAACTAAACTGACCATACTACGTGCATACGTGCTTAAAAGAATCATAAAACTTCTTCTTTTTAAAACTCAAGTCACATACTCTTTAAAATCATGTCGTCAATACTTTAGAAATCAAGTCCACAACTTAAAAAAAAAAAAAAGTTTCATAATCCTTAGAAGACAACCAAAGTTCATAGTCTTAAAACCTTATAACGTACATTCTTTAAAGTCCACTTACTTATACTTATAAACAAATATACAAAATTTCATACACTTCCAAAACCAAGTAACTTATTCTCTTAAAACCATATAACATCCACTTTTAAAATCGATCCCCTTTTCACATATAAATTATAGTCATTTTCGAACAACAAAATCCACTTACTTACTTTAAATAAAATCAAGATACATAGCTTTGAGTCAAATCTCATAATTTCCTAATCCTTTCTTACCAACACCTCCCATAAGGCTTGGTAAAGACTTAGGATAACTTTGACATAAACTTAACATAGAGTAAATCACACGACTACCTCTTAACTTCTAAGAGTAGGAGGAAACATGAAATAATATCACGTGGATATTTCATACGTAGGATCATGCCAAAGAAGAAGAGGTTCACATACCTCGCGACGATTGTCGACAAGTAGCAAAATGCTCCAAAGTACCTCAACCTTGAGCTATTCCATTCTTCAAGTAGGATACGCTAAACTTAGTACTTCAACCTATCATGGCCACAATACGTCCATTAACCTCTTACTTTAAACGTAGAATATCCTAAGTGTCAAGTCACTAAATTCTACGGAAAATCGGACAAGACCTCCTTTGTTTTACTAACTTTGCCACCTTTTCAAGGCCGAAATACAATAACCAAACAGCCCCAATTGGCTCACAATTATATAGAAGGTAGTCCAATACAATTAAATAACTACACAGCCCCAATTGGCTCACAATTTATGGAAAGTAGTCCAATACAAATGAATAACTAAACAATACAAACTACATTCCAAATTCGGCCACCTTGATTCAACAAATCCAATTCTTATCCAATTTCCATTTCAATCCAATTTAGTAGCATAACATGATATCAAGTCGCATTTGAGTATCATAACCATAATCTTTAAGTAAGTAACATGCGACGATTTAAAAAAAACGACCAATTAGTAATCCAATTTCCAAGCGGCTTGTATAACATTTCGGATTTAACTACAAGAAATCCATAATACTAATAAACTTCAACATACCAACTTCATGCTATCAACATGTAAAGCTAACTACAACAATATAAAAATAATCTTGTAACACTTTCAAAGAACAAGATTATACCTCAACGATTCTTAATCCAAATTTCCAATCAAGTCGCTCCTTAGTAGTTTAGAACCCTCCAAGACACTTCAATCCTCTTGTTGAGACCCTTAGAACCACACCAACAACTTTACTTCAAACTTCCTATCAAAACCTAGAAAGCCACTAGGTTTTCACTTTGCGACTAACCCAAAACTACCTTTTTCCGGATTTTTCTATAGAGATACACTTACAATACACTCAGAACCTTGGTTTAAAGTGTGGAGCTTATTGGACAAGGAACAAAAATTTCTCTTCTTGAAGTGAGCTTGGCGAGAGCTTGAGCTTGAGTTCATCCAATTTTTTTGTGATTTTGGCTAAGTATGGAACTCTCTCTTGCTACTAGTAATATATATGGGGACATGGAGGGTTAAGATATAAACATTTGGGTGGCTAGGATGAAGTCTTACTAAATATCAAGACCATTGTGGGACCTTTGACTTTAGTCAATATTATCAAGCCTCAAGTTGCAAGACTTGTCTTGCAACAAAGGTCCAATGACCCTTTTGCCCTTGCACATTTCGACCAAGGCATCACATGAGGGGGGTGACACGTGTCGTCCTCCCATTCGTCACAATAATACGTTTTCCGAAAATTTCATAATTCCGATAAATTTTTACAAGTCTCAAAATCTTAACATTGTGAGTTCTTACGTACGTTCTAAAACATGTCCTGTAAATACGGGGTGTAACACAATATCAATTTCATCTATTCTTAATTTCTAATTTGGTTTTTATTTTTGTTTTTATTTATTACTATTTTTATTTTGTGAAAACCAGTGCGCCGTGATCCATTTGTTGGTTTTGATTCATCTGAGGGATCCTGAAGACATGGATTACTACTATCAACAAGGTAATCCTCCAGCCCCACAAGAAGAGCAGGATGAGTTACGAGAAGCCATACTCAGGTTGACTAGGCACCAAACTCAGTTCATGGACGAAACGAGAGTGTCCTTGAAGAATTTGGAAACGCAAATAGGACAACTCGCGGGCATGCTGAGCAGCGGAATGCAAGAAAATCACTCTGCGCATATTGGAGGAAGTATAAAAGAGCAATGTCAGGCGATTGACCTGAAAAATGCCGAATCAGTGGAAACAGAAAATTCGCGGCCAATGCAGCCATGCGCCAAGATTCTGGGATCTGAGAACTTTAGGCGCCACGGCCCGAAGTTGCGTCGCGCCCAGAGCCCAGAAGCTGAAATTCGGGTGGAAGCTGTTGTGAACGCACCCCAGGTGAAGATATCGTACCCCCAGAGGCTAAAAACATGTGCTCTTGACAAACAATTCTCTAAATTTGTGGAAATTCTCAAACAATTGCAACTCAATATCCCGTTTGATGAAACACTAGAGCAGATGCCAAGCTATGTAAAGTTCATGAAGGACATTCTTAGCAAAAAGAGGAGGATTGAGGACTAAGAAACAGTGGTGTTGACTGAAGAATGCAGTGTCATCCTACAGAGAAAACTACCTCAGAAATTAAAAGATCCTGGGAGCTTCACCATCCCATGCACTATTGGAAAGTTTGAATGTCAGAAGGCATTGTGCGATCTGGGGGCAGGCATAAATTTGATGCCCTACCTAGTTTTTTGCAAACTTGGAATGGGAGAAGTCAAACCTACAAACATCACTTTGCAGTTAGCTGACCGCTCCATAGTCCATCCTAGAGGAGTCATCGAGGATGTGTTGGTAAAGGTGGACAAGTTCATCTTTCCCGCTGATTTCGTCATCTTAGACATACGAGATAACGACATAATCCCCATCATACTTGGCAGACCCTTCCTAGCCACAGGACATGCTCTCATCGATGTTCACAAAGGCGAGCTGAAACTTCAGGTGGAAGAAGAAAAGGTAATTTTCAATGTTTTTCGGGCAGCAACCTTCCCAGATGCAAGTGATAACTGTTCGTCCATTGACATAATCGAAGATGCAGTGTCAGACAAAGGGTTCAGAAATGATGATACGCTTGAAGAATTATTGACCAGATGGGATGATAGTAGTGGAAACGACCCAAGGCTGATGGAGTATGCAAATTGGATGAATTCTTATGAGAAATGTGATAAGAAGAGATATAAAGAGCTTGGGCAGATGCCAGAGAGATCAGTACCATCCACAGAAAAGGCTCCAGAGTTAGAGTTAAAAATTCTACCCAATCATTTACAGTACCAATATCTAGGAGAAGATCAATCCTTACCAGTGATCATCTCATGCCATCTATCCACAGTAGATATTGATAAGTTGCTGAGAGTACTGAGGGCTCACAAGCGTGCCATTGGGTGGACATTAGCAGACATAAAGGGGATAAGTCCATCAACAGTAATGCATAAGATCCGTCTAGATGAGGAGAGCTGTTATACCCCGTAGTTCTGGCCATGCGTATGAGAACGTACGAAAGGGATTAAGACTTAAAATTTTAGAAAGATAGGTTGACGGATTGTTTCGGACGGGTTTTTAGTCAACTTTGAGGCGGTTTATGTCCAGTTGCATTATGAGTTCCTAGGTGTTTCAAAGGCCTAGTACGTAGTTCGTTGAGTCTAGTTCCCAACGCAACCAACCGTTCGTCGATAGGACATCGGAGTAGAAAGTTATGGAAGTTACAAGTTCAGTGCGCAGTCGGACAGAAAAATATTTCGGTCAGGAGCCACAGGGCCGCGGCGCCGGATGCAGGGCCGCGGCGCCAGATGTTCTGAATGTTCGCTGAAGTTGCAGCGCCGCGGCGCCGGAAAGCAGGGCCGCGGCGCCGGAAGTTCTGAAGGTTGGCAGAGGTTTCAGCGCCGCGGCGCCGGCTGCAGGGCCGCGGCGCCGAGGCGGGTTTTCTGCGAATTCTGGGGGAAAATCAGAACTGTTTTTCTTAAAAAGAGGCCATGGGTGGGTGACAAGTGTCACCCCCCATCTGATTTTTGCATGTCCTATTCATTGACCAAGTCTTCACTTCTCTCTAGAATTAAAGTTCCCTCTCCCTTCTCTCTAGAAAATCAAGAAGAAATCAAGGCTTGAGAAAAATCTGAAAATGTGGCAAGAAGTAAACATGTTAACAAGCTTGTAGGAGGTTTGTAGAGGTGATTGTGGAAAGAAGGCTAGTGAAATTGTTGGACTAATTTGGGTAAACTCTAAGGTAACAATCCTTTCTCTTTTTACTAGTAAATTATGTTGCATGTGAAGAAGAAAGGACTCAGAGTCAATATTGCTCTTAGATACATTGCATGTAGGAAATATGGTTTGGATATGAAATGATTGGATAAGAATGATATGTAAGCATATTATAGCCAAGATACTACCTTTAACTTATTGATTTAGTTAATATGCATTGTGGGGCAGAATTTTACACATCCAAGATTAGGTGTGTAATCCCCTTTGTATTGATTGGATTATTAGGCCTTAAAAGTGGCGTGGGATGTTGAATTCGGACCTTGAAAAGGTGGAAAAGTATATAGAAACAAAGGAAATGCTGTCCGATTTTCCGTAGAATTTAGTGACTTTGCACTTGGAATATTCTACGTTGAAGCTAGAGGTTAATAAACGTATTATGGTCATTATAGGTTGACGTACTACGTGCGGTATAATGGACTTAGCAAGTGGATTGACCCGAAGAGGTATGTGGAACTTTCCTATCTCTTGAGCATGAATAGTTTCACCTATATAGTACGGTAGACGTACGGTATGTGGAGTTAGGGGATTTACTCACTCGTTTCAAAGTAGTAAGGATGTCTTAAGTTTTCAAGGTTAAGGGACTTGAAGTGTTTTTTTTAAGTATATGATACTTGTTCCGTTTTAAATCCACAAGTCCCTTGGATATAGGAAAATGTAATTTACTTTAGTATGAAGTTAATATAAAGACTTTATGGGAAGTTGGTTATATTAGCCTCATGGAAAGTTAAAAAGAGAGATTTACTCTAAGTAAAATAAGTAAGGATAAATGACGTGAATTAATGGAAGGCAAATTGATTTTAAGGCATCAATTGCCTAAGGTTTTAAAAGAGTAGAAGTACATAGTACTTTGGGTTAAATTCCCGGATTTCATAAAGACATGTTAGTGCCTTAAGTAAACTAAAATGAGAATGTATATGAACAAGACTAATAAGAAGTTAGGGGATTTTTTAACTTGCTTATATTATGTATGATAGCCGGTTTGTGTTAGTGATATATTATTCATTACGGGGTCATTCCCCGGGTTGTGGCATTTGCATGTTCCGTGGATTTGCTACCCATGATGCGAGGAATACCTCATGCGAGTCCGTAAGGGCTTATGCGGGTGAAATAGTCCCATGCGGGCGGGTACAATTACGCATGCGAGAATACCTCACGCGTCCACACGACTCAAAGTGTGAAATAGTCACAAGAGTAGGATTGCTTAATGATACTGCGGGTGGGTGACCTTGCTTTGATCATGAGCTTCATATTTTCATGTAGTATAGTATATGCCTGATATTCTCATTATTAGTAAGGCACAATGTACTGTAATTGATTATCATACATGTCTCCAGTTATTTTAGACTTACGAGGTATTTTCGATTTTCCGCCGCATACTTAGTACATATTGTCTCGACCCTTCCTGGGTTGCGTTCATGCCGCAGGTGGTAAGCGGTGGTGGATCCTCATTCTTAGGATCACCGTCCGTGTCGAAGCTCCATTCTCCGAGGCTTGTTTTGTTGGTACGGTTTTTCCCTGATGCTATAGGTATTATGTACATTCAGGGGTATGGCGGGGCCCTGTCCCGCCACAGTTGTTTCCTAGAGGTATGTAGTCACGTTTGTGATTTGGGCTGTAAGAACAAGTTGTACTGTTTTACTTTTGATTAAGTATATTCTATGGAAGGCGGCCTTGTCGGCTAGCCAGTGATGTTTACTATCTACAGGTTTATGTGTTATGTAGGTTCCGCTGCTATTCTCTGATGTATACCTGAACGGGGTGCCCCGATAGGGCACCAGTCGCGGCCTCGGGGTCGGGTCGTGACAAAAGTGGTATCAAAGCAGTTAGTCCTCGGAAGGTGTCTACAGACCATGTCTAGTAGATTCTTGATTATCGGTGTGTTGTGCACCACATCTATAATCAGGAGGCTGCAGGATATTTAGGATTGGTTTCCATTCTTTCACTCTAAGATCGTGCAATAGAGTTGTGTTATAGGTTGAACTCCCTCTGATATTTTCTTTTATGTATCAGTTATGCCTCCACGCAAGGCAACCGCGGCCCAGATGGGCAAGGCAGCTGAGGGAGCTGCTAGTAGGACGCGGAGGGTCACGAGGGCACAAACCCAGTCTTTACCTGAGATGATGTTTCAGGCGGCGAGTTCCACGACGCCGACCTCGATGAGTTCGGGCAGCAAGAATGCCATCGAGACCGCGGTACCTGAGCCTCCAGTCCCACAGCCATGGGATGAGTATAGAGATTACGGGGAACAGATCTGGTTATTGACCAGCATAGTAGTAGGGCAGTGCCGACAGGAGCAGGCAGCCAACCCTAGAGCCGACAGTTTACGGATTCGGGATTTCCTGGGTTATCATCCACCCGAGTTCTATGGTTCGAGATCCGAGGAGGATCCTCAAGAGTTTGTTCGGCAGTTACAGTGGACTATGCAGGTGCTTAGGGCCTCGGAGGCTGAGTCCGTCATGCTAGTCTCTTACCGGTTACGCGATATTGCGTTGAACTGGTTTGAGTCATGGGAGTTGTCTAGAGGTGAGGGTGCTCTTCCAGCTGTTTGAGAGGAGTTCACAGAGGCCTTCCTGGATCACTTCTTGCCTCCTGAGATGAGGAGAGCCCGCGTGGATAGATTCTTGACCTTGAGGCAGAATGGGAGGACTATCAGAGAGTACAGCCTGGAGTTTGACTCATTGGCCCGGTATGCGCACACCATTGTAGCTGACATGGCAGACAGGGTTCATCGCTATGTGATGGGGCTAGACCGTCATATGATTACTGCATGCTTGGGGGTGGCTCTTCAGCCAGGTATGAATATTGCCAGGATGCAGGCGTATGCGCAGGGGATACAGGACAGAGAGAGGGAGGATCAGCTAGACTCGAGCCACCAAGAGGCCGGGACAAGCAGGTCTCGTGGCGCTGAGGCGGACAACCTCAGCAGCAGACTAGGTCCACATTTCAGCCAGCACAGAGTGCTCCTTCTCGGTTTTCTGGCGGGAGGTCTGATCAGCCGGGTGATGCGCGATTTAATGCACACACATTAACGCAAGTGCACGTTGTCGAGTCAAGTAATATAGTCTAGGTAAGACCGAGTTATCGTCCTCAAGGATTGGTTTTCAAGTACCGATTGTCTATCCTATGGTATCTATTTGGTTAACGTAAATTGAATTGGAATTCTAACTAATAATGCAGGAAATAAACTAATTATAAAAATACTTTGAATTAAATCAGTTATGATGGATAATTAGGGCTTCCAAGATCGTCAACTATCCACTCTATTCAATTCTTAATACAATTAGACTGACTTCTTCTTCTACGTTAAGATAGCAGGTTTACTAATCCGTTTTATACTCCTGTTAAGGCTATATAAACACTCAACCCCAGTAGCGCTCCTTTCTACCTTTCGGTGATAAGGATGACTCTATAGGAGGATTAAGAACAAAAACCCTATTAATGCTACACAAGTAATTAAAGTATTTTCATCCCCAATTCGACCTATGTCTACCCAACTACAGCATAGTCACAACCTCCTCCTTTCGGAGTTTGATTAGAAATCACATAAATAATGATAATTAATGATCAAGTAATTACCAAACAATCAAATCATCTATTGGATAAATCTTAAATAAGTGAAGAAGAAATCAACTAATATATTAATTCATGAATAGAGTTTCAAGAGAATCACAAGGAAATCCCTAACAAAGTAATTAGCTCCTAGCCATTGTCACGCTAAGAACTAATATAATCTCCATACATGAACTGAAATAAATAAAGCAAAAAGGAAGAAAAGAAAATACTCAAGAACGAGTCTCCAAGCCTTCTAGCATCCAAGGATTGTGTTGTGGAATATTTACAAGATGGAATGGTGGATGGATGGATGTAGAATGGTGAATGGTAGAATGAGAATGAATTCTTCTAATGATGTAGAGCCTATTTATAGACCAAAAATCCTTTTAGTAAATGGTAAGGGATTATGTAAGTAGGAAAAGCTATTAGAATCCTTTTAGGTAAGGGTTTTAAGGTAGGAAAAGTTATCCCTTTAGGTAGGAAAAGTTATTACTTTAGGTAGGAAAAGTTATCCCTTTAGGAAGGAAAAATTATCCCTTTAGGACTCTGAAAACATGTCAAATTCGGCCCAGAACTTCATAAATCCCGCGTCGCTGCCCGCAGACTGACCAGCGCCGAAAAACCTGCAACTTTCTGAACTTCCAGCACATTGGGCGCCGCGGCTTTGCTGCAAGGCGTCGCGGCGCCGGTGACGTTTTTCAAGCGGATTCTGTTTCGTCGTCCTTTTTCCGTTCGGACTTCGTCGGATCTCCTCTATAATTCCCGGAACTTCTTAGACTTCATTTCTTAGCCCTTTTGGTGTGCAATTCCATCTCATTTATGCTCATTTCATCTCCTTTTTGTCATTTCTCCATTTCTGACTGCTGTGACACAAAAGAAAGGAAAACAACCCTAATACTATACTAAACATAAATGAAATGAGTAAAATACTAACTAAAAATGACTCAAAAAGTGTATATAAAATACACCGATCAAATACCCCCAAACTTAACCTTTGCTCGCCCTCGAGCAAAGATCAAAAGAAAGAATTAAAGACACAAGGAAAAAGAAAATAGAAAGACTCAACGACATTGATCACTTTGCTGCATTGATGTTAATTTGAAAAACATGAAAGTTAGCAGAATAATATGCAGGAACATATAGCATGAATTTTTAGCATTCTAAACACATCAAGCTAGATATTTCGCAAACTCGTTTTAATCATGCTTAATGGAAGTAAGAATATTGAATTATGCATGTTAATTTCAAAATCCTATGACATGTTTACTTGTTATTCTCCACTAATCATGGATATGCATCTAAGAGATCTTCAGGACTTTTCAGGGTTGTAATGTAGGCTTAGGCATGGGTAGGTAAAAATAGGCATTTAGGCTCATTTTGTGTACCATAAGCTCTTTAGCTTTTCAATGTTTCCCTTTTCTTTTGATTTCTTTTCTTTTCTTCACTTCAAATCTATTTTTCCCTTCTTTTGTTTCGGGAGAGTGAAGTGTATTATAATAACAAGCACCCCCAAACTTAGGCTTTTGCCTATTTCTTATTACTTTTTTATTGGGGTGCATCAAACTTGTTCACTCTTTTTGTCTCTTTTTTAACACATTCTATTCCAACTATTTCACATTTTTACTTATGGCACAAGTGTGGGAATATAGGGTGTCAAAGAAAAAGTTTCATGTTTAGGCTCAACGGGGCTGACTAGGGATATTTTTAATGTCAGGGATAGAAAAGAGTGGTAAGAATTGGCTAACAAAGAAATGCCTGAGTCATCTCTCCTAACATGCATATCCTAACTATTTCGCCTCAAATAGCAAGCAATCATAACACATAGGTTTTAATCATTTACAATGCACAATTCAAGTAGAAACTCCAAATAGACAGATTTCATGAGTTTTTGGCATATCTAACCTAAGTGTTTAGATGGTTGCTTCTAATTCCATTACATTATTCAACCTTGCTTCATTAGGTGTTTCTAGTAACTACAGCATGCATGATCTTTGACAGACAATTATGACTCAAAAAAAAGAAAAAAAAAATTATGACTAAAAAATACACAAAAACAATTCAAAAAGACTCAAAAATACTACAATAATAAGACACACATAAACACCCCCCCCTCCCAAACTTAAATCACACATTGTCCCCAATGTGTGCAAGACTAAAAAAAAATATATGGACAACTTACTGACACAACACAAGTCATAACGAGGTCTAGGAGGAAAATTCAGAATTTGCACGAATACGGCTCTGAAATTCCGCCCGCTGCACGAGATTCAGCGCCATGTACTGCTAAGATCGTGGCTCTCTGAAGTTCCGGCCACTGCAAGCCTGAAGCCACTGCCGATCGCTTTTCCTTTTTTTCAGCTTTGCTCTTTTTCCTAGGTTTTAGCTTTCACCCACTCATCCAACAACACAAAACAAGAACCCAAGACCGTGAGACTGTTCAAGACAAAATAAAATAAACTAAAGACAGAAATTAAAATAACATAATTAAAAATTTGGGTTGCCTCTGATCGGTGTATTTTATATACACTTTTGAGTCATTTTTAGTTAGTATTTTACTCATTTCATTTATGTTTAGTACAGTATTAGGGTCGTTTTCCTTTCTTTTGTGTCACAGCGGTCAAAAATGGAGAAATGACGAAAAGGAGATGAAATGAGCATAAAAGAGATGGAATTGCACACTAAAAGGGCCAAGAAATAAAGTCTAAGAAGTTCTGGAAATTAGAGAGGAGATCAGACGAAGTCCGGACGAAAAAAGGACGACGAAACGGACCGCCAGAACGTCACCGGCCGGCTACCAATATGTGAATGTCCGAAAGTTGTTGATCTTCAGCCGCGCGCCTGATTCTGCGCTACACGACGCTGGAATTATGAAGTCTTTGGGCCGAATTTGACTTGTTTTCTAATCCTAAAGGGATTACTTTTCCTTCCTAAAGGGATAACTTTTCCTACCTAAAGGGATAACTTTTCCTACCTTAAAACCCTTACCTAAAAGGATTCTAATAACTTTTCATTTCCTACAAATCCCTAACTCTTCACCAAAAGGATTCTTTGGCTATAAATACTCTACATCATTAGAAGAATTATTCATTCTCCATTCCACCATTCACCATTCTACATCCATCCTTCCACCAATCCATCTTGTAAATATTCCACAACACAACCCTTGGATGTTTGGCTCGAGACTCGTTCTAAGTATTTTCTTTTCCTTTTCTTTTCTTTATTTCAGTTTTGTATGATGAACATGGGATTAGTTCTTGTCATGTCAATGGCTAGAACTAATTCCTCTATAGGGCTTTCCATGTTGAATTGCTAGAAACTTATGTTATAAATTAATGCATGCTTATGGTTATTTTTCTTATTGTGAGATCTATCCAATAATTGAGTTGAATTCTTGGTAATTAATTGGCAACTAATTATCACTATATGATTTCTAATCGATTCGAAAGGGGATTGTGAATATCTTGTAAGTTGGGTAGACATTCTTGGATTGGGGATGAAAATACCTCAATTATTTATGTAAGCGTTGATGAGGCTTAACAACCCTAATTTTGCGCATTGTGCGTGACGGTCAACTAGGTTTTTGTTCTTAATCCTCCTATAAAGTTATCCTTATCACCGAAAGGTAGGTAAGGTGCGATACTGGGGTTGAGTGTTTATATAACCCTAACGGGAGTATAAAACGATTTCAGAACCCGCTTTCTCCAAAAGAAGAATACCATAAGTTAATGCATTAGTAAGTAGCATAAGCGGATAGTAAGGATACATGGAAGCCCTATTCTCATCACCACTGAAGTAAATCTTTATATTTAAATAGCTTGCATAATTCTTAGTTATAAACAACAAATCAATTATCAATTCACCAAATAGATACTAGAAAATAGATAATTGGTAATTGAACCCTAATCCTTGTGGATGATATTCGGTCTTATCAAGACTATACTACTTGTCACGATAACGTGCACTTGCGTTTAAAGTGTGTGCATCTTACCGCGCATCAAGTTTTTGGCGCCGTTGCCGGGGATTAGGCATAGTTCAATATCAAATTTATCTATTTTTAATTTCTAATTTGGTTTTTATTTTTGTTTCTTTAAATTATTTATTTTATTTTCTTAAAAAAAAAAAAACAAGTGTGCCGTGATTCGTTGTTGGTTTTGATTCATCTCAGGGATCCTTAAGACATGGATTTCTCATCAATATGATCGAGCTCCAACCATGTAGAAGAGATGAAGGAATTACGGAGGCTATACTCAGTCTCACGAGGTACCAAAATCAGTTCATAGACGAAACGAGAATGGCCATGAAGAAGTTGGAAACGCAAATAGCAGAACTCGCGATCATATTCAACAGCGAAACGCAAGAAGAGCAATCTGCACCTGGGGTAGGCAATGAGGAAACACAATGTCAGGCAATTGACCTGAAGGATGCCGAATCAGGGGAGATAGAGAGTTCGCGCAGCAGAGCGGCCTTGCGCCGATGGCGTGGCGCGCGCCTAACCAATCAAGGTGATTTTGAACAATAACAGCAAATTGAGGAGCCTGAACCACACCCAACTATTGAGGAATCTGGTGAAATAGTTGGTGTAGAGAAGGAAAAGATTGCAGAGATCCAATTATTTACCTTCTTGGATTCTGTGGAAATTCTTTTTCTTGCACCTATTGCAGAAGAAACACCACTAGCTATCACGACTGATTCCCAATTAGGAAGCCCATACCATCAAGGGTACCCACAGAGTTGAGAGATGTAGAAGTTCACGGATTCCTACATTAGAGAAAGCATAACAGCCACGCCTCCTTGGGGGATAATTGTATATGTAAGGCTCTTGTTTGAACAAATGGTCGTAGGGAAATTGAGACCTACAACAATAACTCTGCGGATTGCAAGCAGTTCGCAGAAGGATCCAATGGGCACTCGAAAAGGTTAATTGCGTCCGGCTAAAAGACGTTAAAGATAAACATTGTTGGGAGGCAACCCAACGTTTTCAATTATGTTATTTTAATTTCTATCTTTATTTTATTTTATTTTGCTTTGAACAGTCTCACGGTCTTGGGTTCTTGTTTTGTGTTGTTGGATGACAGGTGGACTGAAAGCTAAAACCGAGGAAAAAGGAGCAAAAACGCTGAAAAAGAAAAAGCGATCGTCGTGCCAGCTGAATCGAGGCATGGCGCGTAATTTCGTAAGAGCCATAGTACTAGCAGCGCCATGCGAATCTCGGCGCGGCGCGAACTTCGAGAGCCATATTTCCGCAAATTCGAATTTTTCATCCTGACCTCCGTTATGACATTGTGTTGTGTCGATGCAGTTGTCCTTTTTTATTTTTTTGAGTCTTGCACACATTGGGGACAATGTGTGATTTAAGTTTGGGGGTGTTTTATTTGTGTCTTGTTATGTTTCAGTTAAGTTTTTTTTATTTGTTTTGTGTTTATTTTTGAGTCACAATTTTTTTTTTCTTTTTAAGTCATAATTGCCTGTCAAATATCATGTATGCTGTAGTTGCTGGAAACACCTAGTGAAGGAAGGTGGAATAATGTAATGGAATTAGAAGCAACTATCTAAACACCTAGGTTAGATATGCCAAAAACTCACAAAAATCTGTCTATTTGGAGTTTCTTGCTTAAATTGTGCATGCTAAATTATGAAAACCTATGTGTTATGATTGCTTGCTATTTGAGGCGAAATAGTTAGGATAAGCATGCTAGGGAGATGACTCAGGCATTTCTTTCATAGCCAATTCTTACCACTCTTTTCTATCCCGGACTTCAAATATATCCCTAGTCAACCCCATTGAGCCTAAAAATTGAAACTTCTTCTTTGACACCCTATATTCCCACAAATTGTGCCATAAGTAAAAATGTGAAGTAGTGGAATCAATTGTGTTAAAAAAGAGACAAAAAGAGTGAATGAGCTTGTTGCACCCCAATTAAAAGTAATAAGAAATAGGCAAAAGCCTAAGTTTGGGGGTGCTTGTCATTATTATATACTTCACTCTCCCAAAACAAAAGAGGGAAAAGATAGAATCAAAGTGAAGGAAAGAACAAAAAGAAAAGGGAAATACTGAAAAGCTAAAGAGCTTATGGTACACAGAATGAGCCTAAATGCATATTTTTACCAACCCCTACCTAAGCCTACATTACAACCCTTAAAGTCCTGAAGATCTCTTTTATGCATATCCAGGATTAGTGGAGAATAGCAAGTAAGCATGCCATAGGATTTTTGAATTTATATGCATGATTTAGTATATTGACTTCCATTAAAGCATGATAAATATGAGTTTGCGAAATATCTAGCTCAATGTGTTTAGTGTGCTGAAAAATTTCATGCTACATGTTCCTGCATATTATTCTGCTAACCTTCATGTTTTTCTAGATAACACTAAATGCAAAGAAAAGTGATCAATGTCGACAGTCTTTTATTTTTCGTTTCTTGAGTCTTTTATTTCTTTCTTTCTATCTTTGCTCGAGGGCGAGCAAAGGTTAAGTTTGGGGGTATTTGATCGGTGTATTTTATATACACTTTTTGAGTCATTTTTAGTTAGTATTTTACTCATTTCATTTATGTTTAGTACAGTATTAGGGTCGTTTTCCTTTCTTTTGTGTCACAGCGGTCAAAAATGGAGAAATGACGAAAAGGAGATGAAATGAGCATAAAAGAGATGGAATTGCACACTAAAAGGGCCAAGAAATAAAGTCTAAGAAGTTCTGGAAATTAGAGAGGAGATCAGACGAAGTCCGGACGAAAAAAGGACGACGAAACGGAATCTGCCAGAAAAACGTCACCGGCGCCGCGGCGCCCAATATGCTGAAAGTCCGAAAGTTGCTGATCTTCAGGCGCCGCGGCGCCCAGTTGCAGGGCCGCGGCGCCGACGCGGGAATTATGAAGTGCTGGGCCGAATTTGACTTGTTTTCAGAATCCTAAAGGGATAACTTTTCCTTCCTAAAGGGATAACTTTTCCTACCTAAAGGGATAACTTTTCCTACCTTAAAACCCTTACCTAAAAGGATTCTAATAACTTTTCCTTTCCTACAAATCCCTAACCCTTCACCAAAAGGATTCTTTGGCTATAAATACTCTACATCATTAGAAGAATTATTCATTCTCCATTCCACCATTCACCATTCTACATCCATCCTTCCACCAATCCATCTTGTAAATATTCCACAACACAACCCTTGGATGTTTGGCTTGGAGACTCGTTCTTAAGTATTTTTCTTTTCCTTTTCTTTTCTTTATTTCAGTTTTTGTATGATGAACATGGGATTAGTTCTTGTCATGTCAATGGCTAGGAACTAATTCCTCTATAGGGCTTTCCATGTTGAATTGCTAGAAACTTATGTTATAAATTAATGCATGCTTATGGTTATTTTTCTTATTGTGAGATCTATCCAATAATTGAGTTGAATTCTTGGTAATTAATTGGCAACTAATTATCACTATATGATTTCTAATCGATTCGAAAGGGGATTGTGAATATCTTTGTAAGTTGGGTAGACATTCTTGGATTGGGGATGAAAATACCTCAATTATTTATGTAGCGTTGATGAGAGGCTTAACAACCCTAATTTTGCGCATTGTGCGTGACGGTCAACTAGGTTTTTGTTCTTAATCCTCCTATAAAGTTATCCTTATCACCGAAAGGTAGGTAAGGTGCGATACTGGGGTTGAGTGTTTATATAACCCTAACGGGAGTATAAAACGATTTCGTAAACCTGCTTTCTCCAAAAGAAGAATACCATAAGTTAATGCATTAGTAAGTAGCATAAGCGGATAGTAAGGATACATGGAAGCCCTATTCTCATCACCACTGAAGTAAATCTTTATATTTAAATAGCTTGCATAATTCTTAGTTATAAACAACAAATCAATTATCAATTCACCAAATAGATACTAGAAAATAGATAATTGGTAATTGAACCCTAATCCTTGTGGACGATATTCGGTCTTATCAAGACTATACTACTTGTCACGATAACGTGCACTTGCGTTTAAAGTGTGTGCATCTTACCGCGCATCAAGTTTTTGGCGCCGTTGCCGGGGATTAGGCATAGTTCAATATCAAATTTATCTATTTTTAATTTCTAATTTGGTTTTTATTTTTGTTTCTTTAAATTTTTTATTTTATTTTCTTAAAAAAAAAAAACAAGTGTGCCGTGATTCGTTGTTGGTTTTGATTCATCTCAGGGATCCTTAAGACATGGATTTCTACTGTCAATATGATCGAGCTCCAACCATAGAGGAAGAGATGAAGGAATTACGAGAAGCTATACTCAGTCTCACGAGGTACCAAAATCAGTTCATAGACGAAACGAGAATGGCCATGAAGAAGTTGGAAACGCAAATAGCAGAACTCACGATCATATTCAACAGCAAAACGCAAGAAGAGCAATCTGCACCTGGGGTAGGCAATGAGGAAACACAATGTCAGGCAATTGACCTGAAGGATGCCGAATCAGGGGAGATAGAGAGTTCGCAGCAGCAGCAGCGCCGCGGCGCCGATGAGCAGGGCCGCGGCGCCCAGAACCCAGAAATCAAGGTGATTTTGAACAGCGAACAACAAATTGAGGAGCCTGAACCACACCCAACTATTGAGGAATCTGGTGAAATAGTTGGTGTAGAGAAGGAAAAGATTGCAGAGATCCAATTATTTACCTTCTTGGATTCTGTGGAAATTCTTTTTCTTGCACCTATTGCAGAAGAAACACCACTAGCTATCACGACTGATTCCCAATTAGGAAGCCCATACCATCAAGGGTACCCCCTAGAGTTGAGAGATGTAGAGAAGTTCACGGATTCCTACATTATAGAAAGCATAAAAGACAAGCCTACTTGGGGGATAATTGTATATGTAAGGCTCTTGTTTGAACAAATGGTCGTAGGGAAATTGAGACCTACAACAATAACTCTGCGGATTGCAAGCAGTTCGCAGAAGGATCCAATGGGCACTCGAAAAGGTTAATTGCGTCCGGCTAAAAGACGTTAAAGACAGCGCTTGTTGGGAGGCAACCCAACGTTTTTAATTATGTTATTTTAATTTCTGTCTTTATTTTATTTTATTTTGCTTTGAACAGTCTCACGGTCTTGGGTTCTTGTTTTGTGTTGTTGGATGACAGGTGGACTGAAAGCTAAAACCGAGGAAAAAGGAGCAAAAACGCTGAAAAAAGGAAAAGCGATCGCGCATGGCGCCAATCGTGGTCGCGCGCCGTAATTTCAGAAGAGCCACAGTACTAGCAGCGCCGCGCACCAATCTCGGGCCGCGCGCGCTCAACTCGAGAGCCATATTTCCGCAAATTCGAATTTTCCTCCTGACCTCGTTATGACATTTGTGTTGTGTCGAAGTTGTCCTTTTTCTTTTATTTTCTTTGAGTCTTGCACACATTGGGGACAATGTGTGATTTAAGTTTGGGGGTGTTTTATTTGTGTCTTGTTATGTTTCAATTAAGTCTTTTTTTATTTGTTTTGTGTTTATTTTTGAGTCACAATTTTTTTTTCTCTTCTTTTTAAGTCATAATTGCCTGTCAAAGATCATGTATGCTGTAGTTGCTAGAAACACCTAGTGAAGGAAGGTGGAATAATGTAATGGAATTAGAAGCAACTATCTAAACACCGAGGTTAGATATGCCAAAAACTCACAAAAATCTGTCTATTTGGAGTTTCTTGCTTAAATTGTGCATGCTAAATTATGAAAACCTATGTGTTATGATTGCTTGCTATTTGAGGCGAAATAGTTAGGATAAGCATGCTAGGGAGATGACTCAGACATTTCTTTCATAGTCAATTCTTACCACTCTTTTCTATCCCGGACTTCAAATATATCCCTAGTCAACCCCATTGAGCCTAAAAATTGAAACTTCTTCTTTGACACCCTATATTCCCACAAATTGTGCCATGAGTAAAAATGTGAAGTAGTGGAATCAATTGTGTTAAAAAAGAGACAAAAAGAGTGAATGAGCTTGTTGCACCCCAATTAAAAGTAATAAGAAATAGGCAAAAACTTAAGTTTGGGGGTGCTTGTCATTATTATATACTTCACTCTCCCAAAACAAAAGAGGGAAAAGATAGAATCAAAGTGAAGGAAAGAACAAAAAGAAAAGGGAAATACTGAAAAGCTAAAGAGCTTATGGTACACAGAATGAGCCTAAATGCATATTTTTACCAACCCCTACCTAAGCCTACATTACAACCCTTAAAGTCCTGAAGATCTCTTTTATGCATATCCAAGATTAGTGGAGAATAGCAAGTAAGCATGCCATAGGATTTTTGAATTTATATGCATGATTTAGTATATTGACTTCCATTAAAGCATGATAAATATGAGTTTGCGAAATATCTAGCTCAATGTGTTTAGTGTGCTGAAAAATTTCATGCTACATGTTCCTGCATATTATTCTGCTAACCTTCATGTTTTTCTAGATAACACTAAATGCAGCAAAAGTGATCAATGTCAGTGAGTCTTTTATTTTTCGTTTCTTGAGTCTTTTATTTCTTTCTTTCTATCTTTGCTCGAGGGCGAGCAAAGGTTAAGTTTGGGGGTATTTGATCGGTGTATTTTATATACACTTTTTGAGTCATTTTTAGTTAGTATTTTACTCATTTCATTTATGTTTAGTACATTATTAGGGTCGTTTTCCTTTCTTTTGTGTCACAGCGGTCAAAATGGAGAAATGACGAAAAGGAGATGAAATGAGCATAAAAGAGATGGAATTGCACACTAAAAGGGCCAAGAAATAAAGTCTAAGAAGTTTTGGAAATTAGAGAGGAGATCAGACGAAGTCCGGACGAAAAAAGGACGACGAAACGGAAGCTGCCAGAACGCACCAGGCCATGCGCTGATATGTTGAATGTCCGAAAGTTGCTGATCTTCGGATGCCATGGCTACCAGCTGGCGCCGACGCGGGAATTATGAAGTGCTGGGCCGAATTTGACTTGTTTTCAGAATCCTAAAGGGATAACTTTTCCTTCCTAAAGGGATAACTTTTCCTACCTAAAGGGATAACTTTTCCTACCTTAAAACCCTTACCTAAAAGGATTCTAATAACTTTTCCTTTCCTACAAATCCCTAACTCTTCACCAAAAGGATTCTTTGGCTATAAATACTCTACATCATTAGAAGAATTATTCATTCTCCATTCCACCATTCACCATTCTACATCCATCCTTCCACCAATCCATCTTGTAAATATTCCACAACACAACCCTTGGATGTTTGGCTTGGAGACTCGTTCTTAAGTATTTTTCTTTTCCTTTTCTTTTCTTTATTTCAGTTTTTGTATGATGAACATGGGATTAGTTCTTGTCATGTCAATGGCTAGGAACTAATTCCTCTATAGGGCTTTCCATGTTGAATTGCTAGAAACTTATGTTATAAATTAATGCATGCTTATGGTTATTTTTCTTATTGTGAGATCTATCCAATAATTGAGTTGAATTCTTGGTAATTAATTGGCAACTAATTATCACTATATGATTTCTAATCAGATTCCGAAAGGGGGGGATTGTGAATATGCTGTAAGTTGGGTAGACATTCTTGGATTGGGGATGAAAATACCTCAATTATTTATGTAGCGTTGATGAGAGGCTTAACAACCCTAATTTTGCGCATTGTGCGTGACGGTCAACTAGGTTTTTGTTCTTAATCCTCCTATAAAGTTATCCTTATCACCGAAAGGTAGGTAAGGTGCGATACTGGGATTGAGTGTTTATATAACCCTAACGGGAGTATAAAACGATTTCGTAAACCTGCTTTCTCCAAAAGAAGAATACCATAAGTTAATGCATTAGTAAGTAGCATAAGCGGATAGTAAGGATACATGGAAGCCCTATTCTCATCACCACTGAAGTAAATCTTTATATTTAAATAGCTTGCATAATTCTTAGTTATAAACAACAAATCAATTATCAATTCACCAAATAGATACTAGAAAATAGATAATTGGTAATTGAACCCTAATCCTTGTGGACGATATTCGGTCTTATCAAGACTATACTACTTGTCACGATAACGCACTTGCGTTTAAATTGTGTTCATCTTACCGCGCATCAAGTTTTTGGCGCCGTTGGCGGGGATTAGGCATAGTTCAATATCAAATTTATCTATTTTTAATTTCTAATTTGGTTTTTATTTTTGTTTCTTTAAATTATTTATTTTATTTTCTTAAAAAAAAAAACAAGTGTGCCGTGATTCGTTGTTGGTTTTGATTCATCTCAGGGATCCTTAAGACATGGATTTCTACTGTCAATATGATCGAGCTCCAACCATAGAGGAAGAGATGAAGGAATTACGAGAAGCTATACTCGCCTCACGAGGTACCAAAATCAGTTCATAGGCGAAACGAATGGCCATGAAGAAGTTGGAAACGCAAATAGCGTAACTCGCGATCATATTCAACAAAGAAACGCAAGAAGAGCAACTGCACTGGGTAGGCAATGAGGAAACACAATGTCGTGCAATTGACCGAAGGATGCGAATCGGGAGATAGAGAGTTCGCGAAGCAGCAGTACGCCGATGGCGATGGCCGCGCGCCCGTAACCCATAAATCAAGGTGATTTTGAACAGCGAACAACAAATTGAGGAGCCTGAACCACACCCAACTATTGAGAATCGGTGAAATAGTTGGTGTAGAAAGAAAAGATTGCGAGATCCAATTATTTACCTTCTTGGATTCTCGGAAATTCTTTTTCGCACCTATTGCGGAAGAAACACCACTAGCTATCACGATCGATTCCCATTAGGAATCCCATACCATCAAGGGTACCCCCTAGAGTTGAGAGATGTAGAGAAGTTCACGGATTCCTACATTATAGAAAGCATACAAGACAAGCCTACTTGGGGGATAATTGTATATGTAAGGCTCTTGTTTGAACAAATGGTCGTAGGGAAAATGAGACCTACAACAATAACTCTGCGGATTGCAAGCAGTTCGCAGAAGGATCCAATGGGCACTCGAAAAGGTTAATTGCGTCCGGCTAAAAGACGTTAAAGATGGGCTTGTTGGGAGGCAACCCAACGTTTTTAATTATGTTATTTTAATTTACCTTTATTTTATTTTATTTTGCTTTGAACAGTCTCACGGTCTTGGGTTCTTGTTTTGTGTTGTTGGATGACGTGGATCAAAGCTAAAACCGAGGAAAAGGAGCAAAACGCTAAAAAAGGAAAAGTGCGTCGGCCGCGCTGAATCAGGCAGCGGCGCTGTAATTCGTAAGAGCCATAGTACTAGCAGCGCCGCGGTGCCGAATCTCAGGGCCGCGGCGCCCGAACTTCAGAGAGCCATATTTCCGTGCAAATTCCAGAATTTTTCATCCTAGACCTCCGTTATGACCGCTGTGTTGTGTCAGTAAGTTGTCCTTTTTCTTTTATTTTCTTTGAGTCTTGCACACATTGGGGACAATGTGTGATTTAAGTTTGGGGGTGTTTTATTTGTGTCTTGTTATGTTTCAATTAAGTCTTTTTTTATTTGTTTTGTGTTTATTTTTGAGTCACAATTTTTTTTTCTCTTCTTTTTAAGTCATAATTGCCTGTCAAAGATCATGTATGCTGTAGTTGCTAGAAACACCTAGTGAAGGAAGGTGGAATAATGTAATGGAATTAGAAGCAACTATCTAAACACCGAGGTTAGATATGCCAAAAACTCACAAAAATCTGTCTATTTGGAGTTTCTTGCTTAAATTGTGCATGCTAAATTATGAAAACCTATGTGTTATGATTGCTTGCTATTTGAGGCGAAATAGTTAGGATAAGCATGCTAGGGAGATGACTCAGGCATTTCTTTCATAGTCAATTCTTACCACTCTTTTCTATCCCGGACTTCAAATATATCCCTAGTCAACCCCATTGAGCCTAAAAATTGAAACTTCTTCTTTGACACCCTATATTCCCACAAATTGTGCCATGAGTAAAAATGTGAAGTAGTGGAATCAATTGTGTTAAAAAAGAGACAAAAAGAGTGAATGAATGAGCTTGTTGCACCCCAATTAAAAGTAATAAGAAATAGGCAAAACCTAAGTTTGGGGGTGCTTGTCATTATTATATACTTCACTCTCCCAAAACAAAAGAGGGAAAAGATAGAATCAAAGTGAAGGAAAGAACAAAAAGAAAAGGGAAATACTGAAAAGCTAAAGAGCTTATGGTACACAGAATGAGCCTAAATGCATATTTTTACCAACCCCTACCTAAGCCTACATTACAACCCTTAAAGTCCTGAAGATCTCTTTTATGCATATCCAAGATTAGTGGAGAATAGCAAGTAAGCATGCCATAGGATTTTTGAATTTATATGCATGATTTAGTATATTGACTTCCATTAAAGCATGATAAATATGAGTTTGCGAAATATCTAGCTCAATGTGTTTAGTGTGCTGAAAAATTTCATGCTACATGTTCCTGCATATTATTCTGCTAACCTTCATGTTTTTCTAGATAACACTAAATGCAGCAAAAGTGATCAATGTCAGTGAGTCTTTTATTTTTCGTTTCTTGAGTCTTTTATTTCTTTCTTTCTATCTTTGCTCGAGGGCGAGCAAAGGTTAAGTTTGGGGGTATTTGATCGGTGTATTTTATATACACTTTTGAGTCATTTTTAGTTAGTATTTTACTCATTTCATTTATGTTTAGTACTGATTAGGGTCGTTTTCCTTTCTTTTGTGTCACAAATGTCAAAAATGGAGAAATGACGCGAAAAGGAGATGAAATGAGCATAAAAGAGATGGAATTGCACACTAAAAGGGCCAAGAAATAAAGTCTAAGAAGTTTTGGAAATTAGAGAGAGATCGACGAAGTCGGACGAAAAAAGGACGAAAACGGTCGCCAGAACGTCACCGGCCGCGGCTGATATGCTGAATGTCCGAAAGTTGCTGATCTTCAGCCGCGCGCTTCTGAGCTGGCGCGCCGAAGCGGGAATTATGAAGTGCTGGGCCGAATTTGACTTGTTTTCAGAATCCTAAAGGGATAACTTTTCCTTCCTAAAGGGATAACTTTTCCTACCTAAAGGGATAACTTTTCCTACCTTAAAACCCTTACCTAAAAGGATTCTAATAACTTTTCCTTTCCTACAAATCCCTAACTCTTCACCAAAAGGATTCTTTGGCTATAAATACTCTACATCATTAGAAGAATTATTCATTCTCCATTCCACCATTCACCATTCTACATCCATCCTTCCACCAATCCATCTTGTAAATATTCCACAACACAACCCTTGGATGTTTGGCTTGGAGACTCGTTCTTAAGTATTTTTCTTTTCCTTTTCTTTTCTTTATTTCAGTTTTTGTATGATGAACATGAGATTAGTTCTTGTCATGTCAATGGCTAGGAACTAATTCCTCTATAGGGCTTTCCATGTTGAATTGCTAGAAACTTATGTTATAAATTAATGCATGCTTATGGTTATTTTTCTTATTGTGAGATCTATCCAATAATTGAGTTGAATTCTTGGTAATTAATTGACAACTAATTATCACTATATGATTTCTAATCAGATTCCGAAAGGGGGGGATTGTGAATATGCTGTAAGTTGGGTAGACATTCTTGGATTGGGGATGAAAATACCTCAATTATTTATGTAGCGTTGATGAGAGGCTTAACAACCCTAATTTTGCGCATTGTGCGTGACGGTCAACTAGGTTTTTGTTCTTAATCCTCCTATAAAGTTATCCTTATCACCGAAAGGTAGGTAAGGTGTGATACTGGGGTTGAGTGTTTATATAACCCTAACGGGAGTATAAAACGATTTCGTAAACCTGCTTTCTCCAAAAGAAGAATACCATAAGTTAATGCATTAGTAAGTAGCATAAGCGGATAGTAAGGATACATGGAAGCCCTATTCTCATCACCACTGAAGTAAATCTTTATATTTAAATAGCTTGCATAATTCTTAGTTATAAACAACAAATCAATTATCAATTCACCAAATAGATACTAGAAAATAGATAGTTGGTAATTGAACCCTAATCCTTGTGGACGATATTCGGTCTTATCAAGACTATACTACTTGTCACGATAACGTGCACTTGCGTTTAAAGTGTGTGCATCTTACCGCGCATCAAGTTTTTGGCGCCGTTGCCGGGGATTAGGCATAGTTCAATATCAAATTTATCTATTTTTAATTTCTAATTTGGTTTTTATTTTTGTTTCTTTAAATTATTTATTTTATTTTCTTAAAAAAAAAAAACAAGTGTGCCGTGATTCGTTGTTGGTTTTGATTCATCTCAGGGATCCTTAAGACATGGATTTCTACTGTCAATATGATCGAGCTCCAACCATAGAGGAAGAGATGAAGGAATTACGAGAAGCTATACTCAGTCTCACGAGGTACCAAAATCAGTTCATAGACGAAACGAGAATGGCCATGAAGAAGTTGGAAACGCAAATAGCAGAACTCGCGATCATATTCAACAGCGAAACGCAAGAAGAGCAATCTGCACCTGGGGTAGGCAATGAGGAAACACAATGTCAGGCAATTGACCTGAAGGATGCCGAATCAGGGGAGATAGAGAGTTCGCAGCAGCAGCAGCGCATGGCCACGATGAGCGAGCCACGGCGCCGTAACCCGTAAATCAAGGTGATTTTGAACAATAACAACAAATTGAGGAGCACGAACCACACCCAACTATTGAGGAATCGGTGAAATAGTTGGTGTAGAAGGAAAAGATTGCAGAGATCCAATTATTTACCTTCTTGGATTCTGTGGAAATTCTTTTTCTTGCACCTATTGCAGAAGAAACACCACTAGCTATCACGACTGATTCCCAATTAGGAAGCCCATACCATCAAGGGTACCCCCTAGAGTTGAGAGATGTAGAGAAGTTCACGGATTCCTACATTATAGAAAGCATAAAAGACAAGCCTACTTGGGGGATAATTGTATATGTAAGGCTCTTGTTTGAACAAATGGTCGTAGGGAAATTGAGACCTACAACAATAACTCTGCGGATTGCAAGCAGTTCGCAGAAGGATCCAATGGGCACTCGAAAAGGTTAATTGCGTCCGGCTAAAAGACGTTAAAGACAGCGCTTGTTGGGAGGCAACCCAACGTTTTTAATTATGTTATTTTAATTTCTGTCTTTATTTTATTTTATTTTGCTTTGAACAGTCTCACGGTCTTGGGTTCTTGTTTTGTGTTGTTGGATGACAGGTGGACTGAAAGCTAAAACCGAGGAAAAAGGAGCAAAAACGCTGAAAAAAGGAAAAGCAGTCGTCAGCGCCGCGGCGCCGTAATTTCAGAAGAGCCACAGTACTAGCAGCGCCGCGGCGCCGAATCTCAGGGCCGCGGCGCCCGAACTTCAGAGAGCCATATTTCCGTGCAAATTCCAGAATTTTTCCTCCTAGACCTCCGTTATGACCGCTGTGTTGTGTCAGTAAGTTGTCCTTTTTCTTTTATTTTCTTTGAGTCTTGCACACATTGGGGACAATGTGTGATTTAAGTTTGGGGGTGTTTTATTTGTGTCTTGTTATGTTTCAGTTAAGTCTTTTTTTATTTGTTTTGTGTTTATTTTTGAGTCACAATTTTTTTTTCTTCTTTTTAAGTCATAATTGCCTGTCAAAGATCATGTATGTTGTAGTTGCTAGAAACACCTAGTGAAGGAAGGTGGAATAATGTAATGGAATTAGAAGCAACTATCTAAACACCTAGGTTAGATATGCCAAAAACTCACAAAAATCTGTCTATTTGGAGTTTCTTGCTTAAATTGTGCATGCTAAATTATGAAAACCTATGTGTTATGATTGCTTGCTATTTGAGGCGAAATAGTTAGGATAAGCATGCTAGGGAGATGACTCAGGCATTTCTTTCATAGCCAATTCTTACCACTCTTTTCTATCCCGGACTTCAAATATATCCCTAGTCAACCCCATTGAGCCTAAAAATTGAAACTTCTTCTTTGACACCCTATATTCCCACAAATTGTGCCATGAGTAAAAATGTGAAGTAGTGGAATCAATTGTGTTAAAAAAGAGACAAAAAGAGTGAATGAGCTTGTTGCACCCCAATTAAAAGTAATAAGAAATAGGCAAAAGCCTAAGTTTGGGGGTGCTTGTCATTATTATATACTTCACTCTCCCAAAACAAAAGAGGAAAAAGATAGAATCAAAGTGAAGGAAAGAACAAAAAGAAAAGGGAAATACTGAAAAGCTAAAGAGCTTATGGTACACAGAATGAGCCTAAATGCATATTTTTACCAACCCCTACCTAAGCCTACATTACAACCCTTAAAGTCCTGAAGATCTCTTTTATGCATATCCAGGATTAGTGGAGAATAGCAAGTAAGCATGCCATAGGATTTTTGAATTTATATGCATGATTTAGTATATTGACTTCCATTAAAGCATGATAAATATGAGTTTGCGAAATATCTAGCTCAATGTGTTTAGTGTGCTGAAAAATTTCATGCTACATGTTCCTGCATATTATTCTGCTAACCTTCATGTTTTTCTAGATAACACTAAATGCAGCAAAAGTGATCAATGTCAGTGAGTCTTTTATTTTTCGTTTCTTGAGTCTTTTATTTCTTTCTTTCTATCTTTGCTCGAGGGCGAGCAAAGGTTAAGTTTGGGGGTATTTGATCGGTGTATTTTATATACACTTTTTGAGTCATTTTTAGTTAGTATTTTACTCATTTCATTTATGTTTAGTACAGTATTAGGGTCGTTTTCCTTTCTTTTGTGTCACAGCGGTCAAAAATGGAGAAATGACGAAAAGGAGATGAAATGAGCATAAAAGAGATGGAATTGCACACTAAAAGGGCCAAGAAATAAAGTCTAAGAAGTTCTGGAAATTAGAGAGGAGATCAGACGAAGTCCGGACGAAAAAAGGACGACGAAACTGGCGCCAGAAACGTCACCGGCCGGCGCCTGATATGCCGAAAGTCCGAAAGTTCTTGATCTTCAGCCGCGCGCCTGGGCTATGGCGCGGCGACGCTGGAATTATGAAGTCTTGGCGAATTTGACTTGTTTTCGTAATCCTAAAGGGATAACTTTTCCTTCCTAAAGGATAACTTTTCCTACCTAAAGGGATAACTTTTCCTACCTTAAAACCCTTACCTAAAAGGATTCTAATAACTTTTCCTTTCCTACAAATCCCTAACTCTTCACCAAAAGGATTCTTTGGCTATAAATACTCTACATCATTAGAAGAATTATTCATTCTCCATTCCACCATTCACTATTCTACATCCATCCTTCCACCAATCCATCTTGTAAATATTCCACAACACAACCCTTGGATGCTTGGCTTGGAGACTCATTCTTAAGTATTTTCTTTTCCTTTTCTTTTCTTTATTTCAGTTTTTGTATGATGAACATGGGATTAGTTCTTGTCATGTCAATGGCTAGGAACTAATTCCTCTATAGGGCTTTCCATGTTGAATTGCTAGAAACTTATGTTATAAATTAATGCATGCTTATGGTTATTTTTCTTATTGTGAGATCTATCCAATAATTGAGTTGAATTCTTGGTAATTAATTGGCAACTAATTATCACTATATGATTTCTAATCAGATTCCGAAAGGGGGGGATTGTGAATATGCTGTAAGTTGGGTAGACATTCTTGGATTGGGGATGAAAATACCTCAATTATTTATGTAGCGTTGTTTTAAGGCTTAAAAACCCAAATTTTGCGCATTTTGGGTGACGGCCAACTAGGTTTTGTTCTTAATCCTCCTATAAAGTTATCCTTATCACCGAAAGGTAGGTAAGGTGCGATACTGGGGTTGAGTGTTTATATAACCCTAACGGGAGTATAAAACGATTTCGTAAACCTGCTTTCTCCAAAAGAAGAATACCATAAGTTAATGCATTAGTAAGTAGCATAAGCGGATAGTAAGGATACATGGAAGCCCTATTCTCATCACCACTGAAGTAAATCTTTATATTTAAATAGCTTGCATAATTCTTAGTTATAAACAACAAATCAATTATCAATTCACCAAATAGATACTAGAAAATAGATAATTGGTAATTGAACCCTAATCCTTGTGGACGATATTCGGTCTTATCAAGACTATACTACTTGTCACGATAACGTGCACTTGCGTTTAAAGTGTGTGCATCTTACCGCGCATCAAGTTTTTGGCGCCGTTGCCGGGGATTAGGCATAGTTCAATATCAAATTTATCTATTTTTAATTTCTAATTTGGTTTTTATTTTTGTTTCTTTAAATTATTTATTTTATTTTCTTAAAAAAAAACAAGTGTCCGTGATTCGTTGTTGGTTTTGATTCATCTCGGGGATCCTTAAGACATGGATTTCTCACAATATGATCGAGCTCCAACCATAGAGGAAGAGATGAAGAATTACGGAAGCTATACTCGATCACGAGGTACCAAAATCAGTTCATAGACGAAACGAGAATGGCCATGAAGAAGTTGGAAACGCAAATAGCAGAACTCACGATCATATTCAACAGCGAAACGCAAGAAGAGCAATCTGCACCTGGGGTAGGCAATGAGGAAACACAATGTCAGGCAATTGACCTGAAGGATGCCGAATCAGAGAGATAGAGAGTTCGCGAAGCAGCGGCCGGCCGCTACGATGAGCGTACGCGGCGCGTAACCAATCAAGGTGATTTTGAACAATAACAACAAATTGAGGAGCACAACCACACCCAACTATTGAGAATCGGTGAAATAGTTGGTGTAGAGAAGAAAAGATTGCAGAGATCCAATTATTTACCTTCTTGGATTACGTGGAAATTCTTTTTCGCACCTATTGCGTAAGAAACACCACTAGCTATCACGATCGATTCCCAATTAGGAAGCCCATACCATCAAGGTACCCCTAGAGTTGAGAGATGTAGAAGTTCACGGATTCCTACATTATAGAAAGCATAAAACAAGCCTACTTGGGGATAATTGTATATGTAAGGCTCTTGTTTGAACAAATGGTCGTAGGGAAATTGAGACCTACAACAATAACTCTGCGGATTGCAAGCGATTCGGAAGGATCCAATGGGCACTCGAAAGGTTAATTGCGTCCGCTAAAAGACGTTAAAGATAGCTTGTTGGGAGGCAACCCAACGTTTTTAATTATGTTATTTTAATTTCTCTTTATTTTATTTTATTTTGCTTTGAACAGTCTCACGGTCTTGGGTTCTTGGTTTGTGTTATTGGATGACAGGTGGACTGAAAGCTAAAACCGAGGAAAAAGGAGCAAAACGCCAAAAAGGAAAAGCGATCGTCAGTGCCAGAACTGAGTCGCGCCGTAATTTCGTAAGAGCCATAGTACTTAGCAGCGCTGGCGCTGAATCTCGGCGCATACGAACTTCGAGAGCCATATTTCCGCAAATTCCGAATTTTTCCTCCTAGACCTCAGTTATGACCATTGTGTTGTGTCGAAGTTGTCCTTTTTCTTTTATTTTCTTTGAGTCTTGCACACATTGGGGACAATGTGTGATTTAAGTTTGGGGGTGTTTTATTTGTGTCTTGTTATGTTTCAATTAAGTCTTTTTTTATTTGTTTTGTGTTTATTTTTGAATCACAATTTTTTTCTCTTCTTTTAAGTCATAATTGCTGTCACAAAGATCATGTATCTTGTAGTTGCTAGAAACACCTAGTGAAGGAAGGTGGAATAATGTAATGGAATTAGAAGCAACTATCTAAACACCGAGGTTAGATATGCCAAAAACTCACAAAAATCTGTCTATTTGGAGTTTCTTGCTTAAATTGTGCATGCTAAATTATGAAAACCTATGTGTTATGATTGCTTGCTATTTGAGGCGAAATAGTTAGGATAAGCATGCTAGGGAGATGACTCAGACATTTCTTTCATAGTCAATTCTTACCACTCTTTTCTATCCCGGACTTCAAATATATCCCTAGTCAACCCCATTGAGCCTAAAAATTGAAACTTCTTCTTTGACATCCTATATTCCCACAAATTGTGCCATGAGTAAAAATGTGAAGTAGTGGAATCAATTGTGTTAAAAAAGAGACAAAAAGAGTGAATGAGCTTGTTGCACCCCAATTAAAAGTAATAAGAAATAGGCAAAAGCCTAAGTTTGGGGGTGCTTGTCATTATTATATACTTCACTCTCCCAAAACAAAAGAGGGAAAAGATAGAATCAAAGTGAAGGAAAGAACAAAAAGAAAAGGGAAATACTGAAAAGCTAAAGAGCTTATGGTACACAGAATGAGCCTAAATGCATATTTTTACCAACCCCTACCTAAGCCTACATTACAACCCTTAAAGTCCTGAAGATCTCTTTTATGCATATCCAAGATTAGTGGAGAATAGCAAGTAAGCATGCCATAGAATTTTTGAATTTATATGCATGATTTAGTATATTGACTTCCATTAAAGCATGATAAATATGAGTTTGCGAAATATCTAGCTCAATGTGTTTAGTGTGCTGAAAAATTTCATGCTACATGTTCCTGCATATTATTCTGCTAACCTTCATGTTTTTCTAGATAACACTAAATGCAGCAAAAGTGATCAATGTCAGTGAGTCTTTTATTTTTCGTTTCTTGAGTCTTTTATTTCTTTCTATCTTTGCTCGAGGGCGAGCAAAGGTTAAGTTTGGGGGTATTTGATCGGTGTATTTTATATACACTTTTTGAGTCATTTTTAGTTAGTATTTTACTCATTTCATTTATGTTTAGTACAGTATTAGGGTCGTTTTCCTTTCTTTTGTGTCACAGCGGTCAAAAATGGAGAAATGACGAAAAGGAGATGAAATGAGCATAAAAGAGATGGAATTGCACACTAAAAGGGCCAAGAAATAAAGTCTAAGAAGTTCTGGAAATTAGAGAGGAGATCAGACGAAGTCCGGACGAAAAAAGGACGACGAACGGTTTGCCAAAACGTCACCGCGCCATGGCTCAATATGTGAATGTCCAAAGTTGATCTTCAGCCATGCGATTCTGATGGCGCCGACGCGGGAATTATGAAGTGCTGGGCCGAATTTGACTTGTTTTCAGAATCCTAAAGGGATAACTTTTCCTTCCTAAAGGGATAACTTTTCCTACCTAAAGGGATAACTTTTCCTACCTTAAAACCCTTACCTAAAAGGATTCTAATAACTTTTCCTTTCCTACAAATCCCTAACCCTTCACCAAAAGGATTCTTTGGCTATAAATACTCTACATCATTAGAAGAATTATTCATTCTCCATTCCACCATTCACCATTCTACATCCATCCTTCCACCAATCCATCTTGTAAATATTCCACAACACAACCCTTGGATGTTTGGCTTGGAGACTCGTTCTTAAGTATTTTCTTTTCCTTTTCTTTTCTTTATTTCAGTTTTTGTATGATGAACATGGGATTAGTTCTTGTCATGTCAATGGCTAGGAACTAATTCCTCTATAGGGCTTTCCATGTTGAATTGCTAGAAACTTATGTTATAAATTAATGCATGCTTATGGTTATTTTTCTTATTGTGAGATCTATCCAATAATTGAGTTGAATTCTTGGTAATTAATTGGCAACTAATTATCACTATATGATTTCTAATCGATTCGAAGGGGGATTGTGAATATCTTTGTAAGTTGGGTAGACATTCTTGGATTGGGGATGAAAATACCTCAATTATTTATGTAGCGTTGATGAGAGGCTTAACAACCCTAATTTTGCGCATTGTGCGTGACGGTCAACTAGGTTTTTGTTCTTAATCCTCCTATAAAGTTATCCTTATCACCGAAAGGTATGTAAGGTGCGATACTGGGGTTGAGTGTTTATATAACCTAACGGAGTATAAAACGATTTCAGAACCCGCTTTCTCCAAAAGAAGAATACCATAAGTTAATGCATTAGTAAGTAGCATAAGCGGATAGTAAGGATACATGGAAGCCCTATTCTCATCACCACTGAAGTAAATCTTTATATTTAAATAGCTTGCATAATTCTTAGTTATAAACAACAAATCAATTATCAATTCACCAAATAGATACTAGAAAATAGATAATTGGTAATTGAACCCTAATCCTTGGGCGATATTCGGTCTTATCAAGACTATACTACTTGTCACGATAACGCACTTGCGTTTAAAGTGTGCATCTTACCGCGCATCAAGTTTTTGGCGCCGCTGTCGGATTATGCATAGTTCAATATCAAATTTATCTATTTTTAATTTCTAATTTGGTTTTTATTTTTGTTTCTTTAAATTATTTATTTTATTTTCTTAAAAAAAAAAAACAAGTGTGCCGTGATTCGTTGTTGGTTTTGATTCATCTCAGGGATCCTTAAGACATGGATTTATAATGACAATATGAGCGAGCTCCAACCATAGAGGAAGAGATGAAGGAATTACGAGAAGCTATACTCAGTCTCACGAGGTACCAAAATCAGTTCATAGACAAAACGAGAATGGCCATGAAGAAGTTGGAAACGCAAATAGCAGAACTCGCGATCATATTCAACAGCAAAACGCAAGAAGAGCAATCTGCACCTGGGGTAGGCAATGAGGAAACACAATGTCAGGCAATTGACCTGAAGGATGCCAATCGGGAGATAGAGAGTTCGAAGCGGCAGTTAGCGCCGGCTACATGCGTGTGGCGCGCGCCGTAACCCGTAAATCAAGGTGATTTTGAACAGTGAACAACAAATTGAGGAGCCTGAACCACACCCAACTATTGAGGAATCGTGAAATAGTTGGTGTAGAAAGGAAAAGATTGCAGAGATCCGATTATTTACCTTCGATTCTCGTGGAAATTCTTTTCTTGCACCTATTGCGAAGAAACACCACTAGCTATCACGACCGATTCCCATTAGGAAGCCCATACCATCAAGGGTACCCCCTAGAGTTGAGAGATGTAGAGAAGTTCACGGATTCCTACATTATAGAAAGCATAAAAGACAAGCCTACTTGGGGGATAATTGTATATGTAAGGCTCTTGTTTGAACAAATGGTCGTAGGGAAATTGAGACCTACAACAATAACTCTGAGGATTGCAGCGATTCGCGAAGGATCCAATGGGCACTCGAAAAAGTTAATTGCGTCCGGCTAAAAGACGTTAAAGACAACGCTTGTTGGGAGGCAACCCAATGTTTTTAATTATGTTATTTTAATTTATGTCTTTATTTTATTTTATTTTGCTTTGAACAGTCTCACGGTCTTGAGTTCTTGTTTTGTGTTGTTGGATGACAGGATCAAAGCTGAAACCGAGGAAAAAGGAGCAAAACGCAAAAAAAGCGAAAAGTAGCCGTCGCCGCGCCAGAACTGGCCGCGCGCGTAATTTCCGAAGAGCCATATTACTAGCAGCGCCGCGGCGCCGAATCGCGGGGCCGCGGCGCGCGATCTTCAGAGCCATATTTCCGTGCAAATTCGAATTTTTCCTCCTGCACTCCGCATGACCATTTGTGTTGTGTCGAAGTTGTCCTTTTCTTTTATTTTCTTTGAGTCTTGCACACATTGGGGACAATGTGTGATTTAAGTTTGGGGTGTTTTATTTGTGTCTTGTTATGTTTCAATTACGTTTTTTTATTTGTTTTGTGTTTCTTTTTGAGTCACAATTTTATGTTCTCTTCTTTTTAAGTCATAATTGCCTGTCAAAGATCATGTATGCTGTAGTTGCTAGAAACACCTAGTGAAGGAAGGTGGAATAATGTAATGGAATTAGAAGCAACTATCTAAACACCGAGGTTAGATATGCCAAAAACTCACAAAAATCTGTCTATTTGGAGTTTCTTGCTTAAATTGTGCATGCTAAATTATGAAAACCTATGTGTTATGATTGCTTGCTATTTGAGGCGAAATAGTTAGGATAAGCATGCTAGGGAGATGACTCAGGCATTTCTTTCATAGCCAATTCTTACCACTCTTTTCTATCCCGGACTTCAAATATATCCCTAGTCAACCCCATTGAGCATAAAAATTGAAACTTCTTCTTTGACACCCTATATTTCCACAAATTGTGCCATGAGTAAAAATGTGAAGTAGTGGAATCAATTGTGTTAAAAAAGAGACAAAAAGAGTGAATGAGCTTGTTGCACCCCAATTAAAAGTAATAAGAAATAGGCAAAAGCCTAAGTTTGGGGGTGCTTGTCATTATTATATACTTCACTCTCCCAAAACAAAAGAGGGAAAAGATAGAATCAAAGTGAAGGAAAGAACAAAAAGAAAAGGGAAATACTGAAAAGCTAAAGAGCTTATGGTACACAGAATGAGCCTAAATGCATATTTTTACCAACCCCTACCTAAGCCTACATTACAACCCTTAAAGTCCTGAAGATCTCTTTTATGCATATCCAAGATTAGTGGAGAATAGCAAGTAAGCATGCCATAGGATTTTTGAATTTATATGCATGATTTAGTATATTGACTTCCATTAAAGCATGATAAATATGAGTTTGCGAAATATCTAGCTCAATGTGTTTAGTGTGCTGAAAAATTTCATGCTACATGTTCCTGCATATTATTCTGCTAACCTTCATGTTTTTCTAGATAACACTAAATGCAGCAAAAGTGATCAATGTCAGTGAGTCTTTTATTTTTCGTTTCTTGAGTCTTTTATTTCTTTCTTTCTATCTTTGCTCGAGGGCGAGCAAAGGTTAAGTTTGGGGGTATTTGATCGGTGTATTTTATATACACTTTTTGAGTCATTTTTAGTTAGTATTTTACTCATTTCATTTATGTTTAGTACATTATTAGGGTCGTTTTCCTTTCTTTTGTGTCACAGCGGTCAAAAATGGAGAAATGACGAAAAAGAGATGAAATGAGCATAAAAGAGATGCGATACTGGGGTTGAGTGTTTATATAACCCTAACGGGAGTATAAAACGATTTCGTAAACCTGCTTTCTCCAAAAGAAGAATACCATAAGTTAATGCATTAGTAAGTAGCATAAGCGGATAGTAAGGATACATGGAAGCCCTATTCTCATCACCACTGAAGTAAATCTTTATATTTAAATAGCTTGCATAATTCTTAGTTATAAACAACAAATCAATTATCAATTCACCTAATAGATACTAGAAAATAGATAATTGGTAATTGAACCCTAATCCTTGTGGAAGATATTCGGTCTTATCAAGACTATACTACTTGTCACAATAACGTCCACTTGCGTTTAAAGTGTGTGCATCTTACCGCGCATCAGCCTCCCAATAAGCGCTGTCTTTAACGTCTTTTAGCCGGACGCAATTAACCTTTACGAGTGCCCATTGGATCCTTCTGCGAATTGTTTGCAATCCGCAGAGTTATTGTTGCAGGTCTCACTTTTCCTACAACCATCTGTTCAAACAAGGGCCTCAAACATAAAATTATCCCCCAAGTACACATGACAGGCTTGTCTTTTAGGCTCTCTATAATGTAGGGATCAGTGAAATTCCCTACATCTCTCAACTTTAGGGGGTGCCCTTGATGGTATGGACTTTCTTTTTGGGGATCATCATTGACAGCTGGTGGTGTTTCTTCTGCAATAGGTACATGAAAAAGATTTTCCAAGGAATCCAAAAAGATGAATGATTGGATCTCAGTAACCTTTTCCTTCTCTACACCAATTATCCCGCCAGATTCCTCAATAGCTGGGTGTGGTTCAGGCTCCTCAATTTGCTTGCCACCTCCCATAATGATGTCGCTAGGCAGATTTACTTGAGGTGTATTGCTCATCTCATCCATCAGTTGCCTTATGTGGGTCTCCAAATTTTTTAGGGACTCCCTTGTCTCAGCCATGAACTGAGTATGGCACTTGGTGAACATAAGTATGCCTGCCCACAACTCATTTCGATCTTCCTCTGGAACCTGTGGGTTAAGCTGTTGTTGATGACTCCACTGTCTTTGATAGTAGTAATCCATATAATTTTTTTTCGATTTTTTTTTTCTTTTCGAATTTAACCTGCAAAATAAGAAAAACAAAAAAAAGTGATAAAACAAATGCTCGCAGAACAAGTTAGATTTTCTTGGAGCAACCAAATTAGAAATAAGAATAGATAAATCAATATGAAAGTAAGCCAATCCCCGGCAACGGCGCCAAAAACTTGATGCGCGATTTAATGCACACACTTTAACGCAAGTGCACATTGTCGAGTCAAGTAATATAGTCTAGGTAAGACCGAGTTATCGTCCTCAAGGATTGATTTTCAAGTACCGATTGTCTATCATATGGTATCTATTTGGTTAACGTAAATTGAATTGGAATTCTAACTAATAATGCAGGAAATAAACTAATTATAAAAATACTTTGAATTAAATCAGTTATGATGGATAATTAGGGCTTCCAAGATCGTCAACTATCCACTCTATTCAATTCTTAATACAATTAGACTGACTTCTTCTTCTACGTTAAGATAGCAGGTTTACTAATCCGTTTTATACTCCTGTTAAGGCTATATAAACACTCAACCCCAGTAGCGCTCCTTTTTACCTTTCGGTGATAAGATGACTCTATAGGAGAATTAAGAACAAAAACCCTATTAATGCTACACAAGTAATTGAGGTATTTTCATCCCCAATTCGACCTATGTCTACCCAACTACAACATAGTCACAACCTCCTCCTTTCGGAGTTTGATTAGAAATCATATAAATAATGATAATTAATGATCAAGTAATTACCAAGCAATCAAATCATCTATTGGATAAATCTTAAATAAGTGAAGAAGAAATCAACTAATATATTAATTCATGAATAGAGTTTCAAGAGAATCACAAGGAAATCCCTAACAAAGTAATTAACTCCTAGTCATTGTCACGCTAAGAACTAATATAATCTCCATACATGAACTGAAATAAATAAAGCAAAAAGAAAGAAAAGAAAATACTCAAGAACGAGTCTTCAAGCCTTCTAGCATCCAAGGATTGTGTTGTGGAATATTTACAAGATGAAATGGTGGATGGATGGATGTAGAATGGTGAATGGTAGAATGAGAATGAATTCTTCTAATGATGTAGAGCCTATTTATAGACCAAGAATCATTTTGGTAAATGGTAAGGGATTATGTAAGTAGGAAAAGCTATTAGAATCCTTTTAGGTAAGGGTTTTAAGGTAGGAAAAGTTATACCTTTAGGTAGGAAAAGTTATCCCTTTAGGAAGGAAAAATTATCCCTTTAGGACTCTGAAAACATGTCAAATTCGGCCTAGAACTTCATAAATCCCGCGCGCCATGCCCTCAGATCAGCGGCAGTCAATAAAAACTGCAACTTTCTGAACTTCCAGACATCACGCCGCGGCTTCACGCTAGCGCGCCGATGACGTTTTTCAAAGGATTGCTTGCCGTCCCTTTTTCGTCCGGACTTCGGATCTCCTCTATAATTCCGAACTTAGACTTCATTTCTTGGCCCTTTTGGTGTGCAATTCCATCTCATTTATGCTCATTTCATCTCCTTTTCGTCATTTCTCCATTTTGACCGCTGTGACACAAAAGAAAGGAAAACAACCCTAATACTATACTAAACATAAATGAAATGAGTAAAATACTAACTAAAAATGACTCAAAAAGTGTATATAAAATACACCGATCACCGGGTCATTCAGGAGCAGGTCAGGGCTCCAGGACTTCGGGGTTTTAGGGAGGCAGAGACCGTCACCGATCAAGACCACTCACATCTTGGTATGCTCGATGCGGTAGGTCTCACCCAGGCGAGTGTCGTGTTCCTCCAGGAGCTTGTTACTCTTGTGGCCAGCAGGGCCATTTGAAGAGAGATTGTCCGACCAGAGGTGGCGGGAGTGTTATGGTTCGTGCCGTGGTCGATTCTTTGGATCTTCGCCTTCGACGGCATGCGCCCGAGGCGAGTGTTCACGCCGCAGGCCGCGAAGTCGTGGTGGGGTCCTGGCCACGTCCTCGAACCGCATTTATGCTATGTCCGTACCGGGACCGTGAGGCGTCACCGTAAGTCGCCAGTACATTATTGGTTTCATCTTTGTGATGTATATGCTTTGATAGATCCAGGTTCTACCTTGTCCTATATATCTCCTCATATTGCTGGTAGAATAGGGATAGAGCCCGAGTCCATAAAACCTTTTGAGGTGGCTACGCCAGTAGGTAATTCAGTGGTAGCCGAGCGGGTATATAAGGCTTGCCCAGTGACTATATACGGTCGTCAGACTCTAGCCGACTTGATATAGTTGGATATGACGGACTTTGATGTGATTATGGGTATAGATTGGCTAGCATCTTGCTATGCCAATGTGGTATGAGAGAGATTGAGTGCGGTTCCGCTTTGGTGGCCGTTATCGAGTGAAAGGAATCTTGCGCCGGCGGGTAGGTTTATTTCTTACCTCAATGCTAGGAAGATGGTGCGGAAGGGTATATCTACCATATGGTTCGTATTCGACATCGAGGCGAGATACCGACCTTCGATTCGGTCGTTAGAGAGTTTTCGCACGTATTCCCGCACGAGCTCCGTATCCTCCCGAGAGGAGATTGGGTTTTGCATTGATATGTCGCCAGATACTCGACCGATATCTATTCCACCATACAGGATGACACCTGCCGAGTTGAGGGAATTGAAAGACCAGCTGAAGGACTTGCTGGAAAAAGGCTTTATCAGGCCAAGTGTTTCTCCCCGGGAGCGCCGGTGTTATTTGTAAAGAAGAAGGATGGACGCCATGCGTATGTGTTGATTACGGTGAATAAGGTAACTATCAAGAACAGATACCCTTCCCGGGATTGATGATTTGTTTGACGATTGCGGTGCAAGGCGTTTCTCAAGATAGACTGCGTCCAGTTATCATCAGTGCGAGTTAGAGACAGATATCCCAAAGACCGCATTCGTGATCCCAGATGGGCACTATGAGTTCAGGGTGATGTCTTTCGGGTTGACCAACGCCCCAGCAGTATTCATGGATTTGATGAACCGGGTGTTCAAGCCATTCTTGGATATGTTCGTTATAGTATTCATTGATGATATCCTGGTTTATTCGCGCACAAAACAGGACCATGCAGATCATTTGAGGGCGGTGTTGGGAGTCCTCCGGGACCGACAATTGTATGCCAAGTTCTCGAAATGCGAGTTTTGGTTGGCTTCAGTGGCTTTCTTAGGGCATGTTATCGGGGCCGATGGTATTCGGGTTGATACAACAAAGATTGAGGCAGTCAAGACTTGGCCTAGACCCACTACACCGACGGAGGTGCGCAGCTTTTTGGGCCTTGCGGGTTATTATCGGAGATTTGTGGAGAAGTTTGCTTCCATCTCAGCACCTTTGACTAGGCTGACTCAGAAAGCAGCTATATTCCGGTGGACGGATGCTTGTGAGGAGAGTTTCCAGTTACTGAAGGAGAAATTGACGACCGCCCCAGTCCTTACTCTTCCAGAAGGTTTAGACGGATATGTGGTTTATTGTGATGCGTCGGGTGTCGGGCTTGGGTGCGTACTGATGCAGCACGTCAAAGTTATATCTTACGCATCTCGACAGCTCAGGAAGCATGAGAAGAATTATCCCACACATGACTTAGAGTTGGCAGCAGTGATTCATGCCTTGAAGATCTAGAGATATTATTTGTATGGAGTTCATGTGGATATTTACACAGACCACAAGAGTCTCGGATATCTTGACCGAGGAGCCGAACTTGCAGAGACGGTGGTTGGAGCTGCTTAAGGATTAAGATGTCGATATCCTATACCACCCAGGGAAGGCCAATGTAGTTGCAGATGCCCTTAGTCGCAGATCGATGGGTAGTCCGGTGTCAGACGCAGAAAGCGGCATGGTCCGCGAGTTACATCAGCTAGCGAGCCTTGGGGTTCGTTTGATTGGTTCTGATAGTAATGGAGTTCGGGTTCGAGAGGTTGCCGAGTCTTCCATCGCCGGCGAGGTGAAGAGGCGATGAGATCCGATTATGGTACGGTATCGAGATGCAGCTCTTCAGGAAGAGAAGATTCTATTTGAGGTAGCGCCTGATGGGGTGCTAAGATTTGAGGGCCGGTTGTGTGTTCCCGATGTGACAGACTTCGCCCAGATTTCGGGAGGCGCACAGTGCTCGTTATTCTATTCATCCGGGGTCGACTAAGATGTACCATGACCTCAGATGTGCGTATTGGTGGGATGGCCTGAAGAGGGACGTTGCGGAGTTTGTGGCGCAGTGTCCGAATTGTCAGTAGGTCAAGGTGGAGCACCAGAAGCCTGGTGGGTTGTTGCAGATGATAGAGATTCCGACATGGAAGTGGGAGGTGATCAATATGGACTTTATTACAGGGTTACCTCACACTCAGAGGAAGCATGATTCCATCTGGGTTATTGTCGACATGCTGACGAAATCAGCCCACTTTCTGCCAGTCAGGACGACTTTTTCGGCCGAGGATTATGCTAGATTGTATATCAGAGAGATTGTGAGACTGCACGGAGTGCCTATGTCGATCATTTCAGACAGGGGAGCCCAGTTCTCGGCTAACTTCTGGAGGTCTTTCCAGAAGGGATTAGGGACACAGGTGAGTCTCAGTACTGCGTTTCATCCTCAGACCGATGGACAGGCCGAGCGTACTATCCAGACACTTGAGGATATGCTGCGGGCTTGTGTTATTGATTTCAGGGGTAGCTGGGAGGATCATTTACCTCTTGTGGAGTTTGCATATAACAACAACTACCATTCTAGTATTCATATGGCGCCTTATGAGGCCTTATACGGGAGGAAGTGCAGGTCACCGATAGGCTGGTTTGAGGTGGGAGAAGTTCAGTTGGTCGGGCCAGACTTGATTCAGCAGGCAGTGGATAAGGTGAAGCTTATCCAGGAGCGGTTATTGTCAGCTCAGAGTCGACAGAAGTCGTATGCAGATCATCGGCGTCGACACTTGGAGTTTGAGGTAGATGATTGGGTCTTCCTGAAGGTATCACCCATGAAGGGCGTGATGAGATTTGGGAAGAAGGGGAAACTTAGCCCAAAGTACATTGGGCCTTATCAGATTGTCCGTAGGGTAGGCAAGGTCGCCTATGAGTTGGATCTGCCGTCCGATCTGGAGGCAGTACATCCAGTTTTTCATGTGTCTATGTTGCGGAAGTGTATCGGAGATCCATCTAGAGTGCACCCAATTCGTGATGTCCAGGTGACAGAGGGGTTATCATATAAGGAGAGACCCATAGCGATACTCGATCGCCAGGTTAGACAACTGCGGACACAGGATGTGGCTTCCGTCAAAATCCTATGGCGGAACGAGAACAGGGAAGAAATGACATGGGAAGCAGAGGAGGACATGATGAAGAAGTATCCTCACTTGTTCCCTACACCTTCAGGTAACCCACTTTCCTGCTTGTTAGTTTTAATTTGGCAATTATGCTTAAGTATTGTTGTACATAGAAGGAACATTCGGGACGAATGTTTCTAATGACATCAACCTCGACATTCAATTCTACCTCATCATCAATCACTGAAATCACCCTCATATCCATAGATTGTTTCATGGACTTGCATACATGGAAGGAAACCTCTTCATCATTCATACAAAACTTTAATTTTGCACTCTCCACATCATATATCGCTCTCTCTGTCGCTAATGGCCATCCCAAGATTATGGGAACATTATAATCAATCGCACAATCCAATATCACAAAGTCGGTGGGAAAGATAAATTGTCAACTTTCATAAGAACATAATATATGATCCTTATTGGCCTCTTCACCATCTTATCCGCCATGAGCAATCTCATACTTGTAGGTCGGGGTTGCCCAAACCTAACTTTTTGAAAATAGCGGACGACATCAAATTGATGTTTTCTCCAAGGTCACAAAGGGCCTTTGCAAATTGGTACACTTCAATGGTGCACAGAATGATGAAAGCACTGGGATCCTCTTGCTTCTTTACAATAGAGCTAGAAATGATGGCGCTACATTCATGAGTAACATCCATCATCTCAAAACTCACCATTCACTTCTTTGTAATTAAATCTTTCATAAAATTGGCATACCTCGGCATTTGCTCCAAGACTTCAACAAGTGGAATATTAACCGACAATTGCTTTAGCATTTCCAAGAACTTGTTGAACTTGCCATCTTCATTCCTCTTGACAAATCTTTGTGGAAAGGGATGAAGAGGCCTTGGAATAGGCTTTAAGGCTTTTGGAGCCTCTTCTTCTTTGTCATTCCTTTCTTAATTTTCAAGAAATTTCTTTTTTTCATCAACATTTTCTTTCTTGTCAATATTTTCTTCAATCAAGATAAAATCATCTACCATCTTGTTATCACTCTTCTTTGGCTTTTCAACCGCAATTAACCTTTCATCTACCACATCCATTTGCATATTCAGTTCCTCCAACACTTTCCAACTTCTAGTAGAGATAGTTATACAATGAGACACCCATCCCCCTTCGTTTCTTATATTGGCCACCACATCACTAGGAATAGTCCCCCTTTGCCTTGGGTTTAGTGTGGAAGCGATTTGCCCCAAATTGCCTCTCTAGTTTCTTGATAGATATTGAATGTGAGGATACAAGATTATTGAGCTCTTTTATATTGACCTCGGACTTGTCTTGATTTTTCAACACCCTAGATATCATCTCTTCAAGTTTTGAACTAGAGGGATCACTAGTAGACTCGCAATTGTGGTAAGGATAAGGTTGGGTAGGTTAGCTTGCCCTCTTGGTGGAACATAAGGGTTGGAGCTATGATTTTGGTACCCATTGTTGTTGATCTCTCTCCATCCCCCTTCATTTATCTCTCTAATTAGAGACACCTTAATCATTTCTCCAACCTTTATTCCCACATTGATTACTATATCTCAACGGTTGGCCCGATTCTTGGTAATTAGAGCAGAAACCCCCATTTGCACGTTGTTCACGAAGTTCACATCTTTTTCACACTCATTGTACCCTTCATGATCATATGGTACTATCTCGGTTGCACTTTGCTTAGGACCCATACTAGTAACCACATTTACTTTCTTAGTCCCTTTCTCCATCACATGTTTTGTAAGGACCGTCATTTAGGCCATCAATTGAGTCATGGTCTCGTCACTTTGTTCCTCATTCTTCAATGTCTATCTACACATCACCTTAGAGGGACCACCGCCAACTACTTCTGACGATCTTATATGCCAAGCATGATTTATCTTCGTTAGATTATCAAAAAGTTCACTCATCATGGTGAAAGAATTATCCATTAAGGAACATTCCGCAATGTTGTTGGCCACCGACTTGTTGACCGATTTGAGCGCCCGATAGAATGTTTGTAGCAAGACATCATCACTCAACCCATGGTTGTAGCATTATTTGAGCTTCTTTTTGAACATTAACCATGCTCATGCAAGGCTTCACCCGACAATTGACGGAATGTCAAGATCTCATCTCGGAGTTGGAGCATGCGAGCCGGTAGGAAGAACCTCTCAAGAAATGCATCTACCAACTCAGTTCATGTAGTGATAGACTCGGAAGACAAGTCATCCAACTAAATAGTAGCCTCCTCGTTAGAGAGAAGGGGAAGAGACTTAGCTTCACGACTTCTTCGGACACATTGGGATGACAGAATGCGAGGCATGCCTCATTGAAATTCCTCAAGTGACTATTCAGGTCATCGAATGTCGATCTTCCAAATAGGACCTTGTTGTCGAGCATGTGGAGCATGATAGAGGTGATATGAAAAATTTCATTCCCTGGCGTTTGGGGTGGTCGGATGGCATTAGCAAATGTGGCCATCTTTATTTTTACCTCATCATCGGATAAATTCGACATAGCACCTACAATACAAAAACAACAAGTAGACGTAAATTTAGAAATAAAGCTCTTAGCAAAGTAATAATACTACAAATATAAAATTTCAAGACCATATTCCTCGGCAACGGCGTCAAAATTTGATCTCTCCCAAATTATACCTTAATATGGTATAACACGGCCATTGTCAAATATAGTAACCCAACTAGGTTGGGTTCGAATCCACAATGAATACGATGAGAAATTATAATATTTGCTTTTGTATTATGACTTTACTAATCACTTTACTCCTATGGTATAAGACTCATTGAATCAGCAGGTTAGTTTAGCTGGATAAAACATGAATAGACATGAAAGCCGAAGGCCAAATGCCAGTCAAAGAAAACTGACTAGACAAAAGGCCGGAGCTCGTGCTCGGCCTACTAAAGAAGACTTTCCTCCCTTTCTTCTTCATCCCCGAAGTAAGCACACTTTCCCAAGCTTGAAGCAGGAATATGAATAAATGTGATAATTAGATAGAATCTCTTTAAATAAAGAGCGAGAAAGGCGGCCAGAGCGCTCTTCTCCTGCTCCTGAACCGTCATGGCACACTAGGCGCTCACCTTTTTTGTATGGTTGGAAGCTGGCGGGCAGGGAAATCTTGGTATCGATTTTTACTGAATCTGCATTCCCTAAGGAGGCCTGGTCAATCAGATGATTTTGTCTGGTTGAAAGTAGTCTTTTAGTTGTATTTTAAAATGATATATGTCATCCGTAAGACTCTTATCGCATCTGGAGTTGTAGATAGTAGGGGGAATCGCCTTTCGAGTTATTAGAAAAAACACACACCGATGAGAACATTGAACTATCCATGTGGCTGAGAGCCCAGGCACAACGACGCAAGGTATGGGCAGGATAGTATATATTTGTATAGTGCGCTTACAGGCACCCATTCCTATTAGGAATGGAGTAAAGGCGTTATTCGCCTATAGAGAAATCCATAAAAGGCCTTTTTGTGGCCTCTTCCAAATCGTTGGATCGTTTTTGTCAAAGAAGAGAGCCAAGACAAGCTCAAGTCATCCGGGATAAGAGAAGGTCATATCCTAATAATCCGGGGTAGGACCGGTCGGTGGGTAGCGCATCGTATCTGTTTCGGGTACAGAGGCGACGAGGGGTGCTAACCCGTGCACTCGTTACGACCGATCCTACGAAAGATTTATCCTGGGGGGTTTCGTGGAAAACCTATGTGGGGCACCTTTTGGGTGTGGGATGCTCGTTTAACCTCTGTATTCATCTTGTTCCTTATTTACCTGGGTGCACTGCAGCAGCCCGTCAATTAGTTAATCATCGACATATTTTAGTTAATGATCGTATAGTAGATATACCGAGTTATCGCTGCAAACCACGAGATATTATTACGGCAAAAGATGAACAAAAATCCAGAGCTCTGATTCAAAGAGTTGTGAAATAATAAAAGTAAAGTATGTAGATAATGAAAGGGTGAGAGAAAAAATATCTATGATATAGAATTTCGTACTATCGACCAATAGACCATCCGCCTAATTCGCTGGTATATTCTCCTAGGCGGAAGAAGATGATATTTACTTACAATCAGGAAACTCCCTGCCCTTTGCCTCTGAACCCCATCATAACCACTAGAACAAGTTTGTTTTAACTACTCAAGTTATCAATTCAATTAATAGTTAATGTATCAAGTAATTATGATGTTAGGGTTGTGAATTAATTCATGAAAGTGGTGTTGAGTTTATGCTTAAGTGGGTGTATTTAGTGTGACATGAGAAATAGAGACTATTATTTAGGTGGCAATTTCACAACTGACCAACCTAAATTCACTTTAGGCTTTCTCAAGATCTAAAATGTGACAAATATGAACTCACATTATTACCGTTAGTTGATTCTCTTTTAATTAAAGTTGAAAATCATTGAATGGGGTTTAAAGCCCCAAGTCCTAATCAACTTACCCCTTTCATAGACTCTAGTCTCCTTTATCAAGTTTGACTAGAGACAATAGGCAAGAAAGAGATATTCGCTACCAACTCTTAAACATTAAGAGTGAGGGGTAGTTGAATCTCACATTAATACACCCTTTTTCATATTTTATAACTTACCCCAACTATCACATTCCATTATTTCATCACAACTACAACCTAAATCTAGTCACTCATGTCAAATAATAAATGCATAACAAGATAATAAATGCTACAAGACATAATGAACATAAAAGAAGACTTACAATGATTTACTATAAATAATGACTTGTCTTTACACAATGGACCAAGAATCTTGTGGAACAAAGCACTAAAGATGAATAGTAAATGTTGTCTCCACAAGACAAAACACCAGGAATATTAAAAATGTGACTAGAGTGATAGAAATCAATTTGTCAAATCACAAAACCCTAGGTGAGTATATATAGGGACCCAATTTTTGGACTATATATAATTATAAAAAGGCCACCGGATGCCACTCTGCATGTGACTAGAGTGATAAAAATCAATTTATCAAATCACAAAACCCTAGGTGAGTATATATAGGGACCCAATTTTTGGACTATACATAATTATAAAAAGGCCATCAGACGCCATTCTGCGACCGCAGAATAGGTATGCGGTCCGCAAAATAGGATTAGAGTTCGCAAAGTGGGTTTTGATTTGGACTGTCTGGAACTGTGGTCCACAAAAGTGCTCCTAGACTTCACAATCTGAGATGGATCTGAACTGGAGCAGTGGTTCGCAGACTAGATTGCAGTCCGTAGAACGGAAGTGCAAACCACAGAATGGGTCGCACTTCAAGACTCCAGGTCCTCTTCTCACCGTCTATTTCTACAGCTTTGGCTACCATTCTGCGGTTCACAATCTGGTTCTGTGGTCCGCAAAAGTGACCTTCTCAGTATTTCATTCCTTTTCAGTATTTTTGTCCATGTTTAAGCATATTTTTCATTTTTAGTGTCCCAATGCAAAAAAATCCTATAAAAATCAAAATAACATAAGAAACAACTACTACAAATACATAAAAGGACAACAATAATTCATGAAATTGATATCAAATGTATCGTAAATTCTAAGCACATCAACATGTGAGACGACAGAAATGAGCAAAACACTTAGAGGTAGCATTCAAATGTGCATGATCACTTATATGTAAGCTAAACTAAACACACAGAACCATATCATACCATTTATTAGGTAGATTACAGGTTAACATTTCAAGCAAGGCACAATATGATCAGGGTGATCATTAAGCACATGACAAATTAGCTATCTTAGCATATTACTCCTAATACTCTACTACAAGTGAAGCTAGCTATCAAACTCATATAAATAAGGCATGATTCAACACTTGTCTAGGCTTAACATGATCAACAAGTATCCATAGCTAAAAACACAATACAATACCTCCTATCATCTCTCACACTTCACTATTCCAAGCTCATATACAAACATATTTACAAATATCTTATCACATTTTTTCAATTCTGAACCTTGATTCTACTACTCATATAATCACAAAGACATATAAAACAAGCTATAAACATGTATACAGATCTCAACTATCATGAATCGTGACCTTTAAAGTAAACAAGCATCACATGTAACTATTATACTAATTACTATCTAATCTACATCATAATTTCACAAAAAAGAGACTAAACAGTACACACAGTAAGTTATATTTAACAAACTACACGATACTACACATAAATCGTAAGGAAAACACTGAGAGGGATAAACCCTTACATATGATCTATATTGAAATTGATGACATAACTACATGTGATTAATGTGAAATGTTCTTGTCTTTATTGCAATAGGTGAAATAATTGTGCGACCAACTTATAATATTGAGATTAATAGAGAACGACTTGTATTATATCATTGTTATTAGTGTTTATATCAATAATGTCGTTATCGTTTTGTTAAATATTCATTTTAATGCCAACAACGATAAGTTTCAAGAATTAATTCATCAATTTTCAAGATAATTTCGCTGTAGGTTGATTACGGAATTCGTAGTCACTTTTAATAATCTGATAAAATATCCTAGTCTATTGGCTATGTGTGACTCTATTAAGTTCTTAGTGACTAAAGTATTGAAATTTAATAGCGAATGACTTGTATTATTTCATTGATATTAGTGTTTATATCAATAATGATATTATTATTTTATTAAATATTCATCTAAATGCCAACAACGATAAGTTTCTAGAATTAATTCATCAATTTTCAAGATAATTTCATCTAAATTGTAGGTGAGATCGTAGTCGCTTCTACTAATCTGATAAAATATTATTCTGATCAATGTGTGACTCTCTTAAGTTCTAAGTGACTAAAATGTTGAGATTCATAGCGAATGACTTGTATTATTTCATTGATATTAGTGTTTATATCATTAACGACATTATTATTTTGTTAAATATTCATTTAAATGCCACCAATGATAGGTTTCAAGAATTTGTTCATCAATTTTCAAGATAATTTTGTCTAAACCGTAGGTGGAATCGTAGTCACTTCTAATAATATGATAAAATATTCTGGTATATGTGTGACTCTCTTCAGTTCTTAGTGACTAAAATGTTGAGATTAATAGAGAACAATTTGAGTTATTTCAATAATGACGTTATCATTTTGTTAATTATTCATTTAAATGCCAACAACGATAAGTTTTAGGAATTAATTCATCAAATTTTTAAATAATTCCGTCTAAACCGTAGATTGCAATGGTCTTGATAAAGTGCATTAGAATATCAAAAGAGCCTATAGAAGACACACGTTTGAAACATCTCATGAAAAGGTGCGGCTTCACGTAAAAATGTCTTTTCCGAAAAAATAGAATGATCGTTATAGTTTATTATAATAGCAATGGTCCTGATATATTGTATTATAATATTAATAGAGCATATCAAGACAATAGCACCTACTAGAATATCAATAGAGTCTATTGAAGATTATAGCAGATTATTTCTGACAGTGTCGTCTTCTTCCTTTAGACGAACAACTACTGTAATTTAATTTGAAAACCATGTCAAATCTTAAACAAATTGCTTCAAATTTCATAAATGAACTTCTTTGCTATTATGTTTTTTTTGAGATATCACCCTCGATACAAAGCTCGTTTGCGGCAATTCAAACTTTGAACAATCGTCTTCTTCAACCTTAAAAGCTGTAATAAATCGATCTAAAATCATGTGAAATCTCACTGGAATTGCTTCAAATTTCAGATATGAATTCTCCTCGATGTTCCATTTTTTTGAGGTATCACCCACTCGAAATGAAACTCATTTGCGGTAACCTACATTTTTAACTAGAGCTTCAAAGCTTTGTTAATGGTCGTCAATGGCTTCGAGTTCATGCTTCACGTTTTCAATAATCAACACCAATGACAATTACACATATAGAAATTGAAGAAATGGGAGAACTTGAGAGTAAATAAATGATTTTTGGGGAAGAAGAATATGGAAGAAGAAAGAGGGAAAGAAAGAGAGAGAAAATAATTATTTTGAAAGTTTAGAAACCTAACCCCAAAATTTTTAACAATACAAAGAAAATAAGGACCTTGTCACGTAGAAAAAAACTTGAGGGGTCATGCCACGTCAATCATCCATGTTACACAAGGCATCCCAACTACAAAGAAATGTAAGGGCACGTTTGGTATGATGTATTAAGCTGAACTGTACTGGATAAAAAAATAATACAACGTTTGGTGGGCGTTTTAAGATCGATCAGCATCTTATTTCTAAAAATAAGATCCAACTGCAATTTTTGAGACCTATCTAGCAGGTGAGTCTCCTCTGGACTGTACTAAAAATAAAAAAATACAATCCATTATATATTAATACTCTAATACCGTCTATTATATATTAATACAGTCTAGTTCAATAAATTAGTAAAGTCCAGTGCGACGTACCAAACTAACCCTAAAGGTCCAAATAAATAGGGTCCCACATCTCGAAAAAGTTGTGCATCTTTGCCGCTGACACGGCAGAAAATAAACTAAATTGGACTGTTTTTGTGGTCCAAACATAAAGAATATATAAACCAGTCAAGTACAATGTTATTAAATCAAAGAATTAATCGAAATGACCAAACGACCCTCAAAATTCTAACCAGGCATGTTGATCGTTAGGACTTAGGAGCCCAATTGAAAAAACACTAATGGAGATATGAAGTGGGTCCGACTAAGACAGAAGTGGAATTTACTCCAATATCTAATACAAAAGGTTAAAAATGTAAATGACTCATTTTTTTTGTTGTTCTGAAATTAGAAAACCTACCGTAACTGTTTTTTTTTTTTTGATGAAGGAACCGCAACCGCTACTCTTCGAAATACAAGACAGCAGAAACCCTACGACGTAACACCAAAACCACGCCACCGATTAACCACACTGACGAGCCACGATGATAGACTCAACCAAGAAGGTTTACGCAGGATCAAACTGACTCAGCCCGCGCCATCGCTACACCAACTGACTACTCATGCAGAAACCTACCCTAACTATTGATACAGTCGGAGGATTGGGCTTTCCCGCCTTTCATTAGTACTATTTCAGCCGGATCTTAATAATGTAATATGACTACAACAACATACCCAATTAAAATTCCTTACCTCTGCTGTTTCAGATAAAAAAAATCTTCCTTTTTTTGGTACCAAAACATATTCAAATGATATCAATTATTACAAGTTGGTCGGCTCGTAATAAGCACACAATCATCAAATCCATTATTCAAATTCATCACTATCATAATCAACAACACTTATTTTCACCCAACCCAACTCAACATTTCGCTTCTCTTCTCCAATCTTGCATCGCTCGAAAAGCAGTTGAGCCTGGAAAGCAGCTCCATGCACATCTATGCCATACAGGTTTAGGTTACAACATTAATTTAGCAACAAAGCTTGTTAATCTTTATTGTGTTTGTGACAAATTGTCGAATGCCCACCACCTGTTTGATAGAATTCCTAAAGGAAATATTTTTCTTTGGAATGTTTTGATTCGTGGGTATGCTTGGAATGGACCATACAAGGGTGCGATATCTCTGTATTATCAAATGATTGATTATGGGCTTGTTCCTGATAATTTTACCTTTCCGTTTGTACTTAAAGCGTGCTCGGCTTTGTCATCGATTGAAGTGGGGAAGGATGTACATGAATACGCGAAGAGAACGAAGTGGGATAAGGATGTTTTCGTGGGTGCTGCCCTTATTGACATGTATGCTAAATGTGGTTGCGTTGATAGGTCGAGGGAGGTGTTTGATAATGTTAATGAGAGGGATGTAGTTGTTTGGAATTCAATGCTTGCTGCTTACTCACAAAATGGTCACCCTGAGGATTGTTTGTCTTTATGTCGTGAAATGGCATGTGGAGGTGTTAGACCCACGGAGGCGACGCTGGTGACTGCAATTTCTGCTTCTGCTGATGTTGCAGCCCTTCGACAGGGAAGGGATCTACATGGGTATAGTTGGAGACAGGGTTTTGACTTTCAGGACAAAGTGAAGACGGCACTTGTGGATATGTATGCCAAGAGTGGGTCTGTGAAGGTTGCAAGGATCTTGTTTGAAGGACTTGAGGAGAAAAGAGTTGTTTCTTGGAATGCTATGATCACTGGATACGCAATGCATGGTCATGCTAATGCAGCACTTTGTCTGTTTAATGAGATGGTTGGCAAGGCTCAACCGGATCATATAACTTTTGTAGGGGTCTTATCGGCTTGTAATCATGGAGGTTTGTTGAGTGAAGGGAGGATGTATTTTGATTCAATGGTAAAAGATTATGGAATTGAACCAACCATTCAGCACACTACATGCATGGTTGATCTCTTAGGTCATTCTGGTCGCTTAGATGAGGCTTACGGACTTATAACGCAGATAAAAGTTATGCCAGATGCTGGTGTCTGGGGTGCATTTCTTAATTCATGCAAAATTCATGGTTATGTGGAATTTGCAGAATTGGCATTAGAGAGGTTGATTGAGCTTGAGCCTGATGATGCAGGCAATTACGTGATCCTATCAAATATTTATGCCCAAGCAGGTAGATGGGAAGGTGTTGCCAAGCTTAGAGAGCTAATGAATGAAAGAGGTGTAAAGAAAACTACTGCGTACAGTTGGATTGAAGTTAAAAACAAAGTACATACATTTCTCTCTGGGGATACATCTCATCCTATGTCTGACGAGATTTATGCCGAGCTACAGAGCTTAGGAGCACGAATGGTACAAGCTGGCTATGTCCCAAACATTACACCTGTTTTCCATGATGTGGAAGATGACGAGAAGAGCAGAATGGTATGCAGCCACAGTGAAAGGCTAGCGATTGCTTTTGGACTAATTAGTACACCCCCAGGGACAAATCTCTTGATCACCAAAAACCTCCGAGTTTGCGAGGACTGTCATGTTGCAATCAAGTTTATCTCAAAGTCAACAGAGAGAGAAATCACTATCAGAGATGTCAACCGCTATCATCATTTCAAAGATGGCATCTGTTCTTGTGGAGATTATTGGTGAAATGGGTTGAGGAATTTCAGTGTCTACTAGAGAGATGAGAAACCGATTGCTCCCTGAAAATGAATTGGCTTGTCTAACTGAGTAAAAAGGTTAGTCATGATTGTTTTGTCAAAAAGCAATAACTCCTTTTGAGCATGTTCTTGTTGTGAAAAAGGAAGCAGTTCTAATTGGTTTCAGCACAGAGATATTGGGTTTGGCCGATGTAAAGATGCAACCTTGTAAGGGCCATGCTAGGATGTTGAAGAGAACTCTGATTCATTCCTCAATTAGTCTCTGTTGCCACACCTCACTTCACGTCAAACATCATCTACTCTTGCAGCTTCAGAAATACATCTTTACATGATATAGTTAGTGGCCTTACCCTTGGTGTATCTCAGTGGTGATTTGCATTGAGAATTTCAAATTGCAGCCAGCTCGTATGCGAACACGTGTTTAATATGTTTGCTGATTCTTACATGCATTGGTACTTCTAACTGTGACCGGTGATGCATTTCTTTGTCCATAAACTCCTAAGGCTGAGTGGAAGTCAGTTTTCCATGGTCAAAACTCAAATGGCTAAAAGATCAATTCTACTATATTCTCATCCAAAGTATTCATCTCAAACAGCTGGTCATGACCGAAAGCCTATATACTTTGAATAACGTCTCCAGTCTCCGAGCAAACCACTGGCCATGTTATTTTAGCATTAGTTACTAAAACAGGTATTCCATCTATCTCAATTTGTTCATCACTATTTCTTTTTTTTCCGTCGCATAAAGATTGGTACATTTTTATACTTACAAACTTCTCACAATACTTTTCACTTTTGCCCTGTTGAGATGTTTTTTAAGGAGTTGACATGATTGGTGTGGACCGTATTTGATTTTTTACACATTGAGATTACATGTCAAATCCTCTTTATTTCTTAAACACATATGTGGTAGAAAATGGGTCTGAGGGAATACTAGTTAGTTGCCCTGAATTTGTATCATTTTGGATTCACAATCAAGAATCTTATTAGAACAAAAAAATGTTGGAAAGTTACGGAATTCTCATAGCTTGTCAAGGATCCTTAAGGATATTTCACCGGTGAAGGTATATTCCCCAGGATTCAGCAAACTCTTCTAGTATAAACTAGGAGCAGGAACAACAAAGATTAGAAAGAGAAGAAAACCTAGCACAACAGAATATAGGAGGAAGGTTTTTATTTGTATGTTATCTACCTTCCAAAAGAAAAGACTTGAATATATATATCGATAAAAAACCATCTCATAAGAATGGGTAAAGAGGCTCCAACGGTTATGAGCAGATTAATGGCAATAAAGAGGATTAATAGCTAATCATGAAGCAAAGGGTCTGTTACCATTGCAAGCCAACCATTATTTATTCAAAAGAATTAACGTATTAAAGACCCATTAAAATGATATTAAGAGAATGAACGTGACAGGAATTTGAACACTTCTTTTTGAGATACCATAAACATTTTTTCAACAGCAAATAAAAAGCTGAAAAAGGAAACCATTCATAGGTATAAAGTGGTTTGGTGACATAACCAGAAATAAACTCCTACAGATTGTTCATTGTTGATGACATTTCGTTACTAACATTAGCATTGACAAATAGTATTCACGAGTAACGAGATGCCATGAACACGATCAAATTGTAGCAATCTGGTTTACATATATCTCCACCCTTGATATTTCTGGTCACTCTTAAGTCGGTCAAAAACCTTACTGCAAATAAATCCTTGTTCATGGCATATCATCAAAGCCACAACGTAAGATCTACAAAAGTTGCACATCTTAAGAAGCATTGATGAGATGCCATGAACAAGATCTATTTGGAGTGGTTCTGAATTCTGATGAATGTTTTTAGTGTTGCTTAAGGATCTTTATATAGGCGATTTGGAAGCCCTAGCAAGAAAATACATTTAATTTAGCATTGACCGAATTGGGTATCTTATTTGAATTTAGGATTGACTAAATAATGCAAGAATGGATTCCGTTTGTTGGCATAATGTATATGGACATTAATACAACTCCATCCATTCATTTTCCAAATCTACTCCGTAGATTGCAAATTATTTATTACTAATTAACATAATCAAGTTGCTGACGAGAGTGTGAACCAGACCGGATCTAGGGTATTGGGTGTGGGTTCTTGGGAAGTGGAAACCCAATAACTTTTGCACGGACCCTGTATTTATATTGAGAAGTCCATTAAATGTATGAGAATTATTAGTTGGGAACCCAATAACAAAGCAGGATGTTGGTTCCGTGGAAGAAATGGAACCTGCTTAAGCTTTGCTGCCCTCCTCAACGAGAGTTCGATTCCACTCGGGCACATGCCTTAACTTTGTCTCACTTTTTCTTTTTAATTTGACATGTTGGAACCCATAAACTTCAAATCCTGGATCCGCCTCTGAGGAGAACGGAAGGAGGAATGGATCAAGCAAAAAAAAAGAGTAAAATGAGATGTCTGTAAGTTTGCGAATTAAAATTGGAACTAATAAAATCAAAGAAACTGGAATACTTCTTGTCAAGGAGATTATAGTGAACACCAAACTCATGAAATTAAATTCTCAAATGAGGTTTTGCTTAACTTAGATTGGTGAATGGTAAGACCAGAATATGGTTGTTTAACTTAATTGCACGTTGAGGGTCGGAGATGAAGTTGTAGATCAGGCTGTAGTTAGGAATGCTTTTTAGGATAAAATTCACCAGAGATGATAATTGTTGAAGTTGGAGTGGGGTTTTGATTCGAACCTTTTGTAATGATTCCAATATATTCAACAAAAGTAAAGAAAGAGCGAGTGTTTAAATGCTCTAATTGGATGCAATGAGGGTCTTCTCAAGAAGGAATTAGAAGATTAAACTACTAAACCATCACAAGTTTCGTATCAGCCTACGAAGGATAGATTTCGTAGATGATGAATGAGGAAATTGAAGAGAAACAAGAGAGGAAAATACGATATATGATATTCAACACACACACACACACACATATATATAGAATTAGAAGATTAATCTACTAAACCATCACAAGTTTCGTATCAGCCTACCGAAGGATAGATTTCGAAGATGATGAATGAGGAAAGTGAAGAGAAACAAGAGGAAACTACGATATATGATAGTCAACACACACACACACACACACACATATATATATATATATATATATATATATGTACATGTATATATATGTATATAGATGTATATGTACGTATATGTACATATATATGTACGTATGTATGTATATATATGTATGCGTGTGTGTATATATATATAGGGAGAGAGAGGAAAACAGAGAAGAACAGCGGGAGAATCAAGGTGAGAAAAAGAATTAAGTGAAAAATCTAGCGCCCGACGGCCTGAATGAAAAGAGAACTGATTATTGGAGTTGATGACGAGAGGGAAGCCCTCAGAGGCAGAAGGAGAAGATGATGATGAAAAGGGCTCTAATGAGGAAGAAAAGACCGTAGAAACCAAAAGAACTGATTCTTGATTTCGAAAATAAAATTGTGAGAGTTCTTAAGACATTGTTGATGTCCTATGGGGAAGTGGAAGAATTGTTACAAATTGTACTTCAAATTGGATGGGGAGGCACATCTACAACGCTTCAAAAATCGTTGTACCATAAATATGCAAGCGATAACTATTTGGTTAGGTCCTTGGATTGCTTGCTTGTAACATATCTGAGATATGTTTGTAGGCACTTATTGATCCTACCAATCTGCCCACCAGATTAGCAGTAGAATGATATGCTGCGTCTATGCTTATAAAGCAGTGAGCTCCCTCCAGAATAAGCTTAAGAAATCTTTATCAGGTACTATATTAGAGGGATTTGTGCCAAGATAGTCTCCGATCACAAGGGGTGTCCACAAAAATATGTAATGCTCTCTAAATGACAGACTTTATAAATCTATTCTAATTTCAGGGTAAGATCAGGTTTGGAGGCTGATTTTTCTCCTCCTTTATTATTTACTCTGAAAGCAGAACTCTGGGAATTCAGCCAATCTCCTTAATCCTTAATCTTTACAATCTTGCTTCTCTTGAAGTTTTTCGTTCTTTTTGCATTTTGAGCAGATTTTCATCATCCAAAGACTGTCGAAGATATCTACAAAGCAGTTACCCCTACTTCCCAGTACTCCAAGGTTTCCTTTTCATTATCTTTTGGAACAACTTCTAACATATGACAAGAAAAATAGTTGTTGGCAAATGTCTTCTTTCACTTACGTTCAGAGCTATTTATGACCATATAACTATCTAGACTAGTAGTCTAGCATTACAAAAACAGGAAAACATTTCTCAAGACATCTAAAGCACAATTTATTCTCCTGTGCTGTAATAGTTCTTAGTTGTGTTTCATAGACAACGTTTTTTTGCAACAGTGTTTATACATTATTATATGTAAACGGTGTATCTACCTTGTATAAAAGTGTATAACATGTCGCTAGCTACAAAGACGAACTTCTTCTGCGGTTTTCAGTTGCAATCCTTCTTCAAGACCAGTCCAAATCTCCACTAAATGACATCAAATTTTGTAGACAACCTCGCTAAACTATTTCCATCAAGTCTAAAGTCTAAACAACACCCACTTCAAATTTCTTACAAAAATCAGATTCAAAATTCAAACCCAACTCTTTTAGCTTGTTCAACAATAGTGGTTACCTTTTAATATGATTTTCACCACCCAAATCTTATAAAACCAGTACTCTAACCACGATTTAAGCTCTAAACAAAACTACAATTGAGTTTGTCAACTAACTATCAATATGACTCACAATTTTCAGATTCAACTTTAAAGATATACAACAACAACAACATACTCAATGAAGTCCCACAACGTGGGGTCTGGAAAGGGTAGAGTGTAAACAGAATTTACCTCTACCTTGGTAAGTAGAGAGACTATTTCCGAAAGACCATCGGCTCAAGACAAAGCATAGGCACAAACAAAGCAAGAGAAACAGTCAGAACCCGACAAGAAATTTAAAGCAGCATGAAATGAGAGTAACAAAGTGAATAAGCCATGATAAAGCATTCTGGGAAAAAAAGAAACAGTATCTAACGCAGGTAAATAGAATAAACAAAGTACACAAACGAACATACAACAGCAAAAATCGAAGGACAGAGGGCTATAAAACAGTGTTGCGCCTACCAGTATGATAGACTAAGCAGGGCTACCATAATAACACTACAACTACCAGCATGTAAGCGTAAGTATGACTACGCTAAAAAAATTACTAGCTTAATCCGTGTCCTCCACAATCTCATATCTAAGGTCACATCCTCAGTAAGTTGCACTTGCGCCATATCCCGTCTAATCACCTCTCCCCAATATTTCTTCGGCCTACCTTTACCCTTTCTGAACCCGTCCATAGCCAACCTCTCACACCTCCGCACTGTGGCATTTGTGCCTCTCTTTTGCACATGCCCAAACCATCAACTTTGCTTCCCACGTCTTATCCTCCACCGAGGTCACTCACACTCTGTCCCGTATATCATCATTACTAATTATATCCCTCGTATTCCCACACATCCATCTCATCATCCTCATCTCCGCAACTTTCATCTTTTGGATGTGCTAAGTCTTGACTAGCCAACACTTTGCCCCATACAACATAGTCGGTCTAACCACCACCTTATAGAACTTGCCTTGAGTTACGGTGACACTTTTATTGCCTGAGACTCGGATCGCGAGCCTCATTTCATCCAATTGCACCAATACGATGTGTGACATCGTCATCAATCTCTCTATTCCCTTGGATAATAGACCCGAGATACTTGAAGCTTTCTTTCTTTGGAATGACCCGAGTACCAAGCCTCATTTCTACACCTGTCTCAAGGTCGCTCCTGTTATTAAATTTGCATTCCAAGTATTCTGTATTGGTCCTACTCAGTCTGAACTCTTTAGAATTCAGAGTCTGTCTCCAAGCTTCCAACTTAGCGTTCACCCCGCTGCGAGTCTCATCAATAAGGACTATGTCATCTGCGAATAAAATACACCATGACACATCCCTTTGAATTTGTCCCGTCAGTCCATCCATCACCAAGACAAATAAGAATAGGCTAAGAGCTGATCCCTGGTGTAGCCCCATCTTCACTGAAAAGTGCTCTGAGTCCCCTTCTACTATCTGTACCCTGGTCTTGGCTCCATCATACATATCCTTAATCGCCCTAGGGTACGCCACATGTACACATCTTACTTCCAAACATCTCCATAGAACTGCTCTAGAGAATTTGTCGTATGCCTTCTCGAAGTCGATGAAAACTATATGTAAGTCTCTTCCTCTCCCTACACTGCTCCACCAACCTCCTAATAAGATGAATGACTTCTGTAGTCGAATGCCTCGGCATGAATCTAAATCGATTCTTGAAAATAGACACGCCTCTTCTCACCCTCATCTCCACGACTCTTTCCCAAACTTTCATAGTGTGGCTTAACAGCTTGATACCTCTATAGTTGTTGCAACTCTGGATGTCACCTTTGTTCTTGTACAAAGGAATCATTGTACTCCACCTCCATTCTTCGAGCATTCTTGCCGTCTTAAAAAGACATTAAACAACTCTGCCATCCACTCCAAACCTGCTCTGCCTGCGTTCTTCCAAAATTGAACTGAGATCTCATCAGGCCCGGTCGTTCGTCCCCTGCGCATCCTGCGAATAACACCCTTAACCTCCTCAACCTTAATACTCCTACAATATTCAAAATCCCGGTACCTTCCGGATTACTCCAGATCTCTCAGCACAATATCTCTATCTCCTTCATTCAAGAGGTTACTGAAGTAAGATCGCCACTCCGTCATACGCTGGCGTCCTCGCGGTACTATTCAAGAGGTTCTTGAAGTAAATCGCCACTCCGTCTAATCTGCGCGTCCTCGCGATGCTTTGCCGTCCTTGTTCTTTATGCACCTCACGTGATCCAAGTCACGAGTCCTCATCTCCCTCGCCTTGGCTAGTTTGTACAACTTCTTATCCCCGTCTTTTCCTCTAATTCCACATACATGCGTTCAAAAGCCGCCGTAACCGCTAGCTTTGTCTCCTTCCTCACCATCTTATATAATTCCCTATTTGTCCACTTCTCCACCTCATCCTTGATTTCTACCAATTTCGCATACGCCACTTTTTTGCTTCCACCTTTTGAACTTTACCATTCCATATGTCCCCTCGATGCCTACCACGACTACCCCCTTAATGCAACTGACCGTCCTATCTCACATACCGGTCGCATCCCCACTATTCCCTCAAGCCCCCTGACCATCAGCCTCTCCTATCTCCTTTGCACTAGCCATGGTCAAACTCCCCCATTTGATTCTTAGCATGTCATCCACAAGCCTCCTCTTCTCCATTTTGATCTCCAAATCCATCACCAAAATCTTATGTCGGGTTGTAAGATACTCACTCGGAATAACCTTGCAGTTCAACTTTCAAGCTATGAACTCAAAAAATCTCAATAATGGAGATTCCACAATTTGCTCCTCCTAATCAGAATCGAGTGCAAAAACAGGAGATGCTGAAATTCAAGTGAAAGAGGAGCACAGGAGAGTATCCTGCTTTCTTACTGCTGGTTGAGTTCATGGGTGAATTATTTTTATCAAACTATACACAATATGGTCTATTTTGGGTAAGGACTAAAAGACGTGGCCCTTTTTGGTATAAACTTGGGCAAGGTGAGGCCAGAGCGTGAAAATCTCTAAAAAAAGAAAAAGAGGAGGGGGTGGTGGTTCTAGATAAAACTGGCTTGTGGACACTTGACTAGGACCAAAATTGGCTCAACTTACTTTGCGAGGTGTAACATCATCAATGACTGGTATGGTAGGCATAGATTGTAGAATTTGACTAATTTATCCTAATGATGTAAATAATTTTATTCCACTAGTGTAATTTAACGTGTGGTAGCAAGTCTTACATTCTATAATTCTAGGTAACTAGTTCATTTATTATGGACAATTACATGTAGTTATTTTTAAAGCCTCCTCAGACATATGCCCCGCCCCCTAGGCATTGCAGATGTAGGTGCTAATTATTTACCGTATCTTTTATTTTATTGATCTAACAATGAGAAAAATCTTAGTGTAGACGTGTTGGTATAGGTGCACAAGGATTCATTACACAGAAGGCAAGATTCATTGTAGCGTTGGAAAATCAAATTGACTCGTATAGAGTTGGTAGTTAAAATATTTCTGCTGATGTTAAAAACAATATTTCCGTGTCCAACCCTGCTCTCATAGACTCATCTGATTCTATATATTTAGGATTAACGGAATCAGTTTAAGACTCTGCATTGTGACTAACAACTTTAACTCCAATAAATGGCTACTCAAGAATCAAACTCCAATATCATAAACTCTTGCAAGTCAACATCATCCGAGGATGCTACGATAAATGACCTGCCAAGTCCTCTATGTTGGGATGCCTTGGAGATTCGGAAATGGCAAGGCTTCTGGTTCGAGCCTGGGCTTATCAAAGGTGCCACGAGATTCAGTCCTCTTTCCAAGGTAAAAAGGACGACGTTCCTTTAGCATCAGCTCCAAAAACAGGTACTACATGGCTCAAAGCCCTTTGTCTATGCATCTTGCACCAGAACCATGACATTACTGAAAGTGAAAATATCCTAACCAAAGTCAATCCCCAGTTTCAGGTTCAGACCATAGAATGCTCTATTTCTTCCACGAAAGCACCTCCTGATCTGTCTACTATGCCATCTCCAAGGCTGTTTCATACCCATCTGCCTTACAGTGTTCTTCCGGATTCTGTAAAGAATTCCACTTGCAAGATTGTATGCATAGCCCGAAATCCAAAGGACACACTGGTTTCTTTTTGGCACTTTTTCAACTCTATTTTCAAACCAAATCAAGAACCCTATCCGCTGGAAAGGGTAGTTGAAGAATTCTGCACAGGTGTTCACCAATACGGGTCGTATTTTGAAAATGTGTTGGGATATTGGTTGGAAAGTCAGAAGAGGCCGGAGAATATACTATTCCTCAAGTATGAAGAGATGATAAAGGATCCTAAAGAGCTGGTGAGAAAATTGGCTTCATTTCTTGGAAAGCCATTTGAGAAGGAAGATGTGGAGAAAGTGGTGTGGAGGTGCAACTTGGAGAGACTGAGGAACTTGGAAGTGAACAAGATGTAAGGTTTTGTCGGATTCGTACACGCAGCGCAATTTGAAAATTATGTTTCAAACCCGACGGACGTTCAAACTGATGGATGATTATATAATGAAACATATAGGGAAACTGTAATGCTTCGAAAGAACACTTACAATTTCCAAATCCGGAATCTTCTTCTTCAAGTGTAAGCCGAGGGTGAGCACGCAACCGTTCCTCGATTTGTAAGTCAAGACTCCAATGTAATACTCTTTCGGAAAGCTAGAAAATCCGACAGAGTTTTAGCAGAGAATAATTCTTGTGAATTGAGTGTATTAAAATAATGATTGAACCCTCTTTATAGCTGAAAAAATCAGCTAGGATTTTCAAGTGGGCTAGGCCCAGAAATTGAGGCAGAGTGGGTCGTCTAGACACGAGCGCCGCGGCCCTTGGTCATTTGAGCCGCGACCCTAGTCGGTACCGCGCTTGGTCATTTGACCACTAGTCGGTAGCGACCCAGTCATTTGGAGCGACCACTAGTACAATTCTGCCTCATTTTTATTTTATTAAATCCGAAATACCATCTCAATTTAATTAAATAATCATTATTTATTCTAATGTCTCGATCATAAACCGAACATTTATATTCTCTCTGATTACATCCTTGAATCGACAAAACAATTTACTTAGTGTTACCCTACATGCCTTCACATATCGACACTAATAACATTAGAATCTACACGGAACTCCTAGACGGCGCCGAAAGACGAACTCAATATGTGAAGTATAGTTACACGAAACTTGTGAACTGAACCTCTATGTGGGTAGATAAAATTCTTTTATTCACGACACACTCGATCAAGCTTAGAATCTGCCAAGTGTCTATCCAAATGACTTGATCATTATATCTCATCTATATTAGCTGACAACAAGACCATATCAAAGATATGTCTACTGCATTGGCCAATGACTTAGTCAACCTAATACCATATGAGAATATGAGTGTTCTCTCGAAGATACATTCGAGGAATGAATTCTAATCTTGGCTCAACTACCACATTTAATCTACGTCGCAATATACCCAATACAAGTCGCGTCTCAACCTATAAGACATTTGAGCTTAGGACATGATCAAAGTATATTACTCTGTAAACAAGGCGCGTATCGACCTCAAGTCTAAGGACTTTTATCTCCCACACACTGATGACACTTTAAACATATATAACAAACAATAACATCAGCAGGGTATACCAATACTTCTACAAGTATTCATGTGTTCATCACGAGTTGCCATAACTCGTAGCAGGTGATACATACTACATCCCTAAGGATATGATGCATATCACATGTCGACATATCACATATCATCGATATCCCATTCTCGATGATCATTAGTCGAGAAAATTGAAGTGTTACATTATACTATTAATCTCTTACATTATTAATAACCACGTATCCTTTAGGGATGCAATTATAGAATATTACAGACAATCAATAAATAATTCAATAACTGCAAATGTCATAATATTAATCTCCATTAATATAAATATGAATGTGTATAAAGTACATTTGTTCTAATACAGATTGTCTCTAGGACATAAATATACTTTCAATCTCCCACTTGGCCTAGAGTCAATCACCAACATATCTAAATACTCATGTTCTCAAAATGACCATTATGCTTAACCAAGCTTAATGATTTAGTAAATGAGTCTGCTAGATTATTGTCTGTGGGAACATAATCTAATCTAATATCTTCAGTTTCCACTATCTCTCTAAGTATGTGGTACTTCCTTGGTACATGCTTGTTTCTGTTTGTTGATCTTGGTTCCTTTGCCTGTGCAATTGCACCAGTGTTGTCACAATAAATGGTTATTGGACAACTAGCACTCGGAACAACCCCTAGTTCGTTCAGGAACTCAGAAATCGCGACAACTTCTTTACCAGCTTCCGATCTAGCAATGTACTCTGCTTCAGTAGTCGAATCAGCAGTTGTAGCTTGTTTGGAACTCTTCCAACTCACTGCTCCACCATTGAAAATGAACGTGTTACCAGACTGAGATTTGAAGTCATCAACATCTGTCTGGAAGCTAGTATCAGTGTATCCAGTAACAACTAGCTTATCATCTCCACCATAGACCAAGAAGTAATCTTTAGTACGTCTGAGATACTTAAGAATACTTTTGACTGCCTTCCAGTGTTCTCACGAGGATTCTGCTGGAACTTGCAAGTCATACTAAGTGCAAAGTCCATATTTGGCCTAGTACAAGTCATGACATACATGATTGATCCTATAGCTGAAGCATATGAGATCCTCTTCATGCGCTCATGTTCTACAACACTAGAAGGGCAATCCTTCTTAGATAACTTGATGCCTTGACCCATAGGAAGATCGCCTTTCTTGGAATTTTCAATGGAAAACGTCTAAGCACTTTGTCTATGTAGACCCACTGTGATAACCCCAACAATCTATTAGGTCTATCTCTATAGATCCTAATTCCAGAATGTTGCAGGCTTCACCTAAGTCCTTCATCATGAAGGTATTTGACAACCACTCCTTGACTGACTGTATGAGAGTCTTATTGTCTCCCATTATCAATATGTCATCAACATATATAACAATGTAGACAATACCCTCGTCCTTGTGTTTTCTATAAATACAAGGATCTTCTTTGCTTCTGACGAAATCAAATGACTTGATAGCCTTGTCAAAACAAATGTTCCAACTCCTAGAGGCTTGCTTAAGTCCATAAATGGACTTTTGTAGTTTGCACACAATATTTGGTTTGAACTCGGATAAAAAACCATCGGGTTGTTTCATATACACTTCCTCAATTAGATTATCATTGAAGAATGCAGTTTTGACGTCAATCTACCAAATGTCATAGTCATAATGTGCAGTTATCGCAAGCAAAATCCAAATAGACTTTAGCAACATGTGAAAATGTTTCGTCATAATCGACACCAGGCCGCTGATTATAACCTTTAGCCATCAATCTAGTTTTATAAGTCTGAACCTTGCCAAATGCATCAGTCTTCTTCTTGAAGACCCATTTGCATCCTATGAGTTTAACTCCATTTGGCAAATCAATCAAGTTCCATACTTGATTGACATACATAAATTCCATTTCGGATTTCATGGCTTCTTGCCATATCTTCAAATCAATGTCCACCATTGCTTCGTTGTAGGTTGTAGGCTCATCATCATCTGGAATATCTATTTCACTATGTGTTTCCACAAGTAGATTTAGTCTTTCTAGAGGATGACGAGTTCTTACAGACCCACATAATTGATTGTTTTGCAGTTCAGTTCTAGGTATGTTCTAATTGTGAGAAAGTTCTTGTGTGTTGGCTGATCTACCAACATGAGAGCTTTCAGAAATATCATTTTCATGTTTTTCCTGAATGGGAGGAGGTGCAATCACTGCACTTGCTCCAAAGGTCTGTGTAGGAGGATCTTGCATTTCTGCATCATTCCTCATAGCATTCCCACTGCCCGAAGGGCGTACTCTGAGTACCCAATCTTCGCCAAAAGCTCCCACTGAACTCTTGCCTTGGTTACTCGGCAAGGGTTCAACCTCTATGTTATCTTGTGGTTCTTGAATTTCTTCAAGTTCTATCTCTGTGCATCTCTTTTCCTTGTAGAAATATTCTTCTTCAAGGAAAGTTGTGTTCCTAGAAACAATGATTTTATGTTGGCTAGGAAGATAGAAGTAGTATCCCTTAGTTTCTTTTGGATACCCAACGAAGTAACATTTCTCACTCTTGGATTCCAACTTATCAGTGAGTATCTTCTTGAAATTTGCAGGGCACCCCCAGGGCCTCACATGTCTAAGAGCTGACTTCTTGCCACACCATATCTCATATGACATCTTTTCAACTGATTTGGAAGGAACCCTATTTAGAACATATATCGAGGTTTGTATATCATATCCCCAAAGATATGTTGGTAAAGCTGAAAAGCTCATCATGGATCGAACCATATCAAGTAGGGTTCGGTTTCTCCTCTCGACAACACCATTCATTTGTAGTGTTCCAGGAGGTGTCCATTCTGAATGAACTCCATGTAGCTTCAAGTAATCTAGAAAGTTTTTACTTAAGTATTCACCCCCTCGATCAAATCGAAGAGTCTTGATACTCTTTGCGAGTTGTTTCTCCACTTCACACTTGTACTCCTTGAACTTTTCGAAAGCCTCGGATTTATGTTTCATAAGATACACATATCCATACCTTGTCAAATCGTCTGTAAAAGTGATGAAGTAAGAGAAACCTCCTCTATCTTGAGTCGAAAATGGTCCACATACGTCAATATGTACCAACTCAAGCACATCCTTGACTCGTATTCCCTTTCCAGAAAAAGGCTAATTGGTCATCTTACCTTTGAAACAGGATTCACGGTTACCATAAGATTCTAAGTCAAATGGTTCGAGGTAGTTAAGTTTCCTCAACCGTTCTATCCTTGTTTGATTGATATGACCAAGTCTACAATGCCACAGGTAGGTAGAATTTCTTTTACTTATTTTAGCTCGTTTGTTTTGTACATTGAATTGTTTTCTTTATTTCAATGAAGACATACCTTATCCACTAGAGGTAGAAGCATCTGGTGCTTTTCCTCCTAGTGCAGTGCAGTCTTTTCTTCCAATGCCTCTTCCTATTACAGTTGAGGCATACATTCTTGGCCGGAATCACCTTTTCTTCTTCACACCTCCCTTATGCTTCATAGATGAGGGTGCAGCGACTGCCTTGCCCTTCTTCTTCTGTCATTCCTTACCTTTCGGCTTGGGCCGACTAGAGGAGCTCATCATGATCACAACTTTGCTCTGGAGGTTGAAAATTCAAAGGTCTTTAGCATGTCATGTAGCTCCGGCAGACTCGCCTTTATTCCATTCATATTGTAGTATACAATAAAATTCTCGAACGAACGAGGGAGAAAGTTTAGGATAAGGGTGGAAGCGACGTTATTCTGCAGCCTTATACCAATCGAGGCCAGCCTTTCTATTAGTCCTATCATCTTCAACACATGCTGAGACACTTGTCTCCCTTCACTTTACTTACACTTGAAAAGTTTTTATCAACAACTCATATTCCATAGTTTGGGACTGAGAGTCATAGAGTCTCTTCAAGTGTTCGATCATTTCGTTAGGGACCATGTTCTCATGCTGTATCTGTAGTTCCACTAACATGGAAGACAATATGATGCATCGTGCTAAAGTGGCGTCATCTAGGTTCTTATGGTAGGTTACCTTATCAAATGTGACATATTCTGCAGAATCCTCGGCAAGGTATGGGGACTACATTGTCCAACACATATTCAATTCTTTCTTGCCTTAGGACAATTCTTAGATTTCCTTAGCTAGTCTAGATAGTTTGGTCTGGTGAGTTTGTTCATTTTCAATAATAGACTCGACATTCTGAAGATTTGAAGAATTTGATAGACGGAAAAATACAATCAAAATTTATTTTCCCTTTTATACACATTCGTTTTAAACTAATTTAACATGACATTTTGTTTAATTAGCTCCCACTATTTTAGCATACTTCTACGGCCCCAAGGTAGAATACAGACCTAAAACATTTTAAGGTCATAATGGACCAAGATCCAAACCTATACTATATCCGCGTTTGCTTTGGCTGATAACTTCAATAGCACATTTTGGTAGGTCTTAAACCAATTGCAAAGCTTATTTACAACTCTTGGTTGATTAAATAATTCATTTTTAATCATGCGTCCTTAGATTAGTCCGACACTTTGGCGCCAAAATTTGTCTAAGCAAGTCAATCCCATTACACGACTGCGTTTATGTATCTAAGTAAACTTGACCTTTGTGACCGAAAAGGATTTTGCAGTCTAACAATTATAATGGACGACACGTTTTAATTTTAGACTTGTATTCAATGTTTGGGGAACATTTTTCAGTTTTCAGGGATTTCAATCAAGATCAACATATATGTCATATTTCATACAACATCCTATCATGCAATTTCTAAAATGCATTTAGATGGGAAACAATCAACTCAATATACATGATATAAGATTATTTTAATCAACTACTGGGCATCGCCTACCCAGACAATTATAACGGTCATTATGCAAATCAATTACTGGGCGCCGCCTATCCAGACAATAATAGCGGACACTATGCTAATAATTATATGCTTGCATTTAAAACACTTAACATATACATATATTATTCAATAATATACAATTAATGATAATCATGAGTCTATTTGTCTAAACTCTAAACTCTATGTCTATACCAAACAGTCCCTAAATATTTTTTGATTTTCAGGAAATTCTGTAAACTTTCAAAATTTACAATTTAGTCCCTCTAGAATTTAAATTCATTTTGAACCCTATTAAATTCAGAAAATCCAATTTTAATTTTCAGAAAATATATTCAAGTTTTAGGGATCTGTCTACAATTTCCAAAATTAAAAAAAAATTGATTTTCAGAAACTTTATTTAATTACAGAATTGTCCGAAAAGACCAAATATGTTTAATTAAAAGTTTTAACTTGCAGATTCTGAAACCCTTTTAAACTTCAGAATATGAATCAACTTTCAGTTTCTGATTCTAATTTTTTTAAAACACCGTCGGCGCCGCGATGCCTCAGAGGCAGGAATAAAAAAAATTGTTTAAAGCTTCGGGATGAACAGCGCCGCGACGCTCCAGAACGGAGCCGCGACGCTTCTGAAAAACCCAGGAAGCGCCGCGGTGCCGCCACAAAAACCTTAGCAGGCGTCGCGGCGCGTCTGCCCCAAAAACGCAAAACACTACAACGCAAAATATCCTGTGTTATTTACTTACTGCTTTAGCTAAGGGAACAATTAGAGAACCTGGTTCCCTGCACTATTTGGTAGACTCATATATTATATCATTTAGTATTAGAACAGGTTCTTTCTAAAAGGTTACACCCAGAAATGATCTTTCTCATGGCTGCTCCACCAAACTTAGAAGAAGGACAATCGATCACAAGACCATCAAGATTCAATGGAAAGTACTATGGGTAGTGGAAGACAAGAACATATGATTTCATCATGGCTGAGGATTTTGAACTATGGGACATTATGTGTGATGGTCCCTATGTTCCATGAACACAGATCTGAAAGGTGTTCCAACGACAAAAAAGTCAAGAAAAGAGTACAATGATGATGACAAAAAGGCAGTAGAGAAGAACTCAAGGCAAAGAAGATCCTTGTGTGTGAAAATGATCCAGATGAATACAATCACATCTTAGCATGTCTTACTGCAAAAGAGATCTGGGAAGCTCTCCTGCTCACGAGGGAATAAGTCAAGTGAAGCAGTCCAAAATAGACATGATCACTACTGAATATGACCCCTTTAAGATGAAGCTCTCCAGACTTCTCACGAGGGAATAAGTCAAGTGAAGCAGTCCAAAATAGACATGCTCACTACTAAATATGAACCCTTTAAGATGAAGGAGGATGAGTCCATTCTGCAAACTAGGTTCACCTCCATTATCAATGGACTCCACTTTATCGGTGAAGTCATTAAAACCAACAGGCTCATTCGCAAGCTTCTTAGTATTCTGCCCACTTCCTGGAAAAGTAAAGTTAATGTTATCTCGGATAGGGTTGTTCATAATAATTCGATCCGCGATCTGGTCGATCCGATCCGAAAAATTGGATATCCAATCCGCTTTTTTGAGTTTCGGATATTTCGGATCGGATATCCGAAAAAAATCGGATCGGATACGGATCACAATTTCTTTAATTTCGGATACCCGAAAAATCCGAAAATCAATTACTTTTTATTGGGTTGCCTGCTTCAGTGCTTCAGAACTTCAGATAGTAATTTTCAGCCACAATGAGGTAATTTTTCACCTCTTTATGTTTTTATGACAAAGATCACAACTCTTAGTATTTGAGAAGAAGAAAAAAAACTACAGAGATATGTTGTTCATTGTTCCAGTGAGTCAAATGGAATTTGTTAAGGATACCTATTTTTTCTGCAATTTATGTATATTAACTAAACCTTATTTGTTTTTCTAAGATAAACATGATATAATGTACAAGAAAGCGAACAAAAAAAAGGCTGACTCCAATAAGGTGAAAAAATGACTCGGCAATAAAAAAAATTGTGTACCATTTGGGATATCATTCAGCTGTGTACCTTGACCCTGCATTACACCAGAATATCAACAATTCTATTATTTTCTAGTTTGGAAGGTCCTTCCTTTATTGAGTTAGAAGCATAATTGATCAAATATAATTAGTTAAAAGGCTTGCCTGCTGCCTCTGATTAATAAGTAGTTAGTTACTAACATAAAGAGGAAGAGCAAACAAACTATTCCTTAATGAAGCATAATTTTTTAGCTAGATTGGACATTGCAATTATAAAATTCTACTTTCCATTTTGGAGTTTTACTATTGCAACTATTAGTTGATAAGCATATATAAGAAGTTGATTCTCTCATAGATAAAACTTGAATACGATTTTTAGTAATCTGCTTAGTTCTCTTAAGCATGAGTTGTACTAGCAGCTTAATCTTTTATGAAAAAGACTTGTTACTTTTAATCATTTGTTCAGTTACTCATTTTGGCTTTTGCACCTATAATTTTGGATATCCGGTTATCCGATCCGAAAATTTCGGATATTCAAAAATCGGATCGGATTCGAATCATAATTTTACCGATCCGAAATTTTCAGATATCCGAAATTTCGGATCGGATAATACGAAATGAACAATCCTAATCTCGGAAGCTAAGGACTCATTGATGAGCTTATTGAAAATCTCAAAATTTATGAGTTGAAAAGACAAAAAGATGATGAGAGAAGAGATCCAAAGAGAGAAAAGAGCCTAATTCTCAAGGCTGACGAGACTGACTCAAGTGGTGATTGAGTCAGATATGGCTTACCTCACTCGAAGATTTCAGAAGATGGTTAGGAAAAATGATGGGTTCCCAAAGAAAGGAAGCACAAACAAGAATCCCAGAGAAAATGAATGATGTCATAAGTGCGGAAAGCTTGGATATTTCATCAAAGAATGTCCTCTTCCTTTATGAAACCAGGTTCCTGACAAATTAAGAAGAATAGATGCAGCTGATAACGTGGTGAAACAAGCTCTGGCTGCTTGGGGAGATTCGTCCAGTAAATCTGTAAATGAAGGTGATCAAGAAGATACATCCATGATGGCCATTGATGATGGATCTTCAACATATGAGTCAACATACTACTGAGGCTCGAACTGACATATCTACGAACATTTTGGTGCAAATGCTTTGTCCTCAACAATGGTAGGGAGACTTTGGAAATTTTGATGCTAGAAGTGATGATGGTATCTTTTTTGGATACTCATCATACAACAAGGCATACAAAGTGTTCCACAAAAGAACATAACGTGTTGAAGAAAGTGTGCACGTGATTTTTAATGGGTCAAATATGCTTGGTGACAAAGGCAAGCAAGATAATGAAGCTGAAAATGGAGAGTTATCAAAGGTTCCTGACGAGGCCGTTGAAATATCAAATGAAAAAACTGATATGATGAGTCAGGTCAAGGAAAATGATGATGCAAAATCTCCAGGAAGCGCGCAGGGACCTGGTGCCTCAAGTATTTCTCATGAAGCTGAACAATAGGTCACTGAAGTTATATCAGGTACTCTTGGGTATGGTCAAATCAATAAATGAAGATCTGACAAATATTGAAGAGAAGTATAGAGTACAGTCTGGGGAATCTGGTGCATCAAATTCTCAAAGCAATGATCAATCTGAGGTACAAGTATCAAATTGAAAATACAAGGGATTTCATCCATTGTAAAATGTGATTACTCTTTTAGAGTCTGGTATTCAAACCAGATCCAAGGTGAGAAACATATTTTCCTGCTCCACGTTCCTATCTCAAATTGAGCCTAAAAATATCAAAGAAGCCCCGAAAGATGCTGATTAGATTGCAGCCATGCAAAAAGGGCTTCATCAGTTTGAAAGGAACAAGGTATGCCACCTGGTGTGTACGTCTTCCAACAGAACCATCATAGGGACCAGGTGGATATTTCGCAAAAACTTGATGAATTTGGGAACACTATCAGAAATAAATCAAGACTTATAGTTCAGGGATACAATCAAGAAGAAGAAATTGATTATGATGAGACCTTTGCTCCAGTTGCTAGAATGGAGGCAATCAGAATACTCATTGCCTTTGCATCTCATATGGAATTCAAATTATTCCAGAAGTAAAGAGTGCATTTTCAAATGGTTAGTTGAAGGAAGAGGTCTTTATCAAGCAACCTCCGGGATTTGGAGATCATGAGCATTCTGAGCATGTCTACAAGCTTGATAAGGCCTTGTATGGCTTGAAGTAGACTCTTAGGGCCTGATATGAGAAGTTGTCAAAATTTCTTCTTGAAAATGTCTTCAAAAGGGGAAAATTTGTTTTTTTGAAGAAAAGAGGGAGCCTGATTTGCTTGTCTGGAATAACTTCCCTACAGAACGGAATTCAAGGTCAAAGATAAATTCAATCTTATTAATTAAGATTCTTTTGATCTTACTCCTAAATATAGAATATAGAATCGAATATTTCATAACCCGCTGATCGTCTAGGTATATGTTGATGATATCGTCACAAATGATTCTCTGTGTGAGGATTTTGCAAAGCTCATGGAAAGTGAGTTTGAAATGAGTATGATGAATGACACTTGTGAACAGTAGTACTCTGTGTCAACATGAAGCCAAATCGTAACGTGATTATGAATTTATGATTAATTATATCACAAGTTTCTTCAACTTTTATACAATGATATCTTCTATTGATTTCTTTCTTCAATTGAAAGATATGTACAGATGCATGCATTCTAATATGTAGACTCCAGGCAGTACTGTTTTCTTCCTTCTAATTTTTAATATTATTTCTTTGGAAGTCATGATTTGTTGAAAAGTCTCCAAAGGAAGTTCATTAATAATAGCATATATAGAAAATTAATACTTCCTACATCTCAATTTGGTCGAAGGTTGATCAATTTTTAGAGTCAAACAACTTAATCTTTGACTGAATTTGAAATATAGATTCTTCAAATATTTTATAATAAAATTTACATATTTAAAAACTGCATAGAAGGTATTAAAAGTCTGCCTAATTAATAATTAACAATATACAAAAATAGTTGAAAAAATTCATAAAGAAAAAATTATTTTAACTTTTTAAATTGATCGACCTTCAAATAAATTGAGACTATAAGTAAATGTCATAAACAAAGGAGTGATACAATGTCATGAATTATGAGTCGTACGTTTTGACTCTTGACTCAACTGTCTCCATTTCCTCCCTTGCTGACCACACTGGTATATGCGGGCTACGTGTACTATTAAATAAACGGGTTTCAATTTATATGATATTTTTCATTTTTAAAAATTAATTTGATTATATTTTGAGATTAAATTAAATTAGATTAATTTAATTTTTTAAAATTAAAATTTATAAATTTTAAAACTACATAAAAAGTAATATAAGTTGTAAATTTGCAACTTTTCTCATATAAATTTGGTGAAAAATACATTTTAAAATATTAGTCAAAATTTATATCGTTTGAATCTCGAGAAACAAAAAGTATAACATATTAAGAGAGATGAAGTATCATATTTTCAAAGGAATTTAAAAGAAAAACAAAAATAAACTATGAGAGGCCCCCAGTGTTCCCCTTGTACAACGTACCACATATATTCTGGACTCTGGAGTCAGCTTCTTCTGCTAACTTACGATTTTTCCTCTTTTCTTCCTAGTGTATTGATTAGTCTTACTTGTAACCTTTTGTTAAAGTCCACATTTCCAGTTATTTAAAAAAGGTGAATATAAGAAGGATTCAAAATTAAATTTGATGAGTTCAATAGTTATTTTGTTTTATTATATTTATGAAATTATATGTTCAACACTTAATATTCAGTTGGACCCGTTAATTAAAACTAGGTCGCAAACACCTCTATGAATGTTACTCCCTCTCATAGGCGGAATATGAATATTTATTAAAAGAAATCAAAATATAAAAAAATAAACACATAAAGAAGTCAAAAGAATTCAACATATAATATATTATTGAGCTGAGTTGAAATTATGTTTTGATGATTAACAAATATTATAAAAGAATCACGTCCTTAACAGGTCTCATGAAGGAACTGGTTATGTTGACAATTGAATTGCAGAAGTATTATGTAGACATTGAAGAACAAGTCCATTAGTGCACCACCACTGCTGATCAAAAGGCGTGAACTAGATTACAAGTGCAAGAAGGATTCTTGAGGAATTGGGTATACGCTATAAATGCATGGAACAAGAAATACGAATTCATGAAAATATTACTACACTTGCATATATGGAAAGAACATTGAAAATAGAAGAAAATTGTGTGAAAGGTACTATAGTCCTTAAAATTGCTCGAGTTTAGTGAAGTTGTTTGGGGCAAATCCTATTAAGCTAGGTTTGATTTTTAACTCTCTTGAGTAAGGAATTCCACGATAAAGTTTTTGTGTTTTTATATTCCACAATTTACTTCTTGTTAGGTGCATGACCGAAGAACTCAGCTCTTCAATACATTAGTGTTAGGGTTTTGCCCCGATTTTTTTAGCATATTTGAATTTTACCTTTTCTTGACGGAAGGACAAAGAGTTTACTTTAATTGATTTTACCTTTTTTAAAGAAAAATATATCTTTCATATTTGAGTAACCATTTTTTTGGAGGAAAATTTTGGACTTCTATAAATTAAAGATTCGTCTTTCCCAAATCACAGAAAAATATCCACAATGTTTTCGTTTAAAAGATCTTGTTTACGGGAAGATTTTTCTCTCAATAATTTTTATATATTTTTAGTTGTTTTCTCACATGTAGGCCAATTGGTCAAATCATATTAAATTTCTTATGCATATTTTAGTATAGTCTATTTTGTTTTTGATTTATCGTTTAAAAGTTTGCAATTATTAGCTTTCGCATAACGCCCTTATTAATTTGATCCGAACAAGTGTATCAAAGCCAATGGTTCAACCAGTTATTCGACGATGTTCAGGACATGTTCAAGCCGGTTTCTCACGATAATGAAGATTTTATCTAGGAGTACTATATGTGGAGATGAATTTCAATCATAATTTGAACATCATTGTTGTTGCATCTTTAAAAATAAAGTAAAATATTTTTAAACTAATTTTTAACTCATAATATTTTTAACCTTATTTTTAAACATGGCAAGCAGCAGTGATGAAAATTATGTAAAGAAGACAAATCAAGTTTTTTCAAGAAAATCCATGACAAAACAGGAGATTTATTAGGGTTTTGCCCTGATTTTTTACCATATTTGGATTTTACCTTTTCTTGAAGGAAGGACAAAGAGTTTACCATAATTGATTTTATTTTTTTCAAAAGTAAAATATAAATCTTTCATATTTGAGTAACCCTTTTCTTGGAGAAAAATTTGAACTTCTATAAATTGAAGATCTGTCCTTCCCAAAACACAGAAAAATATCTACAATGTAGTCGTTTAAAGAGTCTTGTTTAGGGGGAGATTTCTCTCAATACTTTTTATATTTTTAGTAGTTTTCTCATATGTAGGTCAACTTGTCAAATCATATTAAGTTTATTATGCATATTTTAGTATAGTCCCTTTTGTTTCTGATTTATCGTTTAAAAGTTTACAATTATTAACTTCCGCATGACGGCCTTATTATTTTTTATCCCAACAATTAGGTGATAGCTAAAATAACATATATAAACATAAAATAAAACTTGTATATATTAAAGGCTGGCTAGTGGGCTGGGCGGCCCGGTCCTGAACCGACCCCGCCCCAATCTCCCTAAAAAAATGATAATGGGACTCAAAACTGGGACGGGACCTGGGCTCGTCCCGCCACGACCCCGACCCGACTCCCATTTGCAAAAATGACTGTTGCACAACGACCAATTTATATTTTGGCCGTTGTGCAACGACCATTTTTGGCCCCCACCCCTAAAACCCCCTACCCCTTAATATTTATTTTTAACCCCTAAGTTACTATATTTACACTTTAACCCAAGTTTTTCTAACTATAAATATCTCATTTTCTCTTCATCTTTCTCACAAATCTTCCTACAATCTTTCAATATCTCTCTCTACAAGTCTACATTGCCTACTAACTATTTTATTTTATTTTATTTGCTCAGTAGTATAATTGTATCAAAGTTCAAAAATTGAGATGTTAGAAAAAGTTTTTATAAATATGTAATTTCTTTAATTGTAATTTTACTATGTGATTTGCAACTTTCAACAACACAAAGTTGCAATTTTAAAATTGTATTACAAAAAAGTCATATTTCTATTAAATAATATAAGAGGAAAAAAAAATAGTCTTGGGATATTTTTATTACACTATCTTGTTCAATTATTGAAGTGTTTATATATGTTATTTTTTTAAACTAAGTGCCAAAAAAAACCGATCCCGACCCCACCCCGCCCCGCCAAGACCGGTCCTTTTACAGACCGAAGCGGGACATCAGTGAGATCCACTTGATCCGCCTCCCTGACCATTGGGGACTGACCCGAACCGGATGGATACCCCTATATATACCTATCTACACAATGTAAATTTCTTGCCAAAGGGGCACCATTGAGGAGTTTTGGGAGCAGAAAATTAATGGAAAATATCCTTTTTCTCATAAAAATTTGCGAATGAGCTATTTTCAAATTATTTTCCATGATCAGATCTAATTCGAAAAGCAGGAGAATGAAACAAATTCCTTATTCTAGAGTGCAAGATTTTAAACATGTCAAAAGTTTGTAATTTTTCTTTCAAAAAATATATTCATGAATATCTAGAAAATTCATCTACAATCACATAGGAATACCTCATTCCTCCTAAACTGTCTACCTCAATTGGACCCATAAGATCCATGTGCAATAATTGAAAACAGTGAGCCGTACCTGAATGTTGTCCATCATTATGAATAACATTATGAGAAACACGGGTTTTCTTACCTCTCATGTAATCTTCACAGACTGTTTTTACCTTTAGGACTCAGTTTGGGAATGTCTCTTGACGCCTCATTTGAGATCAATCTTTCTAAATGCGGTAATTAACATGCCTCAACTTTTGATGTCATAGTGTCGTGTCGTCAATCTTCCCATTAATGCAAGTTTCTTGCATTCCAACAAGATAACAATTGTCACTTGTTCTTGTACCTGTCATGACACACATGTTAGCTTCATTCGTAACTTCATAGGCATTCTTATTAAATTTTACCTCAAGATTGTCATCACACAGTTGACTTATACTAATCAGATTTGCCATTAAGCCTTCAACATGTAAGACATTTTTTAGGCCAGGAAATTCAGGAACATTTAAGATCCCCTTTTCAATTATTTTGCTTTTACTGCCACCTCAATAAGTCAAGTTACCTCCATTGTATGACTCATAGTCCCTTAGAAACTCCTTTGTACCTGTCATGTGGTGAGAACATCCACTATCAAAGTATCAAGAACCTGAAATGTTAGTTCTTAATGCAGTTATGACAACTTTACAAGCAATATCTTCTTTAGGAACCCAGACTCTCTTAAAACATTTCCTACTTTTTAGTTCAGAAATGTTTCCTTGGTTGTTATCAGGTATGTTAGACAACTTTTTAGGCAACATTTTGCTCACTGGATTTCAAAGTTTGAAACAGTATGGTCTTAAGTGTCCAGAAGAGGTACAATAATGACACACAAACTTCATTTTCTTTGACATATATGAGAACCTATTCTTTATCCTTTTTTTCTTTTACAAAGCACATTTTCTCATTTTTATTAAAGATACTTGAGCTTATTGTTTTAAGAGAGTTTTCGTATCTAATACCTGCATGTGAAGGTTTACTGAGGTTGAGTATCTCATTCAATTTCGAAGCCCCCGTGTTGAGCCTACAGAAGGTTGCTTTGGCTAGATGCAATTTTGCATTGATCTTATCAAATTCAATGTCCTTTTTGTTAAGTGCAACCACTAAATGGATTATCGTTTTTAAATCTACATTCTCAAGAGTTAAAGATTTTATATTTGTGTCAAATTGCTTGGATTTTATGATTAAGTTTTTACAAAGTTTTTGTAATTCCTTAATCATGTCATCTTTGGTGTCAACTTGATCCTCACAATTAGTCTCACTAATAGAAATAAAACCACTAAAGCAATTAACATCAGAATAGTTAAAGAATTCGTATCTCTCGGATGTTGCTGGGGGTGTAGATTTTGTTGATGATGTTGACGCAAATGTTATGACATTTGGGACAACACAGTCGATGACATTTTTTTCATCCGATAAGGACTTTTGCGAGAACTGTAGCCAACATTTCTTGTGATTCTACCTCTTGATCTCTTTCATCTTCTCTTTTTTCGTCACTAAGATAAACCCGTAGACTCTTACTAAATTTTCTCAAGGTATTTGCAGATTCATTAGCATAACGACCCCAGCCCGAGCATGCATGACATTGTTGTTAGCGATATTTCGAATGCTCACACAAGCGCACGCATCGTTGACAAGTAATATAGTATGATAAGACCGAATATCGTCCTCAGAGACTGGTTTCTAATTACCGTTCATCTATTTTATATTCTATTTGACAATCGATATTTGAGTTGAGTTTTTGTTTAACTACTAGAATAATTGCAAGAATTACTGAACTATTTAAGTTGTAATCAGTTATGAATGAATCAGGGCTTTCAAAATCCTTGACTATCCACTCTATTCAATCCTTAATGCAACTAGAATGACTTCTTCTTCTACGTTAAGATAGCAGTTAACTAAATTGTCTTATACTTCGATTAGGACATATAATCACTCAACCCCAATGTAGAACCCTTCTATATTTCTATGATAGGATTTACCACATAGAAGGATTAAGAATAGTAATCTATAATGCTACACAAGTATCGGGGTATAGTCGTCCGCGATTTTAACCTATGTCTAGTCAATTACAACACATTCAACTCTCCTCTCGGTTCTTGATTCGAAAATCATATATATTATGATAATTAGTGATCAATTAATTATCAAGCATTCATACTAATTATTGACTAGATCTTAATCAAGTGAAGAATAAATCAAACTACCACATTAATTCATGAATAGAAGTTTCAAGCGATTCATAAGGAAAGTCATAATAAAGTGTTTAGCTCCTAACCATAGTTATGCTAAGAACTAACACAAAATCCATACATAAACTGAATTAAAAACGAAAGAAAGAAATTACTGCGAACTAAGTCTCCAATTGTAGCCTCCCTTGTTGTCTTGTGTGGTGCTATGTTGTAGAATGACCAACCTCCCTTTAGCATTAATCCCTAGGGCTTAAATATGTTCCAAATTTCGTGCCCTATGGACCAATCTGCCCTTAGTCAATTCTTCCTCAGAACTGAGATTATCCGCACTGGTACCGCGGTTCTGCATAACGGCACCGCGGTGCCGATACTCCTGCACCTTCTCAACAAATATGACACCGCAGTGCTGAAAGTCCAGTGGCTTCTCAGTAAATATGGCACCACGATTCTGCATATTGGCACCGCGGTGCTGAAAATCCTTCGTTCTAATTTGCCAACTTTCATCTTTTTTGCCTCGGGAGCACCTTTTCTGCCCAATTCTCGCTCCTTTTTCGCCATTTTGCCTTTTGGAACCGCTGTGACTCAAAAGAAAGTAAAACAAACCTAATACTATAATAACACAATAAAAACGAGTAAAATAATAACTAAAAATGACTCAAAAGGCGTATACAAAATACGCCTAACAAACACCCCAAACTTAACCTTTGCCCGCCCTCGAGCAAAGATCAAAACAAAACAAGGACACAAAAACAAAAGACTCAAAGACTAAAATCAAGCAGCTGCACAAGTACTTAGAAACACATGAACGTCAGTTGGGATAATATGTAGGAACATATATAACATGAATTTTGCAATCTAGAATTTCAAGTCAGATATTTCGCAAATTCATTTCAATCATAAGTAATAGAAGCATGAATATCTAACCTATGCATATCAATTTCATTTAGTTCTATAGGCTTGTTTACTTGCTATTCTCCACTAATCATAAACATACATTCTAAAGATCATCAGGACTTTTCAGGGTTGTAATGTAGGCTTAGGCAGGGGTAGGTAAAAGTAGACATTTAGACTCAATTTACGTACCATAAGCGTTTTTCTTACTCAACCATTTTGTCATTCTTTTTGGTATTCTTTTCAGTTCATACCTATATCCCCCTTTCTTTTTTTGAGAGCATGAAACAATTCACATAGGCTCTCCCAAACTTAAGCTTTTACATTTTTTTTCATTGGGGTGCATCACTTTTCACTCTCTTTTGTATTCCTTTATCACTTTTTTCATCTCAATTTTTCAATTACCGCTTATGGCACACGAGGGAATCATGGGGTGTCAAGGAAAATAACTTATTTTAGGATCAAAGGGCTGACTAGGGATACAATTTATTGCAAGGTAGGTAATGAATGGTAAGAAGGACTAACAAAGAAATGCCTGAATCATCTCCCAAACATGTACATCTTAACTATTTCGCCTCAAATAATAATCAAGCAGACTTCACAGACATTTTCAATTGACAGCACATAGGCTAAGCACCAAATATTTCAAATAATCAAATTTTCATGAATATTTGACATATCTAACTTAAGCATACATATTTTAGCTTCTCATTCCACTACATTATCCCACTTAGTTCACATGAGTTTCAAATAAGCACAACATGCATGATCATAAAAAAATTTGACTCACATAAAATACAAAAACAAACAAAAGACTCAAAAATAAAATAAAACAAGAACTCCTCCCAAACTTAAACTACACATTGTCCCAAATGTGTAAAAGACTCAAAAATTAAAGGGACGACTTACAGACATACATCGGCTCAAAATGGTGGTGGTGGCGGCGGATATTGCACTGAGACGGTATCTGTGGGAGGAGATTTGACGATTCAGGGCTTTTTTTTTGGAAATCGCTAATCGGTACCGCGGTTCTTCATCGTGGTACCGCGGTGCCTAAATTCCTGCGACCTCTCTGATCTTCTGGCACCGTGGTTCTGCATAAGGGCACCGCGGTGCTGAAACTCCTGATTCAGTGTTTTCCAACGTTTTTCCTTGCTTCATGTCCCACTCCTTCACCTGACATCACATCACAACAAAAATACCAAAAGCGAGACTGTTCTAATTAAACTAAATTGCATAATTTAAAAATTGGGTTGCCTCCTAAGTAGCGCTGTCTTTAACGTCTTTTAGCTGGACACAAGTTCCTTAGCAAATCATTGGGGTAAGTTAACCACACAACCTATCCATTTGAAAATCATTCTCCTCTTTCTTACTTTATTTTTCTTCTTCACAACATTGGGTTCAGTAAGATGTACCTGTTTGTCAGCTTTCATGTCATGAACTTTTGTTGCAGCTTTTAAACTAGCCTGTGGGTTCACAGCTGCAGGGATGATCTCCCTAGTTTTGGTCTGAGCCTGCTGAGCTGTTGTGTCGGTTGTGCTTACTGTGAAGCACTTGTTGCTGGCCTGTGACTCAATAGTGGATTTAAACACCTTGATTACCATTTCTTCTTCCTGAACCCTTAGCCTCAATTCTCCCTTATCCACATCGATTAGGGCTCTACCAGTAGCTAGGAACGGTTTCCCCAAAATGATGGGTATTTCATCATCTTCCTCCATGTCAAGAATGAAGAAGTCTGCTGGGAAGAAGAACTTTCCCACCTTGAAAAACACATCTTCAACTATGCCTCTGGAGTGCACCACGGTTCGTTCAGCCAGCTGCAGATTAACTGTGGTTAGTTTGGCTTCTCCCAAACCCAATCTCTTGAACACAGACAAGCATGAGATTTATACTAGCCCCTAAGTCACACAGCGCCCAGTTGCATGTTACGTTGCCAATAGTGCAGGGCAGGGTGAAGCTTCCTGGATCTTTCAACTTAGGAGACAATTTCTTTTGTAAGATGGCGCTGCACTCCTCTGTCAGCGCTACTGTCTCATAATCCGCCAACCTTCTTTTCTTCCCAAGTATCTCATTCATGAATTTGAAGTATGCAGACATTTATTCTAATGCCTCAATGAAGGGGATATTAATGTGCAGCTTCTTAAATACCTCCAAGAACTTAGATAACTGTTTGTCTATGGCCTTCTTCTAGAGCCTCTGAGGGTAAGAGATTCTATCAGTGTATTCCCTCAAAGGTGCTGGTGGAGCTTTCTCAACTGTAGGGTGGTCCTCAGTGACCCCCTCATTTTCTTCCTCAACTGCTTTCTCGCCCTCTTTCTCATGAACCACTGCGGGTTGGGGAGCAACCTGCTCCAACTGCTTTCCACTCCTTAACAACACTTCCTGATACTGCTCTCTCGGATTGACCTCTGTATTGCTTGGGAGAGTACCCTGCGGCCTGTTGGTTACCATCTTTTCCAGTTTCCCAACCTGCGTTTCCAAATTCCTGAGAAAGGACCTGGTTTCAGAGATGAACTGATTCTGCGAATTGGTGAGTGCAAACATTGCAGCTCTCAGTTCATCAGGCTTATCCTGCTGTGTAGGTGGTCTAAACTGCTGGGATGAAGTAGCATGATTCTCTCCTTGCTGGTTCTGGTAACTACCTTGATATGGTTGCTACTGGGCCTGATCGTTCCTCCACAAAAAGTTAGGGTGATTTCTCCATCCTGAATTGTATGTGTTGGAATTATAAGGCCGCTGAAAGTTCCCAACTGCCTGAACCTGCTCCATTGGCACATTATTGGAATACACTGCTGTGCATATGTCAAATGAGTGCGGTCCACCACAAATCTCACAATTTACTGATATCTGGACTGCATTCACAGACATAGTGTTCTGCTGCAGTTGCTTCGTCAGAAGGGCTACTCACATTCGTGGCGATGTGACATCTAATTCATGTATACCCATAGTATTCCTGCTATTCACTGACCTGTCATCTGCCCCTTGGTGATTGTTGGCAGCCATGTCTTCCAGTAACTCATGTGCCTCATTGACACTCTTTCTCATGAAGGTTCCCTCTGCTGCAGCATCAATGATGGTACGAGTAGTACCACTCAGCCCATTATAAAAAATGTAGACTAACATCCACTTCTCTATACCATGATGTGGGCATTTCCTTTGCAGATCCTTAAATCGCTTCCATGCATCATAGAGTGACTCACCATCCACCAGTTAAAAATTGTTTAACTCTCCCCTTAACTTTGCCGCTTTTGAAGGTGGGAAGAACTTTGCAAGAAACTTTTGGGCAAGGTCTTGCCAGGTGGTGACAGAGTTGGAAGGTAGTGAGTTCAACCAGTTGTTGGCTCTATCCCTAAGTGAGAACGGGAAGAGCCTCAGTCTAATGACATCGTCAGTAACGCCATTGTATTTGAAAGTGGCATACAGTTCCAGAAATTTGGCAATGTGCATGTGGGGATCTTCAGATGACAATCCCCCAAACTGTACTGTGTTCTGAACCATGCTCAGGATGGCTGACTTGATCTCAAAGTTGTTTGCCCCTATTGCTGAGAGCCTGATGCATGTATGTGCTCCAGTAACCGTGGGCAGAACATAATCTCCCAAGCTCATTTCTGCAGGTGGTGGGACTTGTCCCATGGCAGCCGATACCTCATTATTCAACCCCTCGTCAGGTACCCCGTTGTTGTTCTGCTGATTTTCCATGGCTAGTAAATCAGCAATTCTTTTCTCACGCCTGTTTTGCTTGCATAATTTTTTGATTTCAGGGTTGAAGGGAACAAGTGTATATGCTCCTCTCCTTCTTCGCATACACTAGATTCATGAAATAGACCAAAATCAACAAACAAAATCAAGGCAACAGGGTTCTAATAGTAAAAATAAAAATAAAGCCAAATTAGAAATAAAAATAGATGGTTCGATATTAGAAGTACGTCAGTCCCCGGCAATGGCGCCAAAAACTTGTTAGCGATATTTCGAATGCTCACGCAAGCGCACGCATCGTTGACAAGTAATATAGTCTGATAAGACCGAATATCGTCCTCAGAGACTGATTTCCAATTACCGTTCATCTATTTTATGTTATCTATTTGACAATCGATATTTGAGTTGGGTTTTTGTTTAACTACTAGAATAATTACAAGAATTACTGAACTATTTAAGTTGTAATCAATTATGAATGAATTAGGGCTTCCAAAATCCTCGACTATCCACTCTATTCAATTCTTAATGCAATTAGAATGACTTCTTCTTCTACGTTAAGATAACGATTAACTAAACTGTCTTATATTCCGGTTAGGACATATAATCACTCAACCCCAGTACAGAACCCTTCTATATTTTTATGATAGGATTTACCACATAGGAGGATTAAGAACAATAACCTATAATGCTACACAAGTATCGGGGTACTGTCGTCTGCGATTTTAACCTATGTCTAGTCAATTACAGCATATCCAAATCTCTCCTCTCGGTTCTTGATTCGAAATCATATATATTATGATAATTAGTGATCAATTAATTATCAAGCATTCATACCAATTATTGACTAGATCTTAATCAAGTGAAGAAAAAATCAAACTACTGCATTAATTCATGAATAGAAGTTTCAAGCGATTAATAAGAAAAGCCCTAATAAAGTGTTTAGCTCCTAGCCATAGTTACGTTAAGAACTAACAAAAAGTCCATACATAAACTGAATTAAAAACGAAAGAAAAGAAATTACCGCGAACTAAGTCTCCAATTGTAGCCTCCATTGTTGTCTTGTGTGGTGCTATGTTGTAGAATGACCAACCTCCCTTTAGCATTAATCCCTAGGACTTAAATATGTTCCAAATTTCTTGCCCTATGAACCAATCTGCCCTTAGCCAATTCTTCTTCCTGAATCGAGATTTTCCACACCGGTGATTGCATAATCTGCAAGCGGTCGATACTCCTGCACCTTCTCAGCAAATATGGCACCGCGGTTCTGCATAGTGGTACCGCGGTGCTGAAAGTCCTGTGACTTCTCAATAAATATGGCACCGCAGTTCTGCATATTGGCACCGCGGTGCTGAAAATCCTTCGTCCTGATTTGCCAACTTTCATCCTTTTTGCCTCGGGAGCACATTTTCAGCCAAATTCTCTCACCTTTTCGTCATATTGCCTTTTGGAACCGCTGTGACTCAAAAGAAAGTAAAACAAACATAATACTATACTAAACACAATAAAAACGAGTAAAATACTAACTAAAAATGACTCAAAAGACGTATACAAAATACGTCTAACAATTGCACAGATTCAAGTTATTTGGGATCAAATTTGATACGATCTGAGTTGCGTCTCTTTAGCTGATCTCCTCTTTGTACTATTGGAAGAGATTTGATGGACTTTTGATTGAAGTCTTGGTTTTGGTGCTCTTTGGATTTGAACTTATTTCTGTCATTGTTGAACTTCCTCACTATCAAATTGAATTTACGAGTGAGGAGGACAACATTTGCACCTTCACCAACATCTTCAAGATTTTCATCCCCTTCTTCGATTTGACTCTTCAAGGATTTGACTTGAAGTACTACATTATTATTCTTATACAATTTTCCCTTTGATTCTCAATTTTCATCTCATAGGTTTTGAGAATGCTCATTAAAGTATGAAGGTCCATTATAACAAGATTGTGAGCTTCTTCAATCGCAAAAATCTTTATATTGAACTTTTCAGGAAGAGAACAGAGTGGTTTTTCAATAGTTGAGTGTTGGTTAAAGGAGATCCAAACACTTGACATTCATTATAAATGTCAATCAACTTTTCAAAATAGGTTTTAATGTCTTCTGTTTCTTACATTCTTAAACGTTCATATCTACTCATGAACATGCAAAGCTTCGTCCAATGAATACTTAATCTACCTTCACAATGAGTTTGTAAAGTATTTCATGCGTCTTTAGCCATCGAGCAGTTTTGTATGAATTTGAACATGTAAAGATCAAACCATCTAAAATTGAATTTAAGGCTTTCTCGTTGAAGCTTGCATTATTGATTTCTTGTGTAGTCCATTCAGATTCAGGTTTAATAAGTATATCACCTTCCTCATCTGGTGGTAGCATAGGAACAACGTATTCATTGGTTATAGATCTCCATGCTCTAACATTAATTGATTTGATATGAGAACGTAGGCGGATCTTCTAATAGGCATAGTTTGAACCATTTAAAATGGGAAGCCTACCAATCGTTGGATTTGCCGGATCTATAGCTGTAAATAACAAGATCAAATACTTATTGTGTTAAGTGTTGACTCTGATACCACTTGTTAGGTCCGAGGAGCTATGGAACAGTAAATAAAGTACGAATAAACTAAATCAAACTTGAATGTCAATTCTGTTTCCGAATGTCAGGAATAATATCGTCTGACAACGGTAACGACGCATTAGTAAAACAGAAAAACTTTGAAGAGTAAAAAACAGCAGAAATTTAAAGTACACAAAAGTTTTAAATTTTCATAAGTTATATGTTGATATAACTTATAATGGTCAGTGACCAAAAGTATTGTATATATTATATATTCAATTGAATAAATGCATTTCTTTATAATTTTACAAGATACAACAAAAAAGAATTAAAAATAATGAAGTCGCATATGACTTCTGCCTAAAAAAAATATACCTAAATAAACATAGAAAACCTCTCATTACAATTGCTTAAATACATAACAAATCTATAATCTAAGCAGCAATTGTAATGTTAGACAGAATGTTGTCGACACGCTCACGCAACACTTGTGATTCAGATTTGTGAGATGAATTTTTGAGAGTTCTCTTGGTATTTTTTATTTTTGTTTCTGGATATCAATTCAATGCATTAGCCTCTCTATTTATAGTAGAGAGTCTTTCTTGAAAATCTCATCGATCCATTGTGAATGTTGAGGGAAAGGTGTGCATCTGGTGTGTTTGTTGGAGAAGATCATGGAGCAAAATCCTCTAAATTATTGAACTTGTTCCTCAAGCATAGCAACTCCATTGACTTATTCTTCCCACGTTTTTCATCAGCTCTTATTTACCTTTCCAAGTCACTTTTCCTTCATAGTAATATTTTCACGAATATTGCTTCATTCTGTGAAGTAAGACAAAACTGTTTTTCATAAAATGTTGGTCCGAATGTTGTGACATTTGCTCCAACATTTCTTATATTCAAATTAGTACTAGAACGATATGTTGGGTAAAATGTCACAACATCAAACCTGACATTAACAATTTAGAATATTATTTCTCAATTATCCTACCTCTTCTGGAGGTGGGTCGTGATATTTTCACAATAAAGAGCACGTCTGTCTTTATAATATTTACTAATCATCACATTCACTTCAGGGAATAGATATATACTTATAACATTTATCAAAAGTTCTCATTCTTCATGAATGGAACATATCTCGACGTGCCTTAAACATATCAAGTAATGATAACTTAGAACTTCTTTAAGATCTTGCTATTTCAGGAGCAAATCGAGACATATATAAGAACGTGTCTTAAGCATGTTCAAAACATCTTTTAAGATATTGCTACTTCAGGAGCAAATTAAGACATATATATAATGTATAGAATTTTTCTCAAACATATCTTTTCATTTTAATCATAAGCCTATAAAGTATTACCACTTATGATGGATAACAAATTTAATTATCAGGAGCACGTGAAATATAGCCACTTCTGGTGGCGATTGAATTTGATTTGCATATACGAACTTTCATTTGCTGAACTCAAATCAAATAATAAGTATCAAGCAAATATAGAAAAGCACATAATCAATTAAAATCTGTGTCCTTTGTGGCAATTAACCCACTTCAAGATGGAAGAGATATGTGATAAAACATAAAGGAAAAATATGTGCTCTCCCAAAAGTCTTCACTTCGTGTTTCTTAATATTAACACATAGGAACATAATACTTGTTATAGGAAAAATGTTTACTGTTCTTTACACCAAAAATCCTTACATGACTTGGTGAAGTTTCAAGAAATATTTGTCCGTAAAGCAATTTTGTTCATGTATGATAACATAAATAGCAGTGTTAAAGAAACTTGAAAATTGATTAGAAAGACTAATCGTGATGGCTGAATATATGTTGGCGTTGTACATCTTGTACTAGGTCATCGTTCTTACCATATTATTAACATTAAATAACGCTACTGGCACTGGCAACATCATAACAACTCAGTTGGCTAGAACTTCTTGCTGATAACCTATTATAAAATAATAATAATAAAGCTAGAACAAGAATATTGTTGAGAAAGAGAGAAGATAGGGTAGTTCTTATTTGTCTTGAAGGATGAAATACAATGAGGGGAACATCTCTATTTATAGGAGAGAATTCACTTGATCCCAAAGTTATTAGCCTTAATATTTATCCTAGACATCCACAATATATGATAATATCCATAATATTTCTCTTCTTGTGGTGTATTTTTATTCATATGATAAATAAGAATTTATAGGTGTGAAAGTGAACAAAACTTGTAGGAGTAAACTTTACACAGGAAGAAATAAATGCAAGCATGGACATCCACTACTCTACAATAGTGCCTTTGACTTATTTACAACACTCCCCCTTAGATGTTCGTATGAAAAATGAAAATGTAGCAATAGTGTGTATACGCGTCGCTTGTTGCCTCGTTAAAAACCTTGCAAGGAAATTCAGTGGGATAAAACCTTGGTTAAGGAAAAAAGAATGCATCGCGTATTTTACTCCCCCTGACGAAAATATCACTTAATGTTTCAGAGAAAATCTTGTAGATCATCTTATCAAATATTGAGGTTGGCAGCCTTAGTGAACATATCCGCTAAATTATCACTTGAACGAATTTATTGAACATCTATTTCACATTTCTTCTGAAGATCATGAGTGAAGAAGAATTTTGTTCTGTCTCCTTTAATGTATCATACTCTTAGTTGAGCTATGCATGCAACATTGTCTCCATACAATGTCGTTGGAATATCCTTTTCCAAAGTAAGACCACATGTTTCCTAGATATGCTGAGTTATTAATCTCAACCAAACACATTCTCAACTCCCTTCATGAATAACTATTATTTATGCATGATTTGAAGACGTAGCAACCATAGTTTGTTTGGTTGAACGCCATGATATGGATGTACCTCTATGTGTAAATACATAACCTGTTTGAGAACGACCTTTATGTGGGTCAGAAAAATATCCTGCATCTGCATAACCAGTCAGTTGTGAGTCTGGATCATTTAAATTAAATAGTCCCATATCAATTATCCCTCGAAAGTATCTAAATATATATTGCTATATACCATTCCACGTCTTCTTGTTGTGGAAGAACTAAATCTTGCAAATAAGCTTACAGAGAAAGCTATATCTGATAAAAAATTATTGGCGAGATACATTAATGTCTTAATGCACTAAGATATGATATTTCAGCACCAACAAGCTCTTCATCATTTTGGTAGGATCGTAACAGATCTTTATTAATATCAAGTGATCTCACAATCATCGGAGTATTAAATGGATGTGTTTTATCCATGTAAAATCTCTTTAGAATATTATATTGATTGATAGACAAATATTTCATTTGTAAAATGTCCAATTTGTACACCAAGATAGAATTTTGTCTTTCATATGTCTTTCATTTCAAATTTCCTTTTTCAAACATTTTACTGCCTTTGGAAGCTCTTCAGGAGTTCCAATGATATTCAAGTCATCAACATATACTGCTATTATGACAAATTGTCATCCAGACATTTTCATAATGAAACAATGGAAAATTAGCTCATTTTTGTACCCTTCTTTCAATAGGTATTCGCTAAGGCGATTATACCACATGCATCCTGATTATTTTAATCCGTATAAAGATTTCTGAAGCTTTATTCATGCATTTTGAATTCTTCGGAAATTTTCATATAAATATCATTGTCCAATATAAATAGGTTATGACAACATCCATCAAGCACATATAAAGCTTTTCACGAACTGCTAGATTTATTAGATACCTGAAGATAATTGCATCCACCACAGGAGAATATGTCTCCAGACCTTTGCGAAAACTCTTGTGCCACGAGTCGTGCTTTATATCTTACGACTTCACCTTTCTCATTTCATTTTCGCACAAACACACATTTGAACCCCCACTTGCTTGACATCTTCAAGTATTCGAATTACTGACCCGAAAACTTTGCGATTTTCAAGTGAAACCAATTCTGCTTGAATTGCGTCCTTCCATTTTGGTCAATTATTTCTATGTGTATATTCATCGACAGATTTTGGCTCAAGATCCCCATCTTGTTACATTATTTCAACAACAACATTATAAGAAAAAATATTATCGACGACAATATCACTTCGATTTCACCCTTTTCTCGTCAAGACATAACTTATCGAGATCTCTTCATTTTTTATCAGTTTCAGGTACCTGGACCTTTACAAAGATTTTATAAATTGATATGTCGTGGTGCTCTTTTGAGGAACTTGTCTCATTATTATGACCATCTTGATCATTTGCTCCTCTCCTTCTTCAAGGAGTTTTATCTTTGGAACTGGTTATTCTATCGTCATAGATTTCGTCCTTTAAGGACTTTAATTCTAATTAAAGCATTTGCAGTTGGACTATATATTTACATTTGAGTCAGCAAATGCGTCTGGCGGTTGACTAGAATTATCTTTTGAACGAAGATCATACCATACCAGTGATAATTCATTACATATAACTTATTCTCTAGTTGCTTATCATATCCCTCCTAATGTTAGAAAATCTAACATTTACCTCCCAATTTTATTTGGGGACCCATCTTTGTGTGTTGTGGTGGAGCAATTAAATCATATATCGCACATTAAAAGTTTTTAGATGGAAATTATTTGGTTTCTAATCCTGGACCAATTGTGATAGGGGAACTTTGTTGGCTTGATGCAGACAAATGCTGCTACATGTTAAATAACACAACTCATATCAAATTATTTTTGGGGGTTTTGTTCTCATAATAAATTATTTAGCTATATTTGGAGGCATACAATTTCTGCTAAACCAACTTAAATATAAACTAGCATTTATGAACATAATTTTATAGTTTGTAACCTTGGTGTTAACATAACAATTTGAGCAAGCAACCTTGCAAAAACCAAATTGCAAGTTGATACCAAATGCATATGTGATCAAACATAAATGCATCTATTAAAATTATATAATAGTATATCGATCCACATGGCAGGTGACTAAGCCCATATATATCATATTTTATACGTTTCAAAATCAAGGGATACAATCTCAAACCTTAGCTGGTATAATAATCTATTTGTCACCACGAAGACAAGCAACACAAGAGAATTCGTGAAAAAAATTATATTTCTTCAATATATAACCACATGAATTCTCAATTATTTTCGCATCACATTTAAATCGGGATGACCAATCGGTTATGCCAACTCATATTTATTTCAGTAAACTTATAACTTACTATTACATGTGATACCATCACCATTCCCATATTGGTTTACTACAAACAAAAGGAAAAACGGATAACCTTTCACATAAATATTTATAACCCGCTTCGATTGTAGTAATATGAAGATACTAAATCTTTCCACAATTTATAGTCTCAATGTAATTTATTTTTTTACCATTGCCTTTGAAACTTAATAAGTTTCTTTTGAGACTTACTACAACACCAATACTATGAACATTCCATTCCTTCAAGTAGTAATAAATTAGCCTTTTTCGGAGCTCTCAATTGATTTTGTACTATAAAAAATTCCATAACACCATCCCCGTACGGTGAACATCTCCTTCAAGGAGAAATCATATCATTACGGTCATGATAAAATATTATAGGCAAGACTTATTTCTTGTTTTACCCTTTGGTAATCCATGGCAAGACATACCATAATACTTGTGACATACTAAAGTACGTGATCAAATGACGGTTTATTCCACAATATTTTTTTATTCTCTCAAACATCTCGCAGAGGTAATGGAATATGGTATTTACCCAATCATATATGTGCACATTCTTATTCATAATTTTTATCACCTTCTAAAATATCACTTTTAATGAACGAGCATTCACAATGCTTATCACAAGTCACATTCATTTCAAGAAATTAACTATAGGCATTTGTACGTACTTCATAATTTTTTTCTTATAAACTCATTGACATGTCTTAGCATTTATCATATTTATATGACTCACCTCAACATCACTTTGAAAAGGTTAAGTGCGCCTTCATTTTATATTCCTTTCTTTTGATGGAGGATTTATAAAATTTATCAAATTAGTTCGCATGACAACTACCTGACAAAAAAATTATAAAATTTCTTTTGATGACAAAAAAATACCTTCACCTTAAGAAGGACTATTTTGAGAACCCAAAATGTTCTTGTTCTTATATTTTCACAATGATAATTAACATTATTTTTCTTTTGCCACCCGTACGTTCATTCGTTTAACCACTTGTCTTCATTCAGACTTCTTATCAGTGGCGGATCCAGCCACCAAATTTTGGTGGTGCAAACATACGAAGTAATATTTTTTTGCGTAGGAAAAAAAAATCTGGAAAAATTTTCTGGGTAGAGATGGAAAAAAAATGGAAATTCTGGTGGTGCAAATGCACCACCGTGCTTTACATACATCCGCCACTGCTTCTTATGCACTGCTATCACATTTCTCTCACGGAATGGAGCATATCAAATGGTACGGTCTTCATGATTTTTCATTAAAAACACATTATTTTGCCTTAGTCATCATTATATCATCAATATAGTGCATCCGGACTCAAACGCAATGTCTTATTCATATAAAGGTGTTTTAAGCCATAATGTGATGAGACTTGAACCCAACTTTATAATGCACCGAGGTTCAAACTCAATGTCTTATGCTTTTGGAGCGATGAGACTTGAATCCACCGTCTTACCCTCAATCAATGCCATAATAGGCCAAAATATACTACAACTCAGCAATTGATCCTTTAAAGATATTACTAACTTTGTGATTATATGTATAAGTGAATCAAGTTTCAACAAGACGTATAAAATAATTTTTTTTGCTTCTGATGTCATATATTTGTTGATGTATAGATGAAGTTTAAAAAGAATATAATTTGTAGTGTCAAAACTTTTTGCCTCTTGAAAGAATCCTTTCATATCAACACCAAGCAAAATTTCAGTGTAATCAAATCCCTTAAATCACGTTTCTAATAGTCAAAAGTGATTCGATTAAATAATATCTATTACTGGATAATTCATGGGTAGAGCCAATGTGAACATTCTTAAAACAAATAGATATTAAACATGTATATATGCTCAGTTGCTCACACACACACAAAAAAAAGTTCTCACTTAAGAAAACATTACATACTTATACGTACTTAGGATATATTGAAGTGACAGTAACAAACACTTAAGATCAATAAAAATTAAACCAGACTGTAAACGTGTAAAATAAATATTTCTATCCATAATTAGAATATATCGCATATATTGTGTAAATATTTAGTGATATATAATTATAGTAAACTAGGATTTTGATTGCATAAGGAATGTATATTGTACACTATATATATTGGTATTAATGAGAAAGACTCCCCAAGGGAGATTAATATCATCTTACATGGTATCAGAAGCCATAAAATCCTAAAAACCTAAGAGACTTCGGTCAACCGCTGCCTTCCCCCCCACACACACACACCTGAAATTTTCTTCCGGCAGCAGCTACCTCCCATCTCTCGGGTTTCACTCTTCCTCTCTCCACAAATCGATCCTATGGCTCCTCCCACCTCCTCTGACGCTTCCTCTTCTACCTCAGCCGTCATTCAAACACCCACCACGAACCTATCCTCACTATCCTTCCACCCGGCTCTCGCCGTTACTAACATCAAGAACTTTATTCCTTTGACTATTGATTAGGAAGATGGTCACTATTGGTCATGGGTAGAACTATTTCGCATTCATGCATGTGTTTATCATCTGCTTGATCATATCGACGACTCCATTTCCCGCCCTCTCGAAATCGATGACACAACATGACATCGTCTCGATGTCGTCGTCAAACAATGAATTTATGGCACAATCTCTAAGGATCTACTCTTCACGATTATGAAAATGGATGCCTCTGCCCGTGAATTATGGACACATTTGGAAGAAATCTTTCAAGACAACAAGAACACTCGTGTGGTGTACTTGGAAGAACAATTCAACAATACCCGTCTTGAATTTTTTTTTCAACATGTCTGAATATTGCAAGTAGTTGAAATTGGTGGCAGACCAATTGTCCAACGTCGGCACGCCCGTTTCAAACACAAATATGGTTTTACAATTGGTTACAGGCCTCCCTAAGGGTAAATATGACACTCTGGCAACGTTGATACAACAGGATGGCCCTTTACCAAGTTTTAACAAAGTACGCTCGCAATTATTATTGGAGGAAACTCGGCGTGCAAAGAAGGACGAGCACAGTCAAAAGGTGCTAGCAGTTGAGACACCCACACAACATAACGCCACCGGTAGCCAGACAGTCAATCGCGGCAGCAACGCAGCGACAGGGGTGGCAAGGGGCACGACAGTGGACGTGGTGGCAAAGAACATAGTAAAGGTCAGGGCTAGCAAGCCCACCAGCAGTCATCGCAACAACCCAACTATTCTGGCTCATGGGCCGGCCCAGAAAATAGTCGATTCGTGGCCGCTACCTAGGCCAATCCTCGGCCAGCGTCGGATTAGCGGCCGGGGTTGAGGCCCGATCCGGGCATGCATCCAGCCCAATACCAACAACATCAAGCCCATTTTGCTCAGACCCAGTTCCCACAGCAGCACACCAATCTGGCCCCGTCTGAGTTGGGCCAGGCCTTCAGCAGCTTGAATTTGTAACAGGCCGATGAAAATTGGTAAATGGACTCGGGAGCCACATCTCACCTCACACGGTCGGCATGTAATCTTTTCCAATTGTTTCGTTTAAAGTCTCCTCAATTTATTACAATTGACAATGGTCACCAAATTCCAATTCAGGGTTAACGCCTCATCACTACCACCTTCTGTCACCCAATAAGTCTGCCCGTCGGCATCCTTACCATCGTCGTCTTCTCTACCACCGTCGACACTGCATATCACCCCTATTGGTAGTCAGCCACCACTCTCCCCCAGTCCGCCGGTCATCTTTCCATCCACACGTCATCCCTGCAGTATCCCCACCCAGCCAGAATCAGTTCAGTGTCCGACAACCATCAAAGCAGCCTCATCACCAGACCCACTCCCCCACCGACATCATACCCCACTCTACCGGGAACCACAACACGACCTAACCCAGATACCGACACCAACATAGACCAACACCCAGTCACGATACCGAGCCCTACACCCACCACTCTCTTGCCACCGACCAGTAACCCAGACTAGTCAACTCGCACCCTCACCCAGCCTACATCCTCACACCACATGACAACCCGTGCCCAACACGGAATTTTCGAACTCAACGTTCACTTTAACATGTCCACCCAAACAATCTCACCTATTCTTAAAAACCCAAAAATAGCCAAAATGGACCCAAATTGGAATGCGACCATGTGTGAGGAGTTTAATGCTTTAACAAAATAACATACTTCATACTTGGTTCATCGACCAGAGGGGGTGAATGTGATCTGTTGCATGTGGCTTTTTTTGTCACAAATACATGGATAGTGGTGCCTTGGAGAGATATAAGGCAAGAGTTGTGGCAAATGACACCAACTAGCAGAAGGGTATCGATTACGGTGAGACGTTCAATACGGTTGTTAAACCAGCTACCATTCACACAGTTCTAAGCATTGCTATGGGAAAGCGTTGGCCAATTCATCAACTTGATGTGAAAAATGCTTTTCTCCATTGGGACTTAAGAGAAATTATTTACATGCAGCAGCTGCCAGGTTTGTCCATCCAGCAGCTCCTATGTACGTCTGTCGCCTCTGTAAGTCAATTTATGACTTAAAATAGGCACCTAGAGCGTGGTATGATCGATTTGCACAGTTCATTCTGTGTATTGGGTTTACATGCATCATATGTGATAATTCTCTGTTTACTTTCTATAGAGGTAGTGATATTGCTTATCTATTGTTATATGTGGATGACATTGTTCTTACCGCTTCTACCGCTGCATTGAAAAATGAGATTATTTCACTGCTCAAATCTGAATTTGATATGCTGATTTGGAGAAGTTGAGTTATTTTTTGGGAATCTCAGTGACTAGATCAGCAGACTCTATGATTCTTTTCCAGCGTAAGTATGCAGAAGAGATCGGGCACAAAGCTAAGATGGACAATTGCAAAATCATATCCACTCCGATTAATTCTAAATCCAAACTTAGTGCCATGGATGGTAATCCAGTGACAGATCAGACTTTGTATAGGAGTCTAACAGGTGCACTTCAGTATCTCACCTTCACCAGTCCTGACATTTCTTATGTTGTTCAGCATGTATGCTTATTTATGCATGCCCCCAAGGAGCCTCATTTTACTGCCCTTAAACACATCATTCGATATGTTATGGGCACACTTGATTATGGCCTACATCTATACCCCTCCGCATCGAACATGTTATTATCATACACTGAGATAGATTAGGAAGGATGTCCGGACACACGTCGTTCTACATCCGGTTACTGTGTGTTTTTGGGAGATAAACTCATATCTTGGTATGCCAAGCTTTTACACCTCGTAAGTTTAAGGTGATAATTAAGAACGTCATTAAGGAAGTAAGATTCGAATATTGAATATAAAGGGTACTTACATATGTTAATACGGAAATTAGCATACAAACAGATGTTATTTCGGAATAGTTTTTCTTAAATACTACAAATATGACGACGAGAATTAACCCTAGTAGTTGAATTTGTCCCAATGGAGTTATGGAATAATATTGTATTATAAAATCCTGATATTGAGAATACGAGGCCTTATGAAATTTTCGAGAAATTAGAGGAAGCTGGACTTAAGCTTTAATTATTACTTGAGGGATTAATTTATGAAGACAATTAGGGGAGTGTACCAAAGTGTAATAAACTTTTTTTCAGATTTTTTTCTTAAAACATAATAAACCTTCATCTTCCCAAACTTTACTTTAAAAAAAAATACTCTCTCCCTCTTCTCCTTCTCTCTACCTTGGCCGAAATACCCACCATTTTCATAGCAAATTGGAGCTTTTGATTCTTCACCATATATTTAAGTCTCCTACACAATTATAGAAGCTAAGGAAACTCGAAAAAAGAAAGCAAACGCCGTGACCGACCGAGAAAAATCGCGCGATTTCCAGATTTTTGGGAGAAAAACATAGGGAATGATGGATTAACATGGTGGGGTTCATGTATGTCAATTTGGAGTTGAAAAAGTAAAAATTGGGCAAGAAATCGTTGGAACATTGCCGTGAGGTTTAGGGACTGTTTGGGCTTCATTTTAAGGTAAAATTCTTCTTTTTCATTGAGTAAATTGGAAGTTAAATAGTGTTGTAGTTAAGAGTTGAACTTGTGTTAAGAATTGAATTTAGATTAAGAGGAAATGGGAGTGAGACAATGCATGTGGTTGTTGAATGTTGTTGTAGCCGATTGAGACTGATTTAGGGTACTTTGGAATTGATGGTTGTTGTTGTATTATCGTCGCTAATTGCATATTGAAATTGTAATTGTAAAGAAATCTTGATAATTAAAGGTGTAATTAGTTATATGGAAATGTTGAAACATGAATTGGATTCTAAGGTTGTTCTTATATGGATTAACATGAGAGATATGTGTAGTAATCACCTTGGTTGTGTAGTTGCTGGCTTGATTTGAAAGTTGTGGATATGCACATAAATAGGGGAAATGCTGCCCGAATTTCTATAGAAAAGAGATTCGTCTTTCGATATAACTTACGCTAGAAATTATAGAATTGACGGACGTATTACCCTTTATTATAGGTTGAAGTACTAAGACGAGACGTATTCTAATAGTGAGTTGGCTAGTTCGACTAAAAGGTATGTGAAACTCTTCCTTCTTTCTTTTTGGCATGATTTATTGAAAGTACGGCAGACGTACATGATTTCTACACAGTCTATTTCCTAAAGATGTTAGTCATGAGAAATGCCTATGATTTTTAGTAAAGAGTTTATTATAATGATTTCATTGAGAGTCAAAGTGATGATTTAAATTGTATAGTTACTCATGATACCCTATTCGTGCTGACTATGATTATATGAATTCACCGAGTCCCTCACTAGAGGGCTGAGACACGTTATATGTATATATATGATTTCATGGACATGTATTCATGATGCGGGTATAGATACCCATGACAGTAGATGTGATTCCATGGACATGTATCCATGATGCGGATATAGATATCCATGACAGTAGATATAATTCCATGGACATGTATCCATGATGCGGGTATAGATACCCAAGACAGTAGATATGATTCCATGGAAATGTATCCATGATGCGGGTATAGATACCCATGACAGTAGATATGATTCCATGAACATGTATTCATGATGCGGGTATAGACACTCATGACACTAGATATGATTCCATGGACATGCATCCATGATGCGGGTATAGTGTCACGACCCGAACCGACGGGCCGCGACTGATACCCTATCTGGGCATCCTTATACCCACACATCACATATAACCAGCGAACGCTTAAGAAAAACTCATATAATAAAAACAGGCAAGCCGACAAGGCTACCGCTGTATACATAATTTTCCAAAACGAGTTACAACATATACAACCCACATGTATCCAAGTACACATTTACCACCCACACCTGTCTACAGACCTCTAAGAGTATGATAAAGAAATATGACGGGACAAAGCCTCACCGTACCCCTGAATATACATAAGTCTGTACCAAAATGACAAGCTCCAGAACAATGGAGATATCCCAAAAGCTGAGCAAAGATCCTAAGCTCGAGGATCATCAAACTGAGTACCTATACCTGCGGGCATGAACGCAGCCCCCCGGAGAGGGGGTCAGTACAACAATGTACCAAGTATGTAAACATAAAGTACAGTAAATAAGATCATAACTGTACAAAAGATGACAAAGACAAGTATGATAAACAACATACCAGATTCAACCTTGCCATATAAAATAAGAGTCAATTGTACCTTGTACAAATAGAGAGTCAATTGTACTTTTTTTAAAAAGGGAGAGTCATATCAAAATCATGAATGTCTGTCCATATTATATATTGTCTTGGGTATCTATACCCACATCATGGATATATGTTCATGGAATCATATACTATTGTGAGTATCTATACTCGCATCATGGATACATGTCCATGGAATCATATATGTCATATGTATATATACATGCATCATGGATACATGTCCATGGAATCATATACTGTTGTGAGTATCTATACTCGCATCATAGATACATGTTCATGGAATTATATATGTCATAGGTATCTATACCCGCATCATGGATACATGTCCATGGAATCATATATATAACGTACCCGGTCTGTAATGAAGGTCTCGGTGTTCATGGGTATCTATACCCGCATCATGGATACATATTTATGGAATCATATATATAAAGTACCCGACCTCTAATGAAGGTCTCGGTGTTCATGAGTATTTATACCCGCATCATGGATACATGTCAATGGAATTATATATATAACGTACCCGACCTCTAATGAAGGTCTCAGTGTTCATGGGTGTTACACCCCGTAGTTCCCAGATATGTATATGAGGACGTACGTAATGAAATAAGATTTGAATTTTTGGAAAGAAAGAAAATTACATTTTCTTAAGGAAATATTTCAAAAATGTGAAGACGATAATTTATTAACTTGGAGTTTAATTCTCGTAATTGGAGTTATGGAATTAGTTTTGGATTATGAATTCTTGGATTTGACCATGTGGGGCCCACCGGAAATTTCATCATTTTGTGGGGCCCACGAGATTTTGAGATATTTTGGCAAAGTATAGAAATTATTTTGTGAAGAATTATTTTTGGACCAATAGGAGGGTGACACGTGTCACCCCTCCACTTGTCTTGCAAAGATGATACACTTTAAGATATTTTGAGACAAAGGGGACAAGTGGACATGGGTCCCACTCCACTTGGCTTTGCACTTGTACATATCCAAGTCTTGCAAGACTTGGATCATTATTTCACTTACATCCATATAGCTCTCATCTTTCTCCCTTTGAGCTCAATATTTTCGAGAGTCTCTTAGCCAAGAACAACAAGGTTGATTAAGTTTCTTTCTTCAAGATTAAACCCCTAAACCAAGTGCTAAGCCAAGATCAATATCCAACCTTGGAACACACGGTTTGGCCTAGAATGTGGGTGAAAACCCTAGCTTGTTATCAACCTTTTGGAAGTAAAATGAGAAGGGAAGATGGTTAAAAGCTTGTAGAGGATACATGAGTATGATTGGAACTTGAAGAAGTGGAGCTAAGACGAAACTGCGGGCCATCTTACTTTATTGTTTTTCTTCCAAAAAGTTCATCCTAAGCTTAGGGTTTTGCTTGGACAGAATCGGTCCATACCGTGACCACTGCCTTGGAGTGTTAATCTTGGCTTAAAACTTAGTTAAGGAGCTTAATCTTGTAAAAATAAGCAACTCTTGTTCTTCATGGCTATGTATTTCGAATCTTGTTGGAGAAGGAAGAGAGAAGAGCTTGAAAGATGAAGATATTTATGATACACAAAGTCTTGCAAGACTTGTATAGAATTGGTCTATGTAGCACAAGTGGAGGGGGGACCCATGAACCCCACTTGTCCACTTGTCTCTCCCTTTACAAGAATATCTCCCTCACTTAGCCAAGTCTTGCAATGTATAGCAATATAATTAGAGCTTTGCTACACAAGTGGGGAGGGACACATGCCACCCTCTTATTCGCCCATAATTCTCTTCACAAAAATAATTTCTTACTTAGCCCAAAATTGTGAAATTTTCGATTGGCTCATATTCTTAATGCCAAGATTTAATAATACAATCCTAATTCCATAACTCCATTTGGAAAAAATTTAACCACTAATATTAATTCTCGTCGTCACATTTGTTTTATCCAAAGTTTTCCCATATAAAAAAATGTAAATATACTTTCCTTCCAACATTCAAATCATATTTCCTTAATTACGTTCTCAATCTATTGCTCTGGAATTTCAGGGTGTAACATTCTTCCCTCTTAAAAACATCCATCCCCGTATGTTCATAATAGGTCTCAAGCTATACAAACTTCGGTATAGTCTCCTTTAACCAAACCTATCAACCTATACTTGTTAGTGTCGCCTGCATGATCTGTCGTCGACGCATGATGCGAATTCTGCGATTCTGAATTTTTAGCACCGTGGTCCTGTTCTTTGGCACCGCGGTGCTGTGGCTGAAATTCACAGCACGTATTTATCACTTAATCTCTTCTTTTTTTACAAGTTCCAACAATACTCAGCAAATACAAAGATGCCTCACATGGCCACCATATACCCATAGTCTCATTAATAAATCAAAATAGTCAAATAGGGATTGGAATTACTTGTAGGCATCGGGAACAAGTGATGATGCTTCCTCCTCATCTCATATTCTGCTTCCCCCGTCATCTCTTCCCTACTATTGTTCCGCCACAATACTTTGACGGAAGCCACATCCTTAGTCCGTAACCTTCTAACATGGCGATCAAGTATGGCTATAGGACTCTCCTTGTAAGACGATTCCTCTATCACCTGGACATCATCTAGTGGGAAGACTCTAGAAGGGTCACCAATACATTTACGCAACATCGATACATGAAAAGCTGGATGTACCGCTTCCAAAGAATATGGTAGATCCAACTCATAGGCAACCTTGCCTACCCTACGAATAACCTGATAAGGTCCAATGTATCTCGGCTAAGCTTCCCCTTCTTACCGAACATCATCACCCCCTTCATGGGTGATACCTTCAAGAATACCCAATCATCAAGCTGAAACTCTAAGTGTCGACGCGATTATCTGCATACGTCTTCTGTCGACTCTGGGCTGCTAATAATCTCTCTTGGATAAGCTTCACCTTATCCACAACTTGCTGAATTATGTCTGGGCTAAGTAACTTGGTCTCGCCCACATCAACTAACCAATAGGTGACCTACACTTCCTCCCATAAGGCCTCGTATGGGGCCATCTGAATACTAGAATGGTAGCTGGAATTTCTTATATTTGTAGTATCTCAAACATGAACAATTTATGGACAATGTTATTGAATCTAAAGTGTGTGTATCATCACAATTAACTCTCATTCATGGTCCAAAATGAATTTTTTTTATATCTTCTCACTACTCGTAATTACAAACAACTTCAATTCTTTTGACACTTGTTCACTCCTTTTATTACTTATCGTACTCTTCATACTTCCAAAGTATTCTGGTATATATACGTAATCTCAAGCATTGCTCCTGATTCCAATCCTTGGCATTATTATATCCCAATTTGGTCATTATACTTAGATTCAAATTCTTTCACTTGCCTCATGGCTAAGACTTTCTGTTAATGGAGTTTTAGGAAAAAATTTCCTTGACCTCGTTAAGCTGTAAACCCATTACTTTATATATCTCATAGAACTTATGGTCAGTTAAAAAATGTTCCTAGCCATCTGCATTTGCTTGACATTTTATCAGTATTATAATGTCATTATCTCTTGACATATATCTTAAATGTCTACCTGATACTTATATCCATAGGCGCCATTGGCCTCTTTTCAACTGTCTAGGTGCTAATCTCGAGCTTTACTCATTGTTACTTCCGTTTACACACTTTCTGAAAGGTATGTCTACACATGTTGGGGAACCGATACTTCATATGTTTAGATCCAATTCACGGTGTTACATGATCCAATGGCTTGTTAAGCTATCTTGACTTATCATTATTATGTCTCTCATCGACCGAGTGCCCATTCGTCTTACCTTTATATTTCTATTTCAGGCTGCCTTGGGGTCTTTTATCCAAGTATTTCTCATACTATCTTTCTGAACATCAGATGTTCGTCACCTTTGGCTGAAAAGTTCTTATTGTCCTTTCTCTACTGTTGGTCCTTACACTCTTCTGGAGTAATCATACCTTATGAAATCTGCATAACTATAATTTCATTCACCTTTATCATTTTTGTCGCAATCCTTCATTCTACTCATTATTAAACAAAAAATATTTTTACCTTGATACTCGATCATACAGTTCCATTCATACTTATTAACTACTTTCATATTCTTACAACACTTCTTCGATTGTTCCATAGTGTCGTCCTCAATTATCCCCGATAAACCATTGTTATCCCTAGGTTATGTAGAATTGTAACATGCTTCACAACGAAGCCGAAGACCTTACCAGTCAAATATCTATAGCATACCATAGCTTACTGACATTGATACCCGTAATTCTCAATAATACGCAGTATAGCCCTTTTAGTCCTTTATATTGAATATCATATTCGCACTTCTCCCTGTTTTTCTTTTCAAGCTGTGGAATACTTTTGTATTCATATCTCCACATATTAGGCATTGAATTTTTTGTACCTCCTTTGTAATCAAAGTCACATTAAGGTCCTATTGTATTTCCCTATAGAATTCTAATCCGCAAGAGTTACCGTAAAACGTGTGGATCTTTATAACCTACAAAACCTTCCAATATAAATTCCTTCTTTCAATCCCTTTATAATTGCTAGACCAGTTTGTAAGGATATGTTTACCTCCTGTGTTCAACATCTGGGAGTAAATCCTCTACTGCATTTTGTAGTCCGTTAAAATCGGTAATACCATTTCCAATCGGCTCCACACACCAACAACGATCACAAGTGGTTTATACTCAAACCAAAGAGTCATCACAACTAATATACTTCACATATACTATGTACTTTAACCACGATCACACATAAATATTTTACTCAAGAAGGCCTTGTATATCGAAGGTCTCAACGATTATCAATATTCTAAGATCCTCAATTATTCCATATCCCAAGCTTACATTATTTCTCCCCGTATACGGGTAAGATAGCTTCTCATAATCTCAAAATTATGTTGTCCTAACTATAACAAACCTATTTACTCCATACCAATATTATTCGTGCATATCACTTAAGCATACAACATAGCTTAATCTAACAACATGGTATGCCATTAAGTCAATTTAACATGATCTTTTAAGAGTTCATCCCAATCTCAGACAGCTCATCACCTCTTGAATATTCCAAATTAGCACACCCAGTATGCCTTGATGTGGATTCATTAAAATGTTTCATACCTTCCAAGCAATTATTACAGCTTAGCTAACTCATGATAACCCCAAATCACTTCAGACAACACACACATGGCCCTAGTAAATATGTTCGTATAGATGTACATCATCATCACACCAACTATACAACAATTTTACCAACCTGTATACAAGGTACATATATTCCCTTCTGGGCCGCTGTCGCTTTCTTTGGAGGCATAGCTGCAACCACAATAATTTGTTAGGGAGGGACTACCCTAACAATATAGATCTATCGCACAATCTTAGAGTAAGAAAAATGGAAACCAATCCTAAATGTATTGTAGCCTCATGTTTATGGGTGTGGTGCACAACACACCGATAACCAAGATTCTACTGCACACGGTCTATAGACATTCCAAGGACTAAATGATCTGATACCACTTTTGTCACGACCCGAACCGATGGGCCGCGACTGGTACCCTACCTGGGCACTCTTATTGTCACGACTCGAACCCCGGGCCCGCGACTGGTGCCCTACCTGGGCACCCTTCTACCTAACTGACACAAGTAACCCGCGGAACTAAATAACACCTCATTTTTTTTAATAAAACCAACAAACATGCAAAGGCAAAGCCGATAAGGCTGCCATATATATAATCCAAAAGAACTACACTGTACACGAGTCCAATCCCACATATGAATACAGACCTCTAAGAGTTTTACAGAACTATGACGGGACAAGGCCCCGCCGTAACCATAACTGTACAAAAGGCTATAATGAAGGATCTATACCAAAATGATAAGCTCCGGAACAAATGGAGCTGTCCAAAAACTCTGAGCAAGGGTCCTACACTTGAAGATCACCAAACTGCATACCTAAACCTGCGGCATGAACGCAGCCCCCCGGAGAAAGGGGGTCAGTACGAAGAATGTACCAAGTATATGAAACAATAAGTACTGTAAAGGAGATCACACAGTCTAAATATAACAGGAAGCAAGTATGATAACTTAAAATAACAGTACACTGAGCTTTGCAAATATGAGAGTAATGCTTATGCTTTTAACAATGAGACTAACTGTTCCACTTTAAGTCATTAATACACTGCACCCTTTCATTAATGAAATCACTACCGTTTCAAAACATGAAAGCCATGCCAATGTCAGGGTCATCCGCCCTCAGAATTATTATGCAATCCTACCATAGGACTATTTCACCCGCAAGAGACTATTTCACCCGCATAGGTCATGTGGACCCGCAATGAGCATCGGTACACGATACTCGCATCACGGAGAGCTAGTCCGTAGATTATGTCCCGGGATTTGAACTCGCAAGAGTCCTTCAGACCCGCAGTGAGTGTGTACCGACTCACATCATGGGAGCTACTCCATGATATATATGTACCATGTTGTCGGCCCTTTATGGAGGGACGCGGAGATGTGGAAATATGACACTTGCACGAATGACTATATGAGCAACCCATATGCAAGAAAATCATCCTTGGCCCTTATTTATAATTAGATGTATGTCGCAATCATGGACGTTCTCACATGATCCAACTATACAACTTTCACAATAAGGCTTATGTTGTGATCATTGACCTTCTCATATGATCCAACTACACCATTTTTTAAATCATCATCGGATCTCATTAGCACAAATAGAATGAGCTATCATTTGAGCAGGCCAAAGTACTATCAATGCACAATTAGAATAACTGTCATTTAAGCAAGCCAAAGTATTATCAAGGTACAAATAGAATAATTATTTTTAAGCAAGCCAAAGTACTACGTACGTCCGCCGCACGTCCTTTTCTTTTTATAAAATCCCAAGGCACTGGCCTTGCAACATCAAGTTACTTATTCTTCAAATTAAGTGACCTACACTCTTTATACTCTAGTCACTTCTTTCATGTACTACAATGAAACCAAATTCATTTATGAACCCCAAGACACTAACACTCGTAGTATCAAGCCACTTCTACTTTTCAAATCAAGTTACACCTTTAGAAATTCAATTCAAGGTTTTGAAATCAAGTAACTTCTACTTTCAAATTCTAAGTAACTCACACCTTTAAAACAAGTTAATTCTCTTTAAATCATGTCATTTATCCTCTTTTAAATCAATCAAGTAAACCACTCTTTTGACTCCCCTAAAGCCATTATAACTAACTTCTCATAAAGTCATTATAACAAACTTTAGGTTTTGGAAACTAAGGCACTATCACATCTTCCTAAAAGAAAAACCAAGTCTTATAACTTTTTAACATAATTTAAGTCTCTTAACATATAAAATCAAGTTACTACACTTTTAAACTCAAGTACTATCTAAGAGATTAGGAACCACTTCCTTTTTAAGACTCTAAGTACTTCAAGTAAAACAACTTTCACTTTTGGAAACCCAAATATTATCAAGGGAATGGATTATAACAACTTCCATTTTAAACATCCAAAGTACAATCAAGGAAGTATATAGAACAACTTCTATATTAGGAAATCCAAGTACAATCAAGGAATAGATCATTTAAGGAGTAGGATTTACTCACTTTACAATAAGGAATCATGCTAGAAGAAGAGGAGATAGTTCACATACCTTTTCGACTTAATCCACACGCTAAGTCGAATACGCCGCACGTAGAATGTCAACCTATAATGACCATAATACGTCTATCAACTTCTAGTTTCTAATGTAGAATGATACTAAGTATAAGGTCTCTTATTCTACGGAAAATCGGGCAGCACTTCCTTTGTTTCTACGTACATTTCCACCTTTTCCAAGGCCCGAAATCAATAACCAATACGCCACATTTAAGGCACAACCAACATCTAACCAAAGGGGATTACACGCCTAACTGGACGTGTAAAATTCTGCCCCACAATTCATATAAAACAGTCCAATATTTTAAAGGTATTCTCGGCCACAACAACAATAAATCCTAAGTCCTTTTCCTTAATTCTTTTTAATCCAATTCTCATTCCAACATGTTATATAAGTTATACTAACTATCAACAATCATATTTTCTTCATTATATAACATGTAACAAGTGATAATACCAATAAGAATGATCGACAACTTCAATGGCTAACATGCCATGTCTCGGCTTCAACCCTCCAATATGGTCCAAACCTTTTTAAATCTTCATACTTTATATCACAAGCTTATTTATATACTACTACAACATGAAATCTTCAATTACCTTAAGAAGAAAATGATTCTTACCTCAATATGCCCAAAATAATCCAAGTTAAAAAGTCGATCCCTAGCATACTCCTTGCTCCCATCTTTACGTTCCAATCCACAATATGCAACCACTATAAGCTTATGAAGAACTCCTCTTCAAGTTCCAACCCAAAATATGAAGAACACCTTAGGGTTTCAAGGTGCGACTAACGGATCAACGTAGTATTTCCGGGGTTTAAAGGGTTGTTTATGCTTAGTTTACCACTAGGGATCTTTGGTTTGAATATGGGGATTTATCAAGAAGGATTGAAGAATTTTTTTGTTCTTGAGGGTGCCTTGGCCGAGAACAACCTTAGGAGTGGAGTATATTTTGCTTAGTGAAATTTTTCTAAGTGTTGATGAAGTCTTGCACCTTATGTGTATATATAATGTAGACAAGGAAGGGGATCATGACAAGTGTAGGGACAAGATTGTGGAAAAGTGTGTGTGGGACCCACTTGTCCACTTGTCCAACAAATATCATGGACACACACTTGGCCACTTGGCCACTTGGCCTACTCTTCTCGCCCAACATGGGCCATGTGGGGGTGACACGTGTCACCTTCCTATTGGTCCAAAATATTTCATCCTCCAAAATATCCATAATTGGTCAAAATATCGAAAACCATGTGGGCCCCACAAAATCGTAAAATTTCCTGGGTGGGCCCCACATGACCAAATCCGAAAATAAAATTCCATAATTCCAATAAATTCTACAAGTCTCACTTACCAATTTTGAGAACCCAATTCCAATTAATAAACATTTTTCCTTCATGAGGTTCAGATAATTTTCCTTAGGAAAAAGAAATCTTTCTTTCGTTCCACATTTAAAGTCTTGTTTTCCCACGTACGCTCTCATATACATGTCTTGGAACTATGGGGTGTAACACTTATACCCGCACATCACATATAACCAGCGGAAGCTTAAGAAAAACTCACATAATAAAAACAGGCAAGCCGACAAAGCTGCCACTGTATACAGAATTTTCCAAAACGAGTTACAACATATACAATCCACATGTATCCAAATACACATTTACCACTCACACCTGTCTACATACCTCTAAGAGTATGATAAATAAATGTGATGGAACAAGGCCCCGCCGTACCCCTGAATATACATAAGTCTGTACCAAAATTACAAGCTCTGGAACAATGGAGCTATCCCAAAAGCTGAGCAAAGATCCTAAGCTCGAGGATCATCAAACTGAGTACCTATACCTACGGGCATGAACGCAGCCCCCCGGAGAGGGGGTCAGTACAACAATGTACCAAGTATGTAAACATAAAGTACAGTAAATAAGATCATAACTGTACAAAAGATGACAAAGACAAGTATGATAAACAACATACCAGATTCAACCTTGCCATATAAAATAAGAGTCAATTGTACCTTGTATCATGGATATATTTCACAAAACAATCCACAAGTTCTCAGCCAACAACTTCACTTTTGCACCACTTCTTCAAGTTACAATAACACACATGTATCCTCTACAAGCTTGTAACCATCTTACTTTCTTGTTTTTCTTCCAAAAAGTTCATGTTACACCCCGTAATTCCCTAGCTACTAAGTGAGAATATGATTATAGAAATAAGATTGGAATGTCGGAAGGAAATGATTTTTACATTTCCTTATACGGAAAATTTCCGAGATTAATGTGATGACAAGAATTAATACTAGTAATGCAATTATTTTTCATTAGCATTATGGACTTAGTGAAATTATTAAGTCTTGGTATATATTGGTACATGTCCATCGAAAATTACATGAAAAAAATGACTAAGTGTGGAAATAATTTTTGTGAAGAGAAATACTTGGCCAATAGGAGGAGGGCAAGTGCCCTCTCCACTTGTCTTTCAAAGACTCCACATTATTATAAATAGATAAGTCTTGAAGACTTAGAACAAAAGATATTCATCTATACAAACCCTTATCTCTCCTTAACCTAGATATTTTCGAAAATTCCATCTCCAAAGACAAGAACAAGATCAAAGTATTTTCTTTCCAAGATTAAGCACTTATACAAAGTTCTAAGCCAAGTTAACCTTACAATAGTGTAAGTCACGATTTTGGCAAGAAAGAGGTGTTGGAACCCTAAGCTTGTGGATGATCTTTTGGAATTAAAACATGAAGGCAATATTGGTACAAGATAGTAGATATTACATGTGTGTGATTGGAACGTGAAGAAGATGTGCAAAATCCTGAAAATTGCCACGGTTTGGCCGTGACTTTGAGACTGTTTTAGCTAAGATTTTGGTAAGTTTCCTTATTCATCATGAAGTAATTATATATTACATGTTGTGGTAGATAGGGGAAGAACTTGTAACAAGAAAAATGGAGTATAAGAAACCTATGTGACATGTTGTGTGTTTACCGATTTTCTGGACAGTTTTGGTCAATGTCGGATTCGTTGGTTATTGTTGTTGTTTAACGTCTCTAATCGCATGCTAAAATGAAGGAAATATTGTGGTTACAAGTTGATGTTGTTTGTATATAAATGTTGGAATACGAATTGGATTATAAGGAGTTATAAAGAGGACTTTGGTCGTAGTAGTTGGCCGAAAAACTGCATGAAACTGTGAGGCGTTGTTGTGCAGTTTTATGGATTGTTTTAGACAGGTTGTTATGCTGGAAAATCAGCCCCTATATTACATGTTTAATGTAGTAGATTGCTAATGAAAGTCCCAGAGGAATAAGGGTGTGGAAAAGCGTTGAAAGGCCTCACATTCCACCCTCGTTATAGTTGATTATGGATTGTTTTTAAGGGCTGTTTTGTGGACTGTTTTAGTATTATTATGGGGCAGAATTTTACACGTTAAGTTGGCGTGTAATCCCCTTTGGTTGCTATTTTGGTTGTGTACCTAATTGGTACTTGGTTATTGATGAAATTGGCCTTATTTATAAGGTGGAAAAGTACGTATAAGTAGGGGAAGTGCTGCCCGAATTTTTATAAGAAACGAGATTTATTATGTGGTATAAGTGTATACTAGTATCATAGAATTGATAGACGTGTTATTGTCAATATATGTTGAGGTACTACTTGAGACGTATTCTAGTTGTCAAGTCGGTATAGCCTATAAGGTATGTGATACTCTCTTTTTCTTCTTTGGCATGATTGTTATGTGAAATGAGTGTACGGTATACGTACATAGCTTCTTTGGATTCTAATCCTACGTGATGTATGATATGTAGTACCTTGGTTTCCAAATAATGTTTTGAAAGAGTTCATGATATATGGCACTTTTATTTTCTAAAAGATGTTTTAGAAGTAGTAAATGATAACTAGTGCATTGATTTTCCAAAGCATGTTTTTAATAGATACTTGATATGATAAGTGTCTTGATTTTCCAAATGATGGTTTCAAAATGATACATTTATTGAATCCTAACTCTTAGTGATACATGTAGTACTTTGGGTCTTTCTAAAATAGAAATTGAGTTTATAAAGTGAATGTACGGCGGACGTACATTTTAGCAATGAATCTTAATCCTTAATGAAATATGTGATAGCGCCTTGGGGTTATAAAATGAAAGACTTATTAGTGTCTTGGTTTCTCTAAAATGAAAGTTCATTTGAAAGATAATGTTGTTGAGAGTCAAAAGATGTTTTAAATTGTGCAAGGTTTCCATGATAGTTAAATGTATAATTATATTGGGATGGGTTGCACGATCCGGGACGGGTTACACGATCCGCAACACTTGTATACATTTAGTGGGACGGGTTGCACGATCCGCAACACTTGTATACATTTAGTGGGACGGGTTGCACGATCCGCAACACTTATATATTTGTTGGGACGGGTTGCACGATCCGCAACACTATTTTATATTGGGACGGGTTGCACGATCCGCAACACTGATTTATATACATGTGCATGTGATAATTATATGGGCCGGCGTCCCATGATGTTGACTTGACTCTCGGTTAATAGAAAGGAATGTACAGTTGGTTTTATCTTTATATGGCACAGTTGGAACTGGTATTTGATTTTTATACTTGCCTCTGTCATTCTTTTGACCAGTTATGTGTTTAATTATTGTACCTTATGTTTCCATACTTAGTACCTGTTGTACTGACCCCTTTCGGGGGGTTGCGTTCATGCCCGCAGGGGTAGGTACTCAGTTTGCTGATCCGTGTACTTAGGATCTTTGCTCAGCTGTTGATATAGCTCCCTTGTTCCGGAGTCTAGTCATTTTGGTACATTTTTGTTATTACAGACTTATGTACATTCGAGTGCAGCGGGGGCCTTGTCCCGTCATAGATATTGTTATACTCTTAGAGGTCTGTAGTCATGTGTGGGTTGGACGTATGTACTGTTGTAGCTCATTTTGGGTTTATGTATATAATGGCAGCCTCGTCGGCTTACCGGTGTTATCATATGAGTTGTTTTAATTATATGAGTTTTATTTGCTTCCGTTGGGTATATGGGAGGTACGGGTATAAGGGTGCCCAGGTAGGGCACTAATCGCGGGCCCAGGGTTCGGGTCGTGACAGTTCATCCCAAGCTTAGGGTTTTGCTTGGACAAAATCGGTCCATACCGTGACCACTGCCTTGGAGTGTTAATCTTGGCTTAGAAATAGTTAAGGAGCTTAATCTTGTAAAATAAGTAACTCTTGTTCTTCATGGCTATGTATTTCGAATCTTGTTGGAGAAGGAAGAGAGAAGAGCTTGAAAGATGAAGATATTTATGATACACAAAGTCTTGCAAGACTTGTATAGAATTGGTATATGTAGCACAAGTGGAGAAGGGAACCATGAACCCCACTTGTCCACTTGTTTCTCCCTTTACAAGAATATCTCCCACACTTAGCCAAGTCTTGCAATGTATAACAATATAATTAGAGCTTTGCTACACAAGTGGGGAGGGACACATGTCACCCTCTTATTCGCCCATAATTCTCTTCACAAAAATAATTTCATATTTAGCCCAAAATTGTGAAATTTTCGATTGGCTCATATTCTTAATGCCAAGATTTAATAATACAATCCTAAGTCCATAACTCCATTTGAAAAGAATTTAACCACTAATATTAATTCTCGTCGTCACATTTGTTTTATCCAAAATTTTCCCATATAAGAAAATGTAAATATACCGTTCTTCCAACATTCAAATCTTATTTCCTTAATTACGTTCTCAATCTATTGCCCTAGAATTTCGGGGTGTAACATATAGATACCCATGTTAGTAGATTTATATATATATGTAGGATGATTATATGGATAAGTACTCATGATTTTTGATATGACTCTCATTTGTATACGACACAGTTGGATTTGGATTCTGATTTTGATACTTGTCTCTTGTTATCTGTTGGCTATAAAGGTGGCTAAGAAGTGACCGGTCGGACCGGTAGCCCTCAAGGTTCTTAGATTCGGACGATTCTGGTCGGTTCCGCGGACTCTTGACCAACCGGTCAGGTTCGTTCTGGATTCGAGGTTGGCGTGCGGTTCGTGTCGAGCAGGTCCAACCGGTCCGGTTTCTAATTTTTTTTATTTTTTTATTTCTAGTATTTATTTTCTATAATATAAATTAAATTCAATTTAAATATGTAATATAATAATATAATATATAATTTAGTTGTATATATTAAAATTGAAACTTTAAAGTTAACTTTTTATTTTATAGTTTATAACTTTATACTTTATAACTTTATATTGTAAATTTGTAATTATACTTTTATTAATTTATTAGATTAGTAGATATAAGTTAACAAATAAGTAATAACAAATTAACAACTAAATAGATAGTAAAATTAAAACTAATGATAAGATGTTAACTTTTGAACTTTCATAATGTTAATAAGAGTACATAATGAAGTAATAATAATTTTATTTACATATTATGCATTCTTCTTGCAAGTTCTTCGTAATCTATAGGTTGATTGAATTGGTTATGCTCCATAGCCTCTAAATCTGGAGTATTAATTCGATCCAGCCTCGCTCCGCCTTCCAAAATATTGCCTATTTCTTCATCTTAGGAGAATTAACGTCTCACATCCTTGATTTCTTCTCTCCGATCGATCCAATCCCGCGGACTAACACTTCTAATGTGTTTCCACCCAATGAGTGGCGTGTGTCTCTATTTGATCTCGTGCTTGGCTAAATGCACTTTCGAAGTCATCTGAGATCGACACATTAAGAACATCCCGGGCCATCGCTGCAAGTACCGGGAATTGCCTTTTGTTATCCTGCCACCATTGTAAAGGGTCAAAATTTTTCTTCGGCTCCGCTGGCTTTTGCAAATAAAATTGCATCTCATCGCAAGATCGGCTTGTGGTTGGTTGTGTTGTAAAAGTGCTCCATATGTCTAAAGACTCTTCTTCATCGTCATCATCATTGAATCCTGCAGGTGTAGACACAGAACCAGAACTAGAAGGAATATTAGTAGCAGAGTTGGTGTTATCATGTAATGTAGCATAATATTCATATAATGTAGTTAAATTAGTATCAAGTTTACTTATGCAATCAAATGAAGATGGAGTTTCTGTTTGACCTATTTCCATATAAGTATATAAACTAAATATTAAATTATGACAATCTACTTTTTTAATAGAAGGATTTAAGACTGCACCAATACAATAAACATCAGGAATAGGAAAAAAATATTTTTTAAACTTTTCAAACATAACTGTAACTGCATCTGTATATTTCACATTTGATTTTAAACCATAAAGTAAATAGGAAATTTCAGCTATATGAGCTAAAGCATTACAAACTGTTGGGTAATAAGATCCTGAAAATTCAACAGTTGCAGTGTAAAATTTACGTAAAAATTTTAAAAGTTCACCAATTGATTTCCAATGTTCGTCGGTTAACATATACATCACGTTCTTACAATGCGCATTTGAAACATGTGTTATGGGGTCTTTATACTTATAACATTCTTTTAAAAATAAATAAGTATAATTCCACCGTGTAATAATCTCTTCTGACATGAATTTAGGTCTCAAATTAAATTGTTTACATTTTTCTTTAAATTCTATAATTCTATTTTTCCTATTATTACCCTGAATAACTCCAACAACTCTTTTGACAAGTTTTATTTCAGGTGAAAATAAATCAAGACCACTTTTAACAATTAAATTATAAATATGACAAGCACAACGAACATGAAATATATCAGGAAGTGGTGGTTGTACTTCCGCTTTTAAAAGATCTACAGCAGCAGTATTATTAGATGCATTATCGAATGATACACAAAGTATTTTATTATAAAGATTATATTTTTGGGCATAAAAACAAATAGTTTAAACATATATTTTCGGATGACTTTGATCCTCGTCATACGCAAAAGCAATAATACGTTTTTCCATTCTAAAATTTTCATCAATCCAATGACAAGTAATTGTTAAATAATCATAACCGTTCAATGCATGTCCAATGTCTGAAGTAAAACTAACATGGCATGGAAGGTTAGCAAACAAATATTGCAAGAAAATAACATAATCATTATGAAGTCTAAAAATATCGGCTCTAGTAGTACTACGAGGAACACCTTTAAAAAAAGGATTATATACTCTTTGAATATATGTAATTAAATATGAAGAAGAAGCAAAAGAAAAAGGCAAACAACCTCTGACAATCATTTTTGCTAATTCAATGCGATCTTTTTTTGGATCGTACTTAGCCAACCCCCCAGTTAATGGATTAAGTTGTTGTTGACCGGGTTCTAAATTAGCGACAGCATTCCATTGTGCCGTATGATCGAATTTTATATGTCTAGCTATAGTGCGCGTCCACCCGGAACCACCCAGTGTCTTATGTTTATAAGTTCTCCGACAAATATTACTTTTAACTCTATCAGTACCACAACTTTATCATAAAAGAGCCACACTTTACTCTTTTTCTTCTTGCTCGGTTACGGTAAAGGAGGTCTACGACCTTGACTACCACTAGCGATGCAACATCGTGAAGGAACACTAGTAGGTGTAGCGAGTTCTTGTTCTTCAAGTTCAACTATATTATCTAATTGAACGTTATCACATTCATTATCTTCATTCCAAAATCTTCTTGCATTTGATCATAATCTATATTTTGATTAGATGATGAAGAACCTCTGATTTTTACCCGCTTGAACTAGATTTACTGGTAGCGATCCGACGCAATTCCTTAGTAAAGACATTATAAAATATTTAAATAATCAACAAATAAATATGACAATTTAATAAAATAATTAGAGAATGAAACGAGTGTACCAAACTTGGGATTGAATTCATAGAAACTCAAGCTCAAGTCTTGCGGCTTGCTACTTTGAATTTGAAAACTAATAATATTAATAACTTGAAAATTGATAATAAAGATGATTAAGAGAGTATGAGAATAAGAGAATTGAGAGAAATGTTGTGTGATAAAAATGAAGAAAATGTAGAGAATTTATAGATTTTTTAAAGGGTAAAAATGGAATTAAAATATATAATTAAACAAAACAAAAAACAAAACAAAAAAAAAAAAAAAAAAAAAAATATTGACCAACGGTCGAAATGACCGTTGGCCATGCCCCCTTTACCCACTCCAAGCCCAATGGTGAAATGACCGTTGGGCAATTTTATTTTTTTTTAGCAGAATCGTCCGGTTAACCGTAATGGAACCGTTTTCCAATATCGCCTAACTTAGGTCCGGTATCTGGTTTTGAAATGACCGTGCGGGTTGGGGTTGGGGACAATCAGGCCCCAACCGGTATGTCTCACGTCCGGTCGGTTCGGTCAACCGGGCCGGTTGCAGTATAGTTGGCTACTTATGATCATTTACAATATTTCATGTTTTACATACTCGACATTATTTCGTCGACCCTTTCTCGTAGAGTGCGTTCATGCAGCGATACGTGTGCTCGGTTAGTGATCCTCCAGTCTAGGTTTCCCGTTCAGCTGTTTGGAGAAGCTCTTTTGATTCAGAGCTTTGTCATTTTGGTACAGAACTCTACTTTTGTTGACTTATATATATTTAGGGGCACGATGGGGCCCTGTCCCGTCATATGTCATCATCCTTCTTATAGAGGTCTCTAGACAGTTGTGGGTTGTATATATGTGGCTTAGTCATATGAGGATTGTAGATATGTTTTATTCAGTCGTACTATTGTATTTTGTTTTGGATGTTCCCGTATATAGTGGCAGCCTTGTCGGCTTACGTCCTTTATTTTATTTGCTTAGATGTGACTCCTCAGGAGAGGGTTGGTTGTGTGTAAAGGCAGCCTTGTCGGCTTGCCTAACCGGACATGTGGTATGTTTGCGGTGTTATGCAGCCGAATTTCATATTGTCCTTGGTGTCGGTCTAATTATGTGACAGGTTAGTATAATGGCGTCATTAGGGCGCTCAGTCGCGGCCCGTCGGGTCGGGTAGTAACAAAAGTGGTATCAGAGCAGTTAGTCCTCGGAATGTCTACAGATCGTGTCTAGTAGAGTCTTGTGTATGAGTAAGTTGTGCACCATACTTATACGTAGGAGGCTGCCGGGCATTTAGGATTGGTTTCTATTCTTTCATCTCTTAGATCGTGTAATAGAGCTATATTATTAGGATAATCCATTTCTGACGACTTACTATGTTTACTGTTATGCCTCCGAAGAAGGCGACAGCGGCCCAGAAGGGCAAATCTACAATGGGGGATACTAATCGTATTCAAAGAGTTACGTGTCCGTGCTCGGTCTATCTGGGAGGCGTGCCCGATCGATGAGCTGCTTCTTTGCAACTCGAGGCTCAGTTCGAGGCAACATCATGATTTCGAGACCCCAACAATCGAAGCCTCGGCTCACCGGCCGAGCGAAGGGCGAGCCATGAGAGATGCGGTACAACTATTGTTTAGGTTAGTGGCATGGCAGGCCCACAGACAGGGACCAGGAGTTGACCCCAGATCAGATAGTTTGAGGGTCCATGATTTCTTGAGCTGTAGTCCACCAGAGTTTTTCGGGTCAAGGTCCGAGGATGATCCACAGGAGTTCATCCGACAGATACAACGTACGTTGAGGGTGATAAAGGCTTCATAGACTGATTCGGTCATGTTGGCTTCATATCAGTTGCGTGATGTGGCTATTAACTGGTATGAGTCGTGGGAGCTATCTAGGGGCGAGGGTGCTCCTCCAGCCGTGTGTGACGAGTTCGCAGAGGTTTTCCTTGACCACTTCCTACCTCCAGAGATGAGAAGAGCCATAGTTTATAGGTTCCTAAACTTGAGGCATGGCGGTAGGAGCATTAGAGAGTACAACCTTGAGTTTGATTCATTGGCCAGATACGCACCCACTATTGTAGCAGATATGGCGGACAGGGTGAATCGCATGTGATGGGTGGACCACTATTTGATCGACGGTTGTATGGCAGTGGATCTTCAGTCGGGTATGGATATTACTAGGATCCAGGCTTATGCACAGGGGGTTGAGGACCGACATTGAGGACGACAATCAGACAGAGGTCATAACAGGGACCATCATAAGAGGGATAGATCGACAGGTTATTTTGGTGAGTCTCGAGGCAGGCAGCCTCAGCAGCATGTTAGGTATTCATCCCAGCCAGCACAGAGTGCTCCCCTCAGTCTACAGGCAGGAGGTTCGATCGTACAGGGTATTCAGGAGACGGTCAGAGTTATAGGGCTTCGGGTTTCCAGAGAAACATGGGTTCTGGTCAGTCAAGGCCACCTTTACCTTGGTGTTCTCAGTGTGGTAGGTCCCATCTTGGGGAATGCCGTCTTACTATTGGTGCTTGTTTTGCTTGCGGCCATCAGGGCCACATGATGAGAGAGTGTCCCCACAGTGGTAGTTCGGGTGGTATGGCTCGGCCTATAGGGTCGGTTGCTGGTTCGTCATCATCTATAGTTATGCGCCCCACCGTGCAAGGTATTCAGACGCCAGCAGGCCGTGGTAAAGGTCATGGCGGAGTTTCTAGTTCTGGCGGTCCTTCGAACCGCATATATGCTTTGGCCAGTAAACGTGATCAGGAGGCGTTACCAGATGTTGTTACAGGTATACTATCGGTCTTTTTCTGTGATGTATATGCTTTAATAGATCCAGGTTCCACCTTGTCCTACATATCTCCTCTTGTTGCTAGTAGAATAGGGATAGAACCTGAGTCGATAGAACCATTCGGGGTAGCTACACCGGTAGGAGATTCGGTTATAGCTAAGCGTGTGTATAAAAATTGCTCGGTTGTGATATATAGCCGTCATACCCTAACATATTTAATAGAGTTGGATATGATCGACTTTGATATTATTATGGGTATGGACTGGTCGGCTGCTTGTTTTGCCAACGTTTATTGTAGAGAGAAGTTGGTTCGATTTCAGTTTCCAGACGAGCCAATTGTATAATGGAATGGAAATACAACATCGCCGGGGGGTAAGTTTATTTCATACTTCAAGGCAAGGAAGATGATTAGAAAGGGTTGTATCTATCATTTGGTTCGGGTGCATGTCTGAGCGAGTGCAACTCTTGATCGATTCCGGTAGTTATTGAGTTTTCGGATGTATCCCCAGATGATCTTCCAGGTCTTCCTCCAGAGCGGGAGATAAATTTTAGTATAGATGTATTGCCAGGTACCCAACCCATATCTATTCCTCCTTATAGAATGGCACCTGCAGAGTTGAAGGAGTTGAAGGAGCAGTTGAGAGACTTGTTGGAAAAAGGCTTCATTAGGCCTAGTACATCTCTCTGGGGAGCACTAGTATTATTTGAGAGGAAAAAAAATAGTTCGCTGTGGATGTGTATTGATTATAGGCAGTTGAATAAGGTAACCATCAAGAACAGATATCTCCTCCCCAGGATTGATGATTTATTTGACCAGTTGCAGGGTGCTAAGTGTTTCTCAAAGATAGACTTGCGGTCAGGTTATCATCAGGTGCGGGTAAAGGAGACAGATATTCCAAAGACAGCATTCAGAACCCGATATGTACATTATGAGTTTAGGGTGATATCTTTTGGACTGACCAATGCTCCAGCAGTGCTTATGGATTTGATGAACCGGGTGTTCAAGCCATTCCTGGATACGTTTGTTATTGTATTCATTGATGATATCTTGATTTATTCCCGTTCAGAGCAGGAACATGTAGACCATTTGAGGACAGTACTTGGGGTCCTCCAACACCAGCAGTTATATGCCAAGTTTTTGAAGTGTGAATTCTGGTTGACTTCAGTGGCATTCTTGGGGCATGTTATCGGAGCTGATGGTACTCGCCTACTCGGGTGGATACACAGAAGATTGAGGCAGTGAAGACTTGGCCCAGACTTACGACACCTACTGAGTTACGCAGTTTTCTGGGGCTAGCAGGGTATTACAGGAGGTTTGTGGAGAAGTTTGACTCGATCTCAGTGCCTTTTACTAGGCTAACCCAGAAGGCAGATAAGTTTCAGTGGACCGATACTTGTGAGCACAACTTTCAGTTGTTGAAAGACAAGTTGACTACGGCTCCAGTTCTGACTCTTCCTGAGGGACTAGATGGGTATGCTATTTATTGTGATGCTTCAGGTATTGGACTTGGTTGTGTGTTGATGCAGTATGGCAGGGTCATAGCTTATGTCACCCGACAGCTCAGAAAGCATGAAAAGAATTATCCCACTCATGATTTGGAGCTAGCAGCGGTGATTCATGCCTTGAAGATATGGAGACATTATTTTTATAGGGTTCATGTTGATATTTTTACGGATCCCAAAAGTCTCCAATATATCTTTAAGCAGAAGGAGCTGAACCTACGGCAGAGATGGTGGCCAGAGTTGCTAAAGGACTATGATGTTGATATTCTATACCACTGATGCACGATTTATGCACACACTAAACCCAAGTGCACGTGTCGTGACAAGTAATATAGTCTAGAAGACCGAGTTATCGTCCTCAGGGATTAGTGTCCAATTATCAACCTCTATTATGTAGTATCTATTTGGTAACCGATAATTTGATGAGTTATTTATAGTTTTGATTATAGATGCTAACTAATTTACTTTACTTTACTTCAGATATGGTGGAAATAGGGCTTCCAAATCTCCTCAACTATCCGCTCGCTTTACTCGTTAATGCAATTAATTATGGTTCTTCTTCTATTTTGAGATAGCAGGTTAACTAAGTCGTTTTATACTCATGTTAAGGTAATATAAACACTCAACCCCAATGTAGAACCCTTCTATCTTTCGATGACAAGATTGACTACAAAGGAGGATTAAGAGTAATAACCTATTATGCTACACAAGTATTGAGGTACTTTCGTCCACGATTTAAACTTATATTCATTCAACTATAGCATATTCACAATATCCCCTTTCATATTTCGATTAGAAATCATATAAGTTATGATAATTAGTGATCAATTAATTATCAAGCAATCAAATCAAATGTTGAATAAATCTCAACAATAATAAGAAGAAACCAAAACATGCATTAATTCATAAGAACGAGGTTCAAGCAATTCGACATGGAAAGCCCTAAATTAAGTTAGTTCCTAGCCATAGACATGCCAAGAACTAATCTAATATCCAACATACACAAAAAGAAATAAAATAAAGAACAAGAAATTACTCAAAAGTAAGTCTCCAATCTTGATCTTCAAGTTGTGATGAATTGTCAAGTGTGGAACTCTCAAAATCTGACCTAAAAGGTCCTTTTTATAACCTCAAAAACGTCTCAAACCTTTTCCTTCTTGGCCTTGGCCCATTCCAATTCGGATTTGGCAATTTTCCCGCCTTGGCGCCGCGGCGCCGAAACTTCTGCGGCTCTCTGCTCTTTGGGCGCCGTGGCGCTCTGCTGCTGCTGGTTGGTGGCGCCGCGGCGCCGCCCTGTTTCTCGTCCGGGTTGCCAACTTTTCAGTTTTTTGAACTCTGGAACCTCTGTTTCTGCCCTCTTTTTGCTCCTTCTCGCCAAAGTGCCACATTAAACCATTGTGACTCAAAAGAAAGAAAATTTATCCTAACACGACACATATTTGTACAAAAATGGGCAAAAGACTAACTAAAAATGACTCAAAAGGTGTATATAAAATACACCGATCAAATACCCCCAAACTTAACATTTGTTCGCCTTCGAACAAAGATCAAAAATAGAAACAAAGACACGAAAGAAAAGAAAATCAAATGACTCAAAGACATTGATCAATTTGTTGCATCATTGTTACTTAGAAAATCATGAAGGTTAGTAGAATAATATACAAGAACATATAGCATGAATTTTTAGCATTCTAAACACATCAAGTCAGATATTTCGCAAATTCAATTTAATCATGCTCAATGGTAGTAAGAATACCTAACTATGCATGTCAATTTCAAAATCATATGGCCTGTTCATTTGCTATTCTCCACTAATCATGGATACACACATTAGAGATCATCAGGGAATTTCAGGGTTGTAATGTAGGCTTAGACAGAGGTAGGTAAAAATAGGCATTTTGACTCAATTTACGTACCATAAGCTCTCTTGCTTTCGATTCTTCCCTTTTCTTTTGATTTTCTTTTTTTATCCTCATATCTATCTTTCCCCTCTTTTGTTTTGAGAGAATGATGTGTATTATGAATAGCAGGCACCCCTAAACTTACGCTTTTGCCTATTTATTATTATTTTTCATTGTGGTGCATCAAAATTGTTCACTCTCTTTTGTCTCTTTTTCAACACTTTATATTCCAAACAACTCAATTTTTCCACTTATGGCACAAATATGGAATTATAGGGTGTCAAAGAAAAGTCTTATTTTTTGCTCAATGGGGCTGACTAGAGATATAATTGTGATGTCAGGGATAGGTAAAAATTGGTAAGAAGGGGCTAACAAAGAAATGCCTGAATCATCTCCCTAACATGCATATCCTAACTATTTCGCCTCAAATAGCAAGCAAACAGACACATAGGTTTAATCACTTAACAATGCATAAATCAAGCAAGATACCCCAAATAGTTTGATTTAATGAATGTTTGGCATATCTAACCTAAGTGTTCAGATGGTTGCTTCTAATTCCATTACATTATTCAACTTAACTTCACTAGGCATTTCAAGTAACTACAACATGCATGATCATAAAAAGAAAATTAGACTCGCATAAACATTGAAAATAACACAAAAAGACTAAAAAAAAACATATAAAAAATAACTAAGAACTCCCCTCCAAACATAAATCACACATTATCCCTAATGTGTGCAAGACTCAAAAATAAAAGAAAAATGGGACAACTTACAAAGTTGGTTTAAAATGGTGGCGGTGGCGGCGGATAGTGCATGGCAGATAACGTTAGAAATCCCGTCAGAATGGAAGAGGGAAATCGTTTCTAGGGCTCTAATTTTTCAGATTTTTCGTCGCGGCGCCACGGCCCTGAGATCGGCGTCGTGGCACCCAAACATCTACGAGTTTCTGGTCTTCAGGCGCCGTGGCGCCCAATTTCCTGCTCCTCTCTGGAATTTCGGCGCCAGGGCCCTCTGCTGGGCGCCGGGTTGGTTTTATCTCCTCTCGCGTTTTTCGACCTCCACTTTTTAGCCCTGTACCTGTCATCACAACATGTAAACAATACCTTCCGTGAGACTGTTCTAACTAAAACTAGATTGCATAAATTTAAAAATCTTGGGTTGCCTCCCAAGAAGCGCTGTCTTTAACGTCTTTTAGCCGGACGCAGGTTCCCTATTCATTTTGGAATGAGATGGGTCACTAGGCTCATGTATTCCATTTCATTGATCACATAAGGTTTCAACCTTTGTCTGTTTACCTTGAAAGGGGCTCCCTCTCTCCCTTTCACTTCAACTGCACCATAGGGGAATACTCTTACAATGTATGCGGTCTGACTAACGCGATTTGAGCTTGCACGAACGACCTCAACCTTGAGTTAAATAAAAGCACTTGTTGTCCTTCTTGGAAGTCTTTTGGGATCAACATCTTATCATGCCATACTTTGGATCGTTCCTTGTAGATCCTTGCATTCTCATAGGCATTGTGTCTGAATTCATCCAACTCGCTCAGCTGTAGCAACCTCTTCTGCCCTGCTGCCTTGGCGTCCATGTTCAGCTTCCTCATTGCCCAATAAGCCATGTGTTCCAACTCTACTGGCAGATGACATGCTTTACCAAAAACTAACTTATATGGTGACATTCCAATGGGGGTTTTGAATCTTTGCTCGTATGCACATAGTCGTCGTCAATTTGATAGACCAATCCTTCCTTGAGCCATCCACCGTCTTTTCCAATATGCTCTTCACTTCCCTATTCGAAACTTCTGCTTGCCCATTCGCTTGAGGGTGATAGGGCAACGTGGTGCGGTGGTAGACTCCATATCGGGAAAGCAATGTATCAAGCTGTTTGTTGCAAAAGTGGCTTCCTTCGTCACTGATGATGGCCCTAGGAGTACCAAACCTTGTGAATATATTATTTTGGAGAAACCTTTGGACAATTTTACTGTCATTTTCTTTAGTGGCTACCGCTTCTACCCATTTGGACACATAATCCACTGCCAGAAGAATGTACTAATTTCCAAAGGACGACGGGAATGGACCCATGAAGTAGATCCCCCATACATCAAATAGTTCCACCTCCAAGATCCTATTCGAAGGCATTTCATTTCGTCTTGATATGTTCCCTGTTCTTTGACAACGATCACAACTCTTCACAAAGGTGTGGGCATCCTTGAAGAGGGTTGGCCAATAGAACCCACTTTGCAATATCTTCGCAGCTGTTCTTGATGCCCCAAAGTGTCCACCACATTGTAAGGTGTGACAATGGGTGAGAATCTGGTGCATCTCATCCTCTGGTATACATCGCCTGATGACTTGGTCGGCGCAATATTTGTATAACATTGGCTCCTCTTAATAGTAGTGTTTTACTTCAGAGTAGAACCTCTTCACTTGCTGTCTTGTCAATCCTGGGGGTACTACCTTAGCTGCGAGAAAATTAACAAAATCAGCGTACCAAGGTAACTTAAAGACAACACTTACTTGAAACAATTATTCATCTGGGAAGTGATCATTTATCTGCACATCCTTGGTGTTCTGGCTCTCTATGTTTTCCAGCCTCGACAAGTGGTCAGCAACTGAGTTTTCTGTCCCCTTCTTGTCACGGATCTCCATGTCAAATTCTTGTAATAGCAGAACCCATCAGATAAGACGAGGTTTTGCATCCTTCTTTGTCATCAAGTACTTTATGACAGAGTGGTCAGTGTATACTATCACCTTATTCCCAATTAAGTATGACCTTAATTTCTCGAATGCATATACTATTGCTAGCAATTCTTTTTCTGTAGTGGCATAATTCAACTGTGCATCATTAAGAGTTTTACTAGCATATTAAATGGATCTGAATACCTTATCGACCCTCTGCCCAAGCACTGCTCCTACTGCATAATCAATTGCATCACACATTAGTTCGAATGGGAGCTCCCAGTTTGGTGCAATGACTATAGGTGCTGAGATAAGCCTCTCCTTGAGTGTCTGAAAAGTGGTCATACATTCCTTATTGAAGTCAAAAGCAACCCCAGTCATTAGCAAGGTGGAAAGAGGTTTTGAAACTTTTGAGAAGTCCTTGATGAATCTTCTATAAAAACCGGCATGCCCAAGGAAACTTCTGACTCCTTTTGTTGATACTGGAGGTGGTAGATTTTCGATTATTGAAATCTTTGCTTTGTCCACCTCAATACCTTGGTTGAATATTTTGTGTCCAAGTACAATCCCCTCTTTTACCATGAAGTGAGACTTCTCCCAATTCAGCACAAGGTTGGACTCTTCACACCGTTTCAACACTACTTCCAAGTGCCTCAAACACTCGTCGAACGAGGACCCAAAGACCGAGAAGTAATCCATGAAAATCTCTATAGTCCTCTCCACCATATCAGAGAAAATTGTCATCATACACCTCTGAAAGGTCGCAGGTGCATTGCAAAGTCCAAATGGCATCCTTCTAAATGCAAACGTACCAAAGGGGCAGGTGAATGTTGTCTTTTCCTGATCTTCTGGTGCTATGGAAATATGATGATACCCTGAGTAACCATCCAAAAAACAATAGTAATTGTGCCCTGCAAGTCTATCCAACATCTGATCTAGAAATGGCAACGGGAAGTGGTCTTTTCTGGTTGCCTTGTTCAACTTGAGATAGTCAATGCAAATTCTCCACCCAGTAACTGTTCTAGATGGAATGAGCTCATTCCTTTCGTTGGTCACTACTGTCATACCGCCCTTTTTGGGCACCACTTACCGGACTCACCCGTACGCATCGGAGATAGGATAAATTACTCCGTCAAGCCATTTCATGATTTCTTTTCGACTACCTCCATATTTGAATTGATCTCTCTGTGCCTCGATGGAGGGTGCGCTCTCATCTAGACGGATCTTATGCATCACCGTTGACGGACTTATCCCCTTATGCGGTAATGTCCACCGATAACGCACGCTGAGCCCTCGGATTTCTCGTGACTTCTCAATATCTACTGTGGATAGATGACATGAGATGATCACTGGTAAGGATTGATTCTCACCTAGATATCGGTATTGTAAATGATCTGGTAGAGTCTTCAACTCTAACAATGGAGCTTTTTCTGTGGATGGTATTGATCTCTCCGACATCTGCCCAAGCTCTTCATATCTCTTCTTATCACACTTCTCATAAGAATTCATCCAATTTGCATACTCCATCAGATTCGGGTCATTGCCACTATTATCATCCCATCGTGTCAGCACTTCTTCAAGCGCATCAGCATTTTTGAACCCATTTTCCGACACTGCTTCTTTGATCACATCAATGGCGAAGCAGTTGTCACTTGCCTCTGGAAGGTTGCTGCTCGAAAAACATTGAAAATCACCTCTTCTTCTTCCACACGAAGTCTCAACTCACCTTTTCGAACATCAATGAGTGTCTGTCCTGTGGCTAGGAAGGGTCTGCCAAGTATGATGGGGATCATGTCATTATCTCTCATGTCTAAGATGATGAAATCAGCGGGAAAGATGAACTTGTCCACCTTCACCAACACATCCTCGATGACTCCTCTAGGGTGGACGATGGAGCGGTCAGCTAGCTGCAAAGTGATGTTTGTAGGTCTGTCTTCTCCCATTCCAAGTTTGCAAAACACCAGATAGGGCATCAAATTTATATCTGCCCCCAGATCGCACAACGCCTTCTGACACTAAAACTTTCCTATAGTGCATGGGATGGTGAAACTCCCCGGATCTTTCAATTTCTGAGGTAGCTTTCTCTGTAGGATGACACTGCATTCTTCAGTCAACACCACTGTTTCGTAGTCATCTATCCTCCTCTTTTTGCTGAGAATCTCCTTCATGAACTTTACATAACTCGGCATCTGCTCTAGTGCCTCAGCAAACGGGATGTTGAGTTGCAATTGTTTGAGAACTTCCATGAATTTAGAGAACTGTTTGTAAAGAGAACTTGTTTTTAGCCTCTCGGGGTACGATATCTTCACCTGGGGTGCATCCACAACAACTCCCAAACTCATTATACCCTCTGAGCCCTGGGCGCCGCGGCCCTGAGATTCGGCGCCGTGGCGCCCAAACTTCTGCACTGTCTCAGGATCGTCGGCACCGTGGCGCTGCAACTTCTGCGAGAAGTCTAAGTCCTTCTTTTCTGGATACGGTGGTGGTGAGTTTGATTTCACTGGTTCGCCAATTTTCAGGTCAATCGCCTGACATTGCTCTTTTATATTCTCTCCCATATGTTCAGGGTGATTCCGCGTGATACGTAAACTTAGCATGCCCGCGAGTTGTCCTATTTGCGTCTCCAAATTCTTTAGGGATACTCTCATCTCATCCATGAACTGAGTTTGGTGCCTAGTTAGCCTGAGTATGGCTTCTCGTAGCCCATCCTGCTCTTCCTATGGGGCTTGGGGATTACATTGTTGATAGTGGTAATCCATGTTTGCAGGGTCCCTGAGATGAATCAAAACCAACAAACGGATCACGGCGCACGGTTCCACCAATAAATAAAAAATTAATAAAAAGAAAAATAAAAACTAAATTATAAATTAAGAATAGATAGAATGATATTGAACTACGTCAATCCCCGACAACGGCGCCAAAAACTTGATACGCGATTTATGCACACACTAAACGCAAGTGCACGTGTCGTGACAAGTAATATAGTCTAGAAGATCGAGTTATCGTCCTCAGGGATTAGTGTCCAATTATCAACCTCTATTCTATAGTATCTATTTGGTAACCGATAATTTGATGAGTTATTTATAGCTGTGATTATAGATGCTAACTAATTTACTTTACTTTAATTTACTTCAGATATAGTGGAAATAGGGCTTCCAAATCTCCTCAACTATCCGCTCGCTTTACTCGTTAATGCAAATAATTATGGTTCTTCTTCTATTTTGAGATAGCAGGTTAACTAAGCCGTTTTATACTCCTGTTAAGGTAATATAAACACTCAACTCCAATGTAGAAACCTTCTATCTTTCGATGACAAGATTGACTACAAAGGAGGATTAAGAGTAATAACATATTAAGCTACACAAGTATCGGGGTACTTTCGTCCACGATTTAAACCTATGTTCATTCAACTATAGCATATTCACAATCTCCCCTTTCGAATTTCGATTAGAAATCATATAAGTTATGATAATTAGTGATCAATTAATTATCAAGCAATCAAAACAAATATTGAATAAATCTCAACAATAATAAGAAGAAACCAAAACATGCATTAATTCATAAGAACGAGGTTCAAGCGATTCGACATGAAAAACCCTAAATTAAGTTAGTTTCTAGTCATAGACATGCCAAAAACTAATCTAATATCCAACATACACAAAAAGAAATAAAATAAAGAACAAGAAATTACTCAAAAGTAAGTCTCAAATCTTGATCTCCAAGTTGTGATGAATTGTTAAGTGTGGAACTCTCAAAATCTGACATAAAAGGTCCTTTTTATAACCTCAAAAACATCTCAAGCCTTTTCCTTCTTGGCCTTGGCCCATTCCAATTCGGATTTGGCAATTTTCCCGCCTTGCGCGCGCGGCAATGGCGCCAACCTGCGACTCTGCTCTTTGGGCGTCGTGGCGCTCTGGTGCTGCTGGTTGGTGGCCATGGCCATGCATTCGCCGGGTTGCCAACTTTTCAGCTTTTTGAGCTCTGGAACCTTTGTTTCTGCCCTATTTTCGCTCCTTCTTGCCAAAGTGCCACTTTAAACCATTGTGACTCAAAAGAAAGAAAATCTATCCTAACACGACACATATTTGTACAAAAATGGGCAAAAGACTAACTAAAAATAACTCAAAGGTGTATATAAAATACACTGATCAACCACCCAATGAAAGCCAATATTGTGGCAGATGCTCTTAGCCGTAGATCTATGGGTAGCTTGACGGATGTGCAACCAGACAGAAATGAGATGGTTCGTGAGATACACAGGCTAGCTAGTCTTGGAGTCCGGTTGGTGGATTCGGGAGATAGTGGGGTTCTTGTTCGAGAAGTTGCTAAGTCCTCTATCGTAGAAGAGGTAAAGAGACATCAGTATGAGGATCCTGTCCTGGCACGATATAGAGATGCAGCTCTCCGAAAGGAGAAGGCTCTATTTGAGGTTACACCTGATGGTGTGCTAAGGTATGAAGGTAGGCTATGTGTACCGGATGTTGCAGGGCTACGACAGCAAGTTATGGGTGAGTCACACAATGCCCGTTATTCCATTCATCCAGGGTCGACGAAGATGTATCATGACCTTAGATGCTTGTTTTGGTGGGATGACATGAAAAAGACATAGCAGAATTTGTTGCCCAGTGCCCGAATTGTCAGCAGGTTAAGGTCGAGCATCAGAAGCCTGGTGGATTATTGCAGGAGATAGAGATCCCGACTTGGAAGTGGGAAGTGATCAATATGGACTTTATTACCGACTTACCTCGCACTCAGCTGAAGTGTGATTCCATATGGGTTATTGTGGATAGACTGACGAACTCAACCTATGTTTTTCCAGTCAGGACTACTTACTCAGCTGAGGACTATGTTGGACTGTACATCAGGGAGATAGTTAGACTGTATGGGGTTCCCACATCTATTATATCGGATCGAGGAGCTCAGTTTACAGCTAACTTCTGGAGATCATTCCAGAAGGGATTGGGGACACAGGTGAGTCTCAGCACAACATTTCATCCCCAGACTGATGGGCAGACAGAGCGTACTATTTATACTCTAGAAGATATATTGAGAGCCTGTATTATTGACTTCAGAGGTAGCTGGGATGATCATTTACCACTCATTGAGTTTGCCTATAACAATAGCTACTATTCTAGTATCCAGATGGCCCCGTATGAGGCCTTATATGAGCGGAAGTGCAGGTCACTTATTGGTTGGTTTGATGTAGGTGAGACTAAGTTGATCGGCCCAGACTTGGTCCAGCAAGCTGTTGACAAGGTAAAGCTCATTCAGGAGAGATTATTAGCAGTCCAGAGTCGACAGAAGTCATATGCTGATAATCGATGTCAACACTTAGAGTTTCAGGTTGATGATTGGGTATTCTTGAAGGTGTCACCCATGAAGGGTGTGATAAGGTTTGGAAGGAAAGGGAAGCTTAGCCCGAGATACATTGGGCCTTACCAGATCATTCGTAGGGTAGGCAATGTTGCCTATGTGTTAGATCTACCCTCTGATTTAGAAGCAGTACACCCAGTCTTCCACGTATCGATGCTATGTAAATGTATTGGTGATCCTTCCAGAGTCTTTCCAGTAGATGATGTCCATGTGACAGAAGAGTTATCGTATGAGGAGAGTCTCATAGCCATACTAGATCGCCAGGTCAGGAGATTACGGACGAAGGATGTGGCTTCCATCAAGGTATTGTGGCAAAACAACAATAGGGAGGAAATGACTTGGGAGGCGGAAGATGAAATGAAGAAGAAGTATCCTCACTTGTTACATGTGCCTCCAGGTAATTCAATTCAACTCCTTATTTGATTATAGTAATTAATGAATTGTATATGTGTGATATATAGTGGCCCTGTGTGGCATCTGTTGGTTTGCTGAGTGTAGGTGGATAGGCAAGGAGATTCTACCGAAATTTCTAGAACATAAGACATATTAGGAACATTTGAGGACGGATGTTTCTAAGGGGGGAAGGATGTTACACCTCATAAATTTAAGGCGATAATTAAGAATATCATTAAGATTCGAATATTGAATATAAAGGGTACTTACATATGTTAATACAGAAATTAGCGTACAAACGGATGTTATCCCGGAATAGTTTTTCTTAAATACTACAAATGTGACGACGAGAATTAACCCTAGTAGTTGAATTTGTCCCAATGGAGTTATGGAATAATATTGTATTATAAAATCTTGACAAAATACGAGGCCTTATGAAATTCTCGGGAAATTAGATGAAGCGTGAATTAAGCTTTAATTATTACTTGAGGGATTAATTTATGAAGATAATTAGGGGAGTGGACCAAAGTGTAATAAACTTTTTTCAGTTTTTTTCTTAAAACATAAAAACCCTTCATCTTCCCAAACTTTACTTTCAAAAAAATACTCTCTCCCTCTCCTCCTTCTCTCTCCCTTGGCCGAAATACCCACCATTTTCATAGCAAATTGGAGCTTTTGATTCTTCACCATAGATTAAGTCTCCTACACAATTATAGAAGCCAAGGAAACTCGAAAAAAATGAGAGAAAATAGTGAGCAAACGCTGCACTAGACCGAGAAGAAAACTGCCCAGATTTCAAAAAAATTGTCAAATATTTGGGAGAAAAACGTAGGGAATGGTGGATTAACATGGTGGGGTTCGTGCATGTCAATTTGGAGTTGAAAAGGTGGAAAATTGGGCAAGAAATCGATGGAACATTGACGTGAGGTTTAGGGACTGTTTGGGCTTCATTTTAAGGTAAAATTCTTCTTTTCATTGAGTAAATTGAAAGTTAAATAATGTTGTAGTTAAGAGTTGTCTTGTGTTAAGAATTGAATTTAGATTAAGAGGAAATGGGAGTGAGACAATGTATGTGGTTGTTGAAATGTTGTTGTAGCCGATTGGGACTGATTTAGGGTACTTTGGAATTGATGGTTGTTGTTGTATTATCTTCGCTAATTGCATGTTGAAATTGAAAAAGAAATCTTGATAATTAAGGTGTAATTAGTTATATGGAAATGTTGAAACATGACTTGGATTCTAAGGTTGTTCTTATATGGATTAACACGAGAGATAGGTGTAGTAATCACCTTGGTTGTGTAGTTGCTGGCTTGATTTGAAAGTTGTGGATATGCACATAAATAGGGGAAGTGCTGCCCGAATTTCTATAGAAAAGAGAGTCGCCTTTCGATATAACTTACGCTAGAAATCATAGAATTGACGGACGTATTACCCTTTATTATAGGTTGAAGTACTAAGACGGGACGTATTCTAATAGTGAGTTGGCTAGTTCGACTAAAAGGTATGTGAAACTCTTCCTTCTTTCTTCTTGGCATGATTTATTGAAAGTACGACGGACGTACATGATTTCTACACAGTCTATTTTCTAAAGATGTTAGTCATGAGAAATGCCTATGATTTTTAGTAAAGAGTTTATTATAATTATTTCATTGAGAGTCAAAATGATGATTTAAATTGTATAGTTACCCATGATACTCTATTTGTGCTGGATATGATTATATGAATTCACCGAGTCCCTCACTAGTGGGCCGGGACACGTTATATGTATATATATGATTTCATGGACATGTATCCATGATGCGGGTATAGATACTCATGATAGTAGATGTGATTCCATGGACATGTATCCATGATGCGGGTATAGATACCCATAACAGTAGATGTGATTACATGGACATGTATCCATGATGCGGGTATAGATACCCATGACAGTAGATATGATTCCATGCACATGTATCCATGATGCGGATATAGACACCCATGACAGTAGATATGATTACATGGACATGCATCCATGATGCGGGTATAGATACATATGACAGTAGAAATATATATATAGGATGATTATATGGATAAGTACTCATGATTTTTGATATGACTCTTATTTGTATACGGCACAGTTGGATTTGGATTCTGATTTTTATACTTGTCTCTTGTTATCTGTTGGCTACTTATGATCTCATTTACAGTATTTCATGTTTTACATACTCAGTACATTATTTCGTACTGACCCCTTTTTTTCGGGGGGTTGCGTTCATGCCCACAAGTATAGGTGCTCAGTTTGATGATCCTCCAGTCTAGGTTTCCCGTTCAGCTGTTTGGAGAAGCTCCTTTGATTCAGAGCTTTGTCATTTTGGTACAGAACCCTACTTTTGTTGACTTATGTATATTTAGGGGCACGACGGGGCCATGTCCCGTCATATGTCGCCATCCTTCTTATAGAAGTCTGTAGACAGTTATGGGTTGTATATATGTGGCTTAGTCATATGAGGATTGTAGATATATTTTGTTCAGTCGTACTATTGTATTTCGTTTTGGATGTTCCTGTATATAGTGGCAGCCTTGTCGGCTTGCGTCTTTTATTTTATTTGCTTAGATATGACTCCTCAAGACAGGGTTGGTTGTGTGTAAAGGCAGCTTTGTCGGCTTGCCTAATCGGATATGTGGTATGTTTGCGGCGTTATGCTGCCAAATTTCATATTATCCTTAGTGTCAGTCTGATTACGTGACAGGTTAGTATAATGGCGTCATTAGGGCGCTTAGTTGCGGACCGTCGGGTCGAGTCGTGAGACAAGCGACAAGCCACAGTGCAGAAGATGAGTATAAAGGAATTGCTAATGTTGTTTCTGAGATATGTTGGCTCCGAAACTTGATTTTAGAACTTCAGTGTCATGTACGTTAAGCGTCTCTGGTATACTGTGATAACATATCCGCTATATACATGTCTCACAATCCGGTTCAGCATCAGCGAACCAAGCATATTGAGCTAGACATTCACTTTGTTCGTGAGAAGTAGGATCATGGCGGTCGGATACTCTGTAATTACGAGACGGCCGATACTCGAACCAAAAGTTAACGGTCGGATCAGTACCAAAAATTATCGGACCGATAACGGTAAAATACCCGATTACACCCCCGGCGCCCGCCACGGCCCGGCCTCATCGGTCCATTCCCTCCCGACCAGCCCCTCGGCCAAATTTCAATACCAATTAGTTGTAAATTGGTGAAACTTTAAATGGTCATAACTCTGCACTCGGACGTCCGTTTCACCTAATTGTTTTTTGATTTCGCATATTTTTTCGAGACATGACCGAATAAACTGCTAAAGCGGTTTGGAGCAGCCGATTTCTCAGAAAACATCCGTCTTGCCAATCAATTTTACTTTTCCCCCAATGTCAATTTCAATATTGAAAATTCAATTTTTTTTAAAAAAAAATCGGGCCACGGAACCCGACCCGGAAATTTTTTACCGGTCCGGACCGATAACACCCCTAGTGTGAAGGTTTCTCTCGGACATATTAGAGTATTGCATGTTCCTTCTTCTTATCAGTACGCGGATATCTTCACGAAAGGTCTCCCGAGCCATATTTTCATCGACTTCAGATCCAGTCTAAGCGTTCGGCCTCCCGCTCCGACTGAAGGGGCGTGTAAACGTGTAAAATAAATATCTCTACCCATAATTAGAATATATCTCATATATTGTGTAAATATTTAGTGATATATAATTATGGTAAACTAGGATTTAGGACTAGGATTCCTATTGTATAAAGGATGTATGTTGTACACTATATATATTGATATTATTGAGAAAGACTCCCAAGGAAGATTAATATCATCTTAGACAGACAAACAAAAAAATTAAATTAATTACTTCACAAGTTTGCCACCTCACTGTTTTCCATGGGTATTAGTATCTCAACCTTCTAGTTTTCTTATTCATGAACTTTACATCTATAAGTTTAAACAAAATGATAGGATGGTAAAGTCTTGTACTCATATAACCTAAAATAATGAGTTATTTATAGGTCCACAATTTCACAAGGCCATGTCCAAACTAAACCACTTGCATCACAAATAGACTAGAAATTTGTGATAAACATTTATAGATGATGAATATAATTAGTCAAACACCGAGATCTCAGAGAACATATATTAGTAATACTCAACTCAGAAAGAGGATATTTTAGTTGCCGAATTTTGGAATTTTATAATCAACCAACGGTGGAAAGAAAAACACATCACCTCCACTATTTATGACGAATTAATTTTACCTTCAATTTGTGAGCTTCGTGATGATTGTTGGACAAAGAGTCGCGGCGCTTTTCAACGGTAAATTTTTTAAAAATGTTCAAAAATTGTATCTATTTACAACAATCACAACCTTTGAAAGGTTGCATATGGATGAAAATGTTGTTATATAAAAGATGTTGATCACTTGATTAAATATACAAGACACAATACTATCAATCATTTAACATAATTAATGAGTTGAGATTGTTGCTTTCCTTCTTGTTCTTCCTCCCAAGATAAATTTCTGAAAAAGACATAAAGTAAATTTGTCAGGGTCAAGTTCTTGTGCAAAAAGTTGAACCATATAGTTGTATCCTCAAGATAGACGTCCGTAAACTACAACACAAGTGGGGGCGAATTTTTGTCGTAGGATACTGCGACAGCAGGCCTCTATCATATCAAGTTAGTGTTTGTTTTCAATTTACAGTATTCTTGTTGTTGATTTCAATTGAGTTATTATTCTATTATTGTGTTTGTTTAATCGAAGATACTAGATTGGTACTAACAATCTAAGACAGAAATTCTCAGAAAATTCATTTTTTTTTTATTTTGCATAAATTTTTAGAGAATTCATTTCCTGATTTGCAAAGATGGATCAATCTGGATCTTCGTTGGTGAAAACCCATGTTCAGAAACCTTAGAAATTCAAGGGTTCTGATTTCAAACGGTGACAACAAAAGATGTTGTTCTATTTGACAACTCTTCATGTGACAAATATTTTAACTGCTGAGGCTCCTATGGCACAGTCAGAAGAAGAAGGGGAGAATGCTACTACTGATGCAGAGAAGGCTGAAGGCTATTGAGACTTGAGAAAGTCAAGAGTTTCTTTGAAGAAACTATATTCTCAATGCCTTGGATGACTCTCTCTATGATATCTACTCCTCGTTCAGAACAACACGAGAGTTGGGGCAGTCATTGGAGAACAAGTACAAGACTGAGGTTGCTTGTTTCAAGAAGTTCGTCATCGGAAAGTTTCTGAACTTTAAGATGAACGATGTCAATCCTATTGTCAAGCAAGTGGAGGAACTCCAAGTCATTGTTCATGAGTTAGAGGTTGAAGGTATGGGCCTTAACCCGAATTTCCTTGTTGGTGCTATTATTGAAAAATTACCTCCTTCATGGAAGAATTTTAAAGTTTATCTTAAGCATCTAACCGAGGAAATGAACTTTGAGCAATTGGTTCTTAAACTTTGAGTTGAAGAGGATAACCAGAAGAGTGAAAAGGATGATGATGTTTCCTTGGAGCCTAATGCAAACATGGTTGAAGGAAATCCATCTAAGGCCAAGTTTCAGAAAGGCAAGGGCAAGTTTGTTGGTGCCAAGTCATCTTTTGCATCCGGGAGGAATGCATTCGCCCCACAAAAGACCAATGCGTTCAAGAAATTACATATTGGTGTATGTTGGGTGTGTGGTAAACCTGGGCATAGAGCAAAAGATTGTCGCCTTCGCAAGAGTCATGGTAGTGGTTTTGGAGGTTCGGGTAATTCCAACAAATCCAACCGTGCAGAAACTAAAAACCAATTCATTGGTGTTGTTGTTGCTCAAGAAAATCTGGTTACAAATTCAACCGATTGGTGGATGGATACGGGTGCCGCTATGCATGTATGTTCTGGAAAAAAAAATTCAACCTACCAGCCCATCAAGGATGGAGAACCTTTGTTCGTAGAGAATGTTGCTGCTGTGAAAGTTGAAGGGAAAGGGAAGGTGATTTTGAAACTCACTTCCGGGAATGATCTTGTGCTCACTAATGTGTTGCACGTGCATGAAATTCGTAAAAATCTGATTTCTGGTCTTGTTCTAAGTAACAAGGGCTTTAAGATTGTATTTAAATCAGACAAATTTGTACTCACCAAATGTGGGATGTATGTAGGGAAGGGTTACCTCAGCGAGGGGCTCTCCAAACTATCTGTTGTACCTACTAAGGCAATTGCCATTATTAATGAAAATGCAGGCACTGACACTGCATGTATATAGTTGATTCCCCTTCCTTATGGCATTCAAGTTTAGGCCATGTTAATTATCGTTCTTTACAAAGGATGGTAAGTTTAGGCATGTTGCCAAAATACTCTATGAACAAAATGACTAAGTGTGAAGTTTGCATAGAATCAAAATATGCAAGTAATCCTCATAAATCAGTAGAGATATCAAATGAAGTGCTTGGTTTAATTCATAGTGATTTGTGTGATTACGAAGCAACCCCATCTCGTGGAGAAAATAATTATTACATATCATTCCTAGATGATTGCAATAAATTTTGTTATGTATACTTAATACATACCAAAGACGAGGCTTTGAACATGTTTAAAACATATAAAGCGGAAGTGGAGAACCAACTTGAGAAAAGAATAAAAATTCTAAGGTCTGATAGAGGTGGTGAATATCAATCTAATGACTTAACGAATTTTGTTTTACTCATGGTATAGTTCATCAAACCACTGCACCATACACTCCAAAACAAAATAGAGTTACCGAATGCAAGAATAGAACATTGAAGAATATGATAAATTCAATGTTAGTTAGTTCGGGCACACCTCTTAGTCTGTGGGGAGAGGCATTACTTACCGCAAATATGATATTAAATAAAATTCCTCATAAGAAAAATGACCAATCTCCTTATAAATTGTGGAAAAGTCGTTTGCCTACTTTCAAAAGGATGAAAGTGTGGGGTTGCCTAGCGAAAGTTCAAGTTCTCTTACCAAAGAGAACTTAACTTGGACCAAAAATGATGGATTGCATATTTATTGGTCCTGCCAAGAATAGTGCAGCATATAAGTTTTTGGTTTATCATTCTGATGTTGAAGGTATTCACAAAAATACATTTATGGAATCTGCTCAAGCAGAATTCTTTGAGGATGTTTTTCCTTACAAAGACAAGGAAAATTATAAAGACGATTCTAATTATAAGAAGATATCACTGCCTCAAGATGAGTCAAACCAAAATACACAAAATGATACAAGTAATACTTCATTTGTTCAAGAAGAAAATTCTTAACCAAGGAGAAGTAAACGTGAGAAAATTGTCAAAGATTTTGGACCAGACTTTATGACTTTTTTCGTTGAAGGAGAACCTCAAACATATAGGGTTGCCTGGAATCATCCGAAGCACCTTATTAGAAAAAGGCTGTCCAACGTGAGGTAGAATCCATTGTGCAAAACAATACATGAAAATTGGTTGATCTCCCTCCGGGACAAAAATCAATAGGCCATAAATGGATTTTTAAACAAAAATTAAGGTCTGATGGTACTATAAGAAAAATACAAAGCTCGTATAGTAGCCAAAGGGTTTCGATAAAAAAAAGTGTAGATTTCTTTGATACTTACTCGCCAGTAACTAGAATTACTTCTATAAGGACGCTAATTGCTATAGCGGTTGTTCACAATTTGGAAATACACCAAATGAATGTGAAAACTGTGTTTTTGAATGGTGAATTAGATGAATAAATTTCATTGAACAACCCGAAGGATTTGTTGTTAAAGGTCAAGAAAGGAAGGTTTGTAAATTAATTAAGTCTTTATACAGACTTAAACAAGCTCCAAAACAATGGCACGAAAAGTTTGATAACACATTATTATCAAATGGTTTCCAAATAAATGAATGTGATAAATATGTCTACATTAAAGAATGTAAGAATGCATGTATCATTATATGCTTATATGTTGATGATATGCTAATTTTGGGAACAAGTAAGGATGTAATTAACCAAACTAAGAAGATGCTGCATACCGCTTTTGATATGAAAGATATGAAAATAACGGATGTCATTCTTGGTATTAGTATTCAAAAGAATTCTGATGGTTACATACTAACTCAATCTCATTATGTTGAGAAGTTCCTTAGAAAGTTTGTACACTATGACGATCGACCGGTTGTTACACCATTTGATCCCGCTAGTCACATTAAGAAGAATCAATGTGAAAGTGTGTCTCAACTAGAATATACACAAGTTCTTGAAAGTTTGATGTACATAATGAATTGTACACGACCGGACTTAGCATATACAGTGATTCGACTTAGTCGATACTCACACAATCCAGGAAAGGATCATTGGTTTGCACTAATTAGGACACTCCGATATCTAAAGCATACAATGAACTATGAGTTTCATTATACAAAATATCCTCCTGTTTTAGAAGGATATTGTGATGCTAATTGGATTTCCAACCATTCGGAAAGTAAGTCCACGAGTGGTTATGTATTTACACTTGGTGAACCGTCAGTGTCTTGGAAATCATCAAAGCAGACTGTGAATACACGATCGACTATGGAAGCAGAGTTTGTAGCCTTGGACAAAGTTGCCGAAGAGGGAGAATGACTCAAACACTTCCTAGAGGGTATTCCTTTGTGGACAAAGTCTGTTACATCCATTTGCATACATAGTGATAGTATGGCTGCTCTGACGAGGGCAAAGAACCAAATATACAATGGCAAATAGAGGCATATAAGACGACGTCATAATACAATACGTAGTTTGCGAAAGAATGGAATTATTTCCATTTATTATGTAAAATCAAAGGACAATATAGCGGATCCTCTGACAAAAGGCCTAATAGAGAGCAAGTCGTATTTACATCGAGGAGAATGGGTTTAAAGCCAATATAATGAGTCATTACTTGGCGGAAACCTAACCTAGCAACATTGGAGATCATGGTCTATTCAATAGGATAACTAGTTGGGGAAGACTCAAAGAGCATAGAACACACACATATGCTTATTCCTATGGTGAACCAATGTGTGTTAATCCGTTGATGATTAAGGGATGAATATTATTCTTAATAATACTAAAAGCTATTATGATGGGATAGTACAGACTATTCTTGTTTGGTATTACCTATATGAGATTGATGTGGGGTCGCATCTATGAGAACCGATATGGCTACGTTCTCTACAAAATCTCACGAAGAAGGAGTTGTTCACGACCGAAATGAACACAACCGTAAGAATTGAAATATGTTGGTATGATATGTGTGATACTTATTGTTTCGATTTACTACAAAATGTGAATAGTTAAAGACATACGTTCACTATTTCACAAAGTAGATCTGATAAGTATTCACTACGAACGGTTCAAGTCGAAAAAGACACCTTTTCCGATGCATGTCATATCTGGTTTTTCCGAAATAACAATAAGTTTCTCATTATCTTATTTTTTATCCAAATGTGGGGTATTGTTAGAAGTTTGAATAGAAAATGTGGGATATTATTGGAACTTGTACAAGGAAGAAGAATAAAATAAGTGATCAAAATATTTTTAGAAAATATTGGCCAAGCGTCGCGTCGCCTAGGGAGAGGGTCGCGGCGCCGCTCGTCCAGTGAACAAAGGAAATTCACCGTGGCGAGCGCCGCAGCGCCGAAAATTCAGAGAGCTCTGCAGAATGATTAGCGCCACAACGCTAAGAGGCAGAGTCGCGGCGCTTGAAGGACAAAGAGCCGCGACGCTTTTCAACGGTAAAATTTCTGAAAATGTTCAAAAGTTGTATCTATTCACAACAGTCACAACCTTTGGTATGAAAGGTTGCATATGGACGAAAATGTTGCTATATAAAGGATGTTGATCACTTGATTAAATATACAAGACATAATACTATCAATCATTTAACACAATTAATGTTTTGAGATTGTTGCTTTCCTTCTTCTTCTTCTTCCCAAGATACATTTCTGAAAAGAACATAAAGTAAATTCGTCAGGGTCAAGTTTTTGTGCAAGAACTTGAACCAGATAGTTGTATCCTCAAGATAGACGTTCGTAAACTACAGCACAAGTGGGGGCGAATTTCTGTCTTAGGACACTGCGACAGCAGGCCTCTATCGTATCAAGTTAGTGTTTGTTTTCAATTTACAGTATTCTTGTTGTTGATTTCAATTTCAATTAAGTTATTATTCTATTATTGTGCTTGTTTAATCAAAGATAATAGATTGATATTAACAATGATAATGTGTTATAAAATAAAAGAATGTATTAAAATAAAGTAGCAAGAACATATATGAAGTGAGAAAGCTTTTCTCTTCTTGTGGTGTATTTTTATTCATAGGATAATTAAGAATTTAGAGGTATAAAAAGTGTACAAAACTTGTAGGAGTAAACTTTACACCGTAAGAGAAATAAATGCAAGCATGGGCATTCACTACTCTACAATAGTGTCTTTGACTTATTTACGATAGAATCCAATAAATAAAAAGAATTATAATTAAAAATTCTGATTCTGTCTCTAAATGTTTATACTACAATATGCTAAGCAAGAGTTTGCCCATGCGATATGAAATCATGATTTCATATTTTGATTTCAAATCAATATTAATTTGCATAAAATTTTGATTTCAACTTCATATCATGATTTCATATCCCAAATTCTCCAAAAAAATATGATTTGAGATTCCAAATCATGTTTCAATTTTTTAAAATATAAGACTTAACCCATAAGTTTATAGTTTATAAAAAAACCACTAAGTTGGTGAATTCATTTATCAACCATTTAAATAAAATACAGGATCGGCCAGACCGTAAGACAGGTAAGGCAGCTGCCTTGGGCCCAACATTTTTTAGGGCCCAATTTTTGGTAATGAGTAGTAGAGTTTGAGGTCTATACGTAGTAGGTTACTTTTTGTTTAAGATTATATTAAGTACTTTAAAGTAAAGAGTAGTAGTTTTCTTGTAAAACGATAACATGTTGTAAATATTATTATGTGGATGTCCATAACTCCTAGGTGAAATTCCCACGATTACGTGTAGTCCACACCTCCTCATTAATCTCCCACAACGATCTTCCTCTATAACCTTCATAGTTATTGCCATATTTATGGCCATCTTTTGACTATCCTCTATGTAGTAGTATAAATAGGAGTATGATAGATGATGTACATACACCGTGAACATATTTGGATGAATAAGAAATCTCTTATCTCTTGTCTCTCAATTTCTATTGTATTCCATCCTTCATATTGTTACTTTTAGTTTAATTTTATAACATAACATGTTGAAATATATGAGGTTAGTTGTTAGAGGTTGTTAAGAAGTGATTAAGAAGTTGTTAGAAGTAATTAGTATTGTAGTTAGTATTAAGTGATGATTACACACTTGTATAAATAAGCACAATTTGTGCTTAGTATTAATTCAATTCAATACAACAGAAAATTTCCCCCAATTTCCATTCTCTTTCTCCTCTCTTCCTTTCATCTAATCTCTCAAATCTTCTTCTTCAATCAATCAATTATGCGCACAATCAACAATCAATATTCGTAAATTATATATTTAACATGGTATCAAAGCTTGAAGATCCGGCATAGATCGAATTTAGATGTCCAGAATCAAGTTTGGAAGCACACCGGAGAAGAGGAGTTCAATCGAAGCAGTAAACTAGTTCGATTGTATATTATCTGCAATTGGATTGTGAGTTTGATTGAAGTCGATTGTGTATTATCTTTCCGCATCCGATTCTCGATTCAATCCTAATTTCATCAAATTAGGTTCAGTTTGATTTGTGAGTTTCTATACATTTTGTTTTCAATTCCAATTCAGTGCAAATTCACAATCGTTGTTGTGATTTGTCAATCGCACCTGAAATCTCTTTTCAATTCACTTTGTAAATCGCTGAAGCAGAAGGTTCGATGAAGGAACTCTTCGAGTTCTCGAGTTCGTTTAGATAACGATTTTAAATAGTTGGACGGAGTGGTTTCTAGTTTGAAACAGTTCATGAGACACGAATCTCTTCGCATTATTCAGGAAATCGCTGGAAAATTTGTAGAGCATAAGCTTCTGATTGTCGATTTTCTAGTACGCATTTTGCTCTCGTAGGAGATACTGAGAGTTGCATAAATATTAGATTGATGGAAGAATCGAGGAGTTTTCAGCTGCAAATCGACTGCGAACTGAGGGATACTTCGTCAGAATCAATCTGGATTGAGTTGAAGCTCAATTTACAGAGTTTCTCACATGTCAATCAAATGTTGGATTGCCTGTTTTTCATTTGTTTAGCTCAGGACAGGTGAATCGAGGAATTTCTAGCCGGATTGGACTAAAAATTGAGGGAGACTCCACTACATTTTCGGACTTATTATAAAATCTTGCGTAAGGAGAATCGAGTGATTCTCTAGTCCGAATGTGATTAGAGAACGAGAGGTTCTTTGTTGTTGTTGTGGGAGTTGTAGCTCTTGTTAAATGTTAATACTAGTGATGCTGCTAGGCTTATTCTTTGTTGCTGCTTTTATTGATGGATTTGAAAATGGCTTCATGAAGCCAGAAGTGTCTGTTTTCAGAGGGTGCAACTACCATGGATGTTGTTGCATCCTCACTCTTGGATTGTCTTAAGAATTATGCTTTCTCTGCTGTGGGGTCGGATGTGATGGAATCGTTGAATTCATCAAGACGCGAAATCGCTTTATTGAGCAGCGAGCAGCGGTTATTCTTCATGGCATGTATATTCTGCTAGTAGCAGAACGAAAAATATGCAGAATTCATTGTGTATCTTGCCTGCAATTGATCTTTTAGTACGTCGTATGCGCTTATATTTTGATTTTACACCCCCAATCTGTTGGTATAATTCGCCATCTTTGTGTTTTACTGGATTTGGCGCGTCTGTCTTATTTGGTTGGAGGATCTGACAAGGTTCGTTTCAATCGACAAACTCAGAGATCTTTGTTGTTCTCTTTGTAATTGATGGACGATTGTCCTGCTAGCTACAAGTCAGTGTCTGAAAATATTGGCGCCCTTTGCGAGTCATCAAAGGAGACGCCTGATTGTGCTTTTGGAAATAGAGAAGGTCTCTCTATAAATGATTTTGGCCCCCATTCCACTGACCATCACAATATTCAGGACGCTGAAGACTCAAACGATAAGTGCAATGCTGAGATAGTGAAGAAAGATGTAAGTGAAGATTCCCATGGAAGTGACTCCGGTAATGTTGCTTTCATTTGCTACTGCAGGTGCTGCAGAGGGTTGTATGGCTGGCACTGCAGCTGATGTTGCTGCTGTTATGGGAGTTGAAGCTCCTGTTGATTGGATCTTTTCTCACCAGAGGGCTCGCGATGGTTTTCGGTTATGCTTATCCTGCTTATGAGTGCTTTAAGACTGTAGAATTGAATAAACCTGATATTCATGAACTTTTCTTTTGGTGCCAGTATTGGATCTTAGTTGCTCTATTGACAGTTTGTGAAAGGTTTGGTGATGCCTTTGTTTCATGGGTTCCAATGTACAATGAAGCTAAGTTGGCATTCATCATATATTTGTGGTGCCCCAAAACTAAGGGAACAACGTATGTCTATGATAGTTGAGGACAAGAGCTGGAGATATGGCAGTTCTGTATTGGATGTTAGCTATGTACAGACGAGGATATGCTTGGCAAGGGGATCGAATTGCTGCTTGTTAGTAGAATTTTTTGCTATTGTTACCAAGCTAGGAGTGCCCAGCTTGAGGGGGTGTTGAAATATATGAGGTTAGTTTGTTAGAGGTTGTTAAGAAGTGGTTAAGAAGTTGTTAGAGGTAATTAGTATTGTAGTTAGTATTAAGTGATGATTACACACTTGTATAAATAAGCACAATTTGTGCTTAGTATTAATTCAATTCAATACAACAGAAAATTTCCCCCAATTTCCATTCTCTTTCTCCTCTCTTCCTTTCATCTAATCTCTCAAATCTTCTTCTTCAATCAATCAATTATGCGCACAATCAACAATCAATATCCGTAAATTATATATTTAACATAACGTGAATTTTTTTATATTAATCAACGTTTTAATGTGATATTTTGAACAAGAAATGAAAAAGGTTGTCAATGAGTGTAAATATTGGTTAAGCTATAATTTATATATAATGTTTAGTAAAAAATAAGAGCTGAAGAATGCTATTGAATCAAGATACTGGACATTCTTTTGAACTTTTTTCACGTTTCAAGTATTACAACAACTATAATGAAGCAGCCATAGGTTAAATCATGATATTAAGTTTTCAACTTCTTAAATCTAAGCTTATATAATTTTTCATCTAAAATTTGTTATTTTAAATATTTTTAGTTTATAGGTGTATTTTGTCTATAATTATTTTTTAAAATTTAAATATTATGAGTTGGAAAAAAATATTAGAAGAAATCGAGCAACACTTTACATCTCAAAAAATTAAAATAATAGACCTCAAAATAAAATGATATTTAGTTTTCTTCTGAAAGAAATTTAAGGCCCCAAATTAATTTTGGCTTTAGGCCACAAATTTTCTTAAGCCGCCCCTGATAAAGTACAAAAAATATCTGCAAGTTGGTAGTATATTTATAACAAAATTTACTTTTACCAACCATTTATCAATTAAATTTACTTCTATAACTCATGTTCATTTTTTCTTTTAATTGAACTAAAGTTCGATTAATAGAGATTGCATTTTTTAGAAAGATCTTCTAGTAGTGTATTAACTTTGTTATGAACCGTGATTTACTCATTTGGTAAGATTATATAAAAATTGGGGAAGTTTTGATGATTTTCTCAACTTGTGGGTTTCTATATTTATGAAAAAAATACAACTTAAGAAATTTAAATTGCATGTCCAAACAAACTTCAACTTCAAATCATCATCTTGATTTCAAATACTTCTTCGAATCTTTTGATATGTATTGCCCCTAATTATAGATCAGATCCACCAGACAAGAAACTCAATTTCGCATTGCTGCTGTGTCGTCGGACTTATCCACCAAGGGATTTGTGGAATTTTTATGGATTGCATTGGGGAAAATCTACTAAAGCTAGGCAGATAGATAGACTCATTTTTCGCTGCTAAGAGAGAGCAACAAAGAAAATCAAATTATTGTTTTTTAACCAGCGCCCTATTTGAGTATGCAGGTACTAAGAGTCCTCTCACTACCAGCCAACAGACATCATCTGGATGGGTCTTTCCGGTATCAACAATGAGGAATAAACAAACAGAAACAACAACTAACTATGGCTCTTGCCCCAGACAACGTCCTAGGCGTATGGTATATCAGAACGATCTTCCAAACTCAAAGAGTGATTAAGTCCGACTCAAGCGATTGAGTGAAAGGTGTGGCAAGAGAGCGAGTTCAACTCGCGAATAATCATCAAGTGAAGGATCGATCCTTTTGCGTCAATACTATTACGAAACTGGTACTTGGCGCTAAAGGCGAAGGTTTTTCTATGCTACATGCCCTAGAATGGGTTAGATTAGAGAATCAATCCTCATTATATCCTATCAACTAAGCTCTTCTTCGTCCTCCCCCTATGAAAAAGTCGGAGGTCAAGAATCCATCTATTCAACATCCCTCTTGGGCAAACAATTTTTTTTTTGAAATTGTAGTGTTCAATAAAAATTGATGCAATAGAAGCGCTTGATGCAATATATCACTAGCATGGTTCGCTTCGGCCGTGTCAATAGCGTCAATAATGATCTTTCCATATCTCACCAACGTCAAGATCTTCTCCTTTAAGATGAAGCTTGGCCAACAACTCGTCGAAAATCGCGGGGACGTTAGAATCAGGGAGAGAATAGGTCTTATCTTCTAACTCCTTCAAGGTTGGCTGGATTACGACAGACGAAAAGCAGGAAAACATCATTTTTCCGTCTTCTCTCCACAGAGGAAGAAAAGCACCGCCAAGCCAACAAGAAAGCAGAAACTGCATGAGGTAAGACTAAGAGCCTTGTGCGCCCTGCAAGAGATTACCAGGGATCTCAGTACCAGGGGGCGCGAGAACAAGAAAGAAGGTGATCTGGTCTAGGTTCATCTTCGAAAGGAGCCTTTTTTGCGAAGAGAATTTGCTAAGCTCAAGCCTAGAGCTGATGGAGCATTCAAAGTTCTCAAATGCATTGGCGAAAATGCCTACAAGATTGAACTACCAGTTGAATCTCGATCGTGTAGTTATAAGAGGTGACATAACTTTAAATTCTTTTTTCGAGATAAGAATCATAAATCACTGATTTCATATCATAATTTTAAATCATATCCAAACGGGGCCTAAGTATTCAACCGAACATAATCAATGAGAGGCACCAGCCTGGATCATTCCGAAATTGATCATGGCAGGAAAAAACATCTAGAAAGCGACTCTTTCCAAGTTGAAGGATGATTGCTTGCCTTGTTGGAATAGATGTAATGCAAGTCAATTTTGTTGCCTATATTTTATTACTATTATTATTATTTGTATATTTTTTGTATTATTTTATCCAATTAAAATAATACAAAGTCGTTGAAAAGTATGTTTCGGAAGGAGCAATAAAGTCATCATGAGGATCCTTTAGTCCGCACACGTGCCATGTCTTATGTTTGCTAGCGGCTCTTTGTTTAATGGTTGTATGTCAGTTTACTTATACGTACTTAATTATGGCTTAGATAAGACGGCTAATCTTCTTCATACGTTAATCTAATCTACTAATTATAATTAAAGGGTGTGGTGTGATATGGTTAAGATTCATTCCAAAATTAAGAATTCAAGCTTGATCCTTAAAAATAAAAATAAAAACTTTTAGTGAAAATCTTTTCACCTCTTCCATAAGGAGCCTATTCGACGTGAATCCAATTGAATTAATCGAGATAACATGACTATCGAATGGTTAAACAAAAATCTCAGACCTTTCTTTATGAACACAATTCTTATATTTTGAGGTACCTTGAAAGTTCAAGAGCATTTTAATTTTTTTTGGCTAAACATGATCATTTAATGCTTAAGCTCAATATATTTTCGAAATTAATATATATATATTATTTTTTTGACGAAGAACTCGCGATCATTCTTCTTTCGAAGATCTTTGGGTAAATCCGATCGACGCAATAGCCGCAAACCACGCCAACCGCTTAACCACACTTAATGACATCTTTCGGCCAAAGAAGGTTTATGCGAGTGCTCGAACTCGCGGTCGACTTTATCATATATCTACCCTTGCGGGTGAAATTAATATTTATTCTGACTTTACAACTAAGTGATAATTATATCCGACATTGTTAACGTATAATTACAGAGACATTTGTAATAGTACATCTTTATTTTTAGAAGAAAAAAAATCCTCGTTCTCGAAATATATAAAATATCCTTCCACTCATTCTATCACTTTTACTATTCCCATTCTTTTCCGCCAATTGGGTAACAAAGTTCACTAGCAATTTGGTTTAATCTTGAGTAGATAGCTCTTGAAGCAAATTAACTTTGTTAGTTCTTTGTTCCTTTGACTTAGTTTTGATAGAATTGACAAATTAGATCCAAGCCCAATTGATCCGTCCAACCCGTCCAGATTTTAATTGGTTTGGATATTGACATACTATTAAATGGATTAAATTTATGAAAAAATTTCTTACCTCCTCCACCCCACCTATCCCCACCTCCCGCCCTACCCACGCCCCTACCCCTACCACATTCTCAAATTTCTATTTTATAATTTTTTTACTTTTATAAAAAAAATTATAAAAAATATAATTTTTTTTCTTACATATCCACACCTACCCCCTCCAACCCCCACCCCCATTGCCCTACCCACACATACCCCCTCCACCCACACCTCCCATTGCCCTACCCCATACTCAATTTTCTATTTCATATTTTTTTTTTGTACTTTTATAAAAAAAATATGAAATTTTTTCTTACCTCCCCCTACCGCCCTAACTCCACCTACCCCCTCCATCCCCACCCCATCCTCAAATTTTTATTTCATATTTTTGTTAATTTTATAAAAAAAATATTAAAAATAATGATATTTTTCTTACCTCCTCCCGCCCCAACCCCCACATACGCCCTCCACCCCACCACATTCCTAAAATTTCTATTTTATATTTTTTTTGGTTTTATAAAAAAAAAATCTTAAAAATATTATTCTTATTTTAAAATAAAGATATGAAAAAATTAAATATCATACAAAATAAAATAACATAATAGAAGTTAAGTTTGAAATTTGTAAAAGTAATGGGTCAAGTTTGGCAAGTTGGGTTATGACCCATCATTTAGTCCATCTTGATCCGCTCATCTTAGTTTTGGTCGGATTGAACATTGACTCATCTATTGATTCAGTCCATCTTGACCCGCCCAACTTTAGCTCAAACGACTCATTTGACGCCTCTAGTTTTGACTTAAAGAAGCATCAAGAAAGATTCGACTTGCCCAAATCGAAATCTTGAGTTTGTGACTCGGAAATTAAGGGACTCCTGATAAGTTTATTTAAGAAATATGAAATTGTTTGACTTGGGCAAAATTAATATACAAAATAAAGGATTTTATTTATATACGTTGAGGGTTTGATTCACATAATTTTTTTTCTCTTCAGGTTTTCAAAACTTTTTGATCTAGTGTTTTGGTTATTTTGAATGAGTTGGAATGGCTAGACCATTGCACATTGTAGTGTTCTCTTGAACTTCCTCAATTCCTCTTTAGTTCTTGTTACAACTTATTTTGTAACACATTAATGTTGACTATATCTTCTTGTTTGGTTTCGATGACCAGTCTTCAGAAGAATTTCATTGTGTGATGATTGGCTGATACATATAGATATTTTCAGCACATCGAAGCCAAAAGCATTTTCATCCTCATTCTACAGCCAAAAGAATTGGTAATTCATCGACCGTTTGGGTCAACCCTAGCTTTCAATATATCTTATCTGTGATAAATTGATTCTGCTAATTTTAGTGACTCTCCAATTTGTCTAAGGTAAAGAACTCCTAATATGTTGGAATGTAACGCTTTGACCTCTAAACCAAACTCTTCCCAAGAGATTGCACCATTATTCAACAAATCGATCAATCTTGATAAAAAAATCGATAAAACTCAAAAAACCTAAATTAACCGAACTAATAAAAATGACTAATTGGTTTCATTTGGTTCTTATGTTTCAAAGTATTACTGATTTAATTGGTTTGATTTTTGTTTAGGTAAAAGTCGATTGAAATCAAACCATGAACACCCACTATCCTACTTCCCTGTTTGAATTTAAAAACCAAATCAACTATTATTTATTTCGATCAATGTTTTAAAAGGTGTGAGCGTAAGTCGAGACGTTTTTGTTAAATAAGGTCCAAGCGTCGCGGCCCAGTCCCATACTCGTGAATAATGGTTTAGTTGTATATATTTGGTATATATTATATCAGTCTTGTACCTTAATTAGACTTATATTATTACCATAAGTGTATAGTTATTCTTCATATAGAATAGAGATTTATATGTAAAGTAGGAATATGATTCTCCTATTGTAACTTGTATATATGGGCTTAAGCAGTCTCCACGAGCTTGGTATAAGAGGTTTGTTGATTATGTTTCGACTATGAGTTTTTCTCACAGTATGTCTGATAATTCATTATTCATATATCGTCATAGTTCTTCGATGGCTTATATACTATTATATGTGGATGCTATTATCTTGACTGCCTCTTCTGATGCTTTGCGAAAGTCTATCATGGCAATGCTCAGTTCTGAGTTTGCTATGAAGGACTTGGGTACATTGAGTTATTTCTTGGGAGTTGTTGTTACTCGTCATGCAGGTGGATTGTTCTTATCATAGAGGAAGTATGCAGCAGAGATCATTGATGTCACGACCCGACGCCCTAATTGGACACCCTTACTAACCTGTCACATATAATCCAACTGACACTAAAAAACAATACATAAATCCTGTGAAATAGCTGCTAAAGCATGACGTCACATATATATACCAAAGTAAACATGTCTCCTGAAGAGTCACATCTAATAAAATATAACAAGGGAGGCAAGCCGACAAGACTGCCACTATACGATATCACCTATATACGGGAACATCCCAAAACAGAGTACAACAACACAGATGACCAAAACAGGTTCACAATCCACATATGTACAACCCACAACTGTTTACAGACCTCTATGAAAAGGATAATGGAATATGAAGGGGCAGGGCCCCGTCGTGCCCCTAAATATACATAAGTCAAAAATAGGGTTCTGTACCAAAATGACAAAGCTCTGAATCAATGGAGCTCTCCAAACAATCAAGAATCTAGGCGGAGGATCACTGGCGAGCACTGTACTGCGGGCATGAACGCAATTCCAGGAAAGGGGGTCAGTATGAAATAATGTACTGAGTATGTAAAACATGTAGTACTGTAAAGCATATCATAACTGGCCAATAGATAACAGGAGACATGTACGATTATCAATTACCAAAATCCAGTTGTGCCATATAAAATAGAGAGTCAACTGTGCCTTATAAAAATAGAGTCATATATACACTGCCCGACCCTCTAGCGAAGGACGCGGTGAATCATATAAGGTACTGTGCACGAAACTGCTCGGCCCTCTGGTGAGGGACGCGATGAAATATACTATCCTGGGTATCTGTACCCGCATCATATGTACATAAACTGCCCGGCCCTCTAGTGAGGGATGCGGTGAATCATACAAGGAATCTGCGTGCGTATCTGCCCGGTCAGGAATGCGGTGAAGTGGAATAATAACACTTTGCACGAGTAGATATCATGAGCAACTATATGCAACTTAAATCATCATTTGACTCTCAATAAAATCGTTAAATGAACTTTTTACTAGAAAATCAAAGGCACTTCTCATAACACATATCATTAGGAATTAAATTGTGTAGGAATCATGTACATCCGCCGTACGTTCATTAAATCATGCCAAAAGAAAGAATGAAGAGTTTCACATACCTTATTGACGAACTAACCAACTCAATAAATAGGATTCGTCTCAACTAGTACGTCAACCTATAATACGGGTAATATGTTCGTCAATTCTATGATTACTAGCATACTTTATATCGAATGACGACTCTCTTTTCTATAAAAATTTGGGCAGTACTTCCCCTGTTTATATGCACATCCACAATTTACAACAAATGCCAACAATATCAATTAACAAGTCACAATCACAAAATCAGTCCATATACTCTACTTACACCATAGTTATGCATTCTTTCTCCATACATTTATGGAATACAACAACCAAGAGTGCAAGTCTTTTAGTTTGCAACATATCACTTTACTACACTTTAATTTCTTTAAGATATGTATTGACAATTACCACAACGGATTTATAAGTTCATAACTTATATTTCCATCATTATAACTTAACAAAAACAGCCCCTAATAATCACAACAATGCCAATAATTTCAAGCAAGTTTTCGGCCAACATCCACATTACCAAAGCTCTTTCCTTAACTCCTTAAAACCCGATTCATGTTTCAAAAATTCCATATAACAATTACAACTTAAACATCAATATTTCCTTCATTTATAACATGCAATTAGTGACGAAATTAACAACACAATACACGAATCCAAAGTATACAAAAACAGTCCTAAAATCGGCTACAACATCTACAAATCGCATGCATTGTCTTAAATTCCAAGTTCTCTTTACCAAGAGTTTATTCCTTAATCACAACATCATTTAATCTTCCAAATATTCTATAAAACGAAGAGTTTTTACCTTAATATTTCGCCCAAAACAGTACCTACAAGTCTCGGTCCAATTGCTTCAAATTTTGCACCATTTTCACCATTTCTTTAACACCAAAAGACATGCATGCATTCTATGAGTTTAATCCATCTTCCTAGCATGTTTTTCTTCCAAAATAGTATCTTAAAAACTTGGAATTTCTTGACCTTAAATTCGGCCAGCAGTGGCCGAAAATTGCCCACAGTTTTGGCATAATTCTTGACTTGTAATTGTAGAAAAACTAACCTAGGAAGAATGAGATGAATTAAACTTCAATGTTGGATATGGGGGAGGGGTATGTTTTCGGCCCAAGGGAGAAGAGGAAGAGAGGGAGAGGTTTTCTTTTTTTGAATTAGAAAAGTGGGGAAGATGAAGTGTTAATAGGGTTAATAAGGTTTTTAGAAAAAGAAAAAAAATCTGAAAATTATAATTTGCAAATTGGTCCCCATTTCACAATTAATCAACCTTGTGTCTCACTCCTTTTTAAATTTTGAAAATCTCATAAGACCTCGTATCCTCGTCGTCGAAACTTATATAATACGTTACTAACTCATAACAGGAATACAACTATCAAAATAAGTTTCCAATGTCACACTCGTTGTAACCAAAAAAATTCCGGAATCACATTCTTTTGTATACTAATTTCCGTATTAACATATGTAAGTATACTTTATACCCAATATTTGAATCTTACTTCCTTAATGACGTTCTTAATTATCGTCTTAAACTTACGAGGTGTAACAATTGAGAGGGCTGGGATGTCATCATGTAAGTCCATTTCTACTCTAGTTGATACTAAATCCAAGTTGGGTGTTGCAGCTGGCTCTTCCTATGAGGATCCGACCCGCTATCGTAGTCTTGCAGACGCCCTTCAGTATCTTACGTTCACGCGACTGATATTACATATGTCGTACAGCAGGTGTTTTGTTTATGCATGATCCCAGAGTTGAACATATGAATGCGCTTAAACACACTCTTAGGTACATTCAGGGAACACTTGAGTATGACTTGTATTTGTATCCTTCGTCGACGTCTACAATTGTCTTCTATACAGATACTGATTGGGGTGGTTGTCCTGACACCAGACGGTTTACGTCTGGTTATTGCATGTTTTTAGGCAATAACTTGGTCTCATGGTCTGCCAAGGGTCAAGCCACGTTTTCACGTTCAAATGTAGAGTCCGAGTATAGAGGGGTAGCCAATGTGGTTTTCGATTCATGTTGGTTACGTAATCTACTGTTAGAGCTTCATTGTCCTATTGAAAAGGCTACCTTGGTGTATTGTGATAATATAAGTGACATCTACCTTTCGTGAAAGCTTGGCTTGACGCTTGGTATACCATGAGACCAAGTTATTACCTAAAAATATGCTACATTGGTGTAGAGGCCGAGTATAGAGGGATAGCCAATGTGGTTTTCGAGTCATGTTGGTTACGTAATCTATTGTTAAAGCTCCATTGTCCTATTGAAAAGGCTACCTTGGTGTATTGTGATAATATAAGTGACATCTATCTTTCTGGTAATCCAGTTCAGAACCAACGCACTAAACATATAGAGATGAATATTCACTTTGTTCGAGAAATGGTAGCTAAAGGAAAAGTACATGTGTTCCTTCCAGATATCAAATTGCAGACATTTTTACAAAGGGTCTTCCCTCGGTCCTTTTTGAAGATTTTAGAGATAGTCTCAACAGACAAGACCGCCTTGTATGACCTTGGGGTGTGTTAAATGAGGCTCAAGCGTCGCGATCCATTCTTATTAAAGTGAACAGTGGTTTAGTTGTATATATTTGGTATATATTATATTAGTTTTGTACCTTAATTAGACTTATATTATTACCATAAGTGTATAGTTATTCTTCATATAGAATAGAGATTTAGATGTAAAGTAGGAATATGATTCTCCTATTGTAACTTGTATATATATGTCTTTCATCAATAAGAATAATAAAGGGATTAATTCTTTCAGTTTTACATATGTCTCGGCGAGGTGTAAGCCCCGAGGCACATGAAGTAAGCCCACATGGATATTTAATTTTTAATATTTTATAAATTAATAAAAAAAAAATATAAAAAAAAATACATTAATATTATTAAAATTAAAAAAAAAGGTAGGAACATGTATATATCTATTATTAACATGCTAACATGTGCATGATAAATTAAACTAAAAACTTAAAAAAAGAATGACGTAAAGATGCATTACACCAATAACATGACTTTGATGAAATATAATCAGAGTTGTAAAAATGATATATATCCTTATAGTCAAAGATAAAAATGACAATAACATAAAGTTATTATTTAAAATCTAAAATTAAATAACAAATTAATACTCATTATAATACAAATAGCCAGAATAGAGTCTTCAAAACATTATCAAAATTAGAGCGATACCAAAAGAAATTCTAAAAGTAAAAACTATCTAAAAAAGATAAATTAAAAAATGCTAAAAATCTTGGAGAAGATAAAGCATAAAGAAGGAATGCAACCATGGAAGTATAGTAAGAATTGAAGGACAAAACTGTTTGCTTTATAGTTTGCACTTTGCATACAAAGATCTAAAAGAGTATTTGTTAATGTGTAAACAACAAAGAGAAAAGATTATGAAATTAAGTTAAACAATTAGATTTTTTTTTTACTTTTTGAGAGTTTAATTTGAGAATTTATTATGAGTTGACTTTTGGATATTTAACTTTTTTTTTAAAAGTTATTAAGCAATTTTAGCTTAAATTTGAAAAAAAAAAACTTGGGGCTTACGCCCTATTAGTACGTCTCGCCCCGGAACTATCCCCGGGGTTCTCCCAAAAAACTCTTTTTAAAACACGCAAAAGGTAAAAAGTAAATCTAGGGGTGTCAAAACTATTCTGAAAATCGACCTAACCGGACTTAACCGAATCAATTTTTAGATTTTTTAGTAAAATCGAAGGGTTCTAGTATAAACTAAAACCGTACCGAATCATTAGGTAGGTTTTTTATATCATAAAAAATACCTATATATATATATTTATGTCAATTTTAAAATTATAAAACATCAAAAACATCATCTTGGACAATGGGCTTTGGGGAAATTACAAGTAGGGAAAATGGTCATATCTGCCCTTCATGTTTGGGAAAAGATTTATATTTGTCCTCCGTTAACGTTTGGGATCAAATATACCCTTCATTAGTCTAAACTTGTTGTATTTTTCCTTATTTAACTGATCTGTCATGTGTACACCACGTCGGAGTCACGTGAAGGACACGTGACAAAGTGAGACCTACACCTTCACCCCCCAAAACTTCTATTGAGGCAAAGTTATAATCTGAGGCAAGTTGGGATCTATCCTTCCAGAGGTAGCATCTCCAGTGGAAAATACAGCAAGAAGAGGAACGAGGATGGAAGGATTTAATAATGATGGGCTTTTATCTTTTTTGGGTGCTCTTAGTAAGGGTGATTCACGGCCATCTTTATGGTTAGTCAAGCACAAAGGCTCTCCTGGGTAGACATTTGGTTTTGGGAATTTGCCAAAATTCTTCAAAATGAGTCTTGATTTTTAGATCTGTTTTTGAATCTTTTGAAGCAAATTAATGGTGAAAATCTTTGGAAATAAATTTTCTAACATCTCTGTAAAATTTTTGTGTCATTTTTATGTTTGTAATGGTAAAAAAATGTTGCTCTGCAACTAGTGCTGCTCCGGTTCACCGGTAATGGTAAAAACCTCCTTCTATCGACCTCAAAATCTCCCTTGTTTTTCACTTTTCTTAGTTGCCGGAGATATCGTGAAGGAGAGGTGAGGCATAGTGATAGTGTTGGGATAAAAGCTTGTAGTTATTTTTGGGTTTAAATGATAGATTGAATGGGAAATGAAGGGAGGGTAAAAGAGTTATTCCTCTTGGTTTATAAAATGAGCATTTGTCCCCCATTGGTAGTGAAAAGAAAAGTGCTTCTACTTAAAAGTCGAAGTACTCCTTCTTGTTGCTAAAGGGTTAAGAAGAAGGTTTCTCCTCGCGTCGTCGCTCGGCTCAGCTTCAGCTTCAGATTTGGATTTGGATTCGGTCAGATGTTCTGATTGATTGATAATCTTAGTGACCCGGATTCGCGTGTCTGACCCGCGACCCGGTTCTTTCCCATAATTTATTTAAATTTTCCACCGTTTTAAAGTGACTGTTCAGAAGGGTTGCAAACCTTCAGAAACAGTACTTCCATGGATATAAATTCGTTTGATTCCTCAGAATTTTACTTACTAATTTTTTGAACTTCGAAATCTTTTTCTTCTTCTGCACAAATAAATTCCAGTGTAATTTACTGTCGCTGAGTGAATTGCTGACACCGTTGTTTTAGGTACCGATACACCGGTGAGTAAAATCGTTCTATCCTGGAAGGATATATTCCATTAACCTCAGATATTTGAGGGGAATAATTTCCTTAAGGACACACTGTGCTTTCAGTGGACTCGATTTTGATTCTTAATTATTTTTCAGAAATTGTTCTTATTCTTTCAGTTTCTGTTTTCTGATTTCAGAAAGTATCTTTACTGTTTCAACGTTTTTGCAATACAGATTGATAACAATCTTAAGGAATTTTTTTTTTTATTAATTTGTATTCTGTTTTGGAGACTAAAACTTGTGTGGTTTTCTACTTCGTATAAAATTTCGTATTCTGACTTGAAGACATAAAAACTTCGTTGGAATATTAAAGTTCATACTTGTAAAACGATTTGAAGAACATAAAAACTTCATCGTTGCTGTTGTAAAAATATTCTGACTTGAAGACATAAAAACTTCGTTCGAATATTAAAGTTCATACTTGTACAACGATTTGAAGAACATAAAAAAAATTCATCGTTGCAGTTGTAAAAGTATTCTGACTTGAAGACATAAAAACTTCGTTGGAATATTAAAGTTCATACTTGTACAACGATTTGAAGAACATAAAAACTCCATCGTTGTTGTTGTAAAAAGTTTGTTATTCTGAGTATTAAGACAGTTTGTCTATCTTGGTAGTGAAAAGAAATGACAATTGAAAGCACTACTACTTCTACGACTATTGCGGCAACAAGCCGAACTGCTGTGCCACCGGCGGAAAAACCGGGGAAATTTTCTGGAGCAAACTTCAAAGGATGGCAGCAAAGGGTGTTCTTTTGGCTTACCACTCTTGGTATGCAGAAGTTCACCAACGAAGACCCTCATGTGTCTGATGCTAATATGTCGGCCAATGAAAAATTTATGATTGTTGAGGCGTGGAAATAGGCGGATTTTCTATGCAAGGGCTACATACTAAGTGCTTTGGAGGATGATTTGTACAATGTCTACAGTGCTATGGAAACTTCTAAGCAATTGTGGGATGCACTTGAGAAGAAGTATAAGACTGAAGACACATGCATGAAAATAATTTGTGGTTGCCAAGTTTCTAAACTATAAAATGATAGACAACAGAACCGTTGGAACTCAAGTTCAAGAGCTTCAACTTATTTTTCATGACCTTATTGCTAAAGGAATGGTAGTTAACGAAACATTTCAAGTGGCTGCAATGATTGAAAAGTTGCCTCCTTCGTAAAGAGATTTTAAAAATTATCTAAGGACAAGAGCAAAGAAATGAAGTTGGAAGATCTTGTGATTAGTCTCAAGATTGAGGAAGATAACAAAACAGCCGAGAAGAAGTCGCGTGGGAATTCAACGGTTATGGGAGCAAATACTGTTGAAGAGGCTGCCCCACAAAATAAGAAAAGAAAGAAGTTCACCGGACAAAAGAAGGAGCAAGCCAAGAAAAAGTTCAAGGGCAACTGCTAGAATTGTGGGAAAGCTAGCCACAAAGCCCCAGATTGTCGTCTTCCGAAAAAGGACAAGGGAAAAGGACAAGCCAATATGGTGGAAAAGAATGATGATATGGATGATCTATGTGCAATGCTATCGGAGTGCAATTTGGTTGGAAACCCAAATGAGTGTGTCACGCCTCGAACCCCGGGCCCGTGACTGATGCCCTACCTGGGCACTCTTCTATTCATACAACATAAGTAAAACGCGGAAAATAAATACCACTCATCAATTTTTTTTCTTTTTTAACAACAAAGGCAAAGTCGATAAGGCTTCCACCATAAAATATCATTGTATATCAACATACAACCCTCGCAGTCTAACCCACATATAAATACAGACCTCTAAGAGTTGGACATAACAACTAGGACGGGACAGGGCCCCGCCATACCCCTGAATATACATAATCTACATCAACAGGGATCTGTACCAAAAGATAAACCTCCGGAGTGAATAGAGCTTCTTCCCAAAACCTGAACAGAGAACCTAAGAACGAGGATCACCAACCTGGGTACCTAATACTGCGGCATTTAACGCAGCCTTCAAGCGGTCGCATAACAAAAATTTGAGTATGGAACGGAAATAAGGTACAATAACCAAATCATAACTGTATAAAAGAATGACAGGGGCAAGTATAAAAAATTAAATATCAGATCCTACCGTGCCATTTTAACTCATGAAATCAATCGTACATTAGTCGTTCTTTTCCTTCTTTCAATAAGAATTAACATCATATTCTTGCATACATACTTAAGAATTTGATCAAGTTTTTTTTCCACATAACTTACATATCTTACATAACATAATCCGGCCCTTTATGGAGGGACTTCTCATTTTGGAGCTTGCTTTGATTATTCATACGTGATAACGAATCTCACCCATTTATGGACACAATGTATTGATGAATCATGTGACATAACCCGGCCCACCTGGGGCTCGATTATCATGGAATATGTAAGATAACCCGCCCACCGGGCCTGCATCATGGAATATGTAGATAACCCGACCCGCTGGGGCCTTGCATCTTGATGGAATATGTAGCATAACCCACCCGCCTACCATGGCCTTGCATCATGAAATATGTAAGATAACCCGACTACCGCGGCCTCGTGTAAAATGACGAACCCACCCATCTATGAGCTCGGTGTAATATGGCGTAACCCGCCTATATGTAGGCTCTGTATCTCATAACATAACCCGCCCGTTTATGGACCTGTATAGCTCCTTACATAACGTAACCCGACCCGTTTGCGGGACACGGTGTATTGTATCCATAACATTTTAAACCATCTTTTTTACTTCTTCTTAAGTCGTTATAACAACTTCCCATAAAGCTATTATAACAACCTTTCATTTTGGAGAACTTAAGGCACTTTCATTTCTTACAACATTAGAGAAAACTAAACCCAAAAGTACTACGTACATGCATACTTATAAAAGAATCATGCCACACATTCTCTTTTAAATCAATAAACTTCTTCTTTTTAAAACTCAAATTACATATTCTTTTGAAATCAATCTTCTTAACTTTTGAAATAAATCAAGAAGCCATACTTTTTAAATCAAGTCATTTCCACTTATAAAATAAAGACTTACACTTTTAGAAATCAAGTCTCATAGCTTTAAATCATACCGCATAACTTCCTAACACTTCTTACCAACATCCCCCATAAGACTTGGTAAGGACTTAGGATAACTTAGACATACCTTTTACATAGAGTAAATCAACATACGTACCTCTTAACTTCTACGAGTAGAAGGGATCATGAAATAACACCACATGTATATTTCATACGTAGAATCATGCCAAAAGAAGGAAGAGGTTCACATACCTTAGCGTTATTCTACCAACCCGCTAAGTGGAAATACGCTCACGTAGCTCGTCAACCTATAACGACAATAGCATGTCTATTAACTACATGCCTTTAAGGATAGGTTTTAGGACTTAAATAACGTTTCTAATTCCACGAGAAAATTGGGCAGCACTTCCTTTGTTTCTACGTACTTTTCCACCTTTTTCAAGGCCCTAAATCAACAACCAACAAGCCACATTTAAGGTGCAATCAACAGTTAATCCAAAATGAGATTACACACCTAACTGGACGTGTAAAATTCTGCCCCACAATTCATATCAAACAGTCCATTTAATTAGTCCATTTCTAACCAACTTTTAAGGCCATTCTCGGCCACATCCAACATCGATACAACATATAGTCCTTTTCCATTCCTTATAACCCAAGTCGTTATTCCAAATTTAATACATAATTTATATTGACAATTGAACGACTAAAATCCCTTCAATAAACCACACATAAAAGTGAAGACGACGACCATATAAATCCAACGAACTAGAGGCTCGAAAACTGCCCTTTTTATACTTTCATTTACAACATGGCGACATACGATTCTTTTTTTTCTATTTTCTTTATCACGTAACGTTCTCCAATAACTACTACATGTATCATAATTTATTTGAAGGATGAGAGGGGATTTACCTTGGAATTTCGCCCAAAACAGCCCTAAAATCTCGCCCACTTTAACCTTTTTTCCGCAACTCCTCTTCACGTCAAAATCATCCACACGAACCCTCTACAAGCCTACCGACATATTGTCTTTTTGCCGCCCTTCCAACAATTTCATTTAGGCTTAGGGTTTTGTCAATTAGAGAGAGAAGAGAAGCAATTTAATTTGGATGAAATCTTGTAAATGACTTGGTCATAATATAAGTTCTTGATTGTTCTACAAGTTGGGAGGGACACTTTTCGCCCTCTCATAGGTCCTCTACAACAAATATCTTCTATTTTTACACAATTTCGGCAAAAAATCACGCTTCGGCGCCACAGCCCTGCAGCCGGCGTCGTGGCGCTGAAACTGCTGACGCTTTCAGGGCTTACGGAGCCACGACCCTGAGATACGGCGCCGTGGCGCCTGACCTGAAACCTTTTCTTCTCTTCTGTTAGTTGAACTTGTAACGTCCATAACTTTCTACTCCGATGTCCTATCGACGAGCGGTTTATTGCATTGGAAACTAGACTCAACGAAATTTATATTAGGATTTTGAAACACCTAAAAACTAATAATATACTAGGATATATACCGCTCCAAATTTGACTAAAAATCTGTCCAAAAACATTCTGCCAACTTTTTTTTTTCCAAATTCAAATCTTATTTCTTTTCATACGTTCTCATCTCATTCTCTTGGAATTACGGGGTGTAACATCCTTCCCCCCTTAGAAACATTCATCCTCTAATGTTCATAATAAGTCTCACACTATAAACATTTCGACGTAGTCTCCTTCAGATATACCCATAAAACCAAATATGTCATACATGGCCACAATATATCACATATACAAATACACCAATCAAAAGCCAAACGAGAAATTGAATCTAGAGTGTGTGTATCATCACAATTAACTCTCATTCATGGTCTAAAATGATTCTCTTTTCGTACCTTCATCACTCATACTATAACCACTTCAATTCTTTTAACACTTGTTCGCTCATTTTCTTACTTATCGTACTCTTCTCATCTTTCCAAACCTATTCTAGTATACGTACATAATATCATATATTGCTTCTATTTTCCAATCCTTGGAGTTACTACATCCAACAATTTAAGGTCATTTTCGGCTCTCACGACCCGGTTCCGGTGGAACGCATCCACGAATTCGTACATGATTTACTAAACTTGGGCCTTGCACCCTCATGACCCTATCACATAGCGGGACTACCTCCTACTGACCCTACTCCATTTCGGGCTACGGGTTGACCCGTACTCAGCCCTCAATTCGACCCGTTGTCGCACTTAACTTTCATTCTTGGTCTGAAGTAAATCTTACTATCCGAGAAGGCCTTATACATCTAAGGTCTCAGCGGTCATCAATATTCTAAGATTCACAATTTTTCTATGTCCCAAGCTTACATTATCATTCCCCACATACGGGAAATGTAGTTTCTCAATATCTCACAATCATGTTGTCTTAGTCACAACAACTCAATATTATCCGTACATAACACTTAAACATATAACAATCTTATCAATGCATACAAGTCTCTAAAGGGTCAAATATATACTTGTAACTATTGCTTCATTTCCCTTTATCACTCTTGTTCGTAATCCTGCCCTGCCGGGCGCATAGCTATAGAAGGTGAAGAACCAGTAACTGATCCAGTAGGCTGAGTTATCCCACCTATATCCCTCCTACTAGGACATTCCCTCATCATATGGCCCTGACAGCCACAGGCAAAACATGCACCAGTAGCACGACGACATTCCCCCTGATGATGCCGGCCACACTGTGAACACTGAGGGAAGAATGGTCCTGACTGCCTAGAACCCATGTGCACACGCGAATCCAAACTCGAGCCACGGCTCTGAATAACCCGGTTGATCAAACCTCCGCCGTAAGATCGGGAAGGAGCACTGCGTGCCGGTAAAATGTAGACTGACACTGAAATTTGTCCGCCGAAAGTTACCACAAACCACCGCCGTCCTGGACCTCTTGGGCTGGCCTTGGTCTGGCTGGTCCTCTCTCTCTATGTCTTCAATTCCCTGTGCGTATTCCTGCATCCTGGAAATATCCATACCTGGTTGAAGGTCCACTCCCAGGCATGCAGTAACCATATAGCGGTCTAGCCCCATCACATAGCGATGAACTCTATCAGTCATGTCAGTCACAATAGTGAGTGCATACCTAGCCAATGAGTCAAACTCCGGGTTATACTCTCTGATGGTCCTTCCATTCTGCCTCAGCGTCAAGAACTTATCCACACGGGCTCTCCTCATCTCAGGAGGCAAAAAGCGATCAAGGAAGGCCTATGTGAACTCATCCCACAAAGCTGGAGGAGCACCCTCGTCCCTGGATAGTTCCCACGACTCGAACCAGTTCACTGCAACATCGCGTAACCGGTAAGAAGCTAGTACAACTGACTCGGCCTCTAAGGCCTTAATTACCCGCATAGTCCGCTGCATCTGCCTAATAAACTCCTGAGGATCATCCTCAGGTCTAGACCCATAGAACTCTGGCGGATTACAACCCAGAAAATCTCGAACCCTCAAACTATACGCCTCTGGGTTATTCGCGGCTCTGTCGGTGTTGCCTGCCACTATCTTTGGTCAATAACACGATCCGCTCTCCATAATCTCTATATTGCGCCTCCGGTGGGTGGAGGCTCGGTGCTCGGAACGGTGCTGGTGCTCTCGGCTCCTCTAGTATTGTCGGTAATCGAACTCGCCGCCAGGCCTGACCTCGTGCATAGTGCAGGCGTGAGTCCTAGTAACTCTCTGCGTCCCACTAGCAGCTCCTACTGCTGACTTGCCCTTCTTGGCCCTGGTCGCCTTCCGTGGAGGCATAGCTGATACATATACATAAGAATACGTCAGAGACAAATCAACCTAATAACACAACTCTACTGCACGATCTCAGAGTGAGAAGAATGGAAACCAATCCTAAATGTCTTGTAGCCTCCTGGTTATAGATGTGGTGCACAACACATCGATAACCAAGACTCTACTAGACACGGTATGTAGACACTTTTTGAGGACTAACTGCTCTGATACCACCCTGTCACGCCTCGAACCCCGGGCCCATGACTGGTGCCCTACCTGGGCACCCTTCTATTTATACAACATAAGTAAAACGCGGAAGATAAATACCACTCATCAATTAAGAGTCTGGTTCTTTAGAGACAGGAGTTGTTCCCAGTGAAAAGGAATTGATAGAGTCTGACTTCCCTGTGTTAAGCATATAGCACATAAATCAATAGAAGAAGAAGTAGATGGACTATCCTAAGTCTTACGCTTCATGATGTCATTTAGATAGCTCTGCTCTATAGCCAGAGTAGAGTAAGGGGGAAAGACTCAAGTACAGTTTAGCAATCAAAAGAACATTGGAACTAGGGAATCCAATTGTCATTTCGCTAGATACCAGAAAGATGGGGAGGAAAGTTCTATCCAGTTGTTGGGGCTCCTCTCTCTGATGCAACAGAATATCGTAGTATTGTTGGCGCCGATGCTAAAGCGAGTAAGGGGTGCGTCATCATTTAGTTAGCAACGAAAACTGGTGAAATTGACCTCAATACGCAGGTAGAAATAGAACACTAAAGGCTTATGCCTTCACGACGTAAGGAGCGAAAACAAAATACCCTTCGTCAGCCTTTCCATCGATAGAGACATCGCCCGACCAAAGATAATGTCCCAAAATGATCTAGTCAGCCTGCAGGCAACTGCTATAGATGACGCGCCTACCATGACCAGTTCAAGAGGAAGGTCACAGTAAGGGAAGACCAAAAGGATCACCAAGGTTTTTTTTTTCTTTTTTAACAACAAAGGCAAAGCCGATAAGGCTGCCACCATAACATATCACTGTATAACAACATACAACCCTCACAGTCTAACCCACATATGAATACAGACCTCTAAGAGTTGGACATAACAACTAGGACGGGACAGGGCCCCGCCATACCCCTGAATATACATAATCTACATCAACAGGGATCCGTACCAAAAGATAAGCCTCCGGAGTGAATGGAGCTTCTTCCCAAAAACTGAACAGAGATCCTAAGAACGAGGATCACCAACCTGGGTATCCATGAACGCAGCCCCCCGAAGGGGGGTCAGTACAACAGGTACAGAGTATGAACGGAAATAAGGTACAGTAACCAAATCATAACTGTATAAAAGAATGACAGGGGCAAGTATAAAAAATTAAATACCAGATCCTACCGTGCCATTTTAACTCATGAAATCAATCGTACAAGAGTCGTTATTTTCCTTCTTTCAATAAGAATTAACATCATATTCTTACATACATACTTAAGAATTTGATCAAGTTTTTTTTTCCACATAACTTACATATCTTACATAACATAATCCGACCCTTTATGGAGGAACTTCTCATTTTGGATCTTGCTTTGATTATCCATACGTGATAACGTAACCTGGTCCATTTGCGGGACACGGTGTACTGAGGAATCATGTGACATAATCCGGCCCACCTGTGGGGCTCGGTGTACTGATGGAATATGTAGCATAACCCGGCCCACCTGTGGGGCTCGGTGTACTGATGAAATATGTAGCATAACCCGACCCGCCTGTGGGGCTCGGTGTACTTATGGAATATGTAGCATAAGCCGACCCGCCTGTGGGGCTCGGTATAATGATGGAATACGTAGCATAACCCGACCCGCCTGTGGGGCTCGGTGTAAAATGATGTAACCCGACCCATCTATGAGCTCGGTGTAATATGGCGTAACCCGACCTATATGTAGGCTCGGTGTATCTCATAACATAACCCGGCCCGTTTGCGGGACCCGGTGTATTGCTCCTTACATAACGTAACCTGGCCCGTTTGCGGGACACGGTGTATTGTATCCATAACATTTTAAACCATCTTTTCTTACTTTTTCTTAAGTCGTTATAACAACTTCCCATAAAGTTATTATAACAACCTTTCATTTTGGAGAATTTAAGGCACTTTCATTTCTTACAACATTAGAGAAAACTAAACCCAAAAGTACTATGTACATGCATACTTATAAAAAAATCATGTCACGCCTTCTCTTTTAAATCAATAAACTTCATCTTTTTAAAACTCAAGTTACATACTCTTTTGAAATCAATCTTCTTAACTTTTGAAATAAATCAAGAAGCCATACTTTTTAAATCAAGTCATTTCCACTTATAAAATCAAGACTTACACTTTTAGAAATCTAGTCCATAGCTTTAAATCATACCGCATAACTTCCTAACACTTCTTACCAATATCCCCCATAAGACTTGGTAAGGACTTAGGATAACTTATACATACCTTTTACATAGAGTAAATCAATATACTTACCTCTTAACTTCTAAGAGTTGAAGGAATCATGAAATAACACCACATGTATATTTCATACGTAGAATCATGCCAAAAGAAGGAAGAGGTTCACATACCTTAGCATTCTTCTACCAACCCGCTAAGTGGAAATACGCTCACATAGCTCGTCAACCTATAACGACAATAGCATGTTTATTAACTACATGCCTCTAAGGATAGGTTTTAGGACTTAAATAATTTCCTAATTCCACGAGAAAATTGGGCAGTACTTCCTTTGTTTCTACGTACTTTTCCACCTTTTTCAAGGCCCTAAATCAACAACCAACAAGCCACATTTAAGGCGCAATCAACAGTTAATCCAAAAGGGGATTACATACCTAACTGAACGTGTAAAATTCTGCCCCACAATTCATATCAAACAGTCCATTTCTAACCAACTTTTAAGACCATTCTCGGCCACATCCAACATCGATACAACATATAGTCCTTTTCCATTCCTTATAACCCAAGTCGTTATTCCAAATTTAATACATAATTTATATTGACAATTGAACGACTAAAATCCCTTCAATAAACCACACATAAAAGTGAAGACGGCGACCATATAAATCCAACGAACTAGAGGCTCGAAAACTGCCCTTTTTATACTTTCATTTACAACATGGCGACATACGATTATTTTTTTTCTATTTTCTTTATCACGTAACGTTCTCCAATCACTACTACATGTATCATAATTTACTTGAAGGAGGATAGGGGATTTACCTTGGAATTTCGCCCAAAACAGCCCTAAAATCTCGCCCACTTTAACCTTTTTTCCGCAACTCCTCTTCACGTCAAAATCATCCACACGAATAGGGATGTCAACGGGTAGGATCTGGACCGGATCCTACTAGATCCAGATCCAGATTCGTTTTACATACATGTATCCATATTCAGATTCAGATCCATAGGGTCCATAAAATCATATCCAAATCCAGATCCACCGGATCCACGGATCGGATCTGGATCCAAATCAAAGTGACTGATTATTAAGTTATACCTTCTAATCAGTCCAAATTTTCTAGAAAAAGAGTCAATTTAATTTAACGGAATCATGGGAATGCATCCGTAAATTAGGACCAAATGACATTGTTGACAATTGTTATGCCTATTGGCTATTGTTGTAGTGAGAAACAATCCTCTCAATACCTAAGCTACTACATAAGTACCACATAAAATTAATATAATGATTAAAGAATAACACGCAAAACGTGTCTCAATTAAAAAAATAATGGCCTTCGGCCCTTTGAATATAAAATAAAATTAAGATTACAAAGGATTCGGTGCCATGATGTATAAATAATAAATGTATAATTAATTTAATAAAAAACGGATTCACGGGTCAGGTCTGGACCAGATACGGATCTCAAAGACAAGATCCAGATCCAGATCCGATCCATCATAAACGGATTCGGGTCCGATCCGGATCCGTCGGGTCCAAACTTTGAATATCCATATCCTATAAAACGGATCTGGATCCACCGGATCCAGATCGGGTCCGGGATCCATTGCCATCTCTACACACGAACCCTCTACAAGCCTACCAACATATTGTCTTCTTGCCGCCCTTCCAACAATTTCATTTAGGCTTAGGGTTTTGTCAATTAGAGAGAGAGAAGAGAAGCAATTTAATTTGGATGAAATCTTGTAAATGACCAAGTCTTGCAAGACTTGGTCATAATATAAGGTCTTGCTTGTTCTACAAGTTGGGAGGGACACTTGTCGCCCTCCCATAGGTCCTCTACAACAAATATCTTCTATTTTTACACAATTTCCGCAAAAAATCCCGCTTCAGCTCCACGGCCCTGCAACCGGCGCCGTGGCGCTGAAACTTCTGACGCCTTCAGGGCTTACGGAGCCACGGCCCTGAGATACGGCGCCGTGGCGCCTGACCTGAAACCTTTTCTTCTCTTCTGTCAGCTGAACTTGTAACGTCCATAACTTTCTACTTCGATGTCCTATCGACGAGCGGTTTGTTGCGTTGGAAACTAGACTCAACGAACTTTATATTAGGCTTTTGAAACACCTAAAAATTCTTAATATACTAGGATATATACCACTCCAAAGTTGACTAGAAATCTATCCAAAAATATTCTGCCAATTTTTTTTTCCAAATTCAAATCTTATTTCCTTTCGTACGTTCTCATCTCATTCTCTTGGAATTACGGGGTGTAACAGAGTTGTGGCTTGATTCTGGTGCCACTCGACATGTTTGCGCTGTAAAAGAAGCATTTGCAACTTACTCTCCCGCTGAACCCAAAGAGGTATTATTTATGGGAAATACTGCAGCAGCCAAGGTTGAAGAATATGGGAAGATACTTCTGAAGATGACTTTCGGCAAGGTGCTGACTCTCAACAATGTTTTGCACGTTCCAACAATTAGGAAGAATAGTTTCAGCCGGACTACTCATCAAAAACGGGTTTAAGTGCGTGTTGGTTAGTGAGAAAATTATAATAAGTAAGAATGATATGTTCATACGAAAGGGCTACCTCACCGAGGGCCTTTTCAAACTCAATGTAATGGTTGTTGACAGTATTAATAAGAATTTAGTTTCGTCTTACTTATTGGAGTCAAATGATTTATGGCATGTTCGATTAGGACATGTCAACTACAAAATCTTGCGGAAATTGATTAATTTAGAAGTATTGCCTAGATTCGAGTGTAATAAATCAAACTATGAAATCTGTGTTGAATCTAAGTTTGTTAAACATCCATATAAGTCTATTGATAGGAGTTCAAATCCTTTAGACTTAATCCACACAGATATATGTGATATAAAGTCAATACCATCTCGCGGTGGGAAAAAGTATTTTATAACCTTTATTCACGATTGCACTTGATATTGTTATGTGTATATTGTTATGTGTATTTGTAGTAAGGATGAAGCAATTGATGCATTTAAGCAATACAAGAACGAAGTAGAAAATCAATTGAATAAAAAGATAAAAATGATTAGAAGTGATAGGGGTGGAGAGTACGAATCTCCTTTTGCAGAGATATGCTTAGAATATGAAATTATTCATCAAACTACTGCCCCTTACACACCACAATCAAATGGAATTGCGGTAAGAAAAAACTGAACATTAAAGGAAATGATGAATGTTTTACTAATAAGTTCCAATTTACCGCAGAGCTTGTGGGGGGAAGCTATCCTTACAGCTAACCGAATACTCAACAGGGTGCCCCACAGCAAAACACAATCTATTTCATTTGAACTATGGAAATGAAGAAAATTCAACTTGAAATATTTCAAAGTGTGGGGGTGTTTAGCAAAGGTACAAGTTCATTTACCCAAAAGGATAAAAATCAGACCAAAAATTGTGGATTGTGTTTTTATTAGATATGCTACGAACAACAAATCTTGTCAGTTTTTGGTTCACAAATCCGATAATCCCGAAATTCATGTTAATATGGTAATTGAATCAGATAATGCTGAATTCTTTGAAAATATCTATCCGTATAAAATTGAATGTGAGTCTTCAACTGAAAGATCTAAACGCCTGCGGGAAGAACCAAAGGAAAGTACACCAAGTGAAGAGGATCCAAGGCGTAGCAAACGTCAAAGGACATCTACTTTCTTTGAACCAGATTTTGTGACATTTTTGCTTGAAAATGAGTCTCAAACATTTAAAATAGCGATGTCTTCTTCCGATTCATCATTTTGGAAAGAAGCAGTCAATAGTGAGATTGAATCAATTTTGAACAATCATACATGGGAATTGACTGGTCTTCCTCCTGAAAATAAACCTTTAGGATCAAAATGGATTTTTAAAAGGAAAATGAAACCTGATGGCACTATTGACAAATATAAGGCAAGACTTGTGGTAAAAGGTTATAGACAAAAAGAAGGCATTGATTACTTTTACACATACTCTCCGGTAACAAGGATAACATCTATTCGGTTGTTAGTGACACTAGCAGTCGTACATGGTCTTGAAATCCATCAAATGAATGTTAAGACAGTATTCTTAAATGGAGAGTTGGAGGAAGAAATTTACATGGAGCAACCTGAGGGATTTGTGGTTCCTGGTAAATAAAGGGAAGGTGTGCAAACTTGTTAAGTCATTTTATGGACTAAAACAAGCACCCAAACAATGGCTTGCTAAATTTGACCAAACAATGTTGGCAAATGGATTTAAGATCAATGAGTGTGACAAATGTGTTTACATTAAAAATACTCCAAATCATGAAGTCATTGTTTGTTTATATGTTGATGACATGTTGATAATGAGTAAAGATATTGCCGATATAAATGCTACTAAGCGCATGCTGGCTAGCAAATTTGATATGAATGACTTAGGAGTTGCTGATTTAATCTTAGACATCAGAATTCATAAAACTCCACAAGGTCTAGCATTATTGCAGTCTCATTATATTGAAAGAATACTTGACAAGTTTAAGTATTTGAATTTCAAGATTGTCAAGACTCCAATTGACGTGAGCTATACATTTCAGAAGAATGAAGGTGAAAGTGACTCACAATTGGATTATGCAAGAGTGTTGGGAAGTTTGATGTATATCATGAATTGTACGAGACCAGATATAGCATGTGCTATTAGTAAGTTGAGTCGGTTTATAAGTAATCTCAATCAAACTCACTGGATGGCAATGAAACGAGTTTTTGGGTATCTGAAACATACTCAAGACTATGCTTTGCATTATAACAAATATTCCGCCGTGATCGAAGGATATAGTGATGCAAATTGGATCACCGGTTCATCTGAAGTTAAATCCATGAGTGGATATGTTTTCACAATTGGGGGTGGATCAGTGTCTTGGAAATCATCCAAACAGACGTGCATCGCTCGTTCTACGATGGAATCTGAGTTTATAGCTTTAGACAAGGTCGGTGAAGAAGTTGAGTAAATTTCTTGGAAGATATTCCATTTTGGCCCAAACCTTTGACACCTATATGTATACATTGTGATAGCCAAGCGGCAATAGGTATGGCAGGAAACGTTATGTATAACGAAAAATCGCGTCACATTCGATGGCGTCACAATATCGTTAGATGATTAATCTCTAGTGGTGTTATCACGATTGACTACGTAAAGTCAAAAGATAACGTATCAGATCCACTAACAAAAGGCCTATCTAGAGAGGCAGTTGAAAGATCATCTAAGGGAATGGGTTTAAGGCTAAGGACAAGTCATCATGGCGGTAACTCAACCTAGAAGACTGGAGATCCCAAGAGCTAGGTTCAAGGAGATCAAACAAAGTCGTGATTGACGGTTCAACATTGTCAAATAAATAACTCCATTCTCATGATGAAGACAATGTTCAGGAATAAGGATAAAACGTTAAGGTTTTTTATTAACGAGTTAATAAAAGCTTAAGTTTTTTAATGGTTTCTAAGTTTGACAGGTTTGACCAAATAGTGTGTCTACGTGATAACACGTTTAGGAATCACCTATGTGAGTGTGAAGTGTAACCCGCTTCAAAGAGAATGATTATAAGAAGCTTATTCTCTATACACTCATGAAACCAGGAGGTGTTCATGGCTGAAACGAACACAACCATAAGAACCATAGACGGTAATGATTGATTGTGTGACATGTGGGGATTAAAAAAGGAAGTCACAAGTCACTAGTTATTAACCCAGTAACACAAACCCGAGAGGAAGCACCTAAGAAGCTAAAAGAAGACATTGAAAGCAACCGCTTACAAGAGAGGAGCGAAGCCACTTTCTTGGCGGGCGGGCGAAGGGTCCAAAGGACACGTAGCCGGGGGCGAGTCCAACATCCAATTGTTCCATTTTGCTTCTTGTTCATCCGAGTCAATTTATGAACGAGCAACTATTAGAAGCAATACCTTTCTAATTTTTGAAACCTAGCTCACGAGAACAGAGGCCGAGTCTCTAGCCTCCACAGCTTCTATTCGCAGATGCGGATATTTTCGGGTGATTGAATATGACTCAACAAAATTAGTAAGGTCATGCAAATCCCCATCCCAGACAGGCCGCCCAGTGGGAATGATGCCTCATGAGCCCATTTCCACTAATAGACAAGCCACAATTCGAAAGTTCTGCATTCTCCGAATTTTGGAATCTTTCTTGGTTTAGGCAGGTAATTGAACTATTCGCCCTTTTCCTGGATGAGAAGAATCTTTCAGGGAAGTCTTAAGAATCTACGTACGCTATCAGATCGTCTGAAGTCAGGAATCTCGTAACGGTTGGAGAAGTCGGATGCCGCATATTCGTGGAACTCAATCTCATTTAGAAAGCCTGATCTCTATCTTTCAGCAACTGAATGGGAAGTGGTTTAAGATCGTTTTCTTGCTGAATTAGGAAGTTGGCCATAAACCTCCGGAGACCAGTCCAGCCTTTATGGCCCTATGCTTTGGAAGAAGCTTCTACAATTTGGGAAGAATTTTTTATTGATCAAAAGAAGAATCTACTTCAAACGATATGCCCTTATGGCGCTAGTTTAGGGGGCCATTCCTAAAGTCATGAGAGTTGGTCAGAAAAACGTTATCCTAGACTATATTGAGGAGTAAGTAAAGTGATACTAACCTCTTGACTATAAAGGCAGTTGGCTAAGCGGAAAAGGGAGAGAGTGGAGTTAGATCTGATGCCATTGATTCTGTTGGAGGAAGGTCCGCAAGAAAGAGAATTGAGCTCGCTTCTAGTACCCTTACTGCTACTGCTTGAGTAAGCTCTCTCTCCCAAGCCTGCTGAAAAACAACAGGCGTATGGTAGGCTTTTCTTAGACCTGGAAAACGAGGCAGCGAACTAGTAGATCATCTTTCCTGAGGAATGGAAGGATGTAGTGGTATTCGAAATTTGATGTTATTTATTTCTAGTAAACATAAACAGGTCTACGCCCAGACATGTATCATTATAGGGAAAGGATAGGAAAGGAAATAGTCTTATCGAAGAGTAAAACTAGCAACAGAGAGAGGAAAGCACAGACGGGAAAGAAAGTGACGGCTATGTTTTCGTGGCAAAAATGAATGGAAAGCGAGATGAGGCGGATGAGCGCACTAATGCGCAACGGATTTCGCACCCATCCGCTGCTTATTCAGTAGCCCAGTCTTAGGTTAGGGCGCATGATCGGATCCGATAGGAGTAGGTAAGTTAGTATCGATCCGGTGAAGAAAAGACTGCCACAGACCAACTTTCCTCAATCGTTGACTGTGGCGAGGCTACCCCTCTATCAAGAGAAGAAGTTTTCCCGAATCAATGAGAGGAAGAGCTTTCGTTGTAGCTGATCTAGAAACATTAATAACCGGCGAGGAGAACACGCATAAACCGTATGCAGTGGGTCTCATGCGAGAATTATCAATATTTATCAAATATGTTCCTATCTAATGGAACACTATTGGATCAAATGACAAAGACATTATTGAGAAAAAAATGGCTTTTCCCGGATGAAATGAAAATTGGATTCATGTAGGGGCCTTGTTAGCGACCCATCATTCTTCCCTAAGCTGTTAGAGTTCGATCGAAGCGAGCAATAGATAGAGGAATCCTCGCTCATAGATGTGAATTGAAAAGACAAGCCCAAATTCTTTTTAATTAGGCTCTATAGTCTGGTCCCTGTCCCTGGTAAGGTCTGATTATTATCCGTAAGTCTTGTTTTGCCAGCCATACTTAATAATAGAAGGATTTGGCAAAAATTTATAAAATTGTCCCTCCTAAAAAGATTATTCCAGAAATCTTAAGAATTGCCTCTCTTACTTTCATCTTTGGTTGATGAATTGTCTAAGCGGAGAGAAGTCAGGCACGAAGGGTAGAAAAGGATACGGACACCACCGGAGGCAAGCGCTAGGTCAGAAAAGCGATAACTAAAAATTCTCCGCCTAAAAAGATTATTCCAGAATAAATGAGCAATAGTTAGGAGAGGTGCGCCAGTTCACTGGAACCCATATTATAACTAGAATTTGCTACTGCAGAATAAACTGTGGAATAGTTCTATTAGATGATGTCCGGTATAAGCGATTTTCCCCTTCCTTGCCTCATTTAATGTTTTTCCATCAACTGAAGCGGTCTTTCGCTCCTCGGCTCAAGCCGAGTGGGGTGGGTTTGATCTTTTGCTGCTCTCATTGACCACAGAGGTGCCAACTGGATGAAGATTGTTCTCCCTTACTTGGTTGGTAAGTTCCAAACGGCCTTTGTCAAGCTTTTAAAATAGGTCTATCAAGCTTAGTCTTTAGAGCGAGGATTAGGCGAACCGGACTTCTTACGGTAAGGCCAATGCACCAGCCAGCCAGTGTGGTGGCGAACACGCTGTGCTCTAAGCGTTGCTACTTCAGACTCAGCAAAGCATACCACTCAGGTACGCAAGATACAGTTTCATCCAACCTCGATAAAGTGAGTATTCATTGAACACTGCCATACCGGGATAGGCGAACGCCTCCTGACACCGACATATTCTGAAGCTAAATACGTTTTTCGATTTCATCTTGAGTTCTGTCCTTGCAAAGATATGAGGGCGCTTTTGTACCGCAGGACGGATTCATAATTGCTATTTCCCATTATCTGTCAGTTAGAGAAAACTAAGGACCCTCGGTTCCATTTGCGGGACATTACCAATCACACATTAGAGTGTCGAAAAAGAGGCTTAAAAGTATCGCTGGTGGTGGTGGCTGGTGGAGGCGGCGACGGTGGTGGCTGGAAGATCAATTGTTTCAGTAGCAAATCTGTGTGTTCGTGTCATTCCAATATAGTAGAAGTTTTGGGGTGAAGGTATGGGTCCACTTTGCCACGTGTCCTTCACGTGGCTCCGACATGGCGTACACGTGGCAGATCTGTTCAATAAGGGCAAATACAACAAGTTTAGACTAATGGAGGACATATTTAACCCCAAACGTTAACAGATGGCAAATATAAACTTTTTCCTTACAAGTAATATCAAAACCTATCTTAAATTGTTACATTAAGGAGTTACAGGTGGTTAATGCTTACTGTTTTAAGTCTATAATTTAGTATTGCTTGTCAACTTCTTCATCAAAAAAATATTGCAAGAAGGTACGTTTTGAGATTTTCTCTTTCTTTTTTTTTTCTACCCCTTTAAATTTTGTTAGTTCAAAAAATTAATATAAGTAATAAAATATGTTCAGCTGTTTAAAAAAATTTAAGATTGATATCTGAGGTTAAAAGTTATTTCTATTGTATATGAATCAACAAATATCATATAATCAAGTGAGTTTTATACTTAAAATAAGAGGCAACAAATCTACTACATACCACACAAAGATTAAAATTTTGAGGGAGCTTTATACTAAACATTTTAATAAAAAATTGTATACTTTATATGTTATATTAAAATTTATTATTATTTTATATAAGGTGACATCAAATAAATAATCGAAAATTAACCGAATCGTACCGATATCGAAGAAAAACTGAGAGGATTAGGACGATTTCGAAAAGTCTTATTTTAGTTATATTTATAGATTAACCGAAAATTTATATGATACTTTTTTTAAAAATAACCGACTGAAACATACCGTTTGAAACCTCTAAATAAATCTACTTAAGAGGTTGAAATCTGAATGCTTTCGATTGAGATCACCGTCAAGTAAAAACAAACAGGCCTCAAGTTGGTGTAGCAGTAGAGCGCGGAACCGCAAGGTCACGAGTTTGATCCCCTGCATAAATTTTCTTGGTTGAGCCTGTCACACATGACTTGTCAAGTGTGGTTAATCGGCTGACGTGGTTTGCAGGCTATTGCGTTAGTCCGGGATTTACCCTGTGCGCACTCGAAAGAGTAACGGCTGCGGGTTCCTTCGTTAAAAAAAAAAAAAAAAAAAAAGGCCTCAAATTTTTCCCCTTGTTATGTACATCTTTTAAAACATCTATTTATTATATAATAGATAAAATTAAGAATAGAAAGTTTTTTTTAATATACATAAAAAAGGGAGAAAAAAGAAGCAGCTTGGAAATAGAACTCTTGGTGGAAGAGACAAGACTCATCCATCACTGCCAATTTTAAAAACCAACAAAAAAGGAAACCTACTTATCCAGATGCAATTAATCCTTGCTTGTAAATTACACACTTGTCCATGCATTCCTTTATCTTATAGTCATTCCCCATTCATGTGGGGGATTGTTGGATTTAAATGATAGATTGAATGGGAAATGGAGGGAGGGAAAAATAGTTGTTCCTCTTGCTTTATAAAATGAGCATTTGTCCCTCATTGGTAGTGGAAGAAAAGTTCTTCTACTTAAAAGTGGAAGTACTCCTTCTTGTTGCTAAAGGGTTAAGAAGAAGGTCTCCCCTCGCGCCGTCGTCGTCGCTCGGCTTCAGATTCGGATTCGGATTTGGTCAAATGATCTGATTGATTGATAATCTTTTTGGACCAAATTTTCTTTAATTTTAATTATTTAATTAATTATTATTTATTTGATTAGAAGGGTTGCAAACCTTCAGAAACAGTACTTCCATGGCTATAAATTCGTTTGATTCCTCAGAATTTTACTTACTAATTTTCTGAACTTCGAAATCTTCTTCTTCTTCTGCACAAATAAATTCCAGTGTAATTTACTGTCGCTAAGTGGTTTGCTGACACCATTGTTTTAGGTACCGATACACCGGTGAGTAAAATCGTTCTATCATGGGAGGATATATTCCATTAACCTCGGGTACTTGAGGGGAATAATTTCCTTAAGGACACACTGTGCATTCAGTGGGCTCGATTTTGATTCTTAAATATTTTTCAGAAATTGTTCTTATTCTTTCAGTTTCTATTTTCTGGTTTCAGAAAGTATCTTTACTGTTTCAACGTTTTTGCAATACAGATTGATAACAGTTATCTGTTATGGGTGACGATAAAGGTGTCGATTGCAGTATATAAATTGAGAAGGTGATGAAGTGTCTCCATGGCAGATCTGCCACTGATGCGAGAAAAAAGAAAAGAAGAAAGAGTAGAAGAAGTGGGGTGGTCGGCGGTGGTTGTGGCTGGTGGTGGTAGCTGGTGGAGGCGGCGACGGTGGTGGCTGGAAGATCAACTGTTTCAGTAGCAAATCTGTGTGTTCGTGTCATTCCAATATAGTAGAAGTTTTGGGGTGAAGGTATGGGTCCCACTTTGCCACGTGTTCACGTGGCTCCGACATGGCGTACACGTGGCAAATCTGTTCAATAAGGGCAAATACAACAAATTTAGACTAATGGAAGACATATTTAACCTCAAACGTTAACAGATGGCAAATATAAACTTTTTCCTTACAAGTAATATCAAAACCTATCTTAAATTGTTACATTAAGGAGTTACAGATGGTTAATGCTTACTGCTTTAAGTCTATAATTTAGTATTGCTTGTCAACTTCTTCATCAAAAAAATATTGCAAGAAGGTACGTTTTGAGATTTTCTCTTTTTTTTTTCTACCCCTTTAAATTTTGTTAGTTCAAAAAATTAATATAAGTAATAAAATATGTTCAGCTGTTTAAAAAAATTTAAGATTGATATCTGAGGTTAAAAGTTATTTCTATTGTATATGAATCAACAAATATCATATAATCAAGTGAGTTTTATACTTAAAATAAGAGGCAACAAATCTACTACATACCACACAAAGATTAAAATTTTGAGGGAGCTTTATACTAAACATTTTAATAAAGAATTGTATACTTTATATGTTATATTAAAATTTATTATTATTTTATATAAGGTGACATCAAATAAATAATCGAAAATTAACCGAATCGTACCGATATCGAAGAAAAACTGATAGGATTAGGACGATTTCGAAAAGTCTTATTTTAGTTATATTTATAGATTAACCGAAAATTTATATGATACTTTTTTTAAAAATAACCGACTGAAACATACCGTTTGAAACCTCTAAATAAATCTACTTAAGAGGTTGAAATCTGAATGCTTTCGATTGAGATCACCGTCAAGTAAAAACAAACAGGCCTCAAGTTGGTGTAGCAGTAGAGCGCGAAACCGCAAGGTCACGAGTTTGATCCCCTGCATAAATCTTCTTGGTTGAGTCTGTCACACATGACTTGCCAAGTGTGGTTAATCGGTTGACGTGGTTTGCGGTATTGCGTCGATCGGGATTTACCTCAGCGCACTCGAAAGAAGTACCGCGTTCCGTTAAAAAAAAAAAAACAAAAAGGCAACAATTTTTTCCCCTTGTTATTTACATCTTTTAAAACATCTATTTATTATATAATAGATAAAATTAAGAATAGAAAGTTTTTTTTAATATACATAAAAAAGGGAGAAAAAAGAAGCAGCTTGGAAATAGAACTCTTGGTGGAAGAGACAAGACTCATCCATCACTGCCAATTTTAAAAACCAACAAAAAAGACATTAAAGCAAACATCATCACTTTGTTGCCACACATCATTTCTTAGAATATTATAACATAATCATATACTACTAATTAATTTGTCTGTAACAGTAAACTGCACTAAGGTTTATGGATTAGGCCACACGATACTTCCTCTCTCCACACCTGAAGCCTCATATGAAACCTCCTCTCAACTCTCAATCCTCAATTTTCAACTCTTTATAACGAGCCCTCAGCGCACACAGTTTTTCCACTCCAACTTTGAATATTTTCAAGAATTTGAACATACAAAAGATTCTTTTCTCTTGTTTCACTAAAAGATCAAAAAATGGGCGGCTCACCACAAGAGACTTGTAGCACACTTGATTCAATTAGGCAACATCTTCTTGATGATGATGCTTTCATGGAATATTACGGCTGTGAAATAACCCAAAGCTCAGCTTCTTCTGAATCTCTGGACCGAACTTTCTCTTTTGAAACAAGTTTCAACACAGCTGAAAGTTCGAATCTTGATATCTCAAGTTTCTTTAGTAGCTTAAACACAGAGTTCGAGTTTGAGACAAAGCCAAATGTATCAGCTGCTCGTATCAGTACGAATTCTCCTAAGCGAAGGAGTTTCAAAGAACGCAAGCCTTCTCTGAACATTGCGATACCTACGAAGCCTGTTGTTGAGAAAGTGGAAGTTGTTCCCAGCGAGATGGAAAAGAAGCATTATAGGGGTGTTAGGCAACGGCCGTGGGGGAAGTTTGCAGCGGAGATTCGTGACCCGAACCGAAAGGGAACTCGGGTTTGGTTAGGAACCTTCGACACCGCCATTGATGCGGCCAAGGCATATGACAGGGCGGCGTTTAAACTTAGAGGCAGCAAAGCAATACTAAATTTCCCTCTTGAAGTTGCTAACTTTAAGCAACAAAATGATACTATTGAGATTCCAAAACCGGTGAGCTTAGGCAGTAAAAGATTGAGAGAAACAGAGCAAGTTGTAATCAAGAAGGAAATGAAAAGAGAAGAACAAAGAGTAGTCCCGATGGCTCCATTAACGCCGTCAAGTTGGTCGACGATTTGGGACTGTGGAAATGGAAAGGGTATTTTTGAAGTGCCGCCACTGTCACCATTATCTCCACATGTGGGCTATTCTCAGCTTGTTATGATATAGTGATCAAATAACAAGTATATATATATATATATAATTTGATAGATGAAGGATAAATATGCACCTGACCTTAAAGAAAGTCTGAGGTGAATTTTCAGAATTAGGATTAAGATTCAATTGAAGATGGAGAAGTGGGGATGTGTTGGATTTTGAATCTTTTCGAATTTCATATTGATTAAACGTTATTAATGTAAATACGCAATCACTCTAAGAATTTGTTCGATTGATCTTATTCATCTTTAAAATATGGAAATTATATGAAAGCAAAGGCATATATATATGAAGCAGATTAACTCCCGTAACTCAAAATACAATTAATTAATCCTTACTTGTGAATCACATAATTATTTAGTACATATTCTCATATAGTCATTTCCGATTCATGTGATAAATTGTTGTTTTTTAAGTTTGGTATGTAAAGATAATATGGAAGGAAACAGAATGGAGAAAAGTGAAAATTTGAATGAGGTTCTTTTTACAAATGAATTTTGTCCCTCATTAATTAAATAGAGGATGATTATTGTGCATTTGTGCTCATATAGAGAAGTGTTAGGTCCCGAGGTATATTATAAAATAGTAAAATAACGGGGTATATTATAAAATAGTAAAATAACAAATTAAAGTAAAATAGATTGAATGTTAATTCAGTTTGCAAATTTCATCGATAATGTCGTCTGTTATAAGTGGCAACACTTCAATAAAACAGAAAACTTTTAAGAGTAAATGCAGCGGAAAAATAAAGAATACAAATGTTTAATATTTACATAGGTTATATTGATTATATAACTATGACGGTCAATGACCGAAATTATTATATATATATTTATATACAATTGAATAAATTCATTATTTTACAATATTACAAGATAATACAAAAGGAATTATAAAGTTGAAGTCGCAGATGACTTCTGCCTGAAAAATCTACCTAAATAGACATAGACAACATCTCATTACAATTGCTTCATTAAAGAACAAATTTAGAATCTGGGCATCAATTATAATGTTGGACAGAATGTTGTCGACAGGCTCAGGAAACACTTGTGATCCACTTTTCTGACGAATATATCAGAGAGTTCTCTTGATATTTTTTCTAACTTTTTCTGGATATTGATTCACTGATGCATCCTCTCTATTTATAGTAGATGGTCTTCCTTGAAAAACTCATTGAATCGTTGTAGAGGTTGAGGGAAAGGTGGACAGTCGATAAGGTTTGTTGGAGAAGATTACGGAGCAATATCCTCTAACTTCTTGGACTTGTTCCCCAAGCTTAGCAATGACTTTGACTTGTTCTTCCCACATTTTTCATCAGCTCCTAATCACCTTGTCAAGTCACTTCCATCGTGGTGAAAATCCCACAAGATTTGCTTCAGTTCCGTGAAGTAAGGCAAAATTGTTTTACAGAATGTTGATCCGAATGTCAAGACATTTGTTCCAATATTTTTTATTTTAACTTAGTACTAAAAATGATATATAGGGCAAATGTCACAACACCAAACTCAACATTAACACACTTCTTCACTAAATTTATTTTTTCGAATAAACACTATTTCCAAACAAACATTTTCGCAACATCTCAAATACCGAGGGATCCTCTCGTGGTTGACGGTCCGAATGCAAAGACATACATTCAGTTGGCGCACAAGCTAGAGGCTGCGCCCGAACTAATCCCCAAAAGATTTAAATTGTCTTTTGTATCCAAATACGACGGAACTACTCATTCACAAGAATATATAGTGGCCTACACTATGGCCGTGAAAGAAAATGATCGAAGAGAACACAAAATAAAATCGGTTCTAATAAAAAAATTCGATGAAACACTTGCTAAAATAGCTCTGACATTGTACTCACGACATCTTGAGCATTCGATTGGTTCGTTCACCAAACTCACCGACATGTTCATTAAGGCTCATGCGGGGGCTCGAAAAGTAAAGACACGCAAAGCGGATATCTTCCGCAATCAAGAATTGGTGAATTATGAGAAAGGTAACTCATCCAAGGGTATCAAATATCCAAAGTTATCCGAGTACAACTTCAATATTGATGAAGAACAAATGGTGGTGGTGTTAAGAACTCATCCGGAATCCCGACCACCAAAAACACTGCAGTATGGTCCAAACAAAAGAGATCAGTCTGTCTGGTGCTATTTTCATGGCACTCACGTGCATAAAACTGCATATTGCAGACATCTATGAGAAGATGTGGCAGGAAAGCTAAAAAGGGGCCACCTCCGAGAATATTTGAGCGAGAGAGCTCGAAACAATAATAAGTGGGGACCACCCGCGGAAGATAAGTCAAATTCGACTGTTCCACCTCATGTTATTAACATGATCTTTGGAGGATCAATGGCTGCCACTACATCTCTCATTGCGGCTTAGAAGACGAAGATCTCAGTAATCCGGGAGAAGAGGTTCTGGGAGATACCCGATGGACATATTATTATGTTCACTAAAGAAGACGTTGCAGGAGTAATCTTCCCTCACAATGATGCGTTAGTGGTCACGGTACCTATCGATTGCTTTCAGGTGAACATAGTTCTAATTGATTCCGGAAGCTCAGATAATATAATTCGGCTGACAGTGATAGAAGAAGTGAATATGACAGACAAAATAGTCCTGACTGTTGATCGGTGTATTTTATATACACTTTTTGAGTCAATTTTAGTTAGTATTTTACTCATTTTGTTTATGTTTAGTATAGTATTAGGGTCGTTTTCCTTTCTTTTGTGTCACAACGGTCATAAATGGAGAAAAGGCGAAAAGAAGATGAAATGAGCATAAATAAGATGGAATTGCACACAAAAGGGCCAAGAAATAAAGTCTAAGAAGTTCCGGGAATTATAGAGGAGTTCAGACGAAGTCCGGACGAAAAAAGGGCAACGAGACGGAATCCGCGTAAAATGTCACCGAGCCGCGGCATGGCGCTACCAAAGTGCTGAAAGTCCCGAGAGTAGCTGATTTTCAGGCGCCGCGGCGCCTAGTTGCAGGGTCGCGGCGCCGACGCGGGAATTATGAAGTGCTGGGCCGAATTTGACTTGTTTTCAGAATCCTAAAGGGATAACTTTTCCTTCCTAAAGGGATAACTTTTCCTACCTTAAAACCCTTATCTAAAAGGATTCTAATAACTTTTCCTACCTACAAAATCCCTAACCCTTCACCAAAAGGATTATTTGGCTATAAATACTCTACATCATTAGAAGAATTATTCATTCTCCATTCCACCATTCACCATTCTACATCCATCCTTCCACCAATCCATCTTGTAAATATTCCATAACACAACCATTGGATGCTTGGCTTGGAGACTCATTCTTAAGTAATTTTCTTTTCTTTTCTTTATTTCAGTTTTTGTATGATGAACATGGGATTAGTTCTTGTCATGTCAATGGCTAGGAACTAATTCCTCTATAGGGCTTTCCATGTTGAATCTCTAGAAACTTATGTTATGATTTAATGACGCTATGGTTATTCTTCTTCGTTGAGATCTATCCAATATTTGAGTTGAATTCTTGGTAATTAATTGACAACTAATTATCACTATATGATTTCTAATCGATTCAAAGGGGATTGTGAATATGTTGTAAGTTGGGTAGACATTCTTTGATTGGGGATGAAAATACCTCAATTATTTATGTAAGCGTTAATGAGAGGCTTAAAACCCTAATTTTGCGCATTGTGCGTGATTGGTTAACTAGGTTCTTGTTCTTAATCCTCCTATAGAGTTATCCTTATAACCGAAAGGTAAGGTGCACATGGGGTTGAGTGTTTATATAACCCTAACGGGAGTATAAAACGATTTAGTGAACCTGCTTTCTCCAAAAGAAGAAGACCATAAGTTATTGCATTAATAAGTAGCATAAGCGGATAGTAAGGAGACGTGGAAGCCCTATTCTCATCATCACTGAAGTAAACCCTTTTAGTTAAATAGCTTTTATAATCCTTAGTTATAAACAACAAATCTAATATCAATTTACCAAATAGATACCAAAAAAATAGATAGTTGGTAATTGAACTCTAATCCTTGTGGACGATATTCGGTCTTATCAAGACTATACTACTTGTCACGATAACGTGCACTTGCGTTTAAAGTGTGTGCATCTTACCGCGCATCAAGTTTTTGGCGCCGTTGCCGGGGATTAGGCATAGTTCAATATCAAATTTATCTATTTTTAATTTCTAATTTGGTTTTTGTTTTTGTTTCTTTAAATTATTTATTTTATTTTCTTTTAATAATAAAAAAAAACAACAAGTGTGCCGTGATTCGTTGTTGGTTTTGATTCATCTCAGGGATCCTTAAGACATGGATTTCTACTGTCAATATGATCGAGCTCCAACCATAGAGGAAGAGAGGGAGGAATTACGAGAAACTATACTCAGTCTCACGAGGTACCAAAATCAGTTCATAGACGAAACGAGAATGGCCATGAAGAAGTTGGAAACACAAATAGCAGAGCTCGCGATCATATTCAACAGCGAAACACAAGAAGAGCAATCTGCACCTGGAATAGGAAATGAGGAAACACAATGTCAGGCAATTGACCTGAAGGATGCCGAATCAGGGGAGATAGAGAGTTCGCAAAGAGCGCAGTACCGGCGCCGATGGCGAGCAGGCGCCAAGATTCTGAGACAGCAGAGAGTGGCGCGCGCCAAAGAGCGTGGTCGCGACGCCGTAACCTGTAAATCGAGGTGATTTTGAACAATGAACAACAAATTGAGGAGCACGAACCATACCAAACTATTGAGGAACTGCAAGATAGTTGGTGTAGAGAAGGAAAAGAGCGCGAGATCCAATTATTCACCTTCGATTCTGTGGAAATTCTTTTCTTGTACCTATTGTAGAAGAAACACCACCACCACAATGTTGACCCCCAAACGAAGGTCCATACCATCAAGGGCACCCTAGAGTTGAGAGGTGTTGGGAATCTCACCGATCCCTACATTAGAGAGCCTAAAAGACAAGCACGCCTTGTGTACTTGGGGATAATCGTAAATTGAGGCCCTTGTTTGAAGCAATTGTTGTAGTTGAAGTGAGACTGCAACAATAACTCGTGGATTGCAAGCAATTCGCGAAGGATCCAATGGGCACTCGGAAAGGTTAATTGCGTCCGCTAAAAGACGTTAAAGACAAACATTGTTGAGGCAACCCAATATTTTTAATTATGTTATTTTAATTTGTCTTTATTTTATTTTATTTTGTCTTGAAACAGTCTCACGGTCTTGGGTTCTTGTTTTGCGTTGTTGGATGAAGTGGATCAAAGCTAAAACCGAGGAAAAGGAGCAAAACGTGAAAAAGGAAAAGCGATCGTCAGCCGCGCGCCAGAATCGCGCGCCAGAATTTCGTAAGAGCATCAGATTAGCAGCAGCGCGCGCCGAATCTCGTGGTCGCGCGCGAACTTCGTAGAGCCATATTTCCGCAATTTCGAATTTTTCCTCCTGACCTCGTTATGACCGTGGTTGTGTCGAAGTTGTCATTTTTCTTTTATTTTCTTTGAGTCTTGCACACATTGGGGACAATGTGTGATTTAAGTTTGGGGGGATGTTTTATTACTTTTGAGTCTTTTTGAATTGTTTTGTGTATTTTTGAGTAATTTTTGAGTCATAATTTTTTTTTATCTCTTTTGAGTCATATTTTTTTTTTAGATCATGCATGCTGTAGTTACTTGAAACACCTAATGAAGTAAAGTGGAATAATGTAATGGAATTAGAAGCAACCATCTGAACACTTAGGATAGATATGCCAAAAATTCATGAAATCAAACTATTTGGGGTATCTTGCTTGATGTATGCATTGTTAGTGATTAAACCTATGTGTCTGCTTGCTTACTATTTGAGGCGAAATAGTTAGGATATGCATGTTAGGGAGATGACTCAGACATTTCTTTGTTAGCCCTTTCTTACCATTCTTTTCATATCCCTGACAGTCAAATTATATCCCTAGTCAGCCCCTTTGAGCCTAAAAATAAGATCTTTCTTTGACACCCTATAATTCCATACTTGTGCCATAAGTGAAAAATTGAGATGTTTGGAATATAAAGTGTTGAAAAAGAGACAAAAGAGAGTAAACAATTTTGATGCACCCCAATGAAAAAGTAATAATAAATAGGCAAAAGCCTAAGTTTGGGGGTGCTTGTTTTTCATAATACACTTCACTCTCTCAAAACAAAAGAGGGGAAAGATAGATATGAAGTGAAGAAAGGAAATCAAAAGAAAAGGGAAAAATTGAAAAGCAAAAGAGCTTATGGTACATACAATGAGCCTAAATGCCTATTTTTACCTACCTCAGCCTAAGCCTACATTACAACCCTGAAAAGCCCTGAAGATCTCTAATATGTGTATCCATGATTAGTGGAGAATAGCAAGTGAACATGTCATAGGATTTTGAAATTGACATGCATAATTAGGTATTCTTACTTTCATTTAGCATGATTAAATTGAATTTGCGAAATATCTGACTTTAAGTGTTTAGAATGCTAAAAATCCATGCTATATGTTCCTATATATTATCCTACTAACCTTCATGCTTTTCTAAGTAACAATTGTGCAGCAAAATGATCAGTATCTTTGAGTCATTGCATTGTCCTTTCCTTCGTGTCTTTGTTTATATTTTTTATCTTTGCTCGAGGGCGAGCAAAGGTTAAGTTTGAGGGTATTTGATCGGTGTATTTTATATACACTTTTTGAGTCAATTTTAGTTAGTATTTTACTCATTTTGTTTATGTTTAGTATAGTATTAGGGTCGTTTTCCTTTCTTTTGTGTCACAGCGGTCATAAATGGAGAAAAGGCGAAAAGAAGATGAAATGAGCATAAATAAGATGGAATTGCACACAAAAGGGCCAAGAAATAAAGTCTAAGAAGTTCCGGGAATTATAGAGGAGTTCAGACGAAGTCCGGACGAAAAAAGGACAACGAGACGGAATCTGCCAGAAAAATGTCACCGGAGCCGCGGCGCCTGGCAGCAGCGCCGCGGTGCCCAAAGTGCTGAAAGTCCCGAGAGTAGCTGATTTTTGTAGCCACGGCTGATTCTGCGGCAGCGCCGCGCGAGAATTATGAATCTTTGGGCGAATTTGACTTGTTTTCAGAATCCTAAAGGGATAACTTTTCCTTCCTAAAGGGATAACTTTTCCTACCTAAAGGGATAACTTTTCCTACCTTAAAACCCTTACCTAAAAGGTGTCACGCCCCGACTTTTCCTAAGTCTTTACTTAGGGCGTGATGGCACCTGGACAATTATTTTCCACCAGGAGCACCATTTAATTCTCTTTATTTAGAAATTTAAACTTATATTCAAATACGGAGCTATTAATAAAAATAACAATAAATAAATTTATTTATGACTTTATTGAAAATATAACGCGAGCCCATGCTCGTGCAAATATTATTTCTACATGACATCTTGACAAATATTATCCTAAGTTGGAAGGAGACCATTCCACATGGGCATTTCGAGACAACATGGCGATATTCTGGACTGTGAGTACCAAGCCCAAGCAATGGACTTGGTATGACAAGAGGTCTGGGACGATCGCTAGCCTTGGCGTGGAGCCTTTCCTCTATCACGTTTTCTGAAACATGTTAAATAAAGTCACCTACCATCTCAAATTTGGTGAGAACCTTACCCTGCAATTCAAAGTAACACCACAATATTTCAAGTGCAATCACATTATAACGTAATAAGCATATTGCAAAAACATATCAGGTTACAACATTTTTAAATATGCAACAACTCCTCATAGAAATTCTCGGTTTAACTAACACTTCATTTTATCTCGTATTATCGTTAAAACATTCCCTGCATTTCCACATGTTTATTACATTTATATATTTGTGACGCGTATTCACTTTTCATATTTATATATAGGTGAACATGTATTCATCTTTCATTTTTGTTGCGGCGTGCGGCGATCCATTATGTTTACGTATTTGTGAACGTGTATTCACTTTACGTTTTGTTGCGGCGTGCAACCCGATCCATTATATTTACGTATTTGTGAACGCGTATTCACTTTACGTTTTGTTGCGGCGTGCAACCCGATCCATTATGTTTACGTATTTGTGAACGCGTATTCACTTTACGTTTTGTTGCGGCGTGCAACCCGATCCATTATATTTACGTATTTGTGAACATATATTCACTTTACGTTTTGTTGCGGCGTGCAACCCGATCCATTATGTTTACGTATTTGTGAACGCTATTCACTTTACGTTTTGTTGCGGCGTGCAACCCGATCCATTATATATTTATACATTTATGTGAACACGTATTCACTTTTCATATTTTTCAGAAGATCAAATAAATACTATTCTCTCTTCTAACATTCTGTCATTCATACTTGTAACGATTATAACTTTTTAACCATAACTCCAACTAAGGTGTTTCTCAAGCGGAAACTAAGGTAAGACGGGGATCTTTCACTGTACCAAATTTCATTTAAAACTACTTTGGGTAACTAACACAAATTTATCCTCAAAACAGCCACATGAAATTTGTTTCGGCAGAATTTTTATTAAACAGCACCCAATCTTATAATAGTCATAACTCCTAATCTGTAAACCCGTTCAATCCCTATAAATTCTCAAAACGACGAGAACATAGAGCTACACGTCTCCATGTGAACCATTCTTTCATATTCTGTACCATTTGGTACAGTTTTACACTTTTATTCGCTGCCCTTCCTGGATATCGATAGATCCGAGGCAGAAACTTTAAACAGCGATAACTCTCAATCCGTAAGTCGGATAGACCCCCGTAAGGTCTCAAACTGTCCACAACAAAGATATCTAGAACTTTCAGTAAGCAACAATTCTCATATTCCCCACAGATTAGTACAGTTTTACGTTTCAACGTCCTGCCCTTCTGGATTCCGACGAATCCGAGGCAGCAACTTCAAACTACAATAACTCTCAACTCGTAAGTCCGTTTTAATAAATCTTTATATATATCTGTCCGTAACAGAGAAATTTACAACCATGTAAATTTTTATATAATTCTAATAAGTAAAACTCAATAAAAACAGTCCATAATTATGCCTTTCCGAATTTCGACCAAATCTAAGGCAGGAACTTTGAACTATGATAACTTTCAAACCGTATGTCCATTTTACCTCATTTTTGGTTCTATATGATCATATTAGAGAGGTGTACAATTCTTCCGAATTTCATAAAATTCTAACAATTATAACTCAGTGAGAACAGTTCGTAAAGTTCATGACGCAACTAATTATCTAAACAATCAAAAGTTCAATATTTCTTTTCAACACTCAATTCTTATTCCAACATGTATTGAACTAAAAATAAAGGATGTTACCAAGAATTTCTGAGTGAGAAAACTCACCTTGTAAGTGTGAAAAAGATTGTGGTTCGGTTGCTACAACCACCCTTGCTCCCTAGTATTTTTTTTATTTTTATTATTCTTCTTGCCCTCTTGAAAACTTTCAGATTTGTTTTCTTCTTGTTCACTTATTTTTTCTGATTTTCTATTCTTTGTGCTAGTCCTTTGTTTGTGCCAAGTATAATGTATAAGTAAAAGTGTTTGTATAACTTATGGGAGGGGGAAAGCCAAGAGTGGAGGGAGGTGAAAAGGGGGGAAGGGGAGGGGTAAAGGGAAGGGAAAGACGTGCATAGCATTCTGCATGCTTTTTTTTTGTTTTGTTTTTTTGTTTTGTTTTGTTTTCTTTTTGTTTTCTTATTTTCATTTTATCTATCTATTTATCCAACTTTAACACTAACTCTATCCCATGCAATTTATTCATTGTTTTCTTATATATATATATATATATATATATATATATATATATATATATATATATTTATTAATTCAACCACAACTATATATTATTTTTTTTTTTTTCCGGATTTTACATTCTCTCCTCCTTAAGCAACATTCGTCCTCGAATGTGAATAAGGTCGTAACATAATCACATAGACACAATAATGTTTATTGTTATTGTAACAAATTTGGGACTTCACATTCTCCATTCCTTAAGAAGCATTATTCGTCTCGAATGAGAGTAAGGTTGTAACATGCGTAAAGACACGCAAATGACACACATATGAAGTACTATGTAATGCATTTTTTTATTACCTTAGTCAAATAGGAACGGATATTTGACTTTCATCGCCTCCTCACTTCCCGGTGGCTTCCTCGGTGGAGTGGTTCCTCCATAGGACCTTCACTAAGCAATATCTTTATTCCTAAGGCGCTAACCTTCCTATCAAGTGTTTCCACCGAACTTCTTCATATTGAAGCTCTCATTAAGAATTATCTCACGGGAAGGATGACGTGACTTGGATCGTGCAAGTATTTTCGTAACATCGACATACGAAATCTGGATGCATCGCTTCCGACTCTTGTGGAAGTGCAAATTCGTAAGCCACAATAACCAATCTTCGCAAGATCTCATATGGCACAATAAACCTTGGGCTCAATTTCCTTTCTTACCAAAACGCATCACTCCGCCATTTGGGGACACTTTTAAAAATACTTTCTCCTCTTGGAATTCAAGATCTCTTTTCCGATGATCCGCGTAGGATTTATGGCGACTATGAGCTGTTTTGATCCGCTCGAATCATCTGTACCTTATCATTTGTTTCTTGAATGACTTCCGGTCCGAACGATTGCGTCACCCACCTCGAACCATCAGTGGAGACTACATTTCGTCCATATAATGCTTCAAGCGGGGCCATTTGTATGCTAGAGTGAAAACTATTGTTGTGGCGAACTCAATTAGACATAGATGGTCGACCGAACTTCCACGAAAATCTAACACACAAGATCGCAACATGTCCTCGAGTGTTTGAATTGTTCGCTCGGCTTGCCCGTCTTTTGCGGGTGGAAAGCGTGCTTAACTTAACTTTTGTCCGAGACCCTACTGGAAACTTTGCCAAAAGTGTGAAGTTAATTAGGAACCCTATCTGAAATAATTTGTAAAGGAATCCGTGTAACCGCACAATCTCCCTCAAATAAATGCGTAGTCTTGTGGTGCGCGATACGTAGTCTTGACCGGTAAGAAATGGGGTGACTTTGTAAACCGGTCAACAATCACCCAAATAGAATCATACCCTTCTCGAGTTTTGGTGGGCCGATTCACGAAATCCATATGAATCGCCTCCCACTTCCACATGGGGACTCGATGTCCTGAAGTAATCCGCGAGTTTTGATGTTCGACTTTCACTGTGACATATAAGACACCTCGACAAACTCCATGGCGTCTTTCTTCATCCCGTCCCACCAGTAATTTGCCTTGAGGTCCTGATACATTTTTGTTGACCCTGGATGAATGGAATATCTTGTGTTGTGACCCTCATCTAAGATCTTCCTCCTTAGATCCTTTACCTTAGGAACACATAACCTACCCTTATACCGAAGGGTTCCGTCATTATCTCCCAATGTAAACTGTGAAGGTCTTCCCTGTTGGATCTTCTCCAGAAATCCAACAAACTTCGTATCCTCAAACTGACTTTCTTTTATTTCTGAAGCTAAGGCATACTGCGAGGTATCATTTAACACAACCCTACCTTCATCTCAGTTAAGTTAACCCCGAGGTTTCCCAATCTTTGTACCTCACGAACAATACCCCTCTTTTGTATTGCCAAATGGGCCAAGCTGCCCATTGATCTCCTACTGAGTGCGTCAGCCACCACGTTGGCTTTCCCAGGATGGTAAAGAATACTAAGGTCATAATCCTTAAGCAACTCTAACCATCTTCTTTGTCGGAGATTCAGATCCTTCTGTGTGGTTATGTACTGCAAACTCTTATGATCTGTAAATATGTCCACATGCACACCATACAAATAATGTCTCCATATTCGTAAGGCAAACACCACCGCAGCTAATTCCAAGTCATGAGTTGGATAATTCTTCTCATGTATCTTCAACTGTCTAGATCATCTGCAATAACCTTTCCAAAGCGCATCAAGACACATCCTAACCCAACTCGGAGGCATCGCAATAGGCGTGAACCTTCTTGTCTCGATGGTAAGGTTAGGGTGATGCGATGAGTCAACAATTCCTTGATTTACGAAAACTTGTTTCACATGCTTGACCACTGGTACTTAACCGCTTTTTAGTCAATCGGGTCAAAGGAAGCGTGAGACTAGAAAAACCTTTACGAATCTTCTATAATACCCGGCCAAACCCGAAACTTCTAACCTCTGCCGGGTGGTCGGTTTGGCGCTTTTTTCTTGCTTCTATCTTACGGGGTCTACCATAATTCCATCCCTTGACACAACATGGCCCCAAAAAGGCTACCTTTTCCAACCAAAATTCACACTTTGAAAATTTAGCATATAGTTTCTCTGTTTCAAGACTTGAAGCACTACACTCGGATGCTCTTCATGTTCTTCAACACTCTTCAGTAAATTAGGATATCATCTATGAACACAATCACGAACAAATCTAGGAATGGTTTGAAGATTACATTCATTAAATCCATAAAAGGCTTTGGGGCATTGGTTAACCCAAAAGACATGACCAAGAACTCATAATGGCGTGTCGGGTTCTAAAGGCTGTTTTGGATATATCATCGGATTTATTTTCGTGGTGATATCGACGAAGATCAATCTTGGAAAAATAGCTAGCTCGCGAAGTTGGTCAAAAGATCATCGATTCTTGGTAATGGTGCAGGTTCTTGATCGTGACCTTATTGAGTGCCGATAATCGATGCACATTCGGACGATCCGTCTTTCTTTTTCACAAAGCGATCGTGCACCCGAGGAAACACTAGGCCTTATAAAGCCTTTATCGTAAGACCACTTCAATTGTTCTTTTAACTCCTCAATTCAGTGGGGCCATTCGATATGGAAGAATAGAAATAGGTCTTGTACCAGAATTAACTCTATAGCGAACTCCACTTCTATCAGGAGGAAGGCACAGGAGATCTTCAGAAAAACCTTAGAAATTTTTCAAACAATAGGGACATCATGCACATTGAGGACTCTTTTTGGGTATCTACTATATTAGCCGGATATCGTACTCCACTTTGTGACTCCTTAATAACTTTTGAGACATAAGGTAGGAAATAAGGTAGCGTGAGGATATTCTTCGCATCATGGGTAGCAAATCCACGGAGCAGTGGTATAACGTCTTGGGGTTTTCCGCCATTTATACTCTTACCAGGCGGGTGGTATGACGTCTTGGGGCTTTCCCCTCATTCATACTCTTACCCTGGAGAAGGTGGTATGACGTCTTGGGGCTTTCCCCTCATTCATACTCTTACCCTGGAGAAGGTGGTATAACGTCTTGGGGCTTGCCCCTCATTTATACTCTTACCATACAGAATGTGGTGTAACGTCTTGGGGTTTACCGCCATTTATACTCTTACCGAGAATGTGGTATAACGTCTTGGGGTTTACCGCCATTTATACTCTTACCCTGGAGAAGGTGGTATAACGTCTTGGGGTTTACCCTCATTTATACTCTTACCTAGCTCAACCTGGCTATCCTACATAACATAAGTAAGTCAAGAAATCCCAACTTCTTATTGACATTATTAATATATCCTCTCATTTTAGTTCACTTAAGGCACTAACATGTCTTAATAAAAGAATCAGGAAATTTAATCCCAAGTACTACATACTTGACTCTTTTAAAACGAATGACTCTTTTTTTATATAAAACTTCCAAGATACTAATAACCATAGCATCAAGTCACTTGTCCTTACTTATCTTACTTAAAGTAAATCTCTCCTTTTAACTTTCCATAAAGCGAATATAACCAACTTCCCATAAAGTCGTTATATTAATCTTATACCTTAGTCAATTACATTTTCCTATTTCAAGGGACTTAAACTTTTAAAACAAAACAAGTATCATATACTCAAAACACAAGTCCCTTAACTTTGAAAACTTAAGACATCCTTAATAGTTTTAAAGAAGTGGGTTAACCTCTAACTCGCCCAACTTGGCCATTCTTAAATAAGTAAAGGATATCAAAGTATTGTACGTCTACCGTACTATATAAGTACAACTATTCATGCTCAAGAAATAGGAAAGTTCCACATACCTTTATTGATCTTCTAAACGATAAGTGGAACTCTCTCTGGATGGAGTTGACTATTTTCTATAGTATGACTCCAATCGGATAGTTGAAAAAGGTCGAGTCACATAAATGCCTCTTTCGTGAATACTCTCTTTTTGATTTGGCAAAACCTTCTACCCTCATTGTCATGTTGGCGATCTGAAGTACGTCCGATCATAGGCTAATGCCACTACATTCTCTACCAAGTTCGGGTTTAAACCCTCACAAATCTCTTGACTCTATCCATTTCTGTAGGGACGACATGTGTGTTGTATGCCGATAACCTCACGAACTGTGTATCATATTCTTGTACACTGCGGTCACCTTGCTTCAATTGTTCAAACTCCCGTCTGAGCGCATCCTTGCGCGTATTAGGCATAAATTTCTCAATGAATGCCGCTCTGAACCCTCCTCAAGTCATTGGTGGTGACATCGGGGGACGATTTTTCCTAAAATTCCTCCACCACACCCCTGCATCATCCACTAACCGATGCGATTATCAAATTGGCGTCATGCGTCTCCACATCCTCGTGTAAGCGATGGGTTTTCTACCTCATCGAGAAATACTATTGGGTTAGACTTGTAGTCCTTCCTGTATAGATATGTTCCCTTCTCTCACAAAATTTGCCCATAGTCTATCTGGTACCTCTCCTGCTTTTCGATTGGTGGTGCGATCCATCCCGGTTATTTTATCGTTGTACACTCCCTTCCACAATCCTTTGAAGGAGGTAGTACGAGCACCAAGTCTTTGAAAAGACTCAAGATAGGCACGAGAAGAGTATGAAAGAAGTGAAACTTTAGGATGTTATTCCGTTTACTTATTACTAAGGTGGCGCGCACACCGTCGCAATAAGTAACCGTTCAAACACCCAACACGAAGAAACTTCCTAGAATCTCCTAACCTGGTTTAGCTTTGATACCAACTTGTCACGCCCCGACTTTTCCTAAGTCTTTACTTAGGGCGTGATGGCACCTGGACAATTATTTTCCACCAGGAGCACCATTTAATTCTCTTTATTTAGAAATTTAAACTTATATTCAAATACGGAGCTATTAATAAAAATAACAATAAATAAATTTATTTATGACTTTATTGAAAATATAACGCGAGCCCATGCTCGTGCAAATATTATTTCTACATAGACATACTGACAAATATTATCCTAAGTTGGAAGGGAGACCAATCCACATGGGCATTTCGAGACAACATGGCGATATTCGGACTGACGAGTACCAAGCGAGCAATGGACTTGGTATGACAAGAGGCTGGGACGATCGCTAGCCTTGGCGTGGAGCCTTTCTATCACGTTTTCTGAAACATGTTAAATAAAGTCGACCTACCATCCGGATTTGGTGAGAACCTTACCCTGCAATTCAAAGTAACACCACAATATTTCAAGTGCAATCACATTATAACGTAATAAGCATATTGCAAAAACATATCAGGTTACAACATTTTTAAATATGCAACAACTCCTCATAGGAAATTCTCGGTTTAACTAACACTTAATTTTATCTCGTATTATACGTTAAAACATTCCCCTGCATTTCCACATGTTTATTACATTTATATATTTGTGAACGCGTATTCACTTTTCATATTTATATATAGGTGAACATGTATTCATCTTTCATTTTTGTTGCGGCATGCAACCCGATCCATTATGTTTACGTATTTGTGAACGTGTATTCACTTTACGTTTTGTTGCGGCGTGCAACCCGATCCATTATATTTACGTATTTGTGAACGCGTATTCACTTTACGTTTTGTTGCGGCGTGCAACCCGATCCATTATGTTTACGTATTTGTGAACGCGTATTCACTTTACGTTTTGTTGCGGCGTGCAACCCGATCCATTATATTTACGTATTTGTGAACATATATTCACTTTACGTTTTGTTGCGGCGTGCAACCCGATCCATTATGTTTACGTATTTGTGAACGCGTATTCACTTTACGTTTTGTTGCGGCGTGCAACCCGATCCATTATATATTTATACATTTATGTGAACACGTATTCACTTTTCATATTTTTCAGAAGATCAAATAAATACTATTCTCTCTTCTAACATTCTGTCATTCATACTTGTAACGATTATAACTTTTTAACCATAACTCCAACTAAGGTGTTTCTCAAGCGGAAACTAAGGTAAGACGGGGATCTTTCACTGTACCAAATTTCATTTAAAACTACTTTGGGTAACTAACACAAATTTATCCTCAAAACAGCCACATGAAATTTGTTTCGGCAGAATTTTTATTAAACAGCACCCAATCTTATAATAGTCATAACTCCTAATCTGTAAACCCGTTCAATCCCCATAAATTCTCAAAACGACGAGAACAGAGAGCTACACGTCTCCATGTGAACCATTCTTTCATATTCTGTACCATTTGGTACAGTTTTACACTTTTATTCGCTGCCCTTCCTGGATATCGATAGATCCGAGGCAGAAACTTTAAACAGCGATAACTCTCAATCCGTAAGTCGGATAGACCCCCGTAAGGTCTCAAACTGTCCACAACAAAGAGATCTAGAACTTTCAGTTAGCAACAATTCTCATATTCCCCACAGATTAGTACAGTTTTACGTTTCAACGTCCTGCCCTTCTGGATTCCGACGAATCCGAGGCAGCAACTTCAAACTACAATAACTCTCAACTCGTAATTCCGTTTTAATAAATCTTTATATATATCTGTCCGTAACAGAGAAATTTACAACCATGTAAATTTTCATATAATTCTAATAAGTAAAACTCAATAAAAACAGTCCATAATTATGCCTTTCCGAATTTCGACCAAATCTAAGGCAGGAACTTTGAACTATGATAACTTTCAAACCGTATGTCCATTTTACCTCATATTTGGTTCTATATGATCATATTAGAGAGGTGTACAATTCTACCGAATTTCATAAAATTCTAACAATTATAACTCAGTGAGAACAGTTCGTAAAGTTCATGACGCAACTAATTATCTAAACAATCAAAAGTTCAATATTTCTTTTCAACACTCAATTCTTATTCCAACATGTATTGAACTAAAAATAAAGGATGTTACCAAGAATTTCTGAGTGAGAAAACTCACCTTGTAAGTGTGAAAAAGATTGTGGTTCGGTTGCTACAACCACCCTTGCTCCCTAGTATTTTTTTATTTTTATTATTCTTCTTGCCCTCTTGAAAACTTTCAGATTTGTTTTCTTCTTGTTCACTTATTTTTTCTGATTTTCTATTCTTTGTGCTAGTCCTTTGTTTGTGCCAAGTATAATGTATAAGTAAGGGTGTTTGTATAACTTATGGGAGGGGGAAAGCCAAGAGTGGAGGGAGGTGAAAAGGGGGGAAGGGGAGGGGTAAAGGGAAGGGAAAGACGTGCATAGCATTCTGCATGTTTTTTTTTTTGTTTTGTTTTTTTTTTTGTTTTGTTTTCTTTTTGTTTTCTTATTTTCATTTTATCTATCTATTTATCCAACTTTAACACTAATTCTATCCCATGCAATTTATTCATTGTTTTCTTATATATATATATATATATATATATATATATATATATATATATATATATATATATATATATTTATTAATTCAACCACAACTATATATTATTTTATTTTTTTTCCGGATTTTACAAAAGGATTCTAATAACTTTTCCTACCTACAAAATCCCTAACCCTTCACCAAAAGGATTCTTTGGCTATAAATACTCTACATCATTAGAAGAATTATTCATTCTCCATTCCACCATTCACCATTCTACATCCATCCTTCCACCAATCCATCTTGTAAATATTCCACAACACAACCATTGAATGCTTGGCTTGGAGACTCATTCTTAAGTAATTTTCTTTTCTTTTCTTTTCTTTATTTCAGTTTTTGTATGATGAACATGGGATTAGTTCTTGTCATGTCAATGGCTAGGAACTAATTCCTCTATAGGGCTTTCCATGTTGAATCTCTAGAAACTTATGTTATGATTTAATGCATGGTTATGGTTATTCTTCTTCTTGTTGAGATCTATCCAATATTTGAGTTGAATTCTTAGTAATTAATTGACAACTAATTATCACTATATGATTTCTAATCAGATTCCGAAAGGGGGGATTGTGAATATGCTGTAAGTTGGGTAGACATTCTTGGATTGAGGATGAAAATACCTCAATTATTTATGTAGCGTTAATGAGAGGCTTAAAAACCCTAATTTTGCGCATTGTGCGTTAATTCAGAAAAGATTTCAGGGATCCAATTATTGGCCTTCTTGGATTCTGTGGAAATTCTTTTTCCTGCACCTATCACAGAAGAAACACCACTAGCTATCACTAATGGCTCCCAAATAGGAATTACATATCATCAAGGGCAACCCCCAGAGTTAAGAGATGTAGAGAATTTCACGGATTCCTACACTATAAAAAGCCTGAAAGACAAACCTATCGTATGTACTTGGGGGACACTTATATGTTTAAGGCTCTTGTTTGAACAAATAGATATAGGGAAATTGAGACCTATAGCAATAAATCTGCGAATTGCAAGTAGTTCGCAGAAGGGTCCAATGAGCACTCGTACCGGTTAATTGCGTCCGGCTAAAAGACGTTAAAAAGCATTGCTTGTTGGGAGGCAACCCAACGTTTTCAATTATGTTATTTTAATTTCTGTCTTTAGTTTATTTTATTTTGTCTAGAACAATCTCACGGTCTTGGGTTCTTGTGTTTGTGCTGTGAGTGATAGGTACAGGGGAATGAACTAAGGCGAAAAAACTGAAGAAAAGTCAGGATTTCCAGAAAAGCGGGTAAGCGCCATGGCTGAGCAGCGGCGCCAAAAAGCTAAGCAGTAGCAAATTTAGCGCCATGGCCAGAGCAGGCGCGGAAAAGAAAATTTGCCAAGTCTAGCGCATGGCCTAAAAGTCGAAGGGCGAGGGAGATTGGGCCATGGCTAGCGAAAGCGGCGCCAAAGCGGGAATTCAGAAACTTAAAAACACCCAAAAATCAGATTTTCCCCAATTCCAATATCAAAAACCTAACTTTCACTCTCCAAAAACCCACGAAATTCCAGAAATTTACCCACAAATCCTCCACAAATCCAACCCAACCACAACCTAAACTCTTAAATTCCTAAAAAAACCCAACTATCTCAAACAACGAAGCTCTATTCCATACCCTCAACCCACCAATTGAAACAAGAACAGCTTGAAGCCCTCATAAAAAGGTAATCCCTTTCTTTGTTCTTGAATCCTTTTATTGAAGTCATAAGAGGTAGTAGTTTGAAGGAGTATTGTAGTTGAAGTAGTGTGGGTGCTGAAAAGTGATTGTGAAGTTTGGAGAAAAGAGTAGAAAAGAAGGTTGTGGGTATTGAGTAGAAAAGTTGAAGTTTGGGTGTTGTATTCGCTGCTAATTGTTGAGTGTGTAGGAGACAGTGGTGCCACTAAATTAGAAGCTGCAGATTTTTGTTTTAAAATGGCCACCAGGAAAAGAAGAGGATCCACATCCACCCCAGCCCCACAATATGACGAAAGTAGGTTTGTAAGCTACGAAACCTTTCAAAGATACAAAAAGCTTGATACCAGACCCTTAATACCAGAAAGGGGAATGGACTACCAGAGGGCGTCATTTGGAGAAGGAGATGTTTATGAGCCCATTCGGGCGATGATTGAGCTAAGGGAGTGGGGAAAATTTGTGAACCCGGAGAAGATAGCACCAGCAAACACAACAATGGTGCGTGAATTTTATGCCAACTTTCCGGAGAAGGTGGAAAGGGGATGCTTTGTAAGGGGAAGCTATGTGCCTGTGACAGCAGAAAATATCAATATACAATTGAAAACAGTTGATGTTGAAGGAGGAATTGGTGATCGGAGCCACTTTAGAACATGGTCTAGAGCAAACAACATAAAGCGGGATATCTTCGCAAACACCGTGAGCTACCAGGGAGCTGTTTTTGATATTGGAAGAAATGGGTCAAGAGCACTGAACAGGTGTCAATTCAACAAAGTAGCCAAAGGTTGGCTATACGTCGGCGCTGCGTGATTCCATCCACGCACTTCACCGAGTGCGGAGGATAGGATTAAAATGGTATATGGAATTATGAGGGGTTGGCGATTGATGTGGGAAAGAAATAGTCAGAGCATTGAGGAAATCAGCGAGTTGGTAACAATCGCGGATTGGGGCATGGCTCGATTATCACGAGGTTATGTCACATGAGTGCGGTTCCAAAACTACCCACCGACACTCATGAAAGAAACCAACTGCCCGTGTCCTACGGGATAGTGCACTCTTTCCCAGACTCAAGCCCACCAGCAGCCAGACGGAGAGTACAACCACCAGCAGAGGCCGCCATGGACGAAGATGATCCTGAAATAGGGGCTCAATATGAGGCAGGACCTAGCCACAGGCCAACCACAGGAGCAGAACCTCCAACGCCCACAATGGAGCAATTGTATCAGAATCAGATGAAGATGATGCGGACGCGGGCACGATGGTACAAGGGCAGAAACAAGGCAACAAATCAACGAGCTGAGTTCCTTGTTCAACCAATGGTCGATGCATTATCCACCGCCACCACCACCATTTTAACCAAAGTTTGTAAGTGTCTATTTCTTTTACTATCTTTGAATCTACACACATTGGGGACAATGTGTGTTTTAAGTTTGGGGGTGTTTATTGGTGTTTTGTTTTATATGTGTCATGTTATGTTTTACTTAAGTCTTTTTTATTGTTTTTATGTTTATTTTTGAGTCACCAAATTTTTTTCTTTTTGAGTCATAATTGTCTGTCAAAGATCATAATTGATGTAGTTACTAGAAACACCTAGTGAAGTAAGATGGAATAATGTAAAGGAATTGAAGCAACTAACTAAACACTTAAGTTAGATATGCCAAAAACTCACAGAATCTGTCTATTTGAAGTTTCTTGCTTGAGTTATGCATACTAAATGATAAATGTTTATGTGTTATGATTGCTTGCTATTTGAGGCGAAATAGTTAGGATATGCATGTTAGGGAGATGACTCAGGCATTTCTTTGATAGCCAATTCTTACAATTCTTTTCTATCCCGTACTTTAAAAATATCCCCAGTTAGCCCCATTGAGCCTAAATTTGAAACTTCTTCTTTGACACCCTATATTCCCACAAATTGTGCCATAAGTAAAAATGTGAAGTAGTGGAATCAATTGTGTTAAAAAAAAGAGACAAAAAGAGTGAATAAGTCTGTGCACCCCAATACAAAAGTAATAAGAAATAGGCAAAAGCCTAAGTTTGGGGATGCTTGTCATTATTATATACTTCACTCTCCCAAAACAAAAGAGGGAAAAGATAGAATCGAAGTGAAGGAAAGAACAAAAAGAAAAAGGGAAATATTGAAAAGCTAAAGAGCTTATGGTACACGAAATGAGCCTAAATTGCCTATTTTTACCTACCTATACCTAAGCCTACATTACAACCCTTAAAGCCCTGAAGATCTCTTTTATGCATATCCAGAATTAGTGGAGAATAGCAAGTAAGCATGCCATAGGAATTCTTGAATTTATATGCATGATTTAGTATATTGACTTACATTAAGCATGATGAATATGAGTTTACGAAATATTTAGCTTCATGTGTTTAGTGTGCTGAAAATTTCATGTTATATGTTCCTGCATATTATTATGCTAACCTTCATGTTTTTCTAGATAACACTAATGCAGCAAAAGTGATCAAAGTCATTGAGTTTTTTTGTTTTGTTTTCCTTGAATATGTATTTCTTTCTTTTGATCTTTGCTCGAGGGCGAGCAAAGGTTAAGTTTGGGGGTATTTGATCGGTGTATTTTATATACACCTTTTGAGTCAGTTTTAGTTAGTCTTTTGTCTCATTTTGCACATATAAGTGTCGTATTAGGATAATTTTTCTTTCTTTTGAGTCAAAGTGGTTAAAATGGCCAAATGGCGGAAAAAGAGCAAAAAGAGGGCAAAAGAGAGCCGCTGGAAAGCAGAAAGTGGCGAGCGAGGAAAAATCAAGACCGTGCGCGGCCTCCTGCGATCAGCGGGCGCGCCCATCATTCGAAGAAGGTGCGAAGATCCCGCGCGGCTAGCGAACGCGGCGCCACTATCCGGAAGGGCGAAGATCCAGTACGCGGCTAGCGAGGCGGCGCCTACACATCCGGAAGCCACAGAGATGCTGTGCGCTACTCGAGCAACATATATCGAGGCCGGCGCGAAACAACAGCGGATTGCGAGAACTTCCGCGCCATGGCCCTCTATGGCCAGCGACGCATAAAAAAATAGGTTTTGAGGCGGATTTTGGGCGAACTGCGAGGAAAAGTTGAGGCGGTTTGGCTATAAAAGGAGAACCCTAGGCGATTTTGAGGTTCCCCTTCTTGCACAACACAAGACTTTTGGCTTGGAGATTGGATACCATTAATTTAGTACTTTCTTTTCCTTTTTTTACTTTATTTCAGTTTTTGCATGATGAGCTTTGAATTAGTTCTTGTCATCTTTATGGCTAGGAACTAATTCTCTTATAGGGCTTTCCATGTTGAATTACTAGAAACTTATGTTATAAATTAATGCGTGCTTATGGTTATTTTTCTTATTGAGAGATCTATCCAATAATTGAGTTGAATTCTTGGTAATTAATTGACAACTAATTATCACTATATGATTTCTAATCAGATTCTGAAAAGGGGGGATTGTGAATATGCTGTAAGTTGGGTAGACATTCTTGGATTGGGGATGAAAATACCTCAATTATTTATGTAAGCGTTGATGAGAGGCTTAACAACCCTAATTTTGCGCATTGTGTGTGCGATTGACTAGGTTTTGTTCTTAATCCTCCTATAAAGTTATCCTTATCACCGAAAGTTAGGTAAGGTGCGATCTGGGTTGAGTGTTTATATAACCCTAACGGGAGTATAAAGCGATTTCAGTAAACCGCTTTCTCTAAAGAAGAATACCATGAGTTAATGCATTAGTAAGTAACATAAGCGGATAGTAAGGATACATGGAAGCCCTATTCTCATCACAACTGAAGTAAACCTTTATAGTTAAATAGCATTTATAATTCGTAGTTATAAACAACCAATCAATCATAAATTCACCAAATAGATACTAGAAAATAGATAGTTGGTAATTGGACCCTAATCCTTGTGGACGATATTCGGTCTTATCAAAGACTATACTACTTGTCACGATAACGTGCACTTGCGTTTAAAGTGTGTGCATCTTAACGCGCATCAATGTGTGATTTAAGTTTGGGGGGGTGTTTTATTATTTTTGAGTCTTTTTGAATTGTTTTGTGTATTTTTGAGTAATTTTTGAGTCATAATTTTTTTTTATCTCTTTTGAGTCATATTTTTTTTTTAGATCATGCATGCTGTAGTTACTTGAAACACCTAATGAAGTAAAGTGGAATAATGTAATGGAATTAGAAGCAACCATCTGAACACTTAGGATAGATATGCCAAAAATTCATGAAATCAAACTATTTGGGGTATCTTGCTTGATGTATGCATTGTTAGTGATTAAACCTATGTATGCCTTGCTTACTATTTGGCGAAATAGTTAGGATATGCATGTTAGGGAGATGACTCGGGCATTTCTTTGTTAGCCCTTTCTTACCATTCTTTGCCTATCACGACAATCAAATTATATCCCTAGTCACCCTTTGAGCCTAAAAATAAGACCTTTCTTTGACACCTATAATTCCATACTTGTGCCATAAGTGAAAAATTGAGATGTTTGGAATATAAAGTGTTGAAAAGAGACAAAAGAGAGTAAACAATTTTGATGCACCCCAATGAAAAAGTAATAATAAATAGGCAAAAGCCTAAGTTTGAAGTGCTTGTTTTTCATAATACACTTCACTCTCTCAAAACAAAAGAGGGAAAGATAGATATGAAGTGAAGAAAGGAAATCAAAAGAAAAGGGAAGAATTGAAAAGCAAAAGAGCTTATGGTACATCTGATGAGCCTAAATGCCTATTTTTACCTACCGCCTAAGCCTACATTACAACCTCAGAAGCCCTGAAGATCTCTAATATGTGTATCCATGATTAGTGGAGAATAGCAAGTGAACAGGCCATAGGATTTTGAAATTGACATGCATAGTTAGGTATTCTTACTTTCATTTAGCATGATTAAATTGAATTTGCGAAATATCTGACTTTAAGTGTTTAGAATGCTAAAAATTCATGCTATATGTTCCTACATATTATCCTACTAACCTTCATGCTTTTCTAAGTAACAATTGTGCAGCAAAATGATCAGTATCTTTGAGTCATTGCATTGTCCTTTCGTGTCTTTGTTTATATTTTTTATCTTTGCTCGAGGCAGCAAAGGTTAAATCTGAGGGTATTTGATCTGTATTTTATATACACTTTTGAGTCAATTTTAGTTAGTATTTTACTCATTTTGTTTATGTTTAGTATAGTATTAGGTCGTTTTCTTTCTTTTTGTGTCACAATGGTCATAAATGGAGAAAAGGCGAAAAGAAGATGAAATGAGCATAAATAAGATGGAATTGCACAAAAGGGCCAAGAAATAAAGTCTAAGAAGTTAGAATTATAGAGGAGTTGAGAAGTCCGGACGAAAAAAGGGCAAGGCGAATACCGGAAAAATCACCGAGCCGCGGCGCTGAAGCAGCCGCGGCACCAAAGTCTTGAAAGTCCCGAGATTTTTGATTTTGTGGCCGCGCGATTCTGGTCGCGCCGACGCGGAATTATGAAATCTTGGCCGAATTTGACTTGTTTTCGTAATCCTAAGGGATAACTTTTCCTTCCTAAGGATAACTTTTCCTACCTAAAGGGATAACTTTTCCTACCTTAAAACCCTTACCTAAAAGGATTCTAATAACTTTTCCTACCTACAAAATCCCTAACCCTTCACCAAAAGGATTCTTTGGCTATAAATACTCTACATCATTAGAAGAATTATTCATTCTCCATTCCACCATTCACCATTCTACATCCATCCTTCCACCAATCCATCTTGTAAATATTCCACAACACAACCATGGATGCTTGGCGGAGACTCATTCTTAAGTAATTTTCTTTTCTTTTCTTTTCTTTATTTCGGTTTTGTATGATGAGCATGGGATTAGTTCTCATGTCAATGGCTAGGAACTAATTCCTCTATGACTTTCCATGTTGAATCTCTAGAAACTTATGTTATGATTTAATGCACGCTTATGGTTATTCTTCTTCATTGAGATCTATCCGATATTTGAGTTGAATTCTTGGTAATTAATGACAACTAATTATCACTATATGATTTCTAATCGATTAGAAGGGGATTGTGAATATGCTGTAAGTTGGGTAGACATTCTTGAATTGGGGATGAAAATACCTCAATTATTTATGTAGCGTTAATGAAAGGCTTAAAAACCCTAATTTTGCGCATTGTGCGTGACGGTTAACTAGGTTCTTGTTCTTAATCCTCCTATAGAGTTATCCTTATCAGAAAGGTAGGTAAGGTGCAATCTTTGGGTTGAGTGTTTATATAACCTAGCGGAGTATAAAGCGATTTAGTGAACCTGCTTTCTCCAAAAGAAGATCATAAGTTATTGCATTAATAAGTAGCATAAGCGGATAGTAAGGAGACGTGGAAGCCCTATTCTCATCATCACTGAAGTAAACCCTTTTAGTTAAATAGCTTTTATAATCCTTAGTTATAAACAACAAATCTAAATATCAATTTACCAAATAGATACCAAAAAAATAGATAGTTGGTAATTGAACCCTAATCCTTGTGGACGATATTCGGTCTTATCAAGACTATACTACTTGTCACGATAACGTGCACTTGCGTTTAAAGTGTGTGCATCTTACCGCGCATCAAGTTTTTGGCGCCGCGGCGCCGGATCTTCTGCACCTTCTCTGAATGATGGGCGTACCGCTGATTGCGAGGCCTTGCGCCGGCCTTGATTTTTCCTCGTTCGCCACTTTCTCTGTTTCGGCTACGGCGTCTCTCTTTTGCCCTCTTTTTGCTCTTTTTCCGCCATTTGGCCATTTTAACCACTTTGACTCAAAAGAAAGAAAAACTATCCTAATACGACACTTATATGTGCAAAATGGGACAAAAGACTAACTAAAACTGACTCAAAAGGTGTATATAAAATACACCGATCAACTGTCAAGATCATATCAGGTTTCAATATGTCAAGTGAAACCACAAAGGGAAAATGGATCTACCGGTGGACGCAATAAGGGTTATGAAGTTGACGAAGTTCTACGTCCTCAATGGGGATATGAGGTATAATGCAATATTTGGAAGACTGTGGATACATGATATGAAGGTGGTCCCATCAACTTTGCATCCGTTGGTGTGTAAGAATATACAGTGAATTATGTGACACAAAATTATTTCTAATTATATATTGTTTTGAACAGAGTTTATTAACATAAAAACAACTTATTGAAAGAATGGATGATTGTGTAATATTTAAAATCAAAATAAAGTATGTATTATAAGTTAAAACCTTTGGAGGTTTGTGAAGTTCCCAATTTAAAATGACAAAGAAAATATTATGTAAAATTACCCCCAAAAGAATTAGTACTTGTTAAAAGACAAAGGCAACAACCTGGATAATTCCCTAGTTGATAAAAGGAAACAACTCTCTGCAAGTTGTAGGATGATTGCTTGTGTTGTCGTGGGCGAGATATTTCGTCTTTTTCCATCAACCATGCTTGCTTGCCTTATTAGAGCTGACGTTGCATGCAAGTCAGATCTGTTATCTATATAATCACAGGAGTACTTATTATTCGTATTATCTCCTACATTATATTTTCCAATTAAATATTACAAAGCGTCAAGCCGTTGAAATGTATGTTTCGAATGGAACAACAAAGTCAAGTGATCATCAGGTCCCTTTGTCTTTGGTCAATTCATGTGCTATGTTTTACGTTTGCAAGCGGCTTCCTGTTTATGCCTCTTTTCAATGAGTTTTAAGTTACGTGTAATAACCGTTTAAAATACTTTTTCCCACCTAATTTATATGACTTCGAATTTTGAGATTTTAAATAAGTCTTCAAACGTAATTTTTTTTGAATGGTAAGTCTTTATTGATACTATTTACAATATGTCATATAATTCATTTCTTTTTTGTCGATATTGTATCACATTTGGATTTCTGTTGTAATGTAATAAACAGAAAAGGACCAAAATTGTCCTTGAACTATTCAAAATAACTCACATTTCCGTTTGTTGTTTTTACCAAAATTACTCTTGCCGTCTATGTTTTGGACTACAATGTCCTTAAACTGTTAGCCTTGTCACTGGAGCTGACATGACAGTCCAACTAGGTTAAATTTATTGACATGATCGTCCAATTAGGCAGTCTAACATGACAAATATTTTTTTCTTTGTTCTTCCTTGTTGAATCCTAATTACAAAAAAGAAATCAAAATTATAAAAATGCAAAAATAGTTCTTGAGTAGTTTCATCTAAATTTTGCTGAGGTTTATGATTGGATATTAAAAACTCCATTGTTCTTCTTTTTTTCCAAATTTATAATTGGTTTGATCTAAATTTTTAGCTGGTTTTCTCTCGTTTCTCGCTTAACACTAGGAGATTCACAACACCAACCCCAATAAGATTTAGATCAAACAATAATAAATTTACAAAACTCATTTTTAGATTTTCAAGCTTTTAAGAACTCTTCCATGAAGTTTCTTTTTAGTTCAAATCTTCAAATCAAGAAATCGGTTCAACTTCAATCACAATACACAAGCAATTTACAGTAACAAACAATTAAATCTCTTCAAATCTGACACAAAATATATGCACTTCAAGAACCCAATAGCAACTAAAGAAATTTCAACAGCAAGCTTCAAATCAGTAGCTATTTTAATTCGACAGACAAAGAATGGTGACACTAGTTTTCCAGCAACGATCAACCATTTGAATTAAATTTTCAGCTTGAGATTCGTTGACCCCAAAATCCAAATAATGAACTCGATCCTTCAACACACAGCTACAACTTCGAACAAATTTCAGCACACTTCGAAATTGAAATTTTAAAATCCGGACAACAATTCAAACAATAACAATGGAAGAACTATTTTTGGTATATTTCAGTTTTCTCATTTCGTTTTTGTGATTAGGATTCAACAAGGAAGATCCTGCATGGACGTAGCTCAATTGGTTTGTAGATTGCAAAGAAGGCAGTTCGAGCTGGCGTGCTGATGTGGGAGTTTCATTCTCCTGTGGAGATGACTCCTTTGTGGGCACATGCGTGTCTCACCTAATGGGCGTGAATCACGTGATTCCTCTTCCACCAATCTCTGTCGGGAGTGGGGACCCTGTGGGCGGGAAATTTTGCCTTTTATCCCCAAGGATTCAACAAGGAAGAACAAAGCATAAAGGGGGGGGGGGGGGATTGCCATGTTGGACTGCCTAATTGGTCGGTCATGTCATCAAATCTAACCTAGTTGGACTGTCATGTGAGTTTCGATTTAAGGACATTTGTGGTCCAAAACATAGACGAGAAGGATAATTTTGATATAAAAAATAAACGGAGGGCAAATATAAGCTATTTCGAATAATTCGAAGGTAATTTTGGCCCTTTTCCATTTAATAAATTCAAGTCGATTACTTGACCCCTGCATATTTTAGAGATGTTTTCTTATGGTTTACTTTGCTTTTCTTGTGGTTTACAATTAGGGGTGTTATCGGTCCGGTCCGATCCGGATATTCACTTACCTGTCCCGGACCGATAAGCTTACGGTCGGGCCAAATAAGGTTTGATCTGGAATGAGATCGGTCGGACGAAACCTTATCGATCGGTTCTCGGTCGGCCAGTAAAAATTTTAAGGTCGGGCGATTTTTAAATTGAATTTTCAATACTGAAATTGACAATCTCGGACACATTACCACGAAATTTTTACGTTAAAATATATTGTATAGCGCGAAATATTTAGATTTGAAAATGGACAATTGGTAACAATTTGGGGTAAAAGTGAAATTGATTGGCAAGACGGATGTTTTTTGAGAAATAGGCTGCTCCAAACTGCTATAGCTGTTTGTCAGGCCTATCTCGAAAAATACGCGAAATCAAAAAACATTAGGTCAAACGGACATCCGAAGCGCAAAGTTATGACCATTTAAAGTTTCATTAATTTACAACTAATTAGAGTGGCGGGAGGGCTTCTTGGTGGTGGAGGTGGAGGGTGGGGGTGGGGGTGGGGTTGGGGGTGTTCTGGGTATTTCTGGGTTATCGGTCCTTTCATGCTCGGTCCGGGTATTTTTTTGGTACTCGTATCCGGACCGTTAAGGTTTCGGTTCGAGTATCGGTCCGAATTTACCGGTCCGATTCTCGAATAATTACCGGGAGTATCCGGACCTCTAACATCCCTATTTACAATATATATTTATCGTTCTTATCATGATTTATTCATAAAATTATCGTGGGGAAAGTTAGTGTTGCAAAAGCAAATTTGAGGATAGGACTCTGAAATACTCCCTCTGTCTAAAAAAGATCGGTATATTTTTCTTTTCGAGAGTCAAACGAGTTATTCTTTGATCGTAATGTTTTCATACGTCTTTTAAATACTTTAAATTAATAATTATGGTGACTTATTTTACTTTTACGTAGTTTTCAAAATGTAAATTTTATTTCAAAAAAATTAAAGATTCTATATTCAAACACACTGTCATAATTTAAAAGTTTAATTCTGGACAAGCGAAAAATATCAATCTTTTTGGATCAAAGTGAGTATATATTTATATATATATAAACATGATGGAAATTGGACCCTTGGTGGAAGACATGACTCATCCATCGTTGAAAAAGAAAGCTAAGCAAAAGGACGACAATAGTACATATCAGCACTTTGTTTCATGCAGCAATCTTTAAATATATTTAAACATATTAATACTTTATTGTTTTGAGAAACGGATAAAATACAATTAATTAGCACTAAGGTGGATGGATTAGGCCACACGATGCTTCCTTTCTCCACCCCAGAAGGCTCGTAAGAAACCTCATCACTTGGACTCAAAATTTCTTTGCTCTTTATAACAAATCCTCCACACTCTTTTTTCCACTCAACTCAATATTCTCTCAACTTTGAATTCTTCAAGAGACTTGTAGATTCCCCAACATAAATTCTTTTGTTTCATTAGAAGGAAAAAATGGCTTCACCACAAGAGACTTGTAGTACACATGATTCAATTAGGGAGCATCTTCTTGATGATGTTGCTTCACCACAAGAGACTTTCTCTTTTGAAACAACTTTCAACACAGTTCAAACTTCAAAGTTCGAATCTTGATATCTCAAGCTTCTTTAGTAGCTCAAACTAGGGCTGGCCAGTTGGCCGGGCCGGGCCCACTGAGATCGGGATCGGCGGGCTCGGGACGGGGTCGGGACGGAGAGGAGGGGCGGGCCAGGCGGGACCGGATCTAGCGGGACGATCACGTGTCGTCCGGTCCCGATCCGATGAAGCGATGGGTCGAGTCGGGACGGCGGGTTTTTTTAATTTTTTCACTAAATTAAAAATATTAAATTACTAACAAAGTAACATATAGTCATATACTCATATTATACTATTATAGTATTATAGTCATATATATTTATAAACTAAATAATTAAACAAAGACAAGAAGAGTGTAAAAAAAACATCCCAAGACTGTTTTTGTGCCTCTTATATTATTAATTATTTCATTGAAATATACAAGATTCAGAATTACAACATTGTAGTGTATTGTTGTTGAATTTTTTTGCAAAAGACATAGAAAAATTAAAAAATTGCAATGAAATAAATTACCAATTTGAAAATACTTTTTCTAGTTTCTTTATAATTTCGTGTGGTTCTTCGATTGGAATTGGTATATCTTGGTCAAATTGTTCCACGTCGCTACTCATGCCTTCAAATAAGATGTCGTTGTAGTTTTCGTCTTCTTCATCGTTAATCTACGGTTGTGCTTCTTCGCTCACTCATATCGATCTACGAATAATCTTGCCATCTCCAAGCTGTCTCCGGCTAATGAGTGTCTGTGCTCTCCTATTTGAAATTTGTCTGCAGAAAAAGCGCTTTCAGAAGCGATTGATGACGCTTGAATGTTCAAAATATCTCGGGCCATCATTGAAAGTGTCGGAAATGTCTTCTCATTCTGCATCCAATATTTCAGCAAGTCTTCATTTCCGTCTTTATCCACAATCATATCATTTGGATTTTGATTATGGGTGTTAAAAATAAAGTGATAGATTTTCTATAGTCATAAGCAACAACTAGTTGGTCATATAAAGAATTCCACCTAGTTTGTACTTCTTCGGGAATTTTTCTATAAGATAGTCCACAATCGTGATAAGTTTTTTTATATTCTTTTCTCTATCTATATATCTATATGCTAAAATACGTTTTTTCATAGACCATTTATAATCTATCCAATGACAGGTTACCGTTAAATAATCATGGTCGTTAGTACTACGACCTATATCAGAAGTTAGAGTGACTTTGCAATTTAAATGATATAATGAATAACGCAAATATTATTGATATTCGTGTGCAAATGTAAACACGTATCTCTTAACCGTTGATCTAGAAAAACCTTTATAAGCAGGATTATACATATCTCTAATATAATGAATAAAACCAGGCGATTCAGGAAATGAAAAAGGCAAACCCTCCACATCAACTAATTTTGATAGTGCTTCCCTATATTTATGTTTATCGTATTTAGTGTTACACCCCGTAATTCCAGGACATGAATAAGAGAATAGACGCGAGAACACAAGACTTGAAAATTAGTACGAAAGAAAGAATTATTTTTCCGAAGGAAAATCTTCCGAACTTCGGAAAAGAAAAATGTTCGTTGATGAGAATTAGATTCTCAAAATGCATTATTTGAGGAGTATGAAATTTATTATCACTGTGGAAATGTATTTTACGGATTTGGTCACGTAGGGCCCACCCGAGAAATTTTACATTTTGTGGGGTCCACGAGGGTTACGAAATTATATGGATGAATGGGAGGGCGACACGTGTCACCCCCTACTTAGGCTTGTTCGAATTATGCCAAGGGCAAAATGGTCATTTGACCAAAATATAGATGACCAAATCTTGCAAGCTAAGAGCTTGAGATAATTGACCAAGTCAAGAGCCACTTGGCTTGATATTTTAATCCCATTCATCCAAACCCAACATGTGTTGTAATCTATACCCTCCAATGTTTTATATAATCATCCTAAGTAGCAAGACTTGTCTCTAACACTTAGAAAATTTTAGAGAAACTTGAGCTAGACTTAGCATGCTCTCGGGTTTGGGCATCAATGGAGAAGAAAAAAATTCATTTGTTGTCCAATATTCACAAGACTTTAACCCAAGGTTCCTAGGGGTATTGTAAGGATATCTCAATAGAAATATCTCGGAAAAACGACGTTTTCACGTTAGTCGCAAGGCGAAAATCTAAGGTGTCCTTCAACTTTGAAGATGGAACTTGAAGAGGAGTTCTTCATGAGCTTCTAAGGAGTGCTTGGAGGGGATTGAAACATAAGAAGAGGAGCTAAAAGTTGCTAATGATTGGAACATAAGTTCCCGGATTTTTATGTAATACGAAAGTGCTTTGAGTTTATAAAATGAGATTCATCTTTGTATGATAATGAAAGTCTAAAGATTTTATGAACTTGCCTATGCTTGCTTGTGATAGCCTTTGAGTGCAAGTATTATATTTTTACGCTGCCGTGACTCTCAGTTGAAGGGTCGGCTGTCTTGTTGTGAATTTACTTGGACGTACCGACAATGACGGAGGATTCCACGGGTATGCTTCCATTGTGATTGATCCTTGGACATGCTTATACGATGAGGGATTCCGGGGCATGCAACCAGGATGCGGGTTAAATTCCTGGATGCTATTATTACCCCATGGTCATGCTTATACGATGAGGGATTCTGGGGCATGTGACCATATTATATACGATTATTACTCCATGGACTAGCTCCCCATGAAGACATGTACCCGAGATGAGGGATTCCACGGGCATGTTATATACAATTATTACCCCATGGATTAGCTCTCCATGAAGTCATGTAACCGAGATGAGGGATTCCACGGGAATGATATATATATATATATTGCATATGTGTGTACGCCGACAGTGAGGTAGGATGCCATGGGCGCGTCACATGGTTATATTTTACACACTACGGTGTCAGCGATGTGAGGATTCCACAGGCGGGAGATATATATATATATATTGTATGTGTGTATGCAAGCGGTGAGGTAGGATGCCACAGGCGCGTCACGTAGTTTTATTTTACACTTACGGTATGTCGCGTGTGAGGATTCCACGGGCAGGAGATATATATATATATATATATATATATATTGTATGTGTGTACGCCGACAGTGAGGTAGGATGCCACGGGCGCGTCACATGGTTATATTTTACACGTACAGCTGTCGGCTGTGATGGGGGATTCCACGAGCACGCTTTGATATTTGTGGGCTTGAAACCCTTACTGGGTTATGTGATGATATTTGAGGGCTTGTGTCTGTATCCCTGGTGTGACTATTGTTCATGTGTTGAAATAGTCTTTAAAAAGGTGAAACTGACTTTCATCACTTTCACTTCGGCAAGGCATAGTGTACTGTTATTTTGGTTATCATACATGTCTCCAGCTTTATTTTAGACTATTATGATTTCATTACAATACTTTCAGTTTTACATACTTGGTACATATTTCGTACTGACCTCCTTGAGGCTGCGTTCATCTGCGAGTTGAGGTACATAACTGGCGATCCTCATTCTTAGGATCACTGTTCAGCTGGTTGGAAAGCTCCATTATTTCGGAGGCTTTGTATTTTGGTACAGTTCCCTGAGGTTGTAGATTTATGTACATTCAGGGGTATGGCGGGGCCCTGTCCCCTCACAGTTGTTATGTCAAAAAATCTTAGAGGTCTGTAGTCATATCTTGTGGATTGGGTTGTGTCAAGAAAAAAAAAGTAACTGCTTTTTGGGTTACGTGTATATTTTTGGAAGGTGGCCTTATCGGCTAGCCTGTTATTTATTTCCTGTTAAGTTTATGTATGTTCCGCTGATTATCTCTGATGTATACCTATAAGGGTGCCCAGGTAGGGCACCAGTCGCGGGCCCGGGGTCGGGTCGTGACACTGACCCCCTTTCCTCGGGGCGCTGCATCCATGTCCGCAGGTACAAGTTCTCAGTTCCGTGATCCTCAGGCTTATGACTCCTACTCTGCTAGTTGGAAAGACCCTTTGATTCAGAGCTTGTCATTTTGGTACAAAACCTCTTTTTAGACTTATGTATATATTTAGGGGCACGACGGGGCCCTGTCCCGTCATATGTCATTATCGTATTCTTAGAGGTTTGTAGACAGTTGTGGGTTGTACTTATGAAGAGTTATAAATCTGTTTGGTCAGCCAGGTTGTTGTAATCTGTGTTGGGATGTTCCCATGTATACGTGATACTATTCGGTGGCAGCCTTTTCAGCTTGCCTGTTATATTATGCTGGCTATTTGTGACTCCCCAGGAGGTAGGTACACTCTTGTGTAAAAGCGGCCTTGTCGGCTTGCCTATTCTGGCATATGTTATTGTTGCGGCGTTATGCTGTCGAATTTCATATTTTCCCTAAGTGTTAGTTGGATTATGTGTGACAGGTTAGTATAATGGCGTCATTAGGGCGTTTAGTCGCGGTCCATCGGGTCGGGTAGTGACAGAAGTGGTATCAGAGTAGTTAGTCCTCAGAATGTCTACAGACCGTGTCTAGTAGAGTCTTGTGTATGGGTATGTTGTGCACCATACTTATACGCAGGAGGCTGCCAGACATTTAGGATTGGTTTCTATTCTTTCATCTCATAGATCGTTCAATAGAGGTATGTCATTAAGAAAATCCCCCCCCCCCTAGCGAATTGTTGTGGTTGCAACTATGCCTCCAAGGAGGGCGACAGTGGCTCGGAAGGAAAAATCAGAGTAATTTGGACTTGACTTAGTGCGTCAAGCCATAAGAGAAGTGGAGGAAATTGAATAGAGGTATAATGACTAGGTGTGGAAATGCTAGGTCAACGTCAGGTAATGTAATTCTTCAGAATCTTTTACGTACCAAATAAGAGAATAAGTTAACAATTCATCACTTAAGAATTGGAACCAGGAGCAATGTCTGAGATTACGTATATATACGAGAATATGTTTGAATTATGAAAAGTACGGCAAGTATAAAATGGTGAACCAGTGTTAAAAGAAATGAAGTTAGTTGTAATTACGAGTAGTGAAAAAAAAATCCTCTCTCATCTGCCTTGTTTATTCTATCAGCATGAGTGTTATCAAGATCATTGAACTCTTTCTTTGAGAAAATGAGTTTAGAAATTATGGAATGCCAAAATGGAGTGCCAACTTGAACCACCTTTCATATGCAGATAACACCATTATATTCGGATCTACACAATTTGCATCTTTGGAGTTGATCATGGGTATTTTACAAAGTATGAGCAATTGTCTGGGCAGAAGATTAATAAAGAATTTCTTTTATTTTACATACACAGTAAAGTTTCAAATGCCATAGTGCAACAGGTGGAAAATGTCACTGGGTTTTCTAGGGATGTATTTCATTTCATGCATCCAGGATGTCCTATCACATATGCAAGAAAGAGGAAAGTTGATTATTATGAGCTCTTCAAGAAGGTAAAGAATAAGCTACAAGCTTGGGAAAAAAAAAGTTTACTATCATTTGGAGGTAAAGTTGTATTGATCATAAGTGTACTGCAAAGTGTGCCTATTCACTTACTCTTAGCTATTAGGCCTTCAAAATGTGTTCTACATGAATTACCTAAAATCTTTACTAGGTTCTTTTGGAACAACAGTGAAGAAACAAGAAGAAGAAGAAACTGGTCATCATGGATGTTGTGTTTCCCAAAAGATGAAGGGGGCATTAGTTTTAAATCTTTAATTGATGTCTCAAAAGCTTTGTGTGATTGATAAAGCCATATAAGATGTGCATGAGATAATACTGAGGTTTTCAAGGATTTACGAATAACAGACTTGCCATTTAAAATCTGTGAAAATTCAAACTAATTGTAAGTGAGGTGTTGGGAAGAATTGGATAGAGGCCAGATGTTTTGCTGCACTCTAAGACAACTGAAAACTATGGATCACTTATTTATCACAGGCTCTATAGCTGAACAGTTTGGAGATATTTTAATGCATCTGCATGTGTTATACTACCTTTGATACAGATGAAGTAAACAAGGAATGTATGGTGGAATATTGCATGTCCTCCTAAACTCAAATCAATTTTCAAAGCTCTCCCTTTAATAATCATGTGACAAATATGAAAATGGAGGAATACAGTCTTGCATGGAGGGAAGATGTCTGTTAATAAGGTGATCTATGAGATTAATATGAACATTTATCTGATGTGTAAGACCAGGTTCCCTTGGAAATAATCTATGTCAAGGACTTTACCACAGATCATACAATTATTTGGAACTTATAGGCCAAGATTAGTGAGCAAAATTGTGAAATGAGAACTTCCAACTGAGGGATGGTTTAAATGCAATTCAGATGGGGCATCAAGAGGGAATCCTGAACCTAGTTCAGTGGAATATTGCATAAAAATACTGAAGGGAAATAACAACATGTAGCAACAGGGAGGTTAACGTAACGAAAGTTAAAATTCAGTATGATTATTTACCAAAATATTGTACTGAATGTTTATTACAATGGCACAGTAATAAAGAATGTACATGATGAGAATGAGAAAGCACGAAAATTGATGTACCTAACAAGGAGATAAGAGATGTAGATAGTACTGTGGCCAAAGTTGTAGAAGATTGTAACAACAAAGAAGGAGATGCGTGCAGTAATGAGGATGTAGATAATATAGCAGTTGAGTTTGTGAACACTAATGTGATAGAAGAACTGTGGAGAATGATGATGCTAAGGAAGTAGAAGTTGATGTTACCATTATAGTAACGGAGCCCAATAATCATCAGCAAATGAATTTTCAGATATCAGAGGGGAACATGTTGAGACGGGAGTGATACAAATTAAGGAGGTTGAGGTTCCTATGTTAACTATTGATTCAACAGCTTCTCTTAACATTAAAGAATGGGTAGAAAGGGCTTTTGTTACATCAGGTTAGGTTCAGGGGGATGTTTCTGATAAGACTCATGATATAAGAGGAACTAGTCATCATTATAATTGTGATACAATAGATATCATAATTGTAGCAAAAAATGAATACTTCCATGCCATTCAATAATACTGCAGAGGAGGTTGTAGAATATGGTTGGAGATCAGCATAGGGATGAAATTTAGAAGGGTGTATCTCAGGAGATTGTTAGGGATACAGGCTTAGAAAATATATAACACTCTCAAGTTGAATTACTGCTAAGTTCACCTAGTGAGAGTAATATCCAATCACATGATCAGTTGATAGTGGTGTCTGTTAATAGTAATGGTGTTGGGTCATATCCACCTAGCAGAAGGAAGATTCGGTTTGATATTTCTTCAAGAGATGAGAAGGATGAGGCTACACAATGATATTCAACAACTGAATATTGAAAAGTAAATCACTTCTCCGAAGAATCATAGTCCTTTACAGGAATTGCATGATGTCGTATCTCATATATGGATTTTACATTAAGATAATATGCAAGTAATAAGGATGATATTGGTAACAACAAGAATAAGAAGAATGAAGGAGAGGAAAATGTGCATCAAGTTTTTCAATATGTGACAAGGAAAACGGGTATATCTCCAAAATCCATGTAGAGAGGCAACATAAAGGCAAAGAAACAAAGTGTTACTGATACTCAACCTACTAGAGTATTTCCAAAGAGGGGTATTACTAAGTCACTTTTTAAATGATGATGAAGTCCTTATTTTGAACATTAGATCTGTGAACAGGAAATAAATATTTCATAGGGTGCAGATTTTACATAGTCACCACCAGTTTCCATTATTGTTCTGATGGAACCTTTCTAGCACTATAGGAACATTCAAAGATTTAGAAAAATATTGGGTATGAAGTTTGCTCATTATAATTGTAATGACAAAATCTAGTTCTTTGTGGAGGATAATGTTGATGTAAAAGTATTATATGATAATGAGCAGCAAATAATAGTTAAACTATTCTTTCAAAAAATTGGGGAAGGACACTGGTAACAATCATGGTATATGCTAAATGTGATGTTTTAAAGAGAATTGATATGTGAGATAGTCTATACTGTTTGGATAATCACATTACTGAACCTTGGTTAGTTGGTGGTGCATTTAATGTCATTATGAATGAAGAAGAAAAAAATAAAAGGCCTTCTTATTTATCCTGTTGAATATGAGGACTTTGCTTTTTGTATGTATTCATGTTACTTGGTTGAAATCATCTTTAAAGAAGAGTCTATTTGCATGGTGGAATGGGAGAGCGGATAATGAGTGTATCTTCAAGGGGCTTCATAAATGTTGGCTAACAACCTATTACAAGAATGGTTTGCGCCTTACCAGATTATCCGTAGGATAAGAAAGGTTTCCTATGAGTTGGATCTACCCTCTGATTTGGAAGCAGTACACCTAGTGTTTCATGTATCGATGTTAAGGGAAATGCATTGGTGATCCTTCCAGAGTCTTCCCAATGGATGAGGTCCAGGTGACAGAAGAATTTTCGTATGAGAAGAGTCCTATAGCCATACTTGATCGCCAGGTCAGGAGATTACAGACGAAAGATATGAAACAACAATAGGGAGGCAGAAGATGAAATAAAGAAGAAGTATCCTTATTGTTCCCTAGGCCTACATGTAAATTCAATTCGATCCCTTATTTGATTATAATAATTGGTGAATTGTATATGCATGACATATTGTGGCATCTGTTGGTTTGCTGAATATAGGTGGATATGCATAGTTATAAAGGAGACTCTGCCGAAATTTTTCTAACACGAGACCTGTTATGAACATTCGAGGACGAATGTTTCTAAGGGGGAAGGATGTTACACCTCGTAAATTTAGGGCGATAATTAAGAATGTCATTAAGGAAGTAAGATTCGAATATTGAATATAAAGTGTAATTACATATTTTAATACGAAAATTAATATATAAAAGGATGTGAGTCCGGAAAATTTTGGTTACAACGAGTGTAACGTTGGGGACTTATAACGATAATGGTATAATCCCCGTTATGGATTGGTAACGTATTATAAAAAATATGATATTGAGAATACGAGACTTTATGAAATTCTCGGGAATCAAAAGAAGCGGGAGTTAAGATTTAAAAGAAGTGGGTTTAAGATTTATTAATTGAAGGACTTGGGACCAATGTGTAATAATAAAAATTCAGATTTTTATAAACCTACACTCTGCATCTCCTTCAATATAACTTAAAACAAATTTCTCCATCACCCTTTCCTCTCCTCCTCCAAACCCCAGCCGAAACCCCCCTATACATAGAAAAATTTAAGGTTTTTATCTCCTCTTCTTAGACTACATTATTCACCAAAAATTAAAAGCCAAAACAACACCAAACAGTGGGAAATCCGTGGCACTGCTGGCCGAGAAATTAGCCAAGAATTCTTCGAATTTTGGACAAGTGTTTGGGAAGAAAAACATGTAAGGATGATGGGTTAACATTGCAGAACACATGCATGTCAATTGGAGTTGAAGAAGTGAACAAAAAAGGGAAAAGAAATACGAAAAACAGTGGGTAATTCGGACTGGTCAGTGGGCAAATCATGGGGACTGTTTTGGAAGAATTTGAGGTATAAAATTCTTCTTTCTATGATTTAATTGGAGTGTATGTTGTTAGAATTAAGGAAATGAATTTGTGTTAAGGAAAATTGGAATTTATACGTTGCATGTGAATATTTTGGATGTTGTAGCCGATATTGGGACTAATTTTACTAATTTTGGAATTGTCGTATTCGATTATTGTGTTGTTAAGTTCGTCGCTGCTTTGCATGTTGGAATTGAAAGAAATCTTGATATTTAGATTATAGTTATTCATAAGGAATTGTTGAAACATGAATTGGACTCTAAGGAATTAAGAAAAGAATTGGTTTGGTGGATGTTAGCCGAAAACTGGCTTGAAATTGTTGGACCTTATCGCGTCGAGTTATGGGCTGATTTTGTGAAGTTTAAATGTTGGAGATTTGATTATAAACATGTATATATATGTTGTGGTAATTACTAATACATGTCTTAAGGAATTAAAGAGTAAAAAGGATATTATGTTGAAAATTGTAGGACTTTCACTACTTGTTGTTGTTAGAATTGATGGATTGTCTTTAAGGTTATCTTAATGTGGTTTAAGGGACTGAACTAACAAGAGAAATAAGTGTATTAATCACCTTAGTTGTTGAAGTTGCCGTATTGCATAAATGTAAAACAAAAAAGATGTATTATGGTAGCGTATATGAAGTACATGGGACTAATTTGGTTATATCTTGGAATTGTGCTTGGTTATTGGTTTTGTTGACATTTGTTGTAAATTGTGGATGTACATATAAACAGGGGAAGTGCTGCCCGAATTTTTATAGAATAAGAAGTCGCCATTCAATATAAAGTATGCTAGTAATCATAAGGTTAATGGATATGTTACTACTATTACAGGTTGAAGCGCAAGTCAATGCTTATCTAGATTGTTGAGTTGGTTAGTTCGTCAGAAAGGTATGTGAACTATTCTTTCTTTCTGGCATGATTTTTATTAAGTAAACGTACGGCGGACGTACATGGTTTCTATACAGTATAATTTCTAGTAATATGAGTCATGAGAAGTGCCTTAGATTTTCAGTAAAAAGATCGGTTTAATGATTTTATTAAGAGTCGAATGATGAGTTCACACCGAGTCCCATAATGGTCCGGGTACGACATGTATATGATTTCACACCGAGTCCCATAATGGGCCGGGTACAGTATGTATATGATTTCACACCGAGTTTCATAATGGGTCGGGTATGGTATGTATATGATTTCACACCGAGTCTCATAATGAGTCGGGTACGGTATATATGTGTATATGATTTCCTTCACACCGAGAACCTCACTGGGGGCCGGGTACGATATATGTATGTACATGACAGTAGATATGATTCCATGGACATGTCTCCATGATGCAGGTATAGATACCCATGACAATAGATATGATTCCATGGACATGCATTCATGATGCGGGTATAGATACTCATGACAGTAGATATATATATATATATATAGGATAATTATATGGATAAGTATTCATGATTACTGATATGACTCTTATTTTGATAGGGCACAGTTGACTCTCATTTGTATATGGCACAGTTGTATTTGGATTCTGATTATTATACATGTCTCATGTTATCTATTGACCACTTATGAACTTTCTTACAGTTTTACATGTTTTATATACTCAGTACATTATATCATACTGACCCCTTTTCCTCGGGGGGCGGCGTTCATGCCCGCAGGTACATGTTCTCAGTTCGGTGATCCTCAGGTCTAGAACTCCTACTCAGCTGGTTGGAAAACTCCTTTGATTCAGAGCTTGTCACTTTGGTACAGAACCTCTTTTTAGACTTATGTATATATTTAGGGGTACGATGAGGCCCTGTCCCGTCATATGTCATTATCGTATTCTTAGAGGTCTGTAGACAATTGTGGGTTGTACTTATGTAGAGTTATAAATCTGTTTTGGTCAGCCAGGTTATTGTAATCTGTGTTGGGATGTTCCCATGTATATGTGATACTATTCGGTGGCAGCCTTTTCGGCTTGCCTATGTTGGCTAGTTGTGACTCCCCAGGAGGCAGGTACACTCTTGTGTAAAGGCAGCCTTGTCGGCTTGCCTATTCTGGAATATGTTATTGTTGCAGCGTTATGCTGCCGGATTTCATATTTTATCTAAGTGTTAGTTGGATTATGTGTGACAAGTTAGTATAATGTCATCATTAGGGCGTTTAATCGCGGCACGTCGGGTCGGGTCGTGACATAAATTCTAAGCCATGGCAACTCCAAAACAGTGAGCATCACGGGTTGTTGGACCGATTTTCAGTCCACAAATTTCCAGATTTGAAGATGAGAAATTGTAAGAAAAATATGTAAGTAAGATAGATTTAAACTTGTAGAATACATGCATGTCACTTTGGGTTGAAGAAATGGTGAAATTGGTGAAGAAAACAATGGAGCAGTGGCCGTGTAAATAGGGACTCTTTTGGGCAAAAATTAAGGTAAGATTTCTTCTTATTATTTGAGTTATTGGAGTTACATGATGTTGTAGTGTAAGAAATGAACTTGTGTTAAGAAAAAATGGAAATGAGACAATGCATTATTTTTTGGGTGTTGGACCGATTGGGGACTGTTGTGTATACATTGGATTTGAGTGTTGTTCTTGTTATTCTTTTCACTAATTGCATGTTAAAAATTGAAGGAAACCTTGATATTGAAGGTTATAGCTGATTATATGAAAGTGTTGAAAGATGAAATTGAATTTTAAGGAGTTAAGAGAAGAGTTAGGGAATCATGTTGTTGTGGCCGAGACATGTATGAAACCGTGGTATTATTGTGATGTATTAGGGGCTGTTTTGATTGTATTATATTGCTGGAAATATAAGTTATGAACATGTATATACGTTGTGGTAATTACTAATACATGTCTTAAAGGAATTAAAGTGTAGTAAGGTGTTATGTTGCAAATTATATGACTTGCACTCTTGTTGTTGTTGCTAGAGTTGATGGACTGTTTTTAAATGTTGTTTTAATATGGATTAAGGGCTGGGTTAATATGAGAAATAGGTGTAGTAATCACCTTGGTTGTTGTAGTTGTTGTATTACATGAACGTAAAGAGAAAGAAATCATAACTATGGTGTAGATATAGTATATGGACTGATTTGTTATATCCTGGAATTGTGATTGGTTATTGGTATTGTTAACATTGTTTATGAGATGTAGATATGTATATAATTAGGAGAAGTGTTGTCCGAATTTTTATAGAAAAGAGAGTCGTCACTTGATATAACTTACGCTAGAAATCATAGAGTTGATGGGCATATTGCTATTATTATAGGTCGAGGCGCTAATCGAGACAAACATTAATTATAGAGTTGGTTATTTCAACAATAAGATATGTGAAACAATCCTTTCTTCTTTTGGCATGATTTATATAAAATGAGTGTACGACAGACGTACATAATTCTATTGAATCCTAATTCTTAATGATACATGATATGATAGTGCCTTGATTTTCTAAGTAATAGTTATTCTATTTATTTCATTGAGAGTCAAATGATGATTTAATTTGTATAAAGTTACTCATGATATTCTATTCGTGCTGATATGATTATATGATTTCACCGAGTCCCGGGTCGGGTATGTATATATATATATGATGATTTTACCGAGTCCCAGAATGAGCCGGGTACGATATAAGTGGACATGGATCCACGATTTGTGGACAGGTATCCACAGTTTATGGACATGTATCCATGTATGACTTCATTCACCGAGTCTCATAATGGGCCGGGTATGGTATGTATATGTATATGACTTCATTCACTGAGTCTCATAATGGGCCGGGTACGGTATGTATATGATTCTATGGACAGACATCTATGATTTTGATATGACTCTCATTTTTAAGGCACAGTTGGCTCTTATTTTATAAGGCATAGTTGACTCTCATTTCATAAGACACAGTTGTATTGATATTTGGATTATTATATTTGTCTCCTGACATCTCTTGGCCAGTTATGACCTTATTTACAGTACTTCATGTTTTACATACTCAATACATTATTTCGTACTGGCCCCCTTTCCTCGTGGGGCTGCGTTCATGCCCACGGGTACATGTACTCAGTTTGGTGATCCTCCAGTCTAGGATTCCTGTTCAGCTGTTTGGAGAGCTCCATTGATTCGGAGCTTAGTCGTTTTGGTACAGAACCTTATATTTTACTTATGCATATTTAGGGGCACGACGGGGCCCTGTCCCGTCATATGTCATTATCGTACTCTTAGAGGTCTATAGACAGGTGTGGGTGGTAGATGTGTTTTGGACTTCTGTGGATTGTATATATGTTTTGGCCAGCTGTACTGTTGTACTCGTTTTGGGATGTTCCCGTATATAGTGGCAGCCTTGCCGGCTTGCCTATTTTGATATGATTTACAGATTACTACATTATCCTTGGTATCCGTGTGATTATGTGACAGGTGGGTATAAGGGTGCTCAGGTAGGGCACCGGATCGTGGCCCGTCGGGTCCGGTCGTGACAATAACCTTTTGTCATTACTTGTGTGACGCTAAGGATCTTTAAGCCACGTGCTCTCAAATTATCCTTATGATAATTTTCTTATGATCTCGTTTCATCTCCCATCAACACTAAATTAATGGAGGTGGTCACTTGTGTAAGAAGGCAGACCTCTATCTACTCGACATACCTTTCAATAATATCACAGAATACACCAGAAGCATTCCATAATATGAATGTATAATAAATATTCACAGTAAGTGTGTACACAAAATTCAAATAATAAGTGTATGCAAATCAAACTTATTTGATTTTTAAGAAAACAATAAATATGAACGTTGGAAAAAATGAATCAAAAGTCAATGACTCTATATTGAAGTCCACACCGTCCTCGACATCTTGCATGAACAAAAATACACATCTCTAGGATCTGACTGAGTCAATGGATCTACAACCGTTTGTGTAGATATACTTTACGTTTAGTTCTTTGCATGGAACCATGTCATCATAAAATTAAATTTAATGTCAGTATGTTTGACTTTACGATGATATTTAAGATTCTTGATGCTAAAAATAGCAACTTGATGGTCACAAACATTGTTATTAGTTCAGCACTAACTGCATCATCAACACATGATCCAAGAACCTTTTTAATCAAACAACTTTTGCGCTATTGAGGAGAGAGCCACAAGATCAACTCCCATCATCGCTGGAGCTACATGTGATTATTTTTCATTGTCTACAATATGTCATTTTTATCGAGCATAAAACACATTTAGAAGTGGACCTCAACTTGTTCATATCTCCCCTCAGTTTCATGTGATGCCCTTACGGCAAAACGCATAATTAGAAGTTCCCATATGGTACCTCATAATTCGTTTTAACTGTATTTCCAATGTGCTGGATTTAAGTTGGTTTCATATTTTTTTACAAATCAATTGCAAAACAAATATCATGTCTAGTAAACATATCATTCGTTAGACTACCAACATACTTGGCATAAGAAACTTTACTTATTTGTTCATTTATTTTGGAGTCTTAGAACACAGTCTAGTATACAAGGCATTGTCTTTGTTCATTGGATTTTTGATAGGGTCACAATTCAGTAAGTTTAATCATTAAAGAATAATTTCTTTAAATAATTTCTCAAAATCTTTATTTTGAGAATATATGTATCTTTACCCCTATCTTTCATCTTCAAGTGGGATGATAACAAAGCCTTTAAATTGTGTATATGCTCTAAATGATTTTTCAACTATTAATATATCATCAACATAACTCTCAGGTCTTTTAGTATAAACGTAATGATCTCTTGTGAATCATTGTGAAGTCAATAGAATTGATCACACTAAGAAAATGCATATATTATTGCCTTGAAGATTGTTTGTAGCCATAACAAGTCTACAAAAGACAACAATCCATATATTTGTGGCCTTTTGGATGAAATCATAAGTTATTCCACATTTATTATTCGCTTAGTTCTCCATTGAGATAAGACAATCTTTACATGTGTTTGATGCAATTATTGATCCAAGCTAGCAACAATAGTTAGAATTAAGCTCATGGAGGTGAATCCACATAACATGTGAGAAAGACTCGTCATAGTCAATCACTCCTATTACATTAGCAACAAGTCGAGCCATATGTCTCAATTGTTCTATAAGCCTTGTGTTTATATTTTGAAACCCATTTGGTTTCAATAGTTTTGTGTTCTTTTGGGAGATCAGCTAGTTCCTAAACTTGGTTGATTCTCCTAGACTGCATTTATTCTTTCATTGTATTTATTCATTTTATTTTTTAACAGCATAAAAAAGCTAGTTCTTGGCTCATTTTCATCTTGTAGGAGCACTATATCTTGAGTGAGATTCATATAATCTCATATTAATCCCGTTTGGATTAATTTTGCTCCTACTTGAACTAGACCTTTTATAATGAAATAGATTATTTAAATTCTCGATCATAAAATACGCGACCAAAAGTAACATTCTCGGGTTGGAGAAAAGCGATTGCTCAGAATCCCGCACACATTCTGAAGAAATAAAAATACAAATCGTGGAACTTAAACACAAATGTCTGAATTTGTCATAAAGCATAGTCCCGGTGAGGGTTCCTTGGGTGGAAGGATCACTATGGTTGAGCTTCTCCACTTCAAAGAACCGGATAATTCATACACCTGACCACAAAGCATACCAACATAACTAGAGTAACGAGTAATGGTCAAAACTCCTTCTGCACGGGACTTAGGCAATTTTGAAAATAAATTTGGCAATTCAAAGATAAACGAAAACACTATCATAGGAAAAGAATTCGATAAAAATATCCAAAAAAAACGGGCAATATCAACAGTGCAAAATAAATTTATCTTCCATAAAAGGCCAATAAGTACATATAAAACATTAACAAACCCACGCACAGAGTACAATGGTCAAGCTTTAATAATTGGGGCATCAGAGTTCCCAACAGGGTCATGCATCTCTAGCGTCTCTACGGCCGGTGAATCCCTTAGAGAGGTCGTCCTCGTATCATATCCTCCTACTCTAGGGGTTATGGAAGGGCTCAAGGGATGGGCTACCTCCACTTTGCCTTTCCCGCTCTCCCTTTACGCCATGGCAACCTCGGGAGAATGTATCTCATGCTTAGACAGGGTCCCCCCTTTACCCTCATGAGACCAACTTTCATCATCGAAAGATGGAACAAGGTCCCCGAACGGGGCACGCATGAGCAAAGCCTTATGGGCCTTATCTTCTACTCTCAAAGCATCGGCTAAGGTCGCCTTAATATTTATTAAGCCCTCTCGAATCTCCTAGAGAATTTGTCGGTGATCCTAGTACACGGTATGGGTCTTTTTAAGGATAAAATCTAGCTTCATCTACTGAATTTTAGCATCCGCGTTGGACATATCAACTTTCTGCAGAGCCGCCCAGAGGGAAGTATTGCTCTTGGTAAGATCTTGATTACACTTAACATGTCTATCATAACGAATTGCATGGCACTCATATCTTTCCTCCATACCTTCAAGTCTATTTCAACAGAAGCCTTGTCCCTGTGACCCCCATGATCCAAATTCACTCGGCCATCTCCGTCTTCCTCCCAGCTATATTGACAAAATGGTCATGATGCTCGGCCCTCTTCCCTTGGCGGTCCAGAAGCTCCTTGTAAAATTTTGCGACTTCCTGCATGTAAATCTTCCTATCATGTTCTAACTGGGCCAATTTAGCTTCCAAATTCTCCACCGAAATCAGCTGACTCTCCCGAACCGAAACTCATTCTTGTAGCACATGGTATTCCAGCATTCTTTCCCTCTCTTCAGTAAGTTTTTGCTAAAAATCTTCTATGGTGAGAAGTCTCGCCTAAGGAAGTGAGTAGTTCGGAAAATCAAATGTTACAATATGAAAACGTGGAAGATAGGTCAAAAACAAAAGCATACATGTGTGGCCGCATGGGCCCCGAAATTGAGTAGATAGTCTCCAAAAACTCTCTTCATCTTCTTCTTATCCTTCTCACTCACCAAAGGCCACAAGTAGTTGGCCACCCCTATTGGCCTCGAAAGAAAGTTGCATTCCCAAGGCACGGTCAAGGTGACTTGCCAGCGAGTTGTGGGATTGCGAACTGGGGAAAGAAAGGAATCCAATAGCAATGACCTATGGGAGCTCCGTATACCCCCGCTATGTGCTCCAGCATTGGGACCCCCAGTGCGACTTCTAGGCATGATACCTTGAGGGGTGGGAGCTTATCTTTGAGAGACCAGAGAAAAGGGAGCCCCAATGATGACAGGGCGCAAGGAATAGGAGAAGGGCCCAGATCCATAACATCAACCCGGGCAGGGGCAAGGAAAAAAAGAGTGTAGGAGTTCATCTTATCGGACAAATTTATTTCCCTAAAAATACTGGTGGCAGCAGCATTAGATCTTATAACCCTTCGGCGGGTAGCCCCAAGGTAGGGTCCACTTCTTTGCTGGCCTTAGATGCCAAATCGATGGCTACTGGAGGAATAACTTGAGTGGCTGGGATCGGCCCCTGGGCATCCCACTCATCGACACCATGCCTGATCCTTTTCCCGGAAGAGAAGAAGCAAGGGACAACGTTTGCTCCGGTATAATTCACAACCTCTGGGCCCTGGAACAACTGAGAAACAACTTTTTCAATTTCTTGAAGGGCCACATCAGGATCCTCAGGAACCTCCGCACGTTCTCGGACTGATGCTCCTTTCAGGATACCATAATTTTTTTTCTTTCCAATTATACTTTAGAGAAATCTCCTTCCACATCTAAAAAGAAGAGGGTGCAAAGTCTAGGATCTTCTAGACCCATCGAGTCAAACCCATCACGAGCTCCGAAGTCCACTCCCTGGCTGATAGAGGAAGAAGAGAGATAATCGAATATGCAGCTAAGAAAGATAAAATGATAAATGCAGGCTTGAGAAGAGTATTTACGATTAAAATTCCATCACTCCGGGATATGTGCCTCTAGGGATTGACCAGATCATCTGTCGCAACAATGACATATCTCTCCGTCCATTCGCAATCAGAGTCATCATCAATGCTAGCAATCAGCGCATTTTGGCCACGGCGGGATAGCTGGATAACCCTTGCTCTAAAAATTTTGGGAGAATATATATGAATCAAGTGGTCGATGGTAAAGTCCTCCCCCACTTGAAGAGAAATGTATCGAATACATGCAACCGTCCTCCAAAAGGTCGGGAAAACTTGGGTCAGACCAACATTGTATTTCTGACATAATTCTAATATTAGACGATCAATAGTTTTTCCCAACCGCTAGAAGAATTGGTATGTATACACGAATGAATATTTCTGCCAATAAGAAGTAAAATTCTCTCCTTCCTTAGGGAGAAGCACTTATGTGTTGCTCCAGTCGCAGTCTACCAGCACCCGGCTCAAATAACGTTCGGTCACGATTGATTTGTATGAGCTTTCCAGTCGTGATCGCTATGAGTCCATAGAGACCTGACACTTCCAGATGTCCTTTAGAGAGGACCAGTTATCGGGAATATAGGCATCGGTCTGTTGAGCGGAAGAGGAAGCCCTTGGTTTCTTCTTCCTCAACATCCTACTGGTTGATGGAAAACATTCCAAAATAAGAACCTTTTGGATAGGGATATCTGAATCACCGCGAACCGAGCTCCAAGTCGTGTAGTGGCACCGCTGGCAATAGAGGAATCTAAATACATGATAATGAGATTTGGTTGATGAGGAAAAAAGGTGGCGATTGTTACGCTTAAATATTTAATGGAGTGAAGCGTTGGGGTACTAAATAATACAAAAAGGAGGTATCAAAAGATGGTATATAGAAAGAAAAAAAAAAGGGTAACATTTGGCTTAAAGGAAGGAGAATCAGGTCATCATTACGGTGCCTCTTCCCGGAGAAAGTTCAACATATGCGTGACACATGTAAAGACAGATGGTATAGAGTAGGGATGTCAGTGGGGCGGGTAAATGTGGGTACCTCCCCGCACCCGCTCCAGTTGGGCGGGTATGGGGATGGTTTGGTGGGTGGTGGGGCGGGTATGGGTATCAAAAGTGTTACCCGCTGTTGACATCCAATTTTGACTCTATCTCCCATTAATATTCAATAAAATTAAACTACTTTTTTAACACCGCAAAATAATTCTAATAATTTCAATACACACATATATAAACATATTCATACATAAATAAGCAATTTAATAATGACACCGCATTTATATAAAGCATTAAACAATCTTTAAATATATTGTCCGCATTTATTAATACCCAAAGCAATTTTATAAATATTATTCATAATTTAAACCCCCACTTATTTTCCATTAATTAAAACTAACACTCAAGACTTAAAATCTACCTAACTCAAAATAACACCCACAAAGCCCAAAACCTATTATTTTTCGCGAAGCCCAGCTGACCCGCGGCCCAACTCCCCTTCAGTCCTTTTATCATCTCTTCATCCCTACCAAATATCAAAAGAGAACCTCATCAACCCTAATATCGCAAACCGCCGCCTTCACATCTCTCTCCTCCCAAATCATACCAAAAATCTTCCAAGTTGCCATATCTAAAATCCCGTCCCAAATTTTATTTCCATCTTCGAAAACCAACCCAAAAGCTTACAAAATCATCCCAAAATTATAACTTTCCTTAGCCGAATCTTACACCAAAAGCTTACCTAAATCGCACCAAATTTTACCCCAAATTAGTACCATAATCAAAATTACCATAACAAGAACAATACCTAAAATCAACCTCCAAATCGCAACTTACCAAACCAAAATCAGTCCAAATCGAACCAAATCAGCCTTAAAAGCTTACCAAAATTGCAACCCACAATTAGGACTATAAAATCGAGTTCTACACATGAAATAAGGGCATCAAAAATTTAGCAATCGAGGAGCAATAAAAATCCTAAAAACAGTAGTGAAGCAGCAAGAACAGAAGTTCAAACAAAAACCTTTCTTCTTCGCAATATTAGTCAAGAACCAGACAAAGTTTCATTCCCTCTTTATCGCATAAGCACAAACCTCCGAGTGGAATCGACGACTTGATACGCTGCCTCGATTCGTTGTCCGGAGAAGGTAAATTCATTACCCTTGTTGTCTTAATTTTCGTTTGATAGTAGTGTGTATGATATGTGTTAAATGAATGATTATACATGTTAAATTGCGTCATATGTTAGAGCGATGTTATTTGTTGTTCGAGTAAATCGGATTAAAGTGTAGCATGCCTAGTTTAGATTCAATTAGTTCCTATCCAACAGAGTTAATTGTTAAGCATATTAAAAGATATAATGGCTACCTCTGTTTATTGGGAGGACTGTCGAGCATATTGAATCTAGAATTGATGTTTTATTTAGGATTATTGGACTAATATATTTGGACTTCCAGCAGTCAGCCTCCCTTTGCCTAAAGCATGACCCCCTTTTGATCTATTCATAGCTAAAACATGTCGCGTGAAGTTTTGTTTGTCCCTGGTTATATTTTAAGATGTTCTGCTCTAAACTTGTCTAAGTAATTAATAGCCTCCAAGACCACCCTTATAGTCCTTTGTGGTTCCCTGTTCAAAGTTACAGTAATGTGTTTTGGTCACATCTAGATCCTAACAATATGCTATTAAGGTATTGTGAAAATCTATGCTTATTAGTTAAAGTATACTGTCTAGGATAGTTTATTTATGCATTGGGTGCAGTTTAATCATTCCTCAATGTTTTGTGTCAAATTCTATGCATCAGTTGTAGTGATCTAGTAAGCTAACCAGAATAATATAGGCAAAGGCTACTATATGTCCACATATCAGTTGGACAAAATACTTGTCTACTCTTCTCTTTCATTATCCTAAGTATACACTGATATACATTTCTGTCCCAAGATGTCTGGAATAATATATCCAAGTATATACATATTAGGGGTAGATTCCTATTTACTAATGCGAGCATTTTTTGTTTGGGGTTCATTACATGTTGGATTGAGTTCTCCTTATAGTCTTATACTAGAATATTTGGACCTGTTCTATACATTGTGTTGGGCATCTAAGGCCCGAAGCCTGGGGTAAACAGTGTGGGCCGCCACTGGCCAGGGCCTGTCAACTTTCTTCTTTCTTTCGTGTATGCCTGGCCTTCCCTTATCCCGTGCACATTTCAAGGCTATTTGCTCTAGTAGAAATTTGTTTTGTGCCCTTTTTGGGTGTCGAATTTAAATGATTCATGTGTATTTAAACTTCACGTCAATGTTTATTTTTTGAGCACTTACTAATTTTTTTCTTTTCTTTATTTTTACATAAAATGCACCTGGAGCAAATGAAGAGTCTCAATACGAGACTCATCATGACTTTCGCCAAATGAAGATTTGCACCCGCATCTATGTCTACGCCCATCATCGCATCTTGCATCTGAAATTCAAAATCGCAGGCGGAATGACATCGCCACTCCTTCGAGTCATCTTTATTAATTCTTTATTCTGCCTTATTTATTTGTTGTAAATTAACTGTCTAACATTACACTACTAGTAGTACACTTAGAATAGTTAAACTTTGAGTCACCATTAGAAAGTAGTTTAATGCCAGAAATTTACTTCACCTTAAGTTAATTATTTTAGGCTTGTCGTACAATGTTTAAGTTATGCTAAATCACTTAATAACCTCCGCTCGCATAATATTTCATATAACTAAGATATTGCTTGTCACGAAATGCCTAACCTATTTTCTCTTATTAATATTCATATAGGAAAATCATTTTAGACACTTTACATGCTAGGCTTATTTTAAAACATGCATTTTTTAAACATAATAATAACATAGGTTTGAACAGACAACTGCAAGTTAACGGATTCTAAAGGATGTCTGACCCCTTCCCTTTAGAATATAAAGAACTCTTGCCTAAAATCTCATCAGTTTTGAAGACCTTTAAATGGAGTTAATATTGACTTTAATTAGTTAACATCTAGGTGTCTTAATTCATCCAAACTAATTAGGTGGCGACCCCGCGAATCCTTTTTAGCAACTTTTTAACCCTTTAGTACCTTTTAGCATTTTAGCACTTTGTGCACTTTTCTTATAAGCAGGATTCGCTGGATATAATGTCGCGATCGAAAAAGGGTGTGACACCCGCCATAGGTAGTGGGGCGGGGGTGAATTTCATATAAGACCCGCCTCGCACCCGCCTCACCTCGCTACCCGCCCCACCCCGCTATCTGCCCCGTACATGTTTGTGTTCAATTCTTTAATTATGCTGATTTTCTGGTATTCTTAACTAGACAAGAACTTGAAATCTCTTATTCTTGTCAAGACTCTCTAATTCTTGTCAAGTGATCAACCTATTAATATTATTATTATTATTATTATTATTATTATTATTATTATTATTATTATTATCATTTAAAATAAAGTGTATGGTCTTCAAATTTTTTAATGTTTTTGTGTGAAAATGTATGGTACAATGCAACAATTCTACTTGTGCGTATGTGACAACTTTGATAATGACATTGGAGTTTCTCTTCCTTTTTTTACAATTGTGATCATTTGAAAGGATTAGAAAATTTCTTGTCTTCTTCTATATAAATTTTACGCTTTATTTTAACCTTTTAATTTTCCTAATATTTTGATAAAATTTCAGACTTTGATATTCGATACATCATAGTGAAAAAAGTTCATTTTTTTCCATTTTCTTGGACCTCATTTTTCTCTTATATAACTTCTTCTTTTTTACTACCAGTGATGGGTACCAGCCGGGTAAGTACTCGCCGGGATAAGTGGGGCGGGGAGAGGTGGAGGAATTACTACCCGTGATGGGTGATGAGGCGGGGGTGAGTTTTAGGTGGCGGATATGGGGTACCCTTCCCCCGCCCCATTGACATCCCTAGTATCGAGGTGGCATAGCATTTAATGTTATGAGATGGCGTGTGAAAAGAAGATAAATGATTAAATTGGTACACAATATTCAAGAGGCGCTGTGTTATGAACAAAAATTGACAGTTGGCAGACTCTTCCACTTTCCAGTCCCATGAGTTCAACGGTTCTGAAAGTGGAGACTATCTGTATTAGGTAGAAATGCATCCGTAGACGTTAAGCGAATACAAGAAGTTTAGTGGATCCAGAAACCCCAATAGATCTACACAGCTATCCTCCACTCTCAACAACTATCGTCACAGTAGTCTCTCTAGATCAGAGTAAACTGAATAGAAATGCATCCGGAGACGTTAAGCGTATACAAGAAGTTTCATGGTTCCAAAAACCTCAACGTTTACAAAGGATCTTCACAGCTGTCCTTCACTCCCAACAACTCTCGTCATATCAGTCTCCCTAGATCAGAGTGTTGCGGCACACATGGGTACGGTGACGTCATTAGGCCCACGTTGTCACAACCTTCTGGGGTCATAGTAGTTTAAGTTTTGTCCTATATATGCAAGACTTAGAAGAGATGAAAAGAGATTGTATTCTCTCTAAGCTCACACTTGTAATCAAGATCTCTCTCTCTCAAGCTAATACACCATTCTCAGCTTCGACACTTGCTTTGTTCATAACTTATTTCTAGATCTAGATTGTTGATTCATTTTTCTTGCTTGTTATTGTATTTCATTTGCACACTAGTCTCACACACCCGAATTTTAAAATCAATCATTCCGGACTTGTTTAAGAGGATCTCCGGATCGAATACGACCTACTTGTCTTTAAACCCTTATATACAAATCTCCAACTGTATTTTTGGTTAAAATCATTTTTACCTAAAAATAAATCTGCTACTTGCAAGAGAGAGGTCCTCTTTTCAAACAAGTTGCATAATTATTGTCTCAAAATCCCTTACATGGACTATATTTGTTGTTTGCATCATCAATCACCAACTCACCCTGCATTTATGTCGAAACAAAATTTTCTCACATCATTTGCAGCATTTCCTGGATATCTAGGGTAAGCAGCCGCAAAATACAAAAAGGCTTATGACTTTCAGCAAGACCCAGTGAGAGCTACCTGCAATCTGCTCATCTGAAGATATTTCTAGATGAAATAATTTTATAGTATGAGTGAATGCTAATTTAGGAGACTTACTGTAATGCGGATCGAAGTTGCACATTATCTCTTTCCTAAAATGAATCCGGTGGAACAAGGATTGCTAAATTTATACCGTCCTAGAATCCTCACGTGACATATGAATTCCCTATTTGCCTAAAGATCTCTCTAATGGATACAGAGAATAAACCTTAATCGTTTTCCAAAGTTTCAGGGCTAGTCTTCCAACACCCATAGCGGTGTTTATATAGATACCTTAAGATTTAAAATTAGAATAACTAATGGTTCATCTAATTACCTATCATCCATTATGGATGTACTTGGTCCAAAAGCTATTTTTCCAACACTGTACGTATGACTAGAGTTATTTGGCGCATTGAATTATAAGAGACATTTTTTATATATAGGGGAGATGGCAAGGTATACGAGGAAGAGATTAAATTTAACTCTCACTAATAGGATAAAAGTTCAAATACACAATCAACTAGACAATTAAAATTCTATATAAGAGAATTTTGAGTATTTTATTGAAGTGTCAAATACTCAAGTCTTGAGAAATGAATAATGAAAGTATATGTATGTCCTAGAGACAGTCTGTATTAGAACACAATGTACTTTATACACATTCGTATTTATATTAATGATGATTAATAGTATGACACTTTGCATTTGTTGAATTATTAGTTGATTGTTTATAAAATTCTATAAATGTATCCCTAGAGTTTACGTGTTTATTAATGATGAGAGAATTAATGTTATAATGTAACTCTTAAATTACCTCGACTAATGATCATCGAGATTGGGATATCGATGATATGCGATACGTCGACATGTGGTCTGCATCATATCCTTAGGGGATGTAGTATGCCTCACTTGCTACGAGTTATGGCAACTCGTGATGGATACTTGTTGAAGTATTGGTATACCCTGCTGATGCACTGTTTGTTATATGTCTATAATGTCATCGGCATGTGGGAGATAGAAGTCCTTAGACTTGAGGTCAATATCACCTTGTTTACAGAGTAATGTACTTTGATCCTGTCCTAAGCTCAAATGTCTTATAGGTTGAGACGTGACTTGTTTTGAGTACATTACGAAGTAGATTAAAGGTGGTATGTGAGCCAAGATTAGGATTCATTCCTTGAATATATATTCGAGTGAACACTCAGGTACTCATGTGGTATTAGGTTGACTAAGTCATTGGCCAATGCAATAGACATGTCTGTGATATGGTCCTGTTGTCAACTAATATAGATGAGTTATAATAATCAAGCCATTTGGATAGACACTTGACAGATCCTAAGCTTGATTGAGTGTGTCATGAATGAAAGGATTTTATCTTCTCACATCGAGGTTCAGTTCACTTTGTAGCTAAACTTTACATATTGGGTTCGTCTTCCGGCGCAGTCTAGGAGTTCCGTGAAGATCCTAATGTAATTAGTAACGATATGTAAAGGTCTGAAGGGTAACACTAAGCAAATGTTCCGTCGATTGAAGGATGTAATTAGAAAGAGATTATACATATATGTTCAGTTAATGACCGGGACATTAGAAATGGAAAGATGGGGCAGAGAATGGGACAGGACCGCGGTGCCTTGGTTTAGGACCGCGGTGCCAGGAACATGTGTCAACACCGCGGTGCCTCTTAAGTGGGACCGCGGTGCCTGAGTGTAATCCGGCAGTCCGAATTTTAATTCAATCCTTTTTTCTACTGGGCCTGGCCCACGGAAATCCTAAAGCCTCTATTTACAATTATAAATAGAGGGCTTACCTTCACCATTAGAGATATCATAAAACCTAAGAGAGGTAAATCTCTTCTAAAGCTCTGTCAGAATCCCTAGCATTCCTGACTTAGCAAATTACATCATAGTTTTCCAGAACTTACAAATCGAGGGACGTTTGCGTGTGCACCATCGGACTACACAAAGCCTCAGATTCGCGAATTGCTATCTATACAATGTAAGTCTTCTGTCGAATTTATTACATTATGCTTTGTGCCTTTTACATTACATATCATACTACAGTTCGACCTCCTATGTCGAGTTTGAAACATAAATTTTCAAATTCCGCTGTGTGTATTGTCGCACCCGATTTTGAACTCTCAGGCTTAAATGCGCGACGGAATAGTTATCCTCCCCAAAAATGTAAAAAAAAATGTTAAAAATGTTTAAGGGAGTCGCCACCTAATTAATTGGGTGAATTAGGACACCTAAATACTAACTGATTAAAGTCAGCATTAACTCCATTTAATGGTCTGTAAAATTAAATAAGATTCTGAGTAAGGGTTCTTTATTATCCTAAAGGGAAGGGATTAGGCACCCTAAAGGATCCGCTAACTTGCGGTTGTCCGTTCAAACATAGGTTAATTTATCTGGCTGAAGGATGTATGTTTAGAAAAGTTTATTTAAGTAAAAAGGGATGTGGCAATATCTAAAGGATATATATTGATGACTAAAGGGTCTTATAAGATTCAAAAAAAAATATATAAAGTTGATTATGAAATGAAATTACTTTATTCTTGACATAGGTTAATTTATTTGGCTAAGGGATGTATATTTTAGAAAAGAGATTATTTAAGTAAAAGGGATATGGTAAGTATCTAAAGAATATATATATATTGATAACTAAAAGGGCCTTATTAGACTCACAAAAATATACAAAGTTGATTATACAATTATAAGACATGAAATTATTTTATTTAACAAAAGTAAGAAAATGATACGTTACTCCTATTAATAGATTTAAGACTCTTATATAAAAGTTAATTATGAAATTATTTTTATACGTGTATGCGAAAATTACTTCCTATGATATTTATGAAGAGTTTATGAAAAAATTTAAGAATTAAACATGGAGGAATATATTAACTACATGGCTAAGGCATAGCTAGGATTAATTATTTTAGATTTAGACTTACGTGATGAACCTAGAATAAATAAAGGGTGAATTTATCCTTTAAACTACCCTTCCAATATACTCAAAGACTATTAGAGTTAATTATCCTATTAATTACAGGATTAACAAATATAACAATAATAAGTAAGCAAAATAAATAAATACACAAATAAGCAAAGGCGGGAGTGAGATTGTAGTTGACATGACGTCTAGAATGGATGGTGACACCATCTATCCTATAGCTGTTTGGAAGCCCTGCGGCGGAAGTGTGGTTGGCGATATGGAAGTCATGATGAGTCTCATACCGAGGCTCTTGATTATTCTCCCGATGCATGTCATGTAAAAAATAAGAAGGAAAAGGATTAGAATGCCTCAAAATTTATGAAATGATAAACGTTTATCGACATAAAAGCTTCAAGCATACATAAGTCATTTCATTTTAATTATCCAAAGTACCAGCAGGCCCAAAACGTTTTTTATTAACCAATTGGGCCTCAAGGTGCATGCGTGAGAGGAAGATGATACGAGGGAAAGGCCCAAACCAATGAAAATATTCAAATGATTCAGTCATGTATCAGGCCCTGATAATGAAAATAATGCACAGGAATAAAACAGCCCAATACTTTATACTTCTCAAATTTTCTCAAGGGAATAACCATAATAAGACGGGTCCAATTAACATCGGCATAAAGTTTAACACATTTGATCCCTTTCGCATGAACCAAACAAACAATGGGCATCGGTAAGCCCAGTAATTGAACCCAATATACACTCAGGTAGGAACTACTATGCAGAAACATTTCAAAATATATACCTGACATATATATACCTAAAGACTATCCTAATATATGGATTTTGTATGTGCTGGAATATACATTCTGATGGATAATGGACTAACTGCCAGAAGGTTTAAGGAATGCTACATGTTGGGGACAAGAAAAAAAAAGCTAAACTAACACTTTTAACATGCTCAGCTACTCTAAGAGCATATTTTAAGACATTGACATGAAGTCATCAGAATGGCATACAGTGGCTAGTTTAGGCAAGTAGGATAAGCACACCCTCGACAGGGAAATTCTGTATGGCACATCATAGATCATATCTAAACCACACTTTATTACATACAACATGGATAACGACGAAGCTAACTCAGACAAACATATAATACTAATACATATATCACTTAAACAGGTAAGGTAAATGCAGAGGCGATTCAAGAGTGCATAAGACCAGCAGGATGACTCACCGACTATTCGGGGATAACATCTCGGATACAGAGTTATTGATGCCAAATTTAGACATATTCAATCATGCGACGTTTGTATATCAGGAAGGAAAAACGGAGGGACGAAAGTATGGCAAGACTAGGATCATTTCCAACATCTATATGTTCCTCTGTTTGTATGATGACATCCTTACAAACTAAGATAAAACAAAACGCAAATGCTACTGGGTAGGCAATTTAGACAAATAACATAAACAAATACATGTCTAAGGGGCCAATCTGCATGTATGTAGCCATTATAGAGAGGTTCAGCTTATTATTGTTCATCAAATAAATGGCGCTCGAAACAGAATATAGTATTTGTTGGGCAGATCTTAAATACTATCATTCTCATAGGGCAGTTAATTTAAACCGAACACTTATCGGGATAATAAATTATTAAATAAGCATTGAGATGGCATACACATTATATAATTTCTAATACATCATACAAAGGCATAAATAGGCAAATAAACAAGTAAGCATCGAAATATACAACTAATTAGCCTCATAACCTTCTGCAAATGTTGAAAACTCAACCTACACACTTAAACTCACTTTACGAGTAAACCGAACTATACTAACCCAAACCAAAACAGAATATGGTAATTAAGGACAAACAGTCATAGCACATAAATAAAATGAAATACGAGGGGAGTTTGAGTTTACCGACCTTTTGCGGGTAGCGAACTGAGGTGACGACAAAGGTTTTCCTCGAATCGTCGAAGGAAGGTTCGCAAAGAACTGTTTGCAAGAGTAAATAGCAATAAACTGAAAAATAAAGAAGGGGTTCTAGGTTCGAAATGCTAAGGGTAAATCTCGATGACTGATCGCTGATCGATCGATGTTCAAGACGTTGGTATTTATAGCTCCTAGTTAGGATTCGTTTATGGCAAGTTTTTGGATCTGATTTGAGGGACAATTTGTATTGATTTTGCTGAGATTTCCTACTGTTTCGAGGGTTAAATGGTAAGGTTTGAAACAGAAAGGAAGGTTTGATTCGGGGCGTGATTTGAGACGATTTCTTACCATTTCGGATACTGAGACTTACCGATAAGGAAGGTTTTTATGATAAGATGGGAAGATTGCGGATTCTCGTGAGAATCTCTACGGAGAGGGTGAGTCAAAGGTCGTGCAAGTGGGAATGGGATTAGGGCTTTTTAGGTTTTTCAGCGTGGGGGACGATGACAGGTGTCGAAGAAGGTTAGGACCTTTAGGGAAAGTGGGCCGAGGGAGAGTTAAAGGAAAAATGGGCCGCGGTCGCGGTTGAAGGGGTGAGGGTTGTGGGCCGCGGGTTGACGAAAATAGGTTGGGCTTGGGGTATTTTAATTAGTTTTGGGTATTTGTTATTTAATTAATGGGTTATAGATAAAACCTTAGGTGTATTATTTAATTAATGGTAGATAAATTATTTAAAACGTGATTAAATTATTTAGATGTTTTATTAGTCTAAGCTATTATTATCCTAATAAATGTGGGCATGCTAATTAATTAGTGCTTAATATTTATAATGCGGGACCGTTATTAAAACTTACTTATTATGTGTATTTTGCTATGTAAAATTGCGGTTCTAAAAAAGAAAAATTGTTTAATTTATTGGTTATTTATTTAAGGGGGATGGACAAAATTGGGTGTCAGGCGAAATTACATCACCATCCTTCGAGTCATTTTATTCCTCAATCCCGTCCCCATTCTTTCTCTATATTCATTTGCTTATTTCGTGATTTTATATGCTTAACTCTGTAATTAATAGGATACTAACTCTATTAGTTGTAGCATAGATCGGGAGATAGTTTTAAACATAAGTCCACTTCCATTTACTTGCTCTAGGTCCTTTACATAAGTTTTTTTTTTAAACTTTAAACCACTTTTATCTATACTTCTAGTCATATAATTGGGATATTGTGTCTTACTAACTTTTGAGCATAAAAAAAAAAAGAAACTATCTTCCTGCTACTAATATTCTATAATAAAAACTGTTTTCTTATCAGTAGTTATAAGTCTATGTGTTACACTTTGAATATCATGCCCCATATACATTCGCCTAATCAAAATCTGGAAACGCATGTGTACTTTTTCAAATCAATCTTATATTTTATAAACTATGTCGTTTAATTGTGTAGTTTGCACTGTCCTTTTCTTCCCCGTCATGCTATAAATACATCATTAAGCATAACAGTTGTATGTATTTTAAAATAACACCCATCTCCATAAAAAAAAAAAACTTATATGCATTTCTTATATCTTACAGCTCCCTTATATTGTCAAAATATGTATTTTATATATTTGCAAACATCATTTTATTTAAATATTTTCAAAACATGCATTATTCTCTAGCCTAATAATTAACCCTAGGTTTGAACGGACAACCGCAAGTTAGCGGATCCTTTAGGGTGCCTAACCCCTTCCCTTTAGGATAATAAAGAACCCTTACCCAAAAACTCATTAAGTTTAGCAGACCATAAAATGGAGTTAACGTTGACTTAAACATAGTCGACATTTAGGTGTCCTAATTCACCCAAAATAATTAGGTGGCGACTCCGCGAACCCTTAACCTTTTAGCACCTTTTAAACCCTTTTAAACACCTCTTTAACACTTTAGCACCTTTTCAAACATTTTAAACATTTAACATCCCTTAAACATTTTATTTATTTCCTAACATTTTTATTAAGCAGGATTCGCTTTTAGAAAGTCGCGGTCGAAATCGGGCGCGACGCCTTCCAGAAATTAGCATGCCCACATTTATTAGGATAATAATAGCTTAGACTAATAAAACATCTAAATAATTTAATCACGTTTTAAATAATTTATCTACCATTAATTAAATAATACACCTAAGGTTTTATCTATAACCCATTAATTAAATAACAAATACCCAAAACTAATTAAAATACCCCAAGCCCAACCTATTTTCGTCAACCCGCGGCCCACAACCCTCACCCCTTCAACCCACGACCCGCGGCCCATTTTTTCCGTTCACTCTCCTCGACTACCCACTTTCCCTAAAGGTCCCGTAACCTTCTTCGACACTCGTCATCGTCCCCCTTCGTAAAAACCTAAAAAAGCCCTAATCCCATTCCCGCCGCATGCAGCCTTTGACTCACCCCTCTCCAGCCGAGATTCTCGCCTGAGAATCCGGCAATCTTCCCCATCTTATCATAAAAAACCTTCCCTTATCGGTAAGTCTCAGTATCCGAAATGGTAAGAAATCGTCTCAAATCACGCCCCGAATCAAACCTTCCTTTCTGTTTCAAACCTTACCATTTAACCCTCGAAACAGTAGGAAATCTCAGCAAAATCAATACAAATTGTCCCTCAAATCAGATCCAAAAACTTGCCATAAACGAATCCTAACTAGGAGCTATAAATACCAACGTCTTAAACATCGATCGATCAGCGATCAGTCATCGAGATTTACCCTTAGCATTTCGAACCTAGAACCCCTTCTTTATTTTTCAGTTTATTGTTATTTACTCTTGCAAACAGTTCTTTGCGAACCTTCCTTCGACGATTCGGGGAAAACCTTTGTCGTCACCTCGCCGCTACCGCAAAGGCCAGAAACTCAAACTCCCCTCGTATTTCATTTTATTTATGTGCTATGACTGTTTGTCCTTAATTACCGTATTCTGTTTTGGTTTGGGTTAGTATAGTTCGGTTCACTCGTAAAGTGAGTTTAAGTGTGTAGGTTGAGTTTTCAACATTTGCAGAAGGTTATGAGGCTAATTAGTTGTATATTTAAATAAAATGATGTTTGCAAATATATAAAATACATATTTTGACAATATAAGGGAGCTGTAAGATATAAGAAATGCATATAAGTTTTTTTTTTTTTTTATGGAGATGGGTGTTATTTTAAAATACATACAACTGTTATGCTTAATGATGTATTTATAGCATGACGGGGAAGAAAAGGACAGTGCAAACTACACAATTAAACGACATAGTTTATAAAATATAAGATTGATTTGAAAAAGTACACATGCGTTTCCAGATTTTGATTAGGCGAATGTATATGGGGCATGATATTCAAAGTGTAACACATAGACTTATAACTACTGATAAGAAAACAGTTTTTATTATAGAATATTAGTAGCAGGAAGATAGTTTCTTTTTTTTTTTTATGCTCAAAAGTTAGTAAGACACAATATCCCAATTATATGACTAGAAGTATAGATAAAAGTGGTTTAAAGTTTAAAAAAAAAAAAACTTATGTAAAGGACCTAGAGCAAGTAAATGGAAGTGGACTTATGTTTAAAACTATCTCCCGATCTATGCTACAACTAATAGAGTTAGTATCCTATTAATTACAGAGTTAAGCATATAAAATCACGAAGTAAGCAAATGAATATAGAGAAAGAATGGGGACGGGATTGAGGAATAAAATGACTCGAAGGATGGTGATGTAATTTCGCCTGTGGCTTGGAATTTCTGGAGCAGAGATAAATGCACATAGATGTGAGTCTTCCCGCTTGCCACGCTGAGTCTCACCATGAGACTCATTGTTGCTCCGGTGCGTTTCATGTAAAATATAAGAGAAGATAAGGAATTAGTATATATCCTAATTGCTTGAATCATAAAAATCTATACACACATAATCTATATTTGCATGTAATCAGCATATAAGAATGTACAAATCAGTGAATAGAATGGCGCAGCTGCTGCGACAAGCAGCAAACAGTGGGTTATGGGTGCACGCAGCAGGCAAACAAAGGTTCAACAGGCCAATAAATTCTAAATCATTTATCATTTTAGGCAGAAATGACAGGATATGGTCGACCCTAGGCAGCAGACCTTTGGGTATGAACAGTAATCAGCAGGGAGACTTTCCTTCTTTTTCGTGTAGACATGTTTAGACTGAATGTATATAGTCAATAGGTACACCTTTAAGCAGGGTACAACACATCAGATTGGTAGTGGCACCACATTAGAAAACAGTCCACACAGGATATGAAACAAATGAGTCTTATAATTCCAATAGACAACCTCAAAGTAAAGAGTAGACCCAACAACATTCTGGCATATTAACATATCACATCTATACTTTAATCGAACAAATCAGGACAGCAGTGGGAAAACGAACACATCAGAGAGATCACGTGGGGATAGAAGCTAATTTAAGTTTCAGGACATGTCGGACACCAATCAACAAACAGGACAATTGCTATTTTTCTTTTAGCCTCTTTTACATCCCATCGATGTTAAATTGTGTGAGTTACAACCCAATATCATAGATGTTCAGTTCAAACAAATAAAGACACAACCGTTGCAACCCAGACTAAGGCCATATCAATAACACCTTGACTAAGCAAGACACAAAAGAAAGCCAGTTGCCGAAATAGGACCAAACTTGAAACTGTATTCAAGCTAGAGTCACCAACATGTGTATTGAAGCATTACTATGGCATATTGACACAATTATTCATCATCTCGTGATTCTTAAGAGTTCAATAGTTATGAAGATTAGGTTGCCTATGCAAACAAATCACTTTAGCTAGGTGCAAACCCTTTAAGAGGGCATAACATGGGCAGTTTCAGTGAATAAGGGATAACAGTGAATTTTGATTGAAAATGCAAGTAAGTTTAGCTATTTCATGAAGAGTCAACAACACATTATAGCATGAGTAACATTGAATGACCTTGAAGACTGTTCTGACCACAACTCATCTTTTAACAAATTCAGATTCCAACTAAGCGATGTGAACAAACCGCATAGACGCGATCTACACAGATTTCTAATTTGATATTAACACCTTTTATTCGCAAGCAAAAGCAGCGAGAAGGGCTTCTAACATCCAATAAACCACATAACTGGGCTAATCCATACAGACATTCGATAAACGCTAGATATTGGTCTAATCGCATTGAAATACAATCGCCAACGACAATTAACTAAACAGGTCTTGCGACTAATTTCAGGGATCATAAACAATCGTCGACACCAACTCGATACATAATCGATACATGTTTGAGAAATCCGAAACACACATTGCGCATACAAATGTCTACATGAAATCTAGGACTGAAAGAGTAATGGTTTTACCTTCTCCGGACAGCGAACCGAGGCAGCGTATCAAGTCGTCGATCCGCTTGGTGGTTTTGTGCTATGCGAATTTAAAGACAGGGCTTTTGCTGATTTCTGGACTAGTATTAAAAGGGTTTCGAACCTCTATTCTTGCTCTAACTGGTCTTTTGTATAGACCCCCTCTCCTCCCGCCCGCCTCGTGTGTTTTCTTGTTTCGGATTCGTAGGTGTTCGCTGGACCATCGATGATTGCTGCTAGGGGATGCAAATCGATGCCTATCGGTTTTGGGTGCCCCCCCCCCCCCCGATCTCTGCCCTGTGTTCGACTATTGCTATTGGAATACTCTTCCTACTCTGCTCTCTCGTATCTGTCCCCCTAATAATTCCTATTGCATGTGCTTTTTATAGCCCCATTTGGGTTCCAAGTTTGGTATTACTGATTTTCGAGTGATTGTTTACCAAAATAGGTGCTGATTTGGTTCGATTTGAAGGGGATTTTAGTGCGATTTTAGGTGTTATATGGTAAGATATCGTTGGAGAAGGTAAGGGGAAACCCCGGATTCTCTGGCGAGAATCTCGGGTTGGGGTGCTGGCGGTGACAGGGTGCGATGGCAAGGGGCGAGGTGAAAGCGGCGATCGCTCTTTAGGTTTAGGGTTTCGTTGAGAGGGAAGGGTAATCTTTTCTAGGGCTGCTGAATGATAGGGGACGGATAAAGGGCTGCTGGACGATGGTGTAAGGGCTGAGGTAATGGGCTGATGGCTGTTGGGCCGCGCGGGTGTGGGCTAAGAGGGTAGTATTATAATTAGGGGATGGGAATTGGGTTAGTTAAATGGGTATTAGATTTAGGAATTAATTAATTAGGTATTTTAGGTGGGTTATTAGTTAATTAGTGGTAAATTAAATTAACAAATTGTGCTTAAATTATTTTAGAAAAAAACCTAAAAGAACCCTAATCCCACTACCCTTCAATCGCCGCATGCAACCCTCCCTCGCGCCACCTCCCCAGCCGAGATTCTCTCCTGAGAATCCGGCAACCTTCCCCATTTTACCACAAAACCTCTCCTTATCAATTTCGGTAAGAATCTCAGAATCCGAAAATGGTAACAAATCGTTTTAAAGTCCTCCAAATCATCCACAACACTACTTCTTACCATAACAAGAACAAGATTTAAATCTTAACAAAATCAGTACAAATCATCCCTTGAATTTGTCCTAAACTTACCATAGAAACGAAGCCTAATTAGAGGCTATAAATACCAACGTTTGGACATGCAATAGAGGAGTCATAGGGAAGTCATCAGTCATCGAGGAATCGGACAATCGAGAATACTCATAGCATCAAGCCTATAAACCCCTCTTTTATTTTCAGTTTTACTATTTTCCATTCTGCAAACAGTTCCTCATGAACTTTCATTCGACGATTCTGGGAAAATTTTGTCGTCGCCTCAGTTCGCTACCCATAAAAGGTCCGGGAATCTATCTTTTTTTTCTATTATTGAGTTATGGATATTGTGTGCTCTGCATGATAGGATTTGTATGTTATCTTATCAAATATTTGACTTAACTCGGTTTAGCCACTGATCTTTTCTTAGATGAATCTGTCAGTTGTGGCTTCGATTTTGTGGTGTCAATTCTGTTCTTGAGCATGTGTGCGTATTCGAGTGTATTTTCTGCATGTATGATGGGGTGTATAACGTTTGTATAAGAGTCGCAAATCCATTTTGTTGGTTATATGCTATTAACTGATGCTCAGTTAAATGGATCTGGATATTCTATTTTGTAAACTTTATAAGTATGTATGCTCATGTGAATGTTTATATGCATGTTTAACATTGTTTGTATGGGATCTTTCATGCCATCTCAGGATATTCATGGTCAGGGAGTAGTAAGACAGTGTTTCATCTTCAAAAATCACTATCTGTGGCATTTAAATATCTGTTTGTTAATTCATTTAAACACTCTTAAAATTGGATGAAGTAGTGTCCTGCCTCTATACCCTTCTAAAAATTTATTAAACATTGTGGAAATACATGCTATCTGTTAAGAGTCGAAACATTTGAGGTCACTTGGCACCATTGTCCTGCCCAAGTTTGGCTCCATTTAGACCATACCAATATCACCATTCGAACCATTTTTGTCCTGCTTAGAACGTATGAGTGTATGTTAGTTTGCCTAAGTTGTATCCCTGCTTGAAATGTCATATTGATGGATATGCAGTATGAAGGTGGCCATATCTGCTTAATCAGGCCACCAATGGCTATGTAGGATCTAATATATCGTTTCTAATGAGTCTTCTAGCCATTCATACATGTTGGTTATGTCTAATAAGCCATTATGCCTCCCATATCTTACTAATGAATTCCAAGTCAGCAGTTGTAAGTCTGTCCCCCATGCATCTAAATCAATGGTTTTAGAAAAATGTCCATTCTGCCAATCCAGTGTATTAGTGGTCATGTATCACAATAAATATAACTACATACTTATCCTCATACCTGCCCCGATGTTAAATGACCAGTACTTCCATTATCTGATGTTCTGTTCATATCTCACTAGTATACATTTAGTGTATATGGGTTGTATACCCCGTGTGGTTTATGTGTATATCAATCCTTTATGGCTAGATATATTAGAGTGGAGTTTGTGTAAATGGATCTGTTTGGGTGATAACATCGATATTTCTTTGAAATCTGAGAAGCAAAATCTGACGCTATTAATCATGTTGGCTGTATATCGAGACTCATTCAATGGATTAATTTTCTAAATGTTCTATTGTGAGTAGAATTCGTTATCTGTATTCCCCAGATAAAACTGGAAGCATGTGTACGTGTGTGTTTAGTTTAAATACTTTCACTTACTTTCACATATGATGGAGTTTAGAACATTTACTAATCCTTTTCTTTCTTATCTTTTCTTACATGACATGCATCGGGAGAATAACCAAGAGTCTCGGTATGAGACTCATCATGACTTCCGTATCGCCAACCACACTTCCGCCGCAGGGCTTCCAAACAGCTATAGGATAGATGGTGTCACCATCCATTCTAGACGTCATGTCAACTACGATCTCACTCCTGCCTTTGCTTATTTGTGTATTTATTTATTTTGCTTATTTATTATTGTTATATTTGTTAATTCTGTAATTAATAGGATAATTAACTCTAATAGTCTTTGAATATATTGGAAGGGTAGTTTAAAGGATAAGTTCACCCTTTATTTATTCTAGGTTCATCACGCAAGTCTAAATCTAAAATAATCAATCTTAGTTATGCTTTAGCCACGTATTTAATATATTTCTCCATATTTAGTCCTTAAGAAATAAACTTTATCATAAACTTTTCATAAATATTATAGGAAATGATTTTTCGCACATACGTATAAGAAATAATAATCTCATAATTTTATAAAGATCTTAACCCTACGTATACTGTTAGGAGTAATCACTTTCTTACTTTTGTCAAGAATAAAGTAATTTCATTTCATAATCAACTTTATATATATATATTTTTTGAATCTTATAAGACCCTTTAGTCATCAATATATATCCTTTAGATATTGCCACATCCCTTTTTACTTAAATAAACTTTTCTAAACATACATCCTTCAGCCAGATAAATTAACCTATGTTTGAACGGGCAACCGCAAGTTAGCGGATCATTTAGGGTGCATAATCTCTTCCCTTTAGGATAATAAAGAACCCTTACTCAGAATTTTATTTAGTTTTACAGACCATTAAATGGAGTTAATGCTGACTTTAATCAGTTAGTATTTAGGTGTCCTAATTCACCCAATTAATTAGGTGGCGACTCCCTTAAACATTTTTAACATTTTTTTTACATTTTTGGGGAGGATAACCATTCCGTCGCACATTTAAGCCTGAGAGTTCAAAATCGGGTGCGACATGTATGAACCCGACGTAAACACCCACGAATAAGAGGTTTTTTTTTTTATTAGTGTTAATAACACATATTGTAAACGCCATCTACATTGTATTTACAAACACCCTTATTCCTCCCCATCTCCCCTTTCCCTCCTCATCCGCCTCCAAATAACTAATGAATGTTTAAATAACTATTGTGTTGTTTGAATATTTTCTGGTTGTATGAACTAAATAATCTCAGGTTACTTAAGGATTTAAACAATTCTCAGATTGTCAAAACAACTTCCTAAATAAAAATAAAAGAACCTGAATTGAAATAAAAAAATTAAATGATTGGAAGTTGGGAGTGAATCTCTTAAAGTTTTCAGCCTTCTAATATGTACCACAAGTTTGTATTTAATTCTAATCAGGCCCCAGATCACTTAATTATGATTGATTTTTAGTCAAAATTGTTGGTTTTTCATTCGAGACTTGATGGTCTTTTGCCGAAATATCCTCGAATTATTTCATGGATTTTGACACCCATGGTCATAGTGACGAATCCAACAACAAAATTTGGTCATGCTTTATGTAAATCCGCCACTAATGGTTATTCAGCCTACTTAATGGCAAGAAATACTAATACTTACTCTTATTGGCATGATTTAGCCAATTTGTTAGTTTTAGTAAAAATAAGGGATAATTTTTTAGATATTCTAAAACAGGATTTTAATTATCATAACTAATAGTAATATTCTTCCATTTCAAAACATAGTAATGATTTCTTAAAAAAACACATACAACTTCCAACAAATCCCACAAAAATAGGAATTTTATCTTCTCTTTCACACAAACTCTAGCCGCTACAGACATCATCCCACCCGTAGGCCGACAGTAAACCATCGCTAAGTTTACGGGGAAATCAAATCTCTGTCTAATTTTTTCTTCATTGGAAGATCTCTTTTTCGCTAGAGTTGTCTCTCATGGATTTCATAATTTCTTGGGGGCATGGTCAATGTATATCATTAATGTTCCGATCGTCAAGTCATATGTCACAATAATCTATTGTGACGAAGTTTACACAAATCTATTTAGGCCATTAAGTTCTTTAAGTTGGCAATTATTGTCTAGTAGTAAAAATTCTGTTTTTAAGTTGTGTTATTTACGATTTGGTACCCTTAGTATTATATTGTCAAGAAAGACTCATTGTAGGCTTTAAAAGCCATACGTATTACTCTTGTGATTTTAATCAGAAAATATATCAATTATCTACGCTTTCTCTTTCCCCTTTCCTTTCCTTTTTTTGTCTTTCTCCTTGCATTTCAGTAACAGAGCATCGGTTCTGTTATAAATGGCATCAGAGCAGGTTCCGACGCCGGGAACTGATGTTCTACCGGAGCGGCAAACTAATCACGATGACGTACGGATGCTATGATATCTGAGAAGTACATCAGAAACTAGAACTAATATTAGACGGAATGACTCACCTACAGTCCGGCAACTCAGCACCACCGACACAGGCCAGCAAACATGCAGAATGTCCAACCAAACTACGACTTCGACCTAGCTTCAGGTAGTAGAAACCCTATTCCTAGCTCACTTTCTTATACACCATCGGGTCCGAGTGTGGGGAGAGGATTTACTTTTTCTCCAGCTCCTCCAATATTATCAAGTCCACCAATATATTGTAACCCTAATATCCCTTTCACACCCCATAACATCCCCAAATATAACGATTCAAAACCCCGAGACAATCACCAACCACATAACTCTCAAACCTAAGATAAACTTTCCAAAATTTGATGGCAATAACCCCATGAATTGGCTTAGAAAATGCGAGAAATTCTTCGAACTGTATAACATTACTGAGTAAGAGAAGCTTAGCTATGCTTTTGTTCATATTGGATAAAAGTTTGATGTGTGGTTTGATAGCTGCATTATTCATAATAAAGGGGTAATGACATGGTCTAAATTCAGTAGTGAGGTGTGTAGAAGGTTTGGCAATATTAGACCCCAAGATATCGTAGATAAATTCAACAAGATTATGCAAACATGTACTGCTGATCAATACCAAGATAAGTTTGAGGAGCTTACAGGATATATGACCATAATCAACCCTTTACTCAATAAAACCCATTATGTTTCTAGTTTCATTAGTGGGTTGAAACCTGAACTTAAATCCCTAGTTAAAATGACCAATCCTCATACAGTTTTAGATGCATATGAAACTGCTAAACTCTATGAAGAGTCTTTCAAGTCTCTCATTACCTCTGCTCAACAGAAAAGCCACCAAAATTACAACCCAAAGCCTATAATCACCCCTTACAATAGAAATACCCAAACTACTATCCCTAAATACCCTCTTACCCAACCACCTCTCAGACTCACATACCCTGCCCAGAGAACAATAAACAAAGTACCCTACAAACTAAACACCCTTCCAACTAATTTAAAGAATCTCACAGAACAAAGGTTGTGTTACAGGTGCAATGAGAAATACTTTCCAGGTCATCAGTGAAAACAGAGGATTATGAACACTTTGGAAGGGATACCAGTGGAGGAGGATTGTGAAAACCAAGAACTGTTTATGGATGTAGCTGAGACCTTAGAAGAAACATGAGAGGGGCCATTTGAACAAGCTGAGGTATCATTTAATGCTCTATTGGGTTTAAGTTCTTCCAAAGGAAAACATATCAACCATCAAAATCATAGGGTATGTTGGCAAGGTACCCATGACAATTATGATAGACAGTGGGTCTACCCATTCATTCATTAACTCTTACATTGTTAAGAGATTGAGATTACCAATACAACCTATGAAGAAGCCTATGAGAGTTTTTGTAGCCAATGGACATGAAATGAACTGCCTCCTGGAAAGTCCTGTGTTCAATTGGAAAATGCAGAATGAGCCTTTCACTTTCAGACTAAGACTAATGAAAGTGGGAGGATGTGACATGATCTTGGGTATGGACTGGATAGACAGGGTAGCCCCTGTGATACTACACACCAGGCCTCGTAGTTTGAGCTTCATGTGTAAGGGAAAGATGATTACATTATATAGAGAACAAGAAGATGTTGGCATAGCAACCATGAAACCTGAAGAATTGAAGAGGATGTTACATTGTGGGACTGGTGAGGTGATTGTTGAGGTATCCATGATTAAACCAGAAGTAACATCTAAAGAGAAACATGTTACACACCCTGATATTAACACACTATTACAGAAATACCAACCCCTATTTCATGAACCTACTGAATTACCACAAAAAAGAGACTGTGATCATATGATCAACCTACTTGGATCCCAATCCTTCAACCTAAGACCTTACATGTATTCTTATGATCAGAAGAATATTATTTAGTCTATTATTGCAGACATGATTAGAGCTGACACTGTAGTACCCATTCAATCAGTTTTTGCATTTCCTGCTCTATTAGTTAAGAAAAAAGACTCCACCTGGAGATTATGTGTAGATTACAGAAGATTGAACAAACTTACTGTTAAGAATAAGTATCCTATACCCATAATTGATTACTTACTAGATGAGTTGTGTGGGGCCAAAGTATTCTCCAAAGTAGATTTGAGAGCTGGCTATCATGAAGTTAGAATGAAGGAATGAGAGGAGCACAAAACTGCATTTAGAACCCACCATGGTCTTTGGGAATTCAAGGTAATGCCATTTGGCTTAACCAATGCACCTGCAACCTTTCAGTCTTTTATGAACTGTGTATTCAAGGAACATTTAAAGAAATTTATCTTAGTGTTCTTTGATGACATATTAATCTATAGTAAGTCTATGGAAGATCACCTGAGTCACTTGGAGTGTGTATTGAAACTGTTGAGGAAACATCACCTATTTTCTAAGCTTAGCAAGTGTGAGTTTGGTCAATCCCAAGTAGAGTATTTGAGACACATCATACATGATAAGGGAGTAAGCACTGATCCTGGCAAAGTAGTTGCAATGGTAGATTGGCCCTATCCAAAAATAGTATAAACTGAGAGGTTTCCTAGGATTAACATGGTACTATAGAAAATTTGTAAAATGATATGCACAAATTAGCAAACCTTTGACAAACTTACTGAAGAAAGGGGAATTCCAGTGGAACGCTGAAGCTGAAATGACCTTTAACCAGCTAAAAAGAGCTATGTCAAGCACACCTGTATTAACATTGCTTGACTTCAACAAGCCTTTCATACTTGAGGTGGATGCATGCAACACAGGTATTGGTGTTGTTTTGATGTAAGACAAAAGACCTCTGGTCTTTATGAGCCAGATGTTGAGCAAGAAACACCAGGGTATTTCTACCTATGAGAAAGAATTAATAGCCTTACTGTAAGTTGTGGATAAACGGAGACATTATATACACCCCATCATTTTATCATTAAAACAAACCATTTCAGTTTAAAGTTTCTACAAGACCAAAAGATAACCACCTCTCTGCAACATAAAGGAGTGACCAAGCTGATGGGGTTGAGTTTTTAAATTCAATACAAGAAAGGGGTTGAGAACTTAGTAGTTGATGTCTTATCCAAGAATACTATGGTTTAGCATGACAAGGCCTTAAAGGGCAGCACAATACAGTGTTCTGTATTAACTCATGCACAACCCAAGTGGATTGAAGAAATTTTGAGTAGCTACAAAAGAGATTCAGAAATATTACAAGCCATAACAACACTCGGTACCAATGGTAGCAGTGAAATGAATCTCTCAATGCAACAAGGTGTGTTGAGGTATAAAGGTAAATCTTGGGTGGGACAAAATGGGCCTCTAAGACAACAACGGGTTCTAACAATACACTAGACTGGACTAGGGGGACACTCAGGGGTTTGGGCCACTTATCAAAGGCTGAAATCCATATTTTACTGGCCTGCAATGATTGAGCAAGTTAAGAGTGTGGTAAAAGTATGTGAATTATGCCAAAGATGCAGGGATGAACATGTGGCCTATCCAGGCTTGTTGCAACCCCTACTCATTCCTGAAAGAGCATGGGAACACATTTTCATGGACTTCATTGAAGGCCTACCAAAATCTGAAGGGAAAGATACTATATTAGTGCTTGTCGATAGATACAGTAAGTATGCACATTTTATAGCCACTGCTCATCCATTCACAGCATCACACATAGCCAAAATATTCTTAGATAACATCTACAAATTACTTGAGTTGCCCAAGAGTATTGTATCCGACATAGACAAGGTGTTCATTAGTCATTTCTGAAAGGAAATGTTTAAACTACTACAAGTTCAGCTTTGCTACAGCTCAGCCTATCATCAACAAACAGATGGCCAAACGGAGAGACTCAACAGGTGCCTAGAAAACTATTTGAGATGCATGACTGGGCATAAACCAAAGGAGTGGAACAAATGGCTATCATTGGCTGAATATTGGTACAATAGCAACTACCACACCTCACTAAAAATGACCCTCTTTAAGGTATTGTATGGCTATGATCCTCCTCAAGTGACTTTCGAACTCATTGCTCAATATAGGGTGGACACCGTGGATCAATTACTCAGAGAAAGACAGCTAGTGGCTAGAGTATTGAAAAAGAACCTGAATAAAGCACAAAACAGAATGAAGATTAATGTAGACAAAAGGAGAACTGAAAGGGAATTCCAGGAAGGTGATTGGGTGTTCTTAAAGTTGCAGCCTTATAGACAGACATTTGTAGCTATAAGAAAGAACCTCAAACTATCATCCAAATTCTATGGCCCTTATCAAATCATTCAGAAAATTGGATCAGTGGTATACAAGTTGGCATTGCCTATGACTGCAAGGATACATTCAGTTTTTCATATTTTTCAGTTCAAGAGGAGGATAAGAGATCACATCATAGCTCTTTCGATCCACCTTTCTGCTCTGCAGAAGGTCAAGTACTGACTGAACTAGTGGAAATATTGGAAAGAAGGATGATCAAGAAGGGAAATAGAGCTGTTACACAAGTTTTAGTGCAATGAGCCAACTTATTACCTGAAGAAGCCACTTGGGAAGACTATCAATTCATAAGGTCACAATTCCCAGAGATGGCTGAATTCTGAAGGCAGAAGCTTAATTTCAAGAGGAATGGAGTGTCACAATACTCTATTGTGACAAAGTTTACACAAATCTATTTAGGCCCTTAAGTTCTTTAAGTTGACAAATATTGTCTAGTAGTATAAATTTTCTTTTTAAGTTGTGTTATTTACAATTTGGTACCCTTAGTATTATATTGTCAAGAAAGACCCATTATAGGCTTAAAAGCCATATGTACTACTCTTGTGATTTTAATTAGAAAATATATCAATTATCTACTCTTTCTCTTTCCCCTTTCCTTTCCCTTTCTCTCTTTTTCCTTGCATTTATATTCTGTTACAAAATACTTTACCCGATTACATTTTATTAAAATTGAGATAACACCGCAGAGAAATTTGATTTTTATTTTTCATTTTCGAAGTAACTCTCATCAACTGCCACTAGTTTGAGGTAAACTAGCACTAGTTTGATGTCAACCTTTAGGAGTAACACCCAAAACCAAACCTTGTTTAATATGAATCTTCATTCTTTCCGTGTATGCACGTAGGTTTTCTTGTCCTACTTCAATGCTAATTTTATGTTGATCAACATAAGATAATGTAAATATTACTAACACTTATATTATTATATGCACTTGACATACTGTTTTATACATTGACATACACAAGACATACAAAACGTCACATGACATAAACAAACATACGGTAATACACACAATTGTACATTCGTTGTTTGTCGTGTATATGTCATTGATTGTACGGTGATACGTCGAATAACAATAAACATACATCTGACATACGCCATATATACAGTGAGATGGTATACATACATCCATTTCAAACTTCAAACCACCAACACAAAAATCACCATAGCCGCCACCAATAAACCACCTTAACCACCACATGTGATGTCACTACAATAAAGTATAGAATTGACAACAAAATTTTAGCAGCAATAAATATTTTGTTGCTAAAAAATATAAATGACAATAAAATTTTAATATATTGTTGCTAAAAACGTAAATGGAAACAACTTTTTCCAACTTGTTGTTGCGAAAAGTTTTTGCAGGAGGTTATTGCAATGACATGCAACAATTTTTGTTGTTGCGAAAAGTATTTTTGACAACAACATTCAATATATGGCAACAAAAGATGTTGTCAAATGTCTTTCTTCTTGTAGTGTGTTCCACCGTAACAATGTAAAAATGATTTTCGTTCCAAAAAAGAAGCAAAAAAAGTAGTATTTTGCCGGAGCTAGATTTTCCAGATATGTTACATTGGAGCTCCTTCGCCATAAGAGATAACTTGCCTGAACTCAAATCTGCCCCTAGGAGTTCAAATCTATCCACTGTAGTGACACCATTTTGGTGTGAAAGACGGCGGTGATGTGGAGCAAAGGATGGAGTCACCGGTTGAGTTAGAAGGATGAAGTCGATAGTGGTCGGAGATACAACGACAGGTGGAGCAGAAGATGGGGATAGATCCTCTACTGGATTGGGGTTAGGTGGTAGAGAAAGATCAAAATGTGAGCCTAAATTTAAGGGACCCCTTATTTCCTAAAGTTGTTCTTTTTTTGTTTTTGAAAATTGTTATTACATTGGATAAAGATTCTTTAAAACATGTAACTAGGGTCCTTCTGTGTGTAAAATTCTCTAAAATAATGGACATATAACAAAGTGTCTTTTTTCTTATTGGACTGGATACACTATTGGAATTGCAATGCTTGCTATATTATTCTGGAAATGTTTCCCTCCAAAATGTCAACTGGAAGTGAGCAACCAACTCAGAAATGGTAAACCACCTCGTCCTAGCTGTACATTGCAATCTGATACTTAAATTTCAGGTATCATATTCCTGGCTCTTGTTTAAAACTAACTCAATATTTTCGTTTTGGTAATTTTGCAGTTATTTTTTAAAGCAGTTGGGAGGATGGGTAAAAAGTAGTGCTGTCCAACGGGACGGGTTGGGGCGGGGTCGAGGTTGTCGGGTCGGGGTTTGGCGGGGTTGGGGGTAGGGAGGGGTTGGGGGCTGGCGGGGTGTGCCGCCGCCCCGTCTCGATCCAGAGGGGGTCGGGGTGGGTCGTGGTGGGGTCGGGGTGGGATCGGGTGGGGTCATATTTTTATTTGCCTTCAAATTAAATAAATAAATAACACACATACACAACAAAATAGTTTAATAAAAACATCTCAAGGTTGTTTATGTGCCTCTTATATTACTCGACTAGAAGTATGATTTCTTTTGGTAATACAATTTTCAAAATTGCAACTTCGTGATATTGAAAGTTGCAAATAAATAACATAGTAAAATTATAATTAAAAAAATTACATTTTAAGAAACACATTTTCTAGTTTCTTTATAATGTCTTGTGGTTCTTCGGTTGGAATTGGTATATCTTGGTCAAATTGGACGACGTAGCTTGCACATCCGTCGGATAAGATTTCGTTGTAGTTGTAGTCTGAATAGAACTGCAATATCTAACGAGTCTCCTGCCAATGAATGTTTGTGCTCCCCTATTTGAAATCTTCACGCAGAGAATGCGCTTTCGGACGCTGTTGATGACGCTTGAATGTTCAACACATCTCGGGTCATCTTTGCTAGTGTTGGAAAATTCTTCTCATTCTCCCTCCAGTATTTTAGCAAGTCTTCAAGTCCCTCTTCATTTTCAATTGTTTCGTATGGTACAATACCCTGCAAAACAAAAACATCAAACTCTCTAATTTGGTTAGAAACGGTACCACTAAACATTATCTGTTTGAGGCTTTGAATACTAGCCGCAGAAACAACATGTCGTTTTTGAGGTTGTGTTGAAGAAGAAGAAAATGGCATGGAAGCCGGTTGCTTGTTAGCACTTTCTTGTTGGTAATGCGTATATATTTTTTTACATTCATCTTGAATGTTATACAACACTTCTTCTCTACTTATTTCAACATGTGGTGGGTCATTTAGATTTTTAGGAGTTGGAGGTGGAAGTGTATCTATGCAATCGTAAATAGTTTCAACAAGATTTTTACAACCGTCTATTTTAATAGACGGATTTAATACAACACTAATAACAAATATTGGGGGTAGGAATAAAATATTTTTTTATTTTTTAAAACATTTTTTAATAGGTTCCTTATAAGCTGGTTTTGCCATATATTCACTAAGTAATATAAATATTATAGTTATATAAAATAACATTGATGAAATAGTAGGTTAATAAATTCCGGAAAATTCTTTAGTAGCTAGATAAAATTTCTCTAAAAATATATTAAGTTCTAAAATTGTATCTCAATTGGAATCTATAAGCATATCACTAGGATTCCGATTACGGGCGTTAAAAAATAGAGTTATAGGTTGTATATACTCATAAGCAAACACGTAGTTGGTTGTATAAAGAATTCAAGCTAGTGCATACTTTTTCGGGAACTTTTCTGTAAGCTAGACCACAATCGTGACAAGTTTTTTTATATTCTTTTAGTCGTTGTATTCTATTATTTTTAAAAATATAGTTTATAGCAAATTGAATTTTTGCAAGAAAGTCTTCAAAAAGTTTTATACCATCCTTTACAACTAAGTTATAAATATGACATGCACTTTTATATGAAAATAATCTGAAAAAGATGGAGTTAAGACAGTTTTTAATAATCTAACAGCAGAAATATTAGAAGAATCGTTATCTAATGCAATAGTCATGACTTTATCAGATATGCCATAATAATCGCAAATAGAAGAAATATTTCTTGAATAAAAATATCAGTGTGCCTACTATCTATATATCTATATGCTAAAATACATTTTTGCATAGACCATTTATAGTCTATCCAATGACATGTTACAGTTAAATAATCATGACCGTTAGTACTACGGCTTATATCAGATGTGATAGATACTTTTCCAAGGTACTGATATAAATAATAACGTAACTATTGTTGATATTTGTGTGCAAATTTAAAAACATCTCTCCTAACAGTTGATCTAGGAAAACCGTTATAAGCAGGATTGTACATTGATCTTATATAATGAATAAAATCAGGAGAATCAGGAAATGAAAAAGTCAAACCCTCCACTGCAACTAATTTTGATAATTCTTCCCTATCTTTCATTTTATCGTATTTAGGGCCTACAACGGCCCCCGTCATAGGGTCAATTTGACCATGTACCTGGTGCGGGATAATATGTGAAGCTTGTCCCGACTGAGAGGCCATTGCTGGCCCACCCTTCACTTGAGCCTTATATTCATCACACCTAGCTTTGTGTTTGTTATTCAAATGAGTAGTTAAACCTCCCGTCCCGCTCTGACCTTCTCCCATTTTAAATTTATAAATATTTTTACAAATTTTGCATGTAGCAACTTGATTTTGTATGTCTCTATAAAAAAAAGTCCATACATGTGATGTTAATTTTTGTTCTGGTGGGCATCGTCTCATACTAGGGGGAATAGGAGGCTTTCCAGTTTGAGGTGCATTAGTTGGCGTGTCATCTAGATTAGTTGGTGTGTCATCTAGATGTTCTTCTAAATTAAACTCTTGTTGATTTCCAGAAAATAGCTCATCGTCTAAATCTAATGGTACTTCAGGAAAATTTTCAATATCAATAAAATCATCTTGTCTAGGAGGAATAAGATGACTAGAAGGACTCTTGCCCTTGTCACCCCTACTAGAACCAAACATACCCAATATACTTCTTAATCCTTTCATTTTAATTTATGCTAATAAATACTTAAATAGTTAAAGATAATGAAATTAAGTGCGCTAATTAAAATAAAGAAATAATAATAATTTAATAAAGGGACGAATGTACCAAACGTCGACGTAACGTCGACGTGTAATCGAGAGATGTTGAAAATTGAACTTTTCTCAACGGATGATCCTCAAGCTAGTTGTCAATTCCCAAATGAATAAATTAAATTGAATATTTAGAAGACAATGTAAAGACTAAAGAGAATGAGAGATAGATTGAGAGATTATTAGAGAGATTGTATTTGTAGGAAGATTTGTGAGAAAGAATGAAGAAAAATGAAGTATTTATAGTTGAAAAAATTGGGTTAAAGTGTAAATATAATAACTTAAGGATTAAAAATAAATATTAGGGGGGTTGGAGGAGGGGGGAGGGGTATTTGACTGTTGCACAACGACCAAATTGGACAAAGCCGTTGTGCAACGACTAGTAGGGGTCGGATGGGGTGGGGAAGGGTCGGGGTCGGGGCTGGGTCGGGGTATGGTCGGGGTCAGGGCTGGGTCGGGGTATTTTAGCGACCCCGTACTAGTACTGATACCTAGTACCGATATCCGATATCGATCAAAGGTCAAGTCGGGCCTGCCTGGCCTGTGATACCCCACCCCGCCGATGACTCTACTAAAAAGAACAATATATTGAGGAATTGTCCGAACGTAAAATCATAACTATTTGTACGGGTCTTTTTCACAAAAAAGTGAAATCTTGTGCTTCAATAGAAGCAAACGTGACGTGGATTATTCAAGAGTTGAAGTAGATTTACTTTATGAAAAGAAGATATCAATGATGAAAATATGTGTTGAAAGAAGAAGATCTTCATTGAAGCAATGGATTTCAAGTTTCTTTTCCTCAATTATAGCAAATATGTGGTTTTGTTCGATTTTAGCAAATTTCTAGTTTCTTTTTCTTCCCCTTCTACTTTTTTTCTTTTTTTTGTTGGATTTATTAGCGGATATTCTCCGAATATTTACAGTATATATTATAATTATTATTGTCATGTATTTATGGTAACTTAGGATTCTTACTGTATTAGGAATCACATTTGCACAACTATATATATTATGATTAATGAAAGAAATCTTTACGTGAAATTATTCCAATATCTTACATGGTATCAATAGCCTAAACTCCCTGAACCATAAAATTTCTTAAAACCGCCCCATCCTTCTTCTCAGGCGTGGCAGATTCATTCTCTAAAATCCAAACCATGTGGCTACCATGTCTCTTCCTAACTCCCCTAAAATCATTGGTTATACCTCCGGTATAATTGACACACACTCTCCTTCCTCAACGTCTTTTTTTCATCCGGTGTTTGTTGCCACAAACATCAAGAATTTTGTCCCTATAATTCTTGATCAAGAAGACTGTCAATATTCTATGTGGGTAGAACTGTTCTATATCCATGTTTGCACGTATAACGTGCTCGATCACATTGGTGATTCAATCCCTCGCCCCCTGAGATTGCAGACTCGACATGGCGTCGTCTTGACATCATTGTCAAGTAATAGATAGATGGTACTATCTCAAAAGACTTATTGTGTGTTATCATGAAAATAGGTGTTTCGGCGCACAAACTTTGGATACGTTTGGAGAAAATATTTCAGGATAATAAAAATACTCGGGCGGTGTATTTAGAGGAGCATTTCAACAACACGCGTCTTGAGAATTTTTACAACATGTCTGAATATTGCAAACAACTGAAACTCATCGCCGATCAACTTTCTAACGTTGGGACAACTGTTTCTGAGACTAAAATGGTACTACAACTAGTTGCAGGTTTACCGAAAGGGGAATATGATACTCTTGCAACAATGATTCAACAGGCTGATCCACTTCCAACTTTCAACAAGGCGCGTTCACAATTGTTATTGGAAGAAACACGACGTTCTAAACAGGATGAGCACGATCAAAAAGCATTTGCCGTTGAAAGCACTCAACCGCCTTCCAACACCATTTTTGCACCACCACCGGACCACCAGCAGCAACAGGGCCGCGGCGGAGGACGTGGCGACAAGGGTCGCGGCAGAGGCCAAAAGGCCCAACAGGCAGCCCCGCCCCCTCAGAATCCATATTTCACGCTAGCCGCCAGCGGTGGCCCACCCGCAACCGGCTCGCTGCATGTCCCTACCTAACAAGAGGGCCTGGGCCTGCAGACCGAGGCACGGCCCTCGCCCAAAGACCGAAACAGAGGAAAGCCCAGCAACTGAATCAGCAAGCACACTTCATGTCAGCCCAGCTGATTTCGCAGGCCCAACTTCTGGCCCCCACTGATTTGGGCCAGGAATTCAACACTCTCAATCTTCAACAGCCCGACAACAATTGGTATATGGACTCCGGAGCCACATCACACCTGATCAGCTCTTCAGGTAATTTTTCCCAACTGCTTCGGTTAAAGTATCCTCAATATATTACTGTCGGCAATGGCCACCGCATTTCAATTGCAAGTTATGGTAACACACACATCAAACATCCCCATCCACCCTTCTCACTTAACCATGTCCTCTACGCACCTCAAATTATTAAAAATTTGATATCTGTTAGAAATTCACTCGCAATAATTGGGTGTCTATCAATTTTGACCCTTTTGGTTTCTCTGTGAAGGATCTCAATACGGGGAGAACTCTTACGCGATGCAATAGTGTGGAGACTTCTACCCTTTCACTCACTCTTTCGATGTCAGAACTCAACCACATGTCTACATTGCTGCACTGTCTCCATCCACCTGGCACAATAGGCTCGAACATCCAGGAGATCATGTATTTTCTTTTCGTAGAAATAATCTGTGTATTCAATGTAATAATGGAAAACTTGCCCAAAACTGTTTTTCTTTCCCGCTTGACAAGAATACTCGTCTTCCGTTTATGTCTTCATTGAGTATTACAGTTTCACCATTTGATATTGTTCATGATGACTTGTGGACATCTCCTGTTCTTAGCTCACTGGGTCATAAATTTTATCTTGTTTTATTAGATGATTTTTCATATTTTTTATGGATTTATCCACTCAAATTCAAATCTGAGGTTTTTTGCTAAATTTCTTGAGTTTCACAAATTTATTAAAACCCAATTTGAAAAATCCATAAAATCTTTTTAGTATGATAACGGGCGTGAATTTAATAATTCAATATTTCATAATTTTTGCTCCCAACAGGGCATGGTGTTTCGTTTCTCTTGTCCCCACACCTCTCCTCAAAATGGAAAAGCTGAACGAATTATCCGTACTATCAATAACATGGTTCGTACCTTCTCTTTCACTCCTGTTTACCACCTTGCTTCTGGGTCTATGTTGTTGAAATGGTAGAATACCTCCTCAATATTTTACCCACTAGCACTCTACAAAATAGAATCCCCACCGACATTTTATATCGTAGGACTCCATCATATGACCACCTACGAATCTTCGACTGTCTGTGCTATCCCAATCTTACCTCCACCACCCCCATAAGTCGGATCCCCGAACTACACCATGTGTATTCCTCGGTTTCTCACCCAACCATAAGGGATATCTGTGTTATGACTTGTCTACTCGTCAGATCCACATTTCCCGACACATCACGTTCGACGAGATCATATTCCCGTTTTCGAATCCTCAGAAATACCAAAAACCGAACTACTCATTTCTTGATGAGCTAGTCATCTCTCCCATCATTCTCAGTCAACTCACTCATGGCACCACCGAAACATCCCCTTCTCTCCAGCCTTCCAGTGAGCACACCGATTCTTTTCCATCGCCGCCATGTCCGTTTGGGACGCCATGCGCCGGCCTTCCAAATGAGCAACTTGATTTTTCACCGTCATCAGCGTCGCGGCCCCTCGGGGATACGGTGCGACACCAACCTTCCAGTGAGCACTGGACCTCAGGCGCCGCGACCCTTGATTGCGGCGTCGCGGCACCTCCGACGGCAAATATTCCATCATCCACATCTCTGACCATACCATCCGCTCTGATCTCGCTACTCACCAATGCAATACCCACCGCCCCCACTACCAAATGGAAACTCGTGCCAAATACGGGATTTTCAAACCCAAAATCCAGTTTAACTTGTCTGCTCAAACCATTTCTCCAATTTCAAATAACCCCAAATTGGCCAAACTAGACCCTAATTGGAATGCGTCCATATCTGAGGAATATAATGCTTTAACTAAGCAACACACTTGGGATCTAGTACCTAGACCGAAGGGGATGAATGTGATCCGATACTTGTGGCTCTTTCGTCATAAATTCAGAGACAGTTGTGTTTTGGAGCGCTACAAGACTTTTGGCAAATGGTACTAATCAGCAGGAGGGCATTGACTGTGGTGATACTTTTAGCCCGGTTGTTAAACCGGCTACGATTCGTATTGTTCTTAGTATTGCTATGGGTAAAAAGTGACCGATTTATCAGCTGGATGTCAAGAACGCATTTCTTCATGTGGATTTGAACGAAATTGTGTATATGCATCAGCCACCTGGTTTTGTTCATCCTACAGTTCCTCAGTATGTCTGTCGTCTCAGGAAATTACTCTATGACCTAAAACATGCACCTCGTGCTTGGTATGACCGATTTGTCAGGTATATTATGCATATTGGGTTTATTTGCAGCAGGTGTGACACACCTCTATTCATTTTTCATCATGGTAGTGACATTGCTTACAGAACCGCGCCTTTCCGAACCCGAGGTTGCGCCCATTCCACGCGCCGTTCTCGTTTCGGAATTAGTTGTGCAAGTTGTTCATCGCACAATACTCCTTCAATAGAAAGCCATGCCGAGCTTCAGAGCCGGAAAAACACCAATTTTAGGATGTTATAACTCATAAGGCAATGAGCCAGATAAAAAGGCGGAGTAGGTAGTCTTCAAAAACGTTGGTTGCTTGACCTTTCAATCTCGCTACTTTATTAGCTAGGGTCGCTCGCACGCTTATTGGTTTATGCCGAAAAGGTACGAAGTTGGACTAATTTGGAAACATTGGGCATGTATTTTCAGCCTGGACTGACGAATCTTTTGCTTCTCGGGTGGTGTCGAACAATGGTGCTTGCGTTGCGGGAGTAAGAAAACGGTTGCGCTAAGAAAGAAAACGGATGCAGCAAGAAAATGGATGAGCGTTACTATTATTATATGTGGATGACATTGTTCTCACTGCCTCATCTAACAAATTGAAAAATGACATTATTGCTCTTCTCAAAACTGAATTTGCTATGACTGATTTGGGCAAGCTGAGCTACTTCTTGGGTATATCAGTTACTAGATCTGCAGATACTATGTTTCTGAGTCAGCGTAAGTATGCAGAATAAATTGTGTTCAGAGCTAAGATGTCGAATTGCAAAGCTATGCCTACTCCGGTTGATTCGAAATCTAAGTTCAGTGCTTCTGAGGGTGATCTAGTGTCTGATCCTACTCTCTATCGGAGTCTTACAGTTGTTCTTCAGTACCTCACATTTACCAGGCCCGACATTGCATATGTCGTTCAACAGGTGTGTCTATTTATGCATGCCCCGAGAGAACCTCATTTTGCTGCTCTTAAGCGTATTATCAAATACATAAAGGGTACTCCTGAATATGATTTGCATCTCTACCCCTCCGCTCCGACCAGGTTGCTTTCTTACACAGATGTCGATTGGGCAGGATGTCCTGACACGCGACGCTCTACTTCCGGCTATTGTGTGTTTTTAGGGAATAATCTTATTTCTTGGTCTGTCAAGCGACAAGTCACTTTATCCCGCTCCAGTGCTGAAGCAGAGTATAGGGGTGTTGCTAATGTAGTTGCTGAAGTCTGTTGGCTCCGAAATCTTCTCTTGAAGATCAGTTGTCCACTGCATAAGGCGTCTATAGTCTATTGTGATAACATATTGATGCGCGATTTATGCACACACTTTAACGCAAGTGCACGTTGTCGAGTCAAGTAATATAGTCTTTGAAGACCGAGTTATCGTCCTCAGGGATTAGTGCTCAAGTACCAACTTCTATTCTTTGTTATCTATTTGGTGACCGATATTTGAGTTGTTGATTATGACTAATAATTATAAAGACTAATTAACTAAAATTGTTTACCTCAGTGATGATGGAAATAGGGCTTCCAAGTATCCTCAACTATCCACTTATATTACTTATTAATGCAATTAACTATGGTTCTTCTTCTTTTGGAAATAGCAGGTTTACTAATTCGTTTTATACTCCTGTTAAGGTTATATAAACACTCAACCCCAGTACAGCTCCTTTCTACCTTTCGGTGATAAAGATGACTCTATAGGAGGATTAAGAACAAAAACCCTATTAATGCTACACAAGTAATTGAGGTATTTTCATCCCCAATTCGACCTATGTCTACCCAACTACAGCATAGTCACAACCTCCCCTTTCGGATTTCGGTTAGAAATCATATAAGTAATGATAATTAATGATCAAGTAATTACCAAGCAATCAAATCATCTATTGGATAAATCTCAACAATAAGAAGAACAACCATAAACATGCATTAATTCATAAAATAAGGTTCAAGTGAATTGACATGGAAAGCCCTATATTAGAATTAGTTCCTAGCCATAGACATGACAAGAACTAATTCAACATCCAACATAAAACTGAAAATAAAATAAAAGAAAGAAAAGAAATTACTAAAGAATGGTCTCCAATTTTGAACTCCAAGATGTGTTGTGTTATTGGCAAGAAGGGAACCCTTAATTCTGACCTAGGGTTCTCTTTTTATAGCCTCCAAACCGTCATTAAGGTTTTCCCTCAGGCCTGGCCCATTAATCATTCAAAAACCTGATTTTTCCCGCGTCGGCGCCGCGACTGCCATCAGCCAGCGCGGAAGTTCTGCAACTCTCGATGATTAGCCGGCCGCAACTCGCTGTTTGCAGCCAAGCGCTGGAACTTCTGCAAGCTTCTGAACATTGGGCGCCGGGCGCCCGCCCTGCTGGCCGAGGCGCGCTACGCCCGCTCGTGTCCAGTTCGCCACTTTCTCGCATTTCGAGCCCTGGAACCTCCGTTTTTGCCCTCTTTTCGCTTATTTTCCGCCAAAGAGCCATTTTAACCAATTTGACTCAAAAGAAAGAAAATATATGCTAAGACGACACGTATTTGTACAAAAAGGGACAAAAGACTCACTAAAAACGACTCAAAAAGTGTATATAAAATACACCGATCAAATACCCCCAAACTTAACCTTTGCTCGCCCTCGAGCAAAGATCAAAAGAAAGAAATAAAGACTCAATGAAAATGAAAATAGAAAGACTTAATGACATTGATCACTTTCCTGCATTGATGTTACTTAGAAAAACATGAAGGTTAGCAGAATAATATGCATGAACATATAGCATGAAATTTTAGCATTCTAAACACATTAAGCTAGATATTTCGCAAACTCATTTTTATCATACTTAATGGAAGTCAAACTACTGAATCATGCATGTTAATTTCAAAAATCCTATGGCATTTTTACTTGTTATTCTCCACTAATCATGGATATGCATATAAGAGATCTTCAGGACTTTTCAGGGTTGTAATGTAGGCTTAGGCATGGGTAGGTAAAAATAGGCATTTAGGCTCATTTTGTGTACCATAAGCTCTTTAGCTTTTCAATGTTTCCCTTTTCTTTTGATTTCTTTCCTTCACTTCACATCTATCTTTCCCCTCTTTTGTTTTGAGAGAGTGAAGTGTATTATAATAACAAGCACCCCCAAACTTAGGCTTTTGCCTATTTCTTATTACTTTTTATCAAAGCATCATACTTGTTCACTCTTTTTGTCTCTTTTTTAACACTTTCTATTCCAACTATTTCACATTTTTACTTATGGCACAAGTATGGAAATATAGGGTGTCAAAGAAAAAGTTTTATGTTTAGGCTCAACGGGGCTGACTAGGGACATTTTTAATGACAGTGATAGAAAAGAGTGGTAAGAATTGGCTAACAAAGAAACGTCTGAGTCATCTCCCTAACATGCATATCCTAACTATTTCGCCTCAAATAGCAAACAATCATACACATAGGTTTTAATCATTTAACATACACAATTCAAGCAAGAAACCGCAAATAGACAGATTTCATGAGTTTTTGGCATATCTAACCTAAGTGTTTAGATAGTTGCTTCTAATTCCATTACATTATTCCACCTTACTTCACTAGGTGTTTCTAGTAACTACAGCATGCATGATCTTTGACAGACAATTATGAGTCAAAAAGAAGAAAAAAATTATGACTCAAAAATACACAAAACAAATCAAAAAGACTCAAACATACTATAACAATAAGACACAAATAAGACACCCCCCAAACTTAAATCACACATTTTCCCCAATGTGTGCAAGACTCAAAGAAAATGAAAGAAACATGACACTTACAAACTTGGTTTAAAATGGTGGCGGTGGCGGTGGATAGTGCATTGACCACTGGTTGAACAAGGAACTCATCTCGTCAATTTTTTGCCTCATTTCTTTTTGTCCTTGTATCACTGTGTCAAAATTCTGCATCATCCTTATCAGATTCTGGAGTAACTGCTCCATCATGGGCACTGAAGGTTCTGATTCTGTGGGTGATGGTCGCTTCTCGCCTCATGGTGAGCCTCTGTTCGTGCTCATCTTCATCCATCGCACCTCTGCTGCCACAGTGGCGCTGGTGGTCTTCTTCTGCTTTGGAGGTATTGGAGTCCGGAAGGAGTGCATTATCCCGTATGACACAGGAAGTTGGTTTTTATCATAAGTATCATTAGGTAGGGTTGGGACCCCATTTATGGCGCATAAATTTGTAATAAGTGAGACATGTCTCAACCCACCTGTTGTTACCAACATGCTGATCTCTTCAATATTTTGCACTATCTCCTTCCCAACATCAATCGTCTTCCCCGTCATAATTCCATATATCAATTTGATTCTGTCTTCTGGCACTCTGGTGAAGTGCATTGATGGAATCGGACGCACGATTTAAATACAACCAACCTTTCTTTGCTTTGTTGAATCGACACCGCTCGATCCTCTTGACCCATTTCTGCAAATTCATACGCAGCCTGTAGTAGCTATCGTGGTTCGCGACGGTATTCCAGTCGATGTTGTTGGTGCTTCTAGACCATGTTCTGAAGTAGCTTCGGTCATCACCCCTTTCTTCAACATATGTTATTTTTAGTAACACATTTACCGCTTCTGCCGTCACAGGCACATATCTTCCCCTCACAAAGCATTCATTGTCCACCTTCTCCGGAAAGTTAGCATAAAATTCACGCACCATCACTGTGTTCATTGGTGCTATCCTTTCCGGGTTTACAAATCTTTTTCACCTCATCATCTCAATCATCGCCCGAATGGGCTCATAGACATCCCCCTCCTCAAGCGAATCCCTTTGATAATTCATTCCTCTTTCAGGGATTAATGGCCTAGTACTAAGTTTTTGGTATCTATCTGTTACACCCCGTAGTTCAGGTCATGCGCATGAGGGCGTACGAAAGGGAGTAAGACTTAAAATTTTTAAGGATAGGTTGACGGATTGTTCCGGACGGGTTTTAGTCAACTTTAAGGCGGGTTATGACCCGGTACATTGAGAGTTCCTAAGTGTTTTAAAGGCCTAGGGCGTAGTTCGTTGAGTCTGGATTCCAACGCAACCAACCGTTCGTCGATAGGACGACGGAGTAGAAAGTTATGAGAGTTACAAGTTCGGCGCAATGGACAGAAACGTGTTTGGACTAAGCGCGGCCGCGCGCCGGGTGCGACGCGGCGCCTAATGTCTTGAGGGTCGCTGAAGGTGCAGAGCCGCAGCGCCAGGACAGCAGGGCGCGCGCCAAAGTTCAGAGAGTGCGGAGGTTTCAGCACTGGCGCCGAGGCGGGAAATTTGGGCGAAAGACTTAGAAAATCTGATTTTGTTTTAAAAGAGACCATGGGAGGTGACAAGTGTTCCCCCATCTGATTTTCTGTTGCATGCCATATATTGACCAAGACTTGGTCATTTTCTATCTTTCATCTTCTCTCTCTCTCTCTCAAATTGCTCCTTCTCCCTAAACTTCCAAATTTCTCTCTAACCCCAAGAGAAATTCTTAGCCTAAGGAAAATCTGAAATTAAGGGCAAGAAGGAAGTTGGTGGCTAACTTAAAAGTGTTATTGTGGTGGTATTCTTGGAGGAAAGGCTAGCAAGGTGTTGGAATAAGCTTGGCTAAAACTTTAAGGTAATGATTCTTCCTTTAGATTTAGTTTATAGTGTTGCATGTTAAGAAGAAAGAACTTGTGGTAGTGAATAATGCTCTTAGAATCATTGCATGCTAGAAATGTGGTTTGGATATGAAAAATGGGTTAAGAGGAGATTATGAGCATGTTGTAGCCTAAAAACTACCTTAGAATTGTTAAGTGAATTGTTGTAAACTTATGGGGCGAATTGGTATTTGGGTGTGTAATCCCTTTAAAATGTTGGATTGTTGAACCTTAAATGTGGTGTTTGGATGATAAATTCGGCCTTGAGAAAGGTGGCAAAGTGAGTAGAAACAAAGGAAATGCTGCCCAATTTTCCATAGAATTTAGTGGCTTTGAGTTTACATTATTCTACATTGAAATTAGAGGTTAATAAACGTATCATGGTTATTTTAGGTTGACATATTACTCATGTAGTTTGGACTTAGCAAGTGGATTGATCAAAAAGGTATGTGAAGCTTTCCTATCCTTTGAGCATGAGTATTTGTATCTATGTAGTACGGTAGACGTACAAGATTTAGTATTCTTACTTGTTTAAGTATATATAAAGACTTGTTTCGTTTTGAGAAGTATAAGTCCCTTGGTTAAGGGAAAAGTATGATTTTACAAAAGTATAGAGTATTTGGTGTGAAAGTATTGAGTATTGAATTATTCTAAAGATAAGTGGCTTGAAGTATTTTTGGAAGTTGTGTAGAATTGTTTGAAGTATAAGTCTCTTGGTTTGTAAAAGAACAAAATGGTTTATAAGGAGTTATAACGGCTTTATGGGAAGTTAGTTATAACGGCCTTGTGAAAGGATAAGAAGGTCTTAATTTCTAAAGTATAAAGATAGTATAACGGCTTTATGGGAAGTTAGTTATATTAGCTTTATGAAAGGATAACAAGAAGAGATTTACTCTAAGTAAGATAAGCAAGGACAAATGATTTGATTTATGAAAGGCAAATTGATTTTAAGGCATCAATTGCCCAAAGGTTTTATACATGAAAAGAGTCACTTTTGAAAGAGTTGAAGTATGTAGTACTTTGGGTTAAATTCTGCTTTTCTTTTATTAAAGATATGATTAAGTGCCTTAACTAAAATGAGAGGGTATATGAACAAGACTAATAAGAAGTTATAAGTTTCTTAACTTATTTATGATTATGATATGATAACATTTGAGCTAGGGTAAGAGTATATCCGGCGGCAAGCCCCAAGATCGTTATACTACCCAGGTAAGAGTATGTCCGGCGGGCAAGCCCAAGATCGCCATACCACCTCCTTCAGTAAGAGTATGTCCGGCGGGCCACCAAGATCGCCATACCACCTCCTTCTGTAAGAGTATATCCGGCGGGCGATCCGAGATCGTTATACCATCCGCACCAGATAAGAGTATATCCGGCGGGCAAGCCCCAAGATCGTTATACCATCCGCTCCAAAGATAAGAGTATATCCGGCGAGTACATCCCAAGATCGTTATACCATCCGCCTGTGGTAAGAGTATATCCGGCGGGTAAGTCCCCAAGATCGTTATACCACTGCCCGTGGACTTGCTACCCACGATGCGAGGAATACCTCACGCGAGTCCTTATGGGCTTACGGGTGAAATAGTCCCACGTGCGGTACAACCTATGCGAGGAATACCTCACGCGGTTCACGGGACCTCATGCGGGTGAAATAGTCCCAGGAGTAGGATTGCTTATCGATACTACGGGCGAGGGACCCTGTTTTGATCACGAGCCTCCTATTTTTATGCAGTACTATATACGTATGCTTGTTACTCTCATTGTTAGTAAGGCACAGTAAAAAGGTAAGTTGATTTCATCCATGACCCCAGCTTATTTTCGCACTTATGATTTCATTACTGATTTTCGGCCACACACTTGGTACATTGTACGACCTCGCCGGGGCCGTTGCTCATGCCGCAGTTGAGATCGTAGCTTCGGTCCGCACTCTTAGGATCACCGTTCATTTCTGGAAAGCTCCATCTCCTGAGGCTTTGTCTTTTGGTATGATTCCACGAGGTTATAGACTTTTGTACAGTCGGGGTATGGCGCCCCGTCCGCCACGCTTGTTATTCCTGAGGTCCGTAGTCACGTTTGTGGTTTGGGTTGTAAGAATAAAGTTGTCTTGCTTCACCATCGGTTAAGTTATTTTATGAAAGCGCCTTATCATTGCTAGTGATGTTTACCTTATACAGATTTGTTTTATGTATGTTCCGCTGCTATTCTCTGACATATACCTGACAGGGTACCCCGGAAGGGTACTAGTCGCGGCCCCGGGGTCGGGTCGTGACACTATCTTGAGCTCTTCGGCTGACAAACCTAGTATCATCATATTGAGGGGCTGAGGTGGATGTGGAGGCTCTTTTCTTTCTGGCAGACATGTTTAGATCACTTTTTGCAGCGTTTCCTCTCTATTAACAATGTTAACCAACACTATCACTCACCAATCAACAGCTACAACACCTATCACCCCCAAACTTCACTTAAGACGCTTCTACACAACACCCACACTCACCTCGTATACTTTCCCTCGAAATTTTCACAACCAATTTCAACACCCCAACAACTTCACAGATACAACACTCCTCCAATATACTACCTCCTCAGACTACAGTAAAGCTTTCAAGAAAAGATAAAGATTACCTTTGACGGTGTTCTTCAAGGTTTTCTTGCTTCTAATGGTGATTTGAGGCAATGGGATGAGGTTTGTCCGTTAAGATGGTTAAGGGTTTAGGGAATTTAAGAGCTTTGGTTGTGTTTGGGCTTGGTTTATGGAAGATGTTTAGGTAAAGTGTGGATTTTCGTGGGTTTTTGTGGAGAAGAAGGTTTAGGTTTTGATTTGGAATTGGGGAAAATCGGATTTGGGGCGTCTTTTAATTTCTGGATTTACTCGGCGCTACCAATTTATCAAGCTCTTACAGAATTTCGCGCATGCCCGCTTCTGGCACCGCGGCGCTTAATTTCCTGCGTCTTTCTGCTCTTTTGGCGCGCCATGCTCGCATCAGCGCGGCCACCCGCTTTTTCGAAATTCGGCTATTCTTCGCTTTCGCCCTCCAAATTTGTTGGCCCATGTACCTGTCAACATGACACAAACACTACCTCCGTGAGACTGTTCTTAGTAAAACTAACTACATTAAAATAAATAATTTAAAATACTTTGGGTTGCCTCCCAAGTAGCGCTGTCTTTAATGTCTTTTAGTCGGACGCAACTTCCTTAACTCAAGAGGTGTGGGGTAGATTAACCCCACAACCAATCCATTTTTTTAACATTTGCCTTTTTCTTCTTCGATTCTTCTTCTTATAGTTATTTTCAAGCGAAGGTTCAGTGACACATACATGTTTTGACGGAGGTTCAGCATCATGTACTTGCTTTGGTGGGCTATCTCCCTTGTTTTGGCTTGCACTGGCTCACAGGAGGTTCTGATGGTGCTGATTGCAAAGCACCTGCTCATGACCGGTGGCTCAATAACATGTTTAAATACTTTAAACACCATTTCTTCGCACTCTACCCTTAGCGTCAGCTCACCCTTTTCTACATCAATCAGGGCTCTCTCTGTTGCCAAGAACGGTCTCCCCAATATGATAGAGATCTCTGCATCCTCCTCCATGTCAAGAATGAGGAAATCCGCAGGAAAAAAGAATTTTCCTACTTTAACAAGCACATCATCAATCTTCCCCCTTGGGTGCACCACCGTTCTATCGGCTAGTTGCAAGCTCACCGTGGTTGGTTTTGCTTCACCTAATTCCAACCGTTTAAACACCGACAAAGGCATCAAATTTATACTTGCCCCTAAATCACAAAGGGCCCTATTGCATGTCACCTTGTTGTTATACCCCGTAGTTCTGACCCTACGTATGAGAGCGTACGAAAGCATGTAAGACTTAAAATTTTCAAAGGATAGGTTGACGGATTGTTCCGGACGGGTTTTAGTCAACTTTGAGGCGGGTTATGACCCGGTATATTGAGAGTTCCTAAGTGTTTCAAAGGCCTAGGGCGTAGTTCGTTGAGTCTAGATTCCAACGCAACCAACCGTTCGTCGATAGGACGTCGGAGTAGAAAGTTATGAGAGTTACAAGTTCAGTGCGCAGACGGATAGAAATGTGTTTCGGACAAAGCGGCAGAGGCGCGCGGATGCGAGGCAGCGCGGAAATCGAGGTCGCTGAAGTTGCAGCGCGCGCCAGAGCAGCGCGCCGCGCGGAAGTTCCGAGTCCGCAGAGGTTTCAGCGCGCCGGCTGGCCGCGCGCATGCGGGATTCCTGGCGGAAAAACTTAGGAAAAATCAGATTTTTCTTTTAAAAGACCTTGGGAGGGTGAAAAGTGTCCCCCCCATCTGATTTTGCATGCATTATATTGACCAAGTCTTGAAGACTTGGTCATATTTCATCTCTCTCTCTTAGACAAAAGCTCCTCCTTCTCTCTTAAAAGTTCAAGCTCCTCCTTCTCTCTAAAATCCCAAGGGATATTCTAGCCTTAGGAAAAATCTGAAAAAGTAAAGTCAAGAAGGAAGTTTGTGGCTAGCTTGTGAAGGTTATTGTGGTGGTGTTCTTGAAAAGGAAGCTAGCAAGTTATTGGAAAAATTTGGCTAAAGCTCTAAGGTAATGATTCTTCCTTTAGAATTAGTTTTTAGTGTTGCATGTTAAGAAGAAAGAACTTGTGGTAGTAAATAATGCTCTTAGAGTCATTGCATGCAAGAAATGTGGTTTGGATATGAAAGAATTGGTTAAGAAGATATTATGAGCATGTTGTAGCCTAAAAACTACCTTAGAATTGTTAAGTGAATTATTGTACCTTATGGGGCAGAATTTTACACACCCAAGTTTAGGTGTGTAATCCCCTTTGAAATGTTGGATTGTTGAGCCTTAAATGTGGCGTATGGATGATAAATTCGGCCTTGAGAAAGGTGGCAAGTATGTAGAAACAAAGGAAATGCTGCCCAATTTTCCATAGAATTTAGTGACTTTGAACTTGGATTATTCTACATTGAAATTAGAGGTTAATAAACGTATCATGATTATTATAGGTTGAAATATTACTTGCGGTAGTTGAGCTTAGCAAGTGGATTGACCAAAGAGGTATGTGGAGCTTCCCTATCTCTTGAGCATGAATAGATGAGACCATGTAGTACGGTGAGCGACAAGATTTGGTATTCTTACTTGTTTTAAGTATATAATGACTTGTTTCGTTTTAAGAATGTATAAGTCCCTTGGTTAGGGGAAAAGTATGATTTTGCTAAAGTGTAGGGTTAATATAACAACTTTATGGGAAGTTGGTTTATTAGCTTTATAAAAGATTAATGAGAAGAGGGTTACTCTAAGTAAGACAAGTAAGGACAAATGATTTGATTTATGAAAGGCAAATTGATTTTAAGGCATCAATTGCCCAAAGGTTTTATGTATGAAAAAGAGTCACTTTTAAAAGAGTTGAAGTATGTAGTACTTGGGTTAAATTCCCGGTTTTCTTTTATTAAAGATAGGATTAAGTGCCTTAAGTAAACTAAAATGAGAGGGTATATGAACAAGACTAATAAGAAGTTATAAGTTTTCTTAACTTATTTATGATTATGATATGATGACAGTTTGAGCTAGGGTAAGAGTATATCTGAGGGGCAAGCCCCAAGATCGTCATACCACCTTCTTCAGTGTAAGAGTATATCTGAGGGGTAAGTCCCCAAGATCGTTATACCATCCGCCTGTGGTAAGAGTATATCTGAGGGGTAAGCCCCAAGATCGTTATACCACCTGTTCCGTGGATTTGCTACCCACGATGCGAGGAATACCTCATGCGAGTCCTTATGGCCTTATGCGGGTGAAATAGTCCCATGCGGGCAGGTGCAGCCTATGCGAGGAATACCTCATGCGGGTCCACAGGACCTATGCGGGTGAAATAGTCCCAGGAGTAGGGGTGCTTATTGATACTACGGGCGAGGTACCCTGTTTTGATCATGAGGCCCCTATTTTATGCAGTATTATATATACTTGTCACTCTCATTGTTAGTAAGGCACAGAAAAAGGTATCTTGTTTGACTTCCATGACTCCAGCTTACTTTTAGACTTATGATATCATTATTACGATTTTTCCACTTACATACTTGGTACATATCAGGTAATCCCTTCCTGGGCCGCTCACGCCGCAGGTGGTAAGCGATTGTGGATCCTCGTTCTTAGGATCACTATTCCGGTGTCAGAAGCTCCATTCCTCCGGAAGCTTGTTTGTTGGTACGGATATTCCCTGATGCTATCGGTATTTTGTACATTCGTGGTATGGCGGCCCTGTCCCCGCCACGATGGTTATCTTTAAGTCCGTGGTCATATATGTGTTTTGGACTATAAGAACAAGTTGTACTACTATACTTTGATTAAGTATGTTTTATGGAAGACAGCCTTATCGGCTGGCCAGTGATGTTTACCTTTTTATAAGTTATGTGTTATGTATGATCCGCTGCTATTCTCTAATGTATACCTGACAAGGTACCCCGGTAGGGTACTAGTCGCGACCCCGGGGTCGGGTCGTGACAAAAGTGGTATCAGAGCAGTTAGTCCTCGGAAAGTGTCCACATACCGTGTCTAGTAGAGTCTTGATTATCGGTGTGTCGTGCACCACATCTATAATCAGGAGGCTGCAGGATATTTAGGATTGGTTTCCATTCTTTCACTCTAAGATCGTGCAATAGAGCTGAGTTATAGGTTGAACCTCCTCTGATGTTTTCCTTTATGTATCAGTTATGCCTCCACGCAAGGCAACCGCGCCCGGCGGCAAGGCGAGGAGCCGCTAGTGGGACGCGGAGAGTCACGAGGCACAGCCCGGGCCTACCGTAGATGATGTTTAGAGCGCGAGTTCCACGTCGTCGCCACCTCGCAGATTTCGAGGCGGAAGCGCCATCGAGACCGCAGACGAGCCTCCATCCCACAATCGTGGTCCGAGTACAGAGATTATGGGGAATGATTCGCCATCGACCAAAGATAAGGCAGTGGCAACACGACAGTGAGCAGCGCCAACCCTAGAGCCGATGGGCCACTGATTCGGGATTTCTGGTTGTCACCCACCCGAGTTCTATGGTTTGAGATTTGAGGAGGATCTGCAGGAGTTTTTCCGGCAGTTACAGCGGACCATGCAGGTGCTTAGGGCATCGGAGACTGAGTCTGTTATACTAGCTTCTTACCGGCGATATTGCGTTGAACTGGTTTGAGTCATGGGTGTTATCGAGGGGTGATGATGCTCTTCCAGCTGTTTGGGAGGAGTTCACAGAGGCGTTCCTAGACCACTTCTTACCTCCTGAGATGAGGAGAGCCCGCGTAGATAGGTTCTTGACCTTGAGACAAGACGGGAGGACTATCAGGGAGTACAGCCTGGAGTTTGACTCGGCCGACATGCGCACACCATTGTAAATGACATGGCGCATGTGGTTCATCGATATGTGATGGGGTTAGACCGTCATATGATTACTGCATGCTTAGGGGTGGCTCTTCAGCCAGGGATGGATATTGCCGACGCAGCGCACGACGCCAGGAAATCGAGGACAGAGAGGCAGGATCGCCTAGATTTGGGCCACCCAAGAGGCCGTGACGCAGGTTCTCGTGGCAATTTTTGAGGCGGCAGCCTCGGCAGACTAGGTCCACATTCCACCAAAGACAGAGTGCTCCTTCTCGCTTTTCCGGCAGAGGTCCGATCACCGGGTTATTCGAGAGCGGTCGTGGCTCCGGGACTTGAGTTTTCGAGGAGGCGACCGTCACTAATCGAGACCACCTACCTCGGTGCGTTCGATGCGGTAGGTCTCATCCGGCGAGTGTCGTATGGGTTCGGGGCGTGTTACTCTTGTGGCGGCAGGCCATCCGAAGGATTTCCGTCCTTAGGCGGCGGGAGCGTCACTGTTCAGCCGACGGTCCGGGCTTTGGATCTTCATCTTCGATGGTTGGACGCCCCGGAGGGCAGGGTACTTATGGGCCAGCAGGCCGCGGCAGAGGTCGTGGTAGGGGTTTCAGTTCTAGCGGTCCTCAGAACCGCATATATGTTATGTCCAGCCGACAGGACCAGGAGACGTCGCCAGATGTCGTCACAGGTACATTGTTGGTTTCTTGCTGTGATGTATATGCTTTGATAGATCCAGGTTCTACCTTGTCCTATATATCTCCTCATATTGCCAGTAGAATAGGGATAGAGCCCGAGTCCATAAGACCTTTTGAGGTGGCTACGCCAGTGGGTGATTCGGTGGTAGCCGAGCGGGTATACAAGGCTTGCCCAGTGACTATAGACAGTCGTCAGACTCTAGCCGACTTGATAGAGTTGGATATGACAGACTTTGATGTGATTATGGGTATGGATTGGCTAGCGTCTTGCTATGCCAATGTAGACTGTAGAGAGAGATTAGTTCGGTTCCGTTTTCCCGGCGAGCCGGTTATCGAGTGGAAGGGGAATACTGCGTCGCCGAGGGGTAGGTTTATTTCTTACCTCAAGGCTAGGAAGATGGTGCGGAAAGGGTATATCTACCATATGGTTCGAGTATTCGACACTGAGGCTGAGATACCGGACCTTCAGTCAGTTCCGGTCGTTAGAGAGTTTCCAGATGTATTCCCAGACGAGCTTCCGGGTATCCCTCCTGAAAGGGAGATTGAGTTTTGCATTGATTTGGCGCCAGACACTCGACCGATATCTATTCCGCCATATAGGATGACACCTGCCGAGTTGAAGGAATTGAAGGACCAGCTGAAAGACTTGCTGGAGAAAGGCTTTATCAGGCCAAGTGTTTCTCCCTGGGGAGCGCCAGTGTTATTTGTAAAGAAGAAGGATGGGACGCTGCGTATGTGTATTGATTACAGGCAGCTGAACAAGGTAACTATCAAGAACAGATATCCCCTCCCCAGGATTGATGATTTGTTTGACCAGTTGCATGGAGCAAGGTGTTTTTCCAAGATAGACCTACGGTCTGGTTACCATCAGGTACGGGTTGGAGAGGCGGATATCCCGAAGACTGCATTCAGGACCCGGTATGGGCACTATGAGTTCAGGGTAATGTCTTTCGGGTTGACCAGCGCTCCAGCGGTATTCATGGATTTGATGAATAGGGTGTTCAGGCCATTCTTGGATATGTTCGTTATAGTTTTCATCGATGATATCTTGGTGTATTCGCGCACAGAGCAGGAGCATTCAGATCATTTGAGGACGGTATTGGGAGTCCTCCGAGACCGGTAGTTGTATGCCAAGTTCTCGAAGTGCGAGTTCTGGTTAGCTTCAGTGGCTTTCTTAGGGCATGTTATCGGGGCCAACGGTATTCAGGTTGATACAGCTAAGATTGAGGGAGTCAAGACTTGGCCTGCACTCCACTACACCGGAGTGCGCAGCTTTGGGCCTTACAGTTATTATCGGAGGTTTGTAGAAGTTTGCTTCTATTTCAAAGATTTTGACTAAGCTGACTCATAAGGCAGCTATGTTCCGATGTAGGGATACTTGTGAGGAAAGTTTCCAGTTGCTAAAGGAGAAGTTGACGACCGCGATTCTTACTCTCGGAGGGTTTAGATGGATATGTGGTTTATTGTGGCGCGTCAGTGTCGGGCTTGGTGTGTCTTTGATGCAAAGACGACAAGGTTATAGCTTATGCATCTCGACAGCTTAGGAAGCATGAGAAGAACTATCCCACACATGACTTGGAGTTGGCAGCAGTGATTCATGCCTTGAAGATCTGGAGACATTATTTATATGGAGTTCATGTGGACATTTACACAGACCACAAGAGTCTCCAGTATATCTTCAGCCAGAGGGAGATGAACTTGCGACAGAGACGGTGGTTGGAGCTACTTAAGGATTACGATGTTGATATTCTATACCACCCAGGGAATGATAATGTAGTTGCAGATGCCCTTAGTCGCAGATCAATGGGTAGTCTGTCTGATGTACAGCCAGGGAAAAGGGATATGGTCCGAGAGTTACATGCGAGCCTTGGGGTTCGTTTGGTTGATTCTGATAGTGATGGAGTTCGGATTCGAGAGGTTGACGAGTCTTCTATCGTCGAGGAGGTGAAGAGGCGACAGTATGAGGACCCGATTTTGATGCGGTACAAGACGCAGCCTCCGTAGGAGAAGAGTCTATTTGAGGTAGCGCTGATGGGTGCTAAGATTCGAGGGCCGATTATGTGTTCCCGATGGACAGACTTCGTCAGATTTCGTGAGGCACACGTGCTCGTTATTCTATTCATCCGGTCGACTAAGATGTATCATGACCTCGATGCGTGTATTGGTGGGATGGCCAAAGAGGGCGTTGCGGAGTTCGTAGCACGCCCAAATTGTCGCCAGTTAAGGTTGAGCACGAAGCGGTGGGTCATTGCGAGCTATTGATATTCCGACTTGGAAGTGGGAGGTGGTAAATATGGATTTTATTACGGATTACCTTCCACTCGAGGAAGCATGATTCCATTTGGGTTATCGTCGACAGTGGTGACAAAATCAGCCCATTTTCTTCCGGGACGACTTTTTCGCCGAGGATTATGCGAATCAGATATCGGGAGATTGTGAGATCGCACGAGTGTCAGACGATTATTTCGCATGAGGAGCCCGGTTTATGGCTAACTTCGGAGGTCTTTTCGTGGCGGATTAGGGACACAGGTGAGTCTCGATGGGCGTTTCATCCTCGGACCTATGGATGTGCCGAGCGCACTATCCAAACACTGAGGATATGATGCGGCTTGTGTTATTGATTTCAGGGTAGTGGGAGGATCATTTGCCTCTTGTGGAGTTTGCTTATAACAACGGCTACCATTCCAAGATTCGATGGCGCCTTACGAGGCCTTATACGAGGAAGTGCAGTCACCGATAGTTGGTTCGAGGTGGGAGAAGTTCAGATTAGTCGGGCCGGACTTAGTTCGTGAGCGATGGATAAGGTGAAGCTTATCCGAGAGCGGTTGTTGGCGGCTCGTAGTCGGCGTAAGTCGACGCATCATCGGCCGACACTTGGAATTTGAGATAGATGATTGGGTTTTTCTAAAGGTATCGCCCATGAAGGGCGTGATGAGGTTTGGTAAGAAAGGGAAACTTAGCCCAAGGTACATTGGGCCTTATCATATTGTCCGTAGGGTAGGCAAGGTTTCCTATGAGTTAGATCTTCCGTCCGATCTGGAGGCGGTGCATCCAGTTTTTCATGTGTCTATGTTGCGGAAATGTATTGGAGATCCATCTAGAGTGCACCCGATTCATGATGTCCAGGTGACAGAGGAGTTATCGTATGAGGAGAGTCCCATAGCGATACTCGATCGTCAGGTTAGGCGACTTCGGACGAAAGACGTGGCTTCCGTCAAGGTCCTATGGCGGAACGAGAACAGGGAGGAAATGATGTGGGAAGCAGATGATGACATGATGAAGAAGTACCCTCACCTATTTCCTATACCTCCAGGTAACCCACTTTCCTGCTTGTTAGTTTTGAGTTAGCATTTACGCTTCAGTATGTTGTGGCTCGTGGAGCTTCTTTATTTGCAAAAGAATAGTCAAGAGGGTATGTCGATATTGTGATTTGAGTAAGACTAGAAGGAACATTCTGGACGAATGTTTCTAAGGGGGGGAGAATGTTATACCCCGTAGTTCTGATCCTACGTATGAGAGCGTACGAAAGCATGTAAGACTTAAAATTTTCAAAGGATAGGTTGACGGATTGTTCCGGACGGGTTTTAGTCAACTTTGAGGCGGGTTATGACCCGGTATATTGAGAGTTCCTAAGTGTTTCAAAGGCCTAGGGCGTAGTTCGTTGAGGCTAGATTCCAACGCAACCAACCGTTCGTCGATAGGACGTCGGAGTAGAAAGTTATGAGAGTTACAAGTTCAGTGCGCAGACGGATAGAAATGTGTTTTGAAAGCGGCGAGCCGCGGCCGGATGCAGGCCGCGCCGAGTACCGAGGGTCGCTGAAGCAGTAGCCGCGCCAGGACAGCGTGGCCGCGGCTAAGTTCCGGAGTCCGCAGAGGTTTCACGCCGCGGCCGCGCTGGTCGCGCAGGCGCGGGATTCTCAGCGGAAAAACTTAGGAAAAAATAGCTTTGTATTTTAAAAGACCTTGGGAGGGTGAAACTGGTCCCCCCCCCCCCCCCCCATCTGATTTTGCATGCATTATATTGACCAAGAAGAGTTGGTCATATTTCATCTCTCTCTCTTAGACAAAAGCTCCTCCGTCTCTTAAAAGTTCAAGCTCCTCCTCTCTCTAAAATCCGAGGATATTCTAGCCTTAGGAAAAATCTGAAAAAGTAAAGGCAAGAAGGAAGCTTGTGGCTAGCTTGTGAAGGTTATTGTGGTGGTGTTCTTGAAAAGGAAGCTAGCAAGTTGTTGGAAAAATTTGGCTAAAGCTCTAAGGTAATGATTCTTCCTTTAGAATTAGTTTTTAGTGTTGCATGTTAAGAAGAAAGAACTTGTGGTAGTAAATAATGCTCTTAGAGTCATTGCATGCAAGAAATGTGGTTTGGATATGAAAGAATTGGTTAAGAAGATATTATGAGCATGTTGTAGCCTAAAAACTACCTTAGAATTGTTAAGTGAATTGTTGTACCTTATGGGGCAGAATTTTACACACTCAAGTTTAGGTGTGTAATCCCCTTTGAAATGTTGGATTGTTGAGCCTTAAATGTGGCGTTTGGATGATAAATTCGGCCTTGAGAAAGGTGGCAAGTATGTAGAAACAAAGGAAATGCTGCCCAATTTTCCATAGAATTTAGTGACTTTGAACTTGGATTATTCTACATTGAAATTAGAGGTTAATAAACGTATCATGATTATTATAGGTTGAAATATTACTTGCGGTAGTTGAGCTTAGCAAGTGGATTGACCAAAGAGGTATGTGGAGCTTCCCTATCTCTTGAGCATGAATAGATGAGACTATGTAGTACGGTAGACGTACAAGATTTGGTATTCTTACTTGTTTTAAGTATATAATGACTTGTTTCGTTTTAAGAATGTATAAGTCTCTTGGTTAGGGGCAAAGTATGATTTTGCTAAAGTGTAGGGTTAATATAACAACTTTATGGGAAGTTGGTTTATTAGCTTTATAAAAGATTAATGAGAAGAGGGTTACTCTAAGTAAGACAAGTAAGGACAAATGATTTGATTTATGGGCTTATGCGGGTGAAATAGTCCCATGCGGGCAGGTCCAGCCTATGCGAGGAATACCTCATGCGGGTCAACAGGACCTATGCGGGTGAAATAGTCCCAGGAGTAGGGGTGCTTATTGATACTTCGGGCGAGGTACCCTGTTTTGATCATGAGGTCCCTATTTTATGCAGTATTATATATACTTGTCACTCTCATTGTTAGTAAGGCACAGAAAAAGGTATCTTGTTTGACTTCCATGACTCCAGCTTACTTTTAGACTTATGATATCATTATTACAGTATTTTTCCAGCTTTACATACTTGGTACATATTGTGTACTGACCCCCTTCCTCGGGGGCTGCGTTCATGCCGCAGGTAAGGGTAAGCAGATTGTGGATCCTCGTTCTTAGGATCACTATTCCGGTGTCAGAAGCTCCATTCCTCCGGAAGCTTGTTTATTGGTACGGATATTCCCTGATGCTATAGGTATTTTGTACATTCAGGGGTATGGCGGGGCCCTGTCCCGCCACAGTGGTTATCTTTAGAGGTCTGTGGTCATATATGTGTTTTGGGCTATAAGAACAAGTTGTACTACTATACTTTGATTAAGTATGTTTTATGGAAGGCAGCCTTATCGGCTGGCCAGTGATGTTTACCTTTTTATAAGTTATGTGTTATGTATGATCCGCTGCTATTCTCTAATGTATACCTGACAAGGTACTCCGGTAGGGTACTAGTCGCGGCCCCGGGGTCGGGTCGTGACACTTGCCAACTGTGCAAGGCAATGTAAAGCTCCCTGGGTCTTTGAGTTTAGGGGGCAACTTCTTCTGCAGGATAGCACTGCACTCCTCAGTCAGTGTTACCATCTCATACTCTCCCAATTTCTTTTTCTTCCTTAAAATTTTCTTCTTGAATTTGAAATAAGAGGGCATTTGCTCCAACGCCTCGATGAAGGGTATGTTGATATGTAACTTTCTGAACGTCTCCAAAAACTTGGAGAATTGCTTATCAACTACCTTCCTCTGCAATCTTTGTGGGAACGGAATCTTCTCAGTATACTCCTTCTCTGGAGCTTTCTCTAATACTGGGCGAGCTTCAACCACCTTCTCTTTCTCTATTTCTACCTTTTGTTCAACTACCGGCTGAGGTGCACGCTGCTCCAACTGTTTGCCACTCCTTAGCTGCACTGCCTGGCATTGTTCTCTAGGGTTCATCTCTGTGTTGCTTGGTAGTGTACCCTGTGACCTGTTGTTCGATAGCTTTGCTAGTTGCCCCACTTGTGTTTCCAGGTTCCTGAGAGAGGATCTAGTCTCTGCCATGAACTGGGTCTGAGAGTTGGTGAGTGTCAACAAAGCTGCTCTCAGCTCGTCTGGCTTTTCTGGTTGGGTCGGGCCACTGAATTGTTGAGAAGATGAGGCCTGAGTGAATGGCTGTTGGTTTTGATACTGGCCTCTAAATTGATTCTGCTGCCCCTGCTCACCTCTCCATGAAAAGTTTGGGTGATTCCTCCACCCTGGATTGTAGGTGTTTGAGTATGGGTTGTTCTGGGGCCTCTGATAGTTCCCTACAGCTTGACACTCTGCTTGCTCGATCGTCATATTGTTAGGATTAGCTGATGGACATCTATCGAATGTATGTGGACCACCACACATTTCACAGCTCTTTGGCATTTGCACTGCATTTACAGATACTGTATGTTGTTGCAGCTGCTTGGTCAAAAGGGCAACTTGGGCATTCAAGGTCGTGATGGCATCTATCTTATGAACTCCCACTGTTCTTCTTCCACTCATTTGTTTATCTTCTGTGATATGGTTATTTGTGGCCATGTCTTCCAATAAGTCGTGGGCTTCATGGGTTGTTTTCCTCATAAAGGTTCCACCTGCTGCTGCATCAATAATTATTCTGATTGTTCCGCTCAGCCCATTATAGAAGATGTGGACCAAATTCCACAACTCAATACTGTGGTGTGGACACTTCCTCTGCAAGTCCTTGAATCTCTCCCAAGCTTCGTATAATGATTCCCCATCGGCCTGATAGAAATTATTCAACTCCCCTCTCAACTTCGCTGCTTTGCATGGTGGGAAGAATTTTGCCAAAAATTTTTGTGCCAGCTCTTGCCATGTAAATATCGAATCTGCTGGCAAAGAATTCAACCACACTTTCGCTCTATCCCTGAGTGAGAAGGGAAAGAGCCTCAATCTGACGGCGTCATCAGTAACGCCATTATATCTGAATGTTGCACACAGCTCCAAGAAATTAGCTATGTGCATGTGAGGATCCTCCGACGGCAATCCTCCAAACTGCACCGTGTTCTGCACCATACTTAGAATCGTCGGCTTGATCTCAAAATTATTTGCTCCTATTGCTGGGAGCCTAATACAAGTTTGTGCTCCGTTCACCCTCGGCAGCACGTAATCTCCCAAGCTTCTCTCCGCTTGGACCTGAACTCTCTCCTCTACATCCATTGGCACTCTCCGAGGTATTCTTTGATTAGGTTGATGATCACCTAACCCCTCATTCATCTCGTTATTATTCTGTACGCCTTCCATCTCAATTAAGGCTGAAATCTGTTGGTTCCTTCTGTTTTGTTTACAAGTTTTCTCAATTTCTGGATTGAAGGGAACAAGAGTGTCTGCTCCACTTCTCCTTCGCATAAACTGAGTTCCTAAAACATATCAAAAACAGACAAACGGATCACGGCAACTGGTTCTCACAAAAAAAATGGAAAAAAACGTAATAAATAAATAAATAAATAAAAACCAAATTAGAAATTAAGAATAGATAAAATTGATATTGAACTACGCCAATCCCCGGCAACGGCGCCAAAAACTTGATGAGCGATTTATGCACACACTTTAACGCAAGTGCACGTTGTCGAGTCAAGTAATATAGTCTTTGAAGACCGAGTTATCGTCCTCAGGGATTAGTGCTCAAGTACCAACTTCTATTCTTTGTTATCTATTTGGTGACCGATATTTGAGTTGTTGATTATGACTAATAATTATAAAGACTAATTAACTAAAATTGTTTACCTCAGTGATGATGGAAATAGGGCTTCCAAGTCTCTTCAACTATCCACTTATATTACTTATTAATGCAATTAACTATGGTTCTTCTTCTTTTGGAAATAACAGGTTTACTAATTAGTTTTATACTCCTGTTAAGGTTATATAAACACTCAACCCCAGTACAGCTCCTTTCTACCTTTCGGTGATAAGGATGACTCTATAGGAGGATTAAGAACAAAAACCCTATTAATGCTACACAAGTAATTGATGTATTTTCATCCCCAATTCGACCTATGTCTACCCAACTACAGCATAGTCACAACCTCCCCTTTCGGATTTCGGTTAGAAATTATATAAGTAATGATAATTAATGATCAAGTAATTACCAAGCAATCAAATCATCTATTGGATAAATCTCAACAATAAGAAGAACAACCATAAACATGCATTAATTCATAAAATAAGGTTCAAGTGAATTGACATGAAAAGCCCTATATTAGAATTAGTTCCTAGCCATAGACATGACAAGAACTAATTCAATATCCAACATAAAACTGAAAATAAAGTAAAAGAAAGAAAAGAAATTACTAAAGAATGGTCTTCAATCTTGAACTCCAAGATGTGTTGTGTTATTGGCAAGAAGGGAACCCTTAATTCTGACCTAGGGTTCTCTTTTTATAGCCTCCAAACCGTCATTAAGGTTTTCCCTCCTGCCTGGCCCATTAATCATTCAAAAACCTGATTTTTCCCGCGTCGGCGCCGCGGCCCTGCTACTGGCGCCGCGGCGCCGGAAGTTCTGCAACTCTCTGATGATTAGGCGTCGCGGCGCTGCAACTCTGCTGTCTAGAGGCGCCGCGGCGCTGGAACTTCTGCAAGCTTCTGAACATTGGGCGCCGGGGCGCCTGGCCCTGCTGGCTGGAGGCGCCGCGGCGCTGGCCCGTGTCTGTGCCTGGTTCGCCACTTTCTCGCATTTCGAGCTCTGGAACCTCCGTTTTTGCCCTCTTTTCGCTTCTTTTCCGCCAAAGAGCCATTTTAACCAATTTGACTCAAAAGAAAGAAAATCTATGCTAGGACGACACGTATTTGTACAAAAAGGAATAAAAGACTCACTAAAAACGACTCAAAAAGTGTATATAAAATACACCGATCAAATACCCCCAGTGATTCCAGCATAGAAAGTATTAAGGTCATAAATGACATAAAAAACCAGACTATAATTTTCCCAGAAGTGCTCCTATACATTAATCTTTTCCTACCTAGAAAAGAATAAAATAAAACGAAAAAGTCAAAGGTATTGGATGTAGGGAGACTACTATCCACTAGATATTTTGATATAGATAAAAATACTCAAATCACTTTCCTCTTCAGAACTGGGCAACTACAACTCCCAACAATTTTGGTGTGAAATAAATATCTAGTTGATAAGAATGTTTACGGAGAGATATTACAGGATGATAAAATTGTTAATCTAAGCAATTGTGAGCTTGCATGTTCGATCCAGTGACTATAGATCGAATTGTTGTGCAGAGAAGGTGTTGTCGAATAAGGAGAAAAGGAAGAAAGGAAGGAGAAAGAGTTTGTGGAAGTTTTTCATCTAATTGAATATCCAAAGGCTTGTTGCCTATTTATACAAGTTGTCTAAAGCACTAAACCAACACTAAGAAGCTGCTAGAAACTAATAGCGAAATAACAATACATAGCTAAGTGGGCTTCATCTAAGTGAGTTTCATCTCAACATCCCCCACAAGCTAGGTGCTAAGAATAAATTTTTGACACCTAGCTTGGATAACAAGTGAGTGTGTTGCCCCTGCAATAATCCCTTTGTAAGTAAATCCGCTGGCTGTTCTTATGTATTGATGTGCAGTGGGATACCGGGCCTTGTTGGACTCTTTCCCGAATGAAATGGTAATCTATATCGATATGCTTTGTGCGCTCATGGAAGACCGGATTCGACGCAATTTGGATAGCTGACTTGCTATCACTATATATAGGAATAGGCAGCTGCACCTTTGTATTGAGTTCATCAAACAGTCCAGAAATTCACACAATCTCAGAAACCACAGATGCCATACTCATGTATTCTGCCTAAATCGAGTTTCGCGAAATAGTATGTTGCTTTTTCGACTTCCAAGAGATAAGGGAAGCACAAAAAAATACCAAATACCCTATAACTGATCTCCTCATGTTGAGACATAAAGCCCAATCTGCATCGCAATAAGCAGACATGACCCCAGAATCTGCAGCAGACATGAAAATGCCCAACCCTGGTGCCTGCTTTACGTATCTGACCACCCTTTCTGCTGCTATCATGTGTGATGTCTTAGGTGCCTGCATAAATTGGCTAAGACTTTGAACTGCAAATGTTATATCTGGTCTCGTGTTGGTCAAGTATAATAGTCTCCCAGCAGTCTTTGATACTCAGAAGGATTAGACAGAAGAAGGTCTGAGTTTTGTCTTTCAGTAAGATCTGTACCATCTGTTTTATCTCGCAAATGCTTATCATATACATAAGATGTTAACTTGGAATTCCACTCCATAGGAGACACTGCTGGCTTGGCTCCTGCCAGCCCCATGTCAGCAACCAGCTCCATAGAATACTTTCGTTGGTGCATTACTATTTCACTTTTGTTTCTGGCAAACTCAAATCCCATGAAGTACCTTAATTCACCCAGGTCCTTAATTTTGAAATGTTGCTGCAGTGTGGCCTTGGTCTCTGTGATCAACATATCATCGTCTCATGTGATGAGCAAATCATCCACATACACCAAGATCACCACTATCTTTCCATTCACCTTCTTTGTGAGAAGGGAGCGATCCAGAGGGCTCTGATGAAAACCAGCAGACACCAATGCATTGACAAGTTTTATGTTTCACTTCCTTGAGGCCTGTTTCAAACCATAGAGTGATCTAATGAGCTTACAAACGTTTCCTTGCTTATGTACCACCCCCTGTGGGATACACATATAGACCTCCTCATGTAAATCTCCTTGCAAAAATGCATTAAAGACATCCATTTGTTGTATACTCCACCCCTTCGCTGCAGCAATTGAGATGACAGCCCTCACAGTAACCATCTTGACTACTGGTGAAAATGTATCTTGATAGTCTATTCCTTCCATTTGGTTGTATCCTTTGGCAACCAATGTTTCCTTAAACCTGTTTATCTCTCCAGTGGCTTTGTACTTAATCTTGTACACCCACTTGCAGCCAATAGCCTTCTTTCCAGTGGGCAGATCTACTATCTCCCAAGTGTTGTTATCCTCCAGGGCTTTAATCTCTGCCTTCATTGCATCTACACATCTCTTGTCTCCTGCTGCCTCAGAATAACTTTGCGATTCATAGTCCTCAGACATCTTTGCTACACAGCTTTGGTAGGACATTGATAAGCCAGCATAACTGAGATAATTAGACAATGGATACTTGACAGTGTCTGAGTGTGAGTGTTACACCCCGTAGTTCCAGGGTATGTATGTGAAGACGTACGTACGAGAATACGACAATAATTTTGGAAAGAAAGAAAGATGTGATTTTTCGACGGAAAAGTTTCCGGATTTTGGGAAGGAAAAAGGTTCGTTAATGGGAATTGGATTCCCAGATTTTGTATTCGGACTTTTTGGAATATTTGAGAATTAAGGAATTTTATTTTCCGGAATTGGTCACGAGGGGCCCGCGGGAGGAATTTACGGTTGTAGGGCCCACTTTTTTTTTTCGAGATTTTTGGCATTACGGATATTTTCGGAAGATGAAATATTTTGGACCATTAGGAGGGCGACATGTGTCACCCCTAGGTGGCAAGGTTGGACGAGATTTTGGACAAGCTTGGCACGTTTTTTACATGTTAAAGGCTTAAAACATTTGGTCAAAAGTCTTGCAAGATATTTGTGTAGTAGTTGGATAAGTGGGACCCACACACACATGGCTCAATCTAGACCACACACTTGCTTCAATCCTAGCCCTTGAATGTCCTATAAATACCCCCTTAGTTGAAGACTATTCTTCATCCACACTTGAGAAATTCCAAGGCAAAAATACTCCCTCCCTTTGATGAAGTTCTCGTCCCACACCCCTCTCCCTTAACCAAACTTTGTCCAAAAATTCTTAAAGTCTTAAGTGTTCTTTCTTAGTGTATTAGGAAGACTAGTAACCAAAGGTTAGAAAAGATTTCACACCCTTAGCCTAAATACACCCTCTTGGCTAAGAGTTGCCACAAGTTTAGCCTAAGTGTACTTCACTTTTTGGAGTTGAAGTGTTTAAGAGAAGTTATTAGAAACTTCTAAGGGTTGCTTGGAGCGGTTTGGAGCGTACAGATTAGGAGCTAAACGTTGCTCAGGATCGACATATAATCTTGGATAATTTTTGGGCTTATCGAGGTAATGATCTTTATCCCCCTATTGTAATTGGAAATTACATGTTGTAGTAATGTATAGTTGAGTATACTATATATATAATGGATATTAAAGAAGAAAATTGAACTGTAATTACATAGGAATTTGTATTCTGATGAACTTGTAGTATTCCTGTGAAGTAGAATTGAACACGTCCGGTTAGACGTGTAATCCCCTGGGAGTTGTTGGCCTGGTAGCGGGCCTTGATAGGGGAGGAGATTTATGTGATAGCGGGGGGGGGGGGGGAGGTGCTGCCGAATTTTTCGTAGAAATATTCTACGAAGAGAACTAGAAGTTAATAGGCGTTTTATGGCCATTATAGGTGGAAGTACTACGAGTAGCATATTCTACTTGAAGGGTGGAAAAGGCTAGCAAGGTTGTAGTACTTGGAGCATTTTGCTAATTGTCGATAATCGTCGCGAGGTATGTGAACCTCTTCCTATCTTTTCTAGCATGATATGTTGTGAACTATGTAGTACGGTAGACGTACATGTGTTAAATGAATTTGGTTGTTTTAAAACATAAAGTGTTATAACGGCTTTATGGGAAGTTTGTTATAACAACATTATGTGGGCAAAGAAATGGTTTGTGGTTTTTAAAAGATAAAACACTTGATGTGAAATAATAAGGACTTGGGTTGTGTTAAAAAGTTGTGAAACCGCTTTAATGAGAAATGGGTAATTGGGTTTTAAAAGGAATAATGTTATATTGATTTCGGAAATGAGAACAAGTATCGAACAAACCACTGCAGCGTTAATAAAGAAAAATGTATTGACTAAGTAATTATTATTAAAACCAGTAGAAACCTCCATCTGCATAGAAGCTAAGATAAGACAAAATTGTATTACATTTTCTAGATCATGGCTGCTTTAATAAGATTGATATAAACAAGAATAACCTACTCACACATAAGGCATATGTTACTCAAATTGTTTTAAAAGAAAATTATGTTATTAAGTGATTAAGACTATGAACTACGAAACCTTTCGAAAATAAGAGACTTGAGTATTTGAAATTAGGCAAACTTGAACTTTTGGAAAAGAATGTTGTTACTTGTCTTTAAAAAGGGAAATTATTTTGGTTTACTTAAAATAATAGTTACTCTGTTTTGGATACTACGAGTGTTGGTATCAGGTGACTTCTTGTGAAAGAATGGATATTTGTAAGAGAATTGAAGTATGGTAATTTGCTTGTGCTTGCTTGTGATAGCCTTGTTGTGTAAAAGTTGTATTCTATGCTACCGTCTCTCTATGGAGGGCGGTATATTATTGTGTTGTTACATGGACATATACGCACCGATGAAGAATTTCGGCATGCGGCCGTCGCGGGTTAATCACCGGTATATTGTTATTGTTGTTACATGGACATGTCTGCACCGATGAAGAATTCCGGGGGCATGTGGCCATGCGGCAGGGTTGATTACCCGATATATTGTTATTGTTGTTACATGGACATGTCTGCACCGATGAAGAATTCCGGGGGCATGCGGCCATGCGGCAGGGTTGATTACCCTATATATTGTTATTGTTGTTACATGGACATGTCTGCACCGATGAAGAATTCCGGTGGCATGTGGCGTCTGGCGGGGTTGATTACCAGATATCGTTGTGCATCCTGGACATGTCTATACCGATGGAGAATTCCGGGGGCATATGGCCATGATGCGGGCATGATTGGTATTGTGGGCGTGAGACCCTTGGTTATATTTGAGTGATGACTTTGAGGGCGTGAGTCCCTGCTTTGACATGACTGCTTTTATGTCGTGAACTGTAGTTTGGTTATCATACATGTCTCCTATTTTATTTAGACTGTTATGATTTCGTTCTGATATTTTGATTTCACATACTTGGTACTGTTGTCGACCTCGCCCGGGGCTGCGTTCATGCCGCAGGTAGAGGTACATCGGTTGTTGATCCTCGTTCTTAGGATCACAGTTCAGCGTATTGGGAAGCTCCGTTTCTCCGGAGGCTTATCTTTTGGTATGTTTCCCCGAGTTTGTAAGTTTTTGTACATTCAGGGGTATGGCGGGGCCCTGTCCCGTCATAGTTGTTGTAAAAATCTTAGAGGTCTGTAGTACTGTTGTGGGCAGGGTTTGTAAAGGATTGTAACTGTTCGGTTGTATGTATATACATGAAGGTGACCGTTTTGGTTAGCCTGTTTTCTTATGTTGTATCTTGTTTCCTGTTTAAGTTTTTATTTCCGCTGATTTTCTCTGATGTAGTATCACTAGGGTGCCCGGGGTAAGGCACCAGTCGCGGGCCCGAGGTCGGGTCGTGACAAAAGTGGTATCAGAGCAGTTAGTCCTCGGAAAGTGTCTACAGACCGTGTCTAGTAGAGTCTTGATTATCGGTGTGTTGTGCACCACATCTATAATCAGGAGGCTGCAGGACATTTAGGATTGGTTTCTATTCTTCTCACTCTGAGATCGTGCCTTAGAGCTGTGTCGTAAGTTGGACTCCCTCTGACGTATTCTTTTGTACCAGTTATGCCTCTACGCAAGACAACCAGAGCCCAGAAGGGCAGGGCAGCAGAGGAGTCCGCGAGTAGAGCACCGAGGTTACCATGACAGAGGCCCGCCTTTACCCGAGGTGGTGCTACGACGGCGGATTCTACGATGCCGCCACGACCCGGTGAGTTTAGAGCGGCGGCGGTAGCTCACGAGGCCACGATATCGAGCCTCAATCCCACAGCCGGGGGCAGAGGATATGGATTACAGGGAGATGGCGATTACTAGTTAGGTTTATGGCGAGACTTGAGGGCGACGGGGCGGTGGTACCAAGATAGTGCACCCTGGGCGATAGTTGGAGACTTCGGGACTTCTTAAATTGCGATCCACGGTGTTCTATGGATCGAGAGGCGAGATGACCCTCGTGAGTTTATCCAAGCGATTCTGACGGATCATGAGTGATCAAGGCCTCGAGGCGAGTCGGTGGTATTGGGTTCGCATCGGTGCGTGATCTGCGATCGGTTTGATTCATAGGAACCGTCGGGAGCATGCGCTTCGGTGTATGGGACGAGTTCTCGAGGGCATTTCTTGCACATTTCTTGCCCCGCGGATGAGAGGGCTCGGGCCGACAGATTTTTGATGTTGAGGCGGGGCGGCGTGCAGTTGGGAGTACAACGTTGAGTTCGACTTCGTTGGCGATATGTCCGGCGTTAGTGGCAAATATGGAGGGCGAGTGCACCGCCACGCCACGGCTCGATGACTACTTGGCGAGGCTTGCTCGGGTGTAGCTCTTCACGGGCATGGACATTGCCGCGTGCGAGCTTATGCACTTGGTGTGAGGCGGAGAGATCGGCGGAATGGCCGGATCAGCGAGAAGGGCGAACAGCGAGGTCTTTTGGCGACTTTCGAGGCGGACCGCCTCAGCCAGACTAGTTATGCGCCTCCGCCAAGACAGAGCGGTCCTCCGCGATCTTGTGGCTTCAGGATATTGAGAGCGGTCGTGGCTCGAGGTTGAGTTTCGGGAGTTGTGGTGTTGACGGATGAGGCCACCCTTACCTCGGTGTGGCGTTGCGGTAAAATCCATAAGGGGTAGTGTCGTCTTTGGTTCGGGAGGTTGTTTTACATGCGGCAGGCCATTTTTGCGAGAATTGTCAGGCCGGTAGCGCGGATGTTGAGACTCGGCGCCGGGATCTATGGCTGGTTCATCACGCCCCTGCTATCGCCTGCGAGTGTGCCTATGATTAGAGTGAAGCGGTAGATACAGGTATATCCTTAACCCTCTAGAGATTAGTATGCTTGATATGATGATCTTATTATTGTGTGATATGTACGGATAGCGTTGTGTTATTGGTGAGTTAGAAAACATGGGTAGTTGAAAAGGTAAGTATGGGGGTATGGAAGGTGTGAACCTTAGAATATTACACGTCGAGACCTTAGATGTAAGGTCGTCTCGAGTAGAAGATTTTGCGGGTGATCCTTATCGGAGAGCATTATATACATAGGGTGTACCAGTGGGATAATTCCTTGGGTTGTGTAAGATGAAAGTGGTATCTTTCAGGACTTGAATAGGTAAGATTGTTCCGGATCGGGGAACAAGAGTTTGGCGCGATTATGGGTCGGGTTGAGGACCATTCGCGGGTCAACCCGTAGCCCGGTATGAGGTGGGGTCAGTTCGAGGTGTTCCCGCCAGGTGGTAGGGTCACGAGGGTTCTAGGCCCAGGTTTAGGTAACCATCGTATGAGTTCGTGGATATGTTCGACCAGAATCGGATCGTGAAGGCCGGGAATGGCCTTAAAGGAATTTGAGGCTAGTAAGATGACCAAGTTTGGAGGTAGTGACTCCAAAGTTTTGGAAACTGAAGTAATGACTGAAGTGGGGTAAGTATACTAGAAAGAGTTCGGGTGTACGAGAAGGGTACGACGAGTAAGGAAAGAAGTGAACATGTGCTGAGAGATAGAAGTGATCATTTTTGTGAAGTGAATGTGCGACAGGAGTATCCTTTGGACCAGGAGCGAGAGTTGGTGTTGTTTTACACCTTCGAGGTGATTCCTCGTTGGCTTGGATTTGGGTTTTCGCGTGTGTTATATTATGGCCAATGGTGGCATAATTGGTTTCGTAAGTATAGTAGTGAAGACTATACCGGCGCGTGTACTTTGGAGACTTAGAAGGAACATTCGGGACGAATGTTTCTAAGGGGGGGAGAATGTTACACCCCGTAGTTCCAGGGTATGTATGTGAAGACGTAAGTACGAGAATACGACAGTAATTTTGGAAAGAAAGAAAGATGTGATTTTTCGACGGAAAAGTTTCCGGATTTTGTTAAGGAAAAAGATTCGTTAATGGGAATTGGATTCCCAGATTTGGTAATCGGACTTTTTGGAATATTTGAGAATTATAGAATTTTATTTTCCGGAATTGGTCACGTGGGGCCCGCGGGAGGAATTTACGGTTGTAGGGCCCAATTTATTTTTTTCGAGATTTTTGGCATTACGGATATTTTCGGAAGATGAAATATTTTGGACCATTAGGAGGGCGACATGTCACCCCACAGGTGCAAGTTGGACGAGATTTTGGACAAGCTTGGCACGTTTTTTACATGTTAAAGGCTTAAAACATTTGGTCAAAAGTCTTCCAAGATATTTGTGTAGTAGTTGGATAAGTGGGACCCACACACACATGGCTCAATCTAGACCACACACTTGCTTCAATCCTAGCCCTTGAATGTCCTATAAATACCCCCTTAGTTGAAGACTATTCTTCATCCACACTTGAGAAATTCCAAGGCAAAAATACTCTCTCCCTTTGATGAAGTTCTCGTCCCACACCCCTCTCCCTTAACCAAACTTTGTCCAAAAATTCTTAAAGTCTTAAGTGTTCTTCCTTAGTGTATTAGGAAGACTAGTAACCAAAGGTTAGAAAAGATTTCACACCCTTAGCCTAAATACACCCTCTTGGCCGAGAGTTGCCACAAGTTTAGCCTAAGTGTACTTCACTTTTTGGAGTTGAAGTGTTTAAGAGAAGTTATTAGAAACTTCTAAGGGTTGCTTGGAGCGGTTTGGAGCGTACAGATTAGGATCTAAACGTTGCTCAGGATCGACATATAATCTTGGATAATTTTTGGGTTTATCGAGGTAATGATCTTTATCCCCCTATTGTAATTGGAAATTACATGTTGTAGTAATGTATAGTTGAGTATACTATATATAGAATGGATATTAAAGAAGAAAATTGAACTGTAATTACATAGGGATTTGTATTCTGAGACTTGTAGTATTCCTGTGAAGTAGAATTGAACACGTCCGGTTAGACGTGTAATCCCCTGGGAGTTGTTGGCCTGGTAGCGGGCCTTGATAGGGGAGGAGATTTATGTGATAGCGGGGGGTGAGGTGCTGCCGAATTTTTCGTAGAAATATTCTACGAAGAGAACTAGAAGTTAATAGGCGTTTTATGGCCATTATAGGTGGAAGTACTACGGGTAGCATATTCTACTTGAAGGGTGGAAAAGGCTAGCAAGGTTGTAGTACTTGGAGCATTTTGCTAATTGTCGATAATCGTCGCGAGGTATGTGAACCTCTTCCTATCTTTTCTAGCATGATATGTTGTGAACTATGTAGTACGGTAGACGTACATGTGTTAAATGAATTTGGTTGTTTTAAAACATAAAGTGTTATAATGGCTTTATGGGAAGTTTGTTATAACAACATTATGTGGGCAAAGAAATGGTTTGTGGTTTTTAAAAGATAAAACACTTGATGTGAAATAATAAGGACTTGGGTTGTGTTAAAAAGTTGTGAAACCGCTTTAATGAGAAATGGGTAATTGGGTTTTAAAAGGAATAATGTTATATTGATTTCGGAAATGAGAACAAGTATCGAACAAACCACTGCAGCGTTAATAAAGGAAAATGTATTGACTAAGTAATTATTATTAAAACCAGTAGAAACCTCCATCTGCATAGAAGCTAAGATAAGACAAAATTGTATTACATTTTCTAGATCATGGCTGCTTTAATAAGATTGATATAAACAAGAATAACCTACTCACACATAAGGCATATGTTACTCAAATTGTTTTAAAAGAAAATTATGTTATTAAGTGATTAAGACTATGAACTACGAAACCTTTCGAAAATAAGAGACTTGAGTATTTGAAATTAGGCAAACTTGAACTTTTGGAAAAGAATGTTGTTACTTGTCTTTAAAAAGGGAAATTATTTTGGTTTACTTAAAATAATAGTTACTCTGTTTTGGATACTACGAGTGTTGGTATCAGGTGACTTCTTTTGAAAGAATGGATATTTGTAAGAGAATTGAAGTATGGTAATTTGCTTGTGCTTGCTTGTGATAGCCTTGTTGTGTAAAAGTTGTATTCATATGCTACCGCGTCTCTCGATGGAGGGCCGGTATATTGTTATTGTTGTTACATGGACATGTCTGCACCGATGAAGAATTCCGGGGGCATGCGGCCATGCGGCGGGTTGATTACCCGGTATATTGTTATTGTTGTTACATGGACATGTCTGCATCGATGAAGAATTCCGGGGGCATGCGGCCATGCGGCGGGTTGATTACCCGGTATATTGTTATTGTTGTTACATGGACATGTCTGCAACGATGAAGAATTCCGGGGGCATGTGGCGTCGTGCGGCGAATTGATTACCCGATATATTGTTATTGTTGTTACATGGACATATACGCACCGATGAAGAATTCGGGGCATGTGGCGTCTGGCGGGGTTGATTACCCGGTATACTGTTATTGCATCCTGGACATGTCTACACCGATGGAGAATTCTGGGGGCATGTGGCTATGATGCGGGCATGATTGATATTGTGGGCGTGAGACCCTTGGTTATATTTGAGTGATGACTTTGAGGGCGTGAGTCCCTGCTTTGACATGACTGCTTTTATGTCGTGAACTGTAGTTTGGTTATCATACATGTCTCTTATTTTATTTAGACTGTTATGATTTCGTTCTGATATTTTGATTTCACATGCGTACATGTTGCATCGACCTCGCCTTGGCTGCGTTCATGCCGCAGGTAAAGGTACATCGGTTGTTGGTCCTCGTTCTTAGGATCACAGTTCAGCATATTGGGAAGCTCCGTTTCTCCGGAGGCTTATCTTTTGGTATGTTTCCCCGAGTTTGTAAGTTTTTGTACATTCAGGGGTATGGTGGGGCCCTGTCCCATCATAGTTGTTGTAAAAATCTTAGAGTGCATGAAATCTTGTTGTGGGCGGGGTTTGTAAAGGATTATGCTGTTCGGTTGTATGTATATACATGAAGGTGACCGTTTTGGTTAGCCTGTTTTCTTATGTTGTATCTTGTTTCCTGTTTAAGTTTTTATTTCCGCTGATTTTCTCTGATGTAGTATCACTAGGGTGCCCGGGGTAAGGCACCAGTCGCGGGCCCGAGGTCGGGTCGTGACAGTGAGACAAAGTCTTTCATCCATGTTGGTGGTCTTCTCAGTCTAGATGATTTCCTTGTTGTGACATGTGACTGATCAGTATCCTCCTGCACACCTTCAGTGTGTGGGTCAGTATCTGAATAAGAAGAAGGACTGTGAGACCCTCCTGGTGTCTGAACACCATTATTTTCACCTGCATCAACATCAAATAATTCTTCAACAGAGTTAATTGTGTCAGATTGCCTTGAGCCATCTCCAAGAACCTCAGTAGAAGAATCTCCAGATAATCCAGAATAGAAATCAGAACCAGAATTATCAAGCTGTGATCCACCATTCCTTTCAGCTACCTTGAATTCCTCAAAAGGAAATATATCTTCATGAAAGTTAACATCTCTGCTTATAAAGATGTTCATACTATCTAATGCCAACAGCTTATAACCTTTCTGGTTAGAAGCATATCCAAGCATAACTGCCTTGGTCACTCTACTATCAAACTTGTCCTTCCTCATTAGATTAGTCGCATAACACAAACACCCTATAATTCATGTGAGCTAATGATGGTGGTTTGCTGAACAATCTCTCATAAAGTGAGATGTTCCCAACCACCACAGATGGTATCCTGTTAATTACATATATTGTTGCCTTAATGCATTCTCCCCAAAATTCTGCTGGTAAGTACCCCTGGAATTTGATTGCTCTTGCAATCTTTAGTATATGTCTGTGCCTTCTCTCAACCACACCATTTTGTTGAGGAGTATAAACACAGGAACTCTGGTGTATGATGTCTAATTGACTAAATAACTCAGAGCAGGCAGAATTAAAGAATTATGTCCCATTATCAGTCCTTACACATTTAACAATCTTGTCAAATTGAATTTTTCTTTCTGTAAACAGGTTCTTGAGGATGGTAGATACATCAGACTTGACACACATCAAAAACATCCAAGTCCATCTAGAAAAGTCATCTACTACAATCAAGAAGTACCTCATACCATTATTAGTGGGAACCCTATAAGGCCCTCATACATCAAGATGCATAAGCTGAAAAGGAGACTCAGTTCTGCTTACACTAATAGGGAATGACTTCCTAGTCTGTCTAGCCCTAGGACATATATCACAGTGCCTTATTGTAAACCTGAACTTGTTATTAAACTCATCTATTTTTTTTAGCATAAACATTGGCACATGTCCCATCCTTTTGTACCATAATTCTGCTTGCATCTCCTTCATTGTGTGTGTAATAGCTGAATGAACATGTCCTGTTACCCCTCTCCTAGATTGCAGCATGTAGAGCCCATTTATTTCCTTACCAATCTCATTCACCTTCCCAGTGAGGAGATCCTGTAAAAACAAAGAAATCAAGGAAGAATTTGGCATTACAATGTAATTCTCTGGTCAACTTCGAAACAGACAATAAGTTGAAGTTGAAACTTGGTACACATAGAACATTCTTAATGAGATCACCTCCATTTAACTTGCAACTACCAGTCTGTGTAATTGTTGATCTGTCCTGTAGGCAGCTGTACATGACCTGTGTTATCTATAAGCTCAGGTTTGTCAATCAACCTTTTATCAATAACCATATGGTTAGTTGCCCCAGAATCAACAATCCAACTATAATTATCCTCAGTAATAGGAATACCTGACATATGAGCTTTAGGAATTGAAGTACTACCATAAGGTCCACCTGAAGTATTTCCATAAGATCCACCAACCTGATGATTAAGCATTGCAACAACTCGCGATACCTGCGGAGAGCGAGGATCTCGGCGTCTTTGTGAAGCGATCATCGCGATCTGAGACAATTGTGTCATCACATGCGATAATGTCTTAGCTCGCATGCATTTGGCAAGCTGAATATCCGTTTCCTGTGCTTGCCCAACCATAGCAACATTCATTGTCTTCATGTTCCTGTTGTTGTTGTCATCTGGATAACCATGGAGTTTGTAACACTTTTCTTTAATGTGACCATTCTTCTTGCAATAGTCACAGTAGTACAGTAGCTTGTAACATATCTCTCGATGATGTCCCTTCATTTTACAAAAATCACAATAAGACTTCGATCTATTCTGTGAAGTGGAGGTCTTACTGAACATAGCTCAGTGTTCAGAGACTTCACTCTCTGCATACTTCCCAGTGAGCAACCTCTGACTTTCATCTTGTGCTATCATCGCATAGGCCTGGTTCACAGTTGGAATAGGTGTCATTAGGAGGATATGACTCCTAACCTGATTATAGCTGTCATTTAGTCTCATAAAAAACTCCAGCAATCTCTGGTGTCCTAGGTGTGCTACATATTCCTTAGGACTCGTGCAGTCACAGATTGAAACTGGAACTATGAAGTCGACTTCATCCCATATGTCCTGCATTTTAGAGCAGTAACTAGCCACAGGAGATACACCTTGATGAAGCATAACTAACTCTTTTCGTAGCTGATAAACACGAGACAAATTTATTTTATCAAACCGTTCACGCAAATCCTTCCAAACTGCAGATGCAGAAGATTTGTACAGAATTCCACTAAGCAGATTTTTGTTTACATTTCGTATTATCCATGACATGACCATCGCTCTCATTGCTGAGTCAAATTAGCACCATAAGTGTCTCGTTTAATCAATCCATCAATGAATCCAATTTTATTCTTCGTCAACAAATTCAATCGCATCATTCTACTCCACAAAGTGTAATTCTCCATGCCTATCAATTGTATTTCAATTTGTAATCCACCAGCTGAATCAGATCCACTTAAAAACAGTGGATGATTATGATCCACTGGAATTGAAGTTGAGTTTAAAGTTTCCTCCACATTTAATGTCGCGACAGGATCCATATACGAATAGAAGGAAAAAAAATACTGATTATTGCAATAGAACTCGAAATCGATAAGATCGAGAACTCAAAACTAACCACGAGATACAGAAATCGCGATGAATGCAACAGAATACTTCAATTCACCACGTGTGGCTTTGATACCATGTTAATCTAAGCAATTGTGAGCTTGCATGTTCGATCCAGTGACTATAGATCGAACTGTTGTGCAGAGAAGGTGTTGTCGAGTAAGGAGAAAAGGAAGAAAGGAAGGAGAAAGAGTTTGTGGAAGCTTTTCATCTAATTGAATATCCAAAGTCTTGTTGCCTATTTATACAAGTTGTCTAAAGCACTAAACCAACATTAAGAAGCTGCTAGAAACTAATAGCGAAATAACAATACATAGCTAAGTGGGCTTCATCTAAGTGGGCTTCATCTCAACAAAAATCTATATAGAATTAATCTGCATTTTGTTAATTGCATCAATGGTCTGTTTATCAACTCTTTCTCTCACAGTCTGACAGTGGTGAACGAAACTTGGTTGATTAGTAGAGGCAAGAAGTCGTGCCCACATCCTGCCTGTTATGTTCACGGTGTTTGTAGTCTCAGTGACACGCTGCAATAAAACATCAGGGCATAAACATTAGATCTTCATGGAGACACAGTTGACCAGAATAAAAACATTACACCGGCAAACCTCACAACAGCATGAAAATTATTCAACAAATTTATATGGGAATAACAACTTTTAAATGTCCACAAGCAACTGTAAATGATCAGTATACAAGCTTTGGTGCCTTTTTAATTCCACAAGCAACTGCATCTAAATTTCTAAGAACTCCTATACAAAGGATGATAATCATCCGTCCACCGTACAGAGGATTTATATACACCTCATTAAGTTGGTGTAAAAGCTTCACTGATTTTGATTGACAAGTAATATGATCCAAGTTAGAAGTATAGATTTCAATGAGAAGAATCCGTGCATGGTAAACAGGTAGGACAACAAATTTCCTCGTCCAGTTTAAGCAGAATACTTGTAGATATTGCCTAACAGCATACTTTTTCAGTAGGACAACGTACATCAATTAACTTCAACCAATCAAATACGTCTCAATCCTATATTAGTCAGTGTCTCTCATATATGAATCCTCTTTATCCATTCTACTCCGATCAATTGACTTCAATTCAAAAAATAGATACATGCACAAATAGGCTTACATTAATTGGAATATAGGCCTGTCTGCTGTTTACAGGTCCAACCGTGAAGCCTGTGAATCCAGCCATTGCTCCATGGACTGCACTTTGTGCAAGAAGTGTACAGTAGATGTTATCTGATGCATTGCTTGGAATTGCTCGAATCATGTAAGTAGGGTCTGTCGATAACAAATGAGTGCAGAACATAATATGAATAAAAACCAGTGAGAAAATAATTGATTGGCGTTAAGGAATTTATGGAATCATATAGCTTTTAGACTTTCAAAAGTCATAATGCAATAACAACAAATTGTTTGAGACGGGTGCCACTATATTTGACGCAAACCTACCACTAGCGACTGAGGTAGAATTTTGGGAGTGGAGTACATTCGGTCAGTTCAATCCATTTTGGGTTAATCCGATTCAGTTTACACAAATTTTGGTTCACGAATAAACCACGTGATCACCAAATAAAAATAAGCTTGGTCCAACTCGACCTAGCTCTCTTGATTCAAATTCAATTGAATAAAACGAAAAGAAACATAAAAAGGAAAAAATAACATTTTGAAATAGGAAATTACACCCCTTCAATTCAGAGATTACATACTTAAATCATAGTCACAAGATAATCGCGACCTATTAATAATTCTGTAAGAGACACAGGGTAAAGCAACTTCAGTCAGGGAAATACACCCTTTCCGTCAAAACAACACAAGCAAAGATAAATGTGTCGATTACTGGGATTCATACCTCAATGAACAATTTTTAATCAAAAAGTACAGAGTTTTCGAACTATAAATGTGTAATCAGAAGATATAGAGAATAATAAGAGTACAAGGATATAAATACATAATGAGACTAAGTTAACCTTGGTAACTAGATCATCAAATCCCTAGAAATAACCTACACTATCCATATACATAATTATGCAGTTACGTAACACCCTCAAGTGGAGCATAGACATTGATCATGCCCGACTTGTCACAAATAGTCAACTCGAGTTCCACTCAGCGGTTTTGTGAACAAATCACTACTTGCTCTCGGTCTTCACGTAGACAATGGAAATCACATTTTGCTGAATCTTCTCACGAATGAAATGACAGTCAACCTCAATATGTTTAGTTCTTTCATGATACACCAAATTTGAGGCAATATGAAGAGCGGATTATCACACGAGTTTTCTTGTGTATGATGCTTGACCCAATTTCAATTAAAGATGATGTATCCACGTAATCTCGCGAAGAATGTGACATAGCTCTATACTCGAATTATGCACTAGATCGAGATCTGACGTTTTGCTTCTTACTCTCCATGATACTAGATTACCTCCAACAAAGACCTGATAGCTGTGGTAGATCTTATCGATTTTAGATTCAAAGTAGTCGGTATCGGAAACATTCAACACGAGTGTGGCGTGATTGCTATACAATATGTCAAGTCGGGAGCTCCTTTCAAGTAATATAGAATATGTTTCAATGCTTGATGTTTGGCCGTAGTCTGAGGACATGAACGGCTAACAACAACTGCTGCAAAGCAATATCCGAAGTCACGGTGAGATAATTTAACTTTCCAACTAACCTCCTGCGTCTCTATCATCAAAGGATCGTCATTATCTTGCATTAGGAGCCGTTGGACTAATGTAGGGTTTGGTATGACTTTCCAGTTTTTGCAAGCGGTCGAGAATATACTTTCTCTAAGGCAGAAAAATACCTTTCTTGCTTTTACTTACTTACTCCCAAAAAGTACTTGGTACCGCCCAAGTCCTTCATATGAAATCTATTAGGCAGGAAAGACTTGAGGGAGGAGATCCCCGCAAAATCACTTCCTGTGATGAGAGGAGAATAATGTCAGCTGCAGATTGCCTATAGAAGACTGAGTGGTCACATTTGCTCATTTTCAGTCCAAACTCTTGAACTACCTGCCGAACTTCCCAAACCAAGCCCGGACTCTGTTTCGCCGTCTGAGGACTTAACAAGTGACAGACTTTCCCATACTCCCTTAGTAACAAAAGCGGGTGGTTGCTCCATATATACTTCCTCTTGATGGTCACGTGAAGGAGGCGTTCTTGATATCCGGTTAGTGTAAGCGCCAACTCTCGAAGCAACTAGAGAAATGAATGGCCAGCCAGTGAGTGGGCAACCGGGAGAAAGGTATCTGAATAATCCCCTATAAGTCCGAGCATACCGCTTTGGCGCAAGTATAGCCTTAAGTTTAGACACGGAACCATCTAGAATAAATTTAGCGTGAAAGCCAGCTTACATCCCACGGTGTCTTTCCCGGGTAAATCCACCAAATCCCATCGTGGTTTTCCTCAGCGTGTATTTTCACAAGCGTTGCATCGGACCGTCGAATGACTCAAATCTGTTTCACTATTTTAGGTGCAGAGATAGAGTCAGAGAAACAACCAAAGATGCGAGCGTAGAGGATAAGCGGTCATAGGAGACAAAAGTAGCAATGGAATATGTGGATTTGCAAGTTTGTGTACCACTACGAAGAAGCGATAGGGAGGTCAAGATTTTACGGTGGATCGATCGAAGGAAGATCGATGGCGAAGAAACTAGTGCGGGGCGTGTATCATTGGTCTCTTGCCTCGCCAAATAAACTTGAACAATTGGAGGTCTTCTGCGGTGTAGGCGAAGTAGGGCGAGGAGCACGATAACAGATTGATGCTCAGCGGAAGAAGCGGGAGATAGAGGAACAACATCCGCCGATTTTTACGTCAAGCGGGTAACTGATAGACTAACCATTCATCTTCCTTGTTATGGGCCAACACTAGGATTCGACTTTCAACTTTAATGGACCTTTTAAGTAGGCATTATCAAGTAGTAGTTGCGATATTTTAGTTCAAGATTTTGATATTATTTCAAAGATTTTCGGTATTGTTATTAGTGGATGTAGTAGTTGATAATTGGTGGCGATTAGGAGATCGTGGGATGTTAGTCTTCCATTTAGAGGATAGTGGTAGTAGTGGGAATCTCTTAATTATGTATATAAATAGGTGTGTTATAATGAAAAGATTCATCTTTTTGTTTGGCAAAAACATTGCGTGCTTTATTTACGTAATTTTGGAGTGTGCATTCCCACTCGAATTTGGAATACCGTCAACAATTTGGTGCTTTCATCCAAGTATCATGCCTCAAACAAAATAAAAATCTCACCACGGAAGAATTCGATCGTTGAAGGATTACGTGACCTCGTGCCGAGATCATAAATGACCTTTGGAACCATCTCGATGACATTAACCCCCTTCGCACTCCCTCACCGTTCATACGAACTCATATTATCGAAGGAACCTCCTATTCACGACCAAAATCACCAACCAATTTCAATAACGAAACTACGAATCAATACCCTCCATAAAGACACTGGCCCGAACCTTCGGTCTTGATGGGACTAACCCATTGGATTGGCTTTTTCACGCCGAACACTATTACAATTACTATCACGTACCTCCGGACCAACGATTAATGATGGCATCGTTTTGTATGCAAGGACCAGCTTTAAGTTGGTATAAATGGATGTACTCTAATCACCAACTCAATGATTGGAATTCATTCACGAGGGTGTTAGAAGTCCGATTCGGTCTAAGTTCGTATGAAAACCATCAAGCCTCACTACCAGTTATGGAGTTTCAAGAAGAATTTGAAAAAATTTGCAATTGTGTGGAGGGATTGTCACCTGTAGCAATTCTAAATTGCTTCATTTCTGGATTGCGCGAAGAAATACAACAAGAACTTGCAGTTTTAAAACCACGAGCGATCGCGTCGCAATAGGATCGCCAAATTGATCGAAGTCAAACCGAAGTTATCCAAGCCTAAAATAAACCAAAACCATCGCTTCGCCCATTCCCGTTACGCGACAAAGAACCGAGAACAAGATCGCAAAACAGACCACATCAACGCGATTAGTTGCACCGACCTCTCGAGAATGCGCGGTGAAGAAATTAACCTGACGAGAGATCCGAGAGAAGGTTAAAGGGATGTGCTTCAACTGCGAGGAGAAATGACACCCTAGAAACGTGTGCAAAAAACCACAATTGCTCATTGTTGTGGTAAATGAAACAACTGATCACACATTCTCAGCCAAAAAAGTTTTCGAGGATGAGGAGCGAGGAGGCAGCGAGAGATGATAAGTCGGTGGAGCGGCATCGCAAAACTGGAATCAATGGAAGGAACTTTTCATCTGCCGATTGTGTGATCACCAAAGGTGAAGTAACCCTTTAGATGCCCTCTCCGAGGCCAGACAGGTTCAACACTTAGTTCTTCCAAGTAGTACATTATACATCTGCCCGTCAACAGCGGAGGAATAAGCGTTGTAGGGACTAATCCGTATAGTTGAAAGGTCACTCCTCTCTTTACAGTGGGTTGTACTCGACTTTACTATAAAAGGAGAGGAGCGGGAGGCAACTCTCTTGACCCGCTGTAAAGAGAGGCGTGAAAGCCATTTCCGCTCGTTTTCCAACCCTTTGTACGAGACTCCTTTCTTCGTACATCCGTCGGCAGTGGAGGTGCAAATTCAGGCAAAACTCCGGATGGACCGACAGCCTATTTAGGAGTATCAACTCCGCGGACTATACGAGTCCACTGTGCTATTAAAGGAAGGGAATTTACTGCTTTGGTAAATTCTGGGAGTACCCACAACATTATACAACCACGGCTTGCGAACAACTCGGATTGGGTACATTACAACACTTTCAAATGTCAAAGTGATGGTAGGGAATGGAGAGTTCCTGGAATGCACAGGCCACTGCATCGATGTGAAGGTGTTGTTAAAAGGACAAGAATTCCTTATTCCTTTTCTAATCTTACCAATTCAAGGAGCCGACGTAGTTCTCGGAGTTCAGTGGTTAAGTACCTTAGGGGCCTTTACTACTGATTTTTCCATACCTCAAATAAGTTTTAGCACAACGGAAGGGTAATCCAGTTAACCAATGAACCCACATTAAGTTTGTCCACGCCAGCCCAAATGAATCGGATGATCGCAACAGGGTCGGTGTTATCCCTACACGCCATTATCCATGAAACCTGCCCTCTTTCACCAACACCCGAGTTAAAAACTAACAGCAACTCCCCAAAACTGCAGCAACTATTAACCAAATATCACCACCTTTTTAAAAATCCCACAGAGCTTCCACCCAGCCGCAAACACGACCACCAAATCCATCTACAACCCGATGCCAAACCAGTCAATGTGAGACCCTACCGTTACCCTCATTATCAAAAGGAGATCATGACGAAGCTCATCGAGGAAATGTTAGAAGGAGTGATTCGATCAAGTAAAAGCCTATTCTTCCGGTATTATTGGTTCACAAAGCGGACGGACATGGAGATTTTGTGTCGATTATCGAGCTTTGAATGCTATCACGATTCGAGATCGAGTTCCGATCTGACGATGGATGAGATAATGGGCGAGTTGAAAGGAGTTGTCTGTTCTCAAAGATTAACTTGAGGTCGGGTATCACCAGTCGGATGGATCCTCAAGATGTGCACTGCGACTTTTCGGACCCGCGATGGACACTATGAATTCACTGTAATGCCATTTGGGTTGTCCAAACGCCCCTTCCACTTTTCAAGCAGCAATGAACGAATTGTTCTGCGAACAATTGAGGCGCTTTGTGCTGGGTTTTTTTGACGATATACTCATATACAGTACTGGGTGGGAGGAACATATGGAACACCTTTCCAAAGTTTTTGAGTTACTCCATACTCATAAGTATTATGCCAAGTTGTCCAAATGTGTGTTTGGAGAAGAACAAATACATTATTTGGGGCATATAAAATCTCCAGTAAAGGGGTAAGTGTGGACCACGACAAAATTCAAGCTATCGTGGAATGGCCCGTACCTTCTAGTGTCACTGCTCTACGAGGATTCTTAGGACTCACTGGTTATTATCCGAGGTTCGTGCGGAATTATGCCACTCATGCCTCGGCCCTCACTGACTTGTTAAAAAAGGGGAATTTACATGGAGTCTCAATGCCATGGTTGCATTCAGAAAACTGAAAGAATGTATGACCACCCTTCCAGTTCTTGTGCTACCCGACTTTGATAAAGACTTCGAAGTCACGACGGACGCTAGCGGAAGTGCCATTGGTGCAGTCCTATCACAATCAGATCACCCTTTGGCCTTTTTCTAGTTCCGCGAATGCGATCGACCTCGCTTACTGCGAGAAGCTCTACGCCGTCAAGCGATAAAACAATGGAGGCATTATTTACTTGGGAGAAAGTTCATCATCTATACGGATCACAAAAGTATTAGACACTTGCTGTCTCAAGTAATCCAAACGCTTGAACAACAAAAGTGGTTCACTAAACTGATCGGGTTTGAGTATGAAATCCGGTATAAGCCAGGAGAACCAAGTTGGTGATGCGCTGTCGAGGATGGAGCAGCCCCAAGTCAATATCATTTCCGAGCCCACTATGTCCTGGATCGCGCAACTGAAGAACTTCTATGCCACCTCTAAAGCCGGAGTTGAATTAATGATCAAATTCAACAGCGAAGCAAGGGTCAATGAAAAGGTTAAGGTACACGATGGCTTAATCTTTCTCGATAGTAAGTTGTATGTACCTGATGAAACCGGAATTCAGGTCCAGTTAATAGAGGAATATCATTCGTCACCCTGTGGTGGCCATTCAGGAGTTAAAGCAACTCTGAGTCGCATCTCGACTGCATTTGCGTGGCCAGCAATGAGAAAGAAAGTTGAACAATTTGTGCGCGACTGCTCCAGTTGCCAACAAAACAAAGCAGTGAATCACAAACCATATGGCCTGCTCCAACCCTTACCCATACCAAACCAAGTGTGGGAAGACATAAGTATGGATTTCATAACCCATCTTCCCATATCATCAGGCAAGACTGCGGTTTGGGTGATTGTTGACCGATTAACCAAGTTCGCCCATTTTATAGCATTACCCACAAAATACACCGCCTCATATCTAGCCTCAGTATTCCTCACTGACATCTACAAACTGCACGGACTACCCAAAACCATAGTCTCGGATCGAGACCCCCTGTTTCTAAGCAAATTTTGGCAAGAAATCTTCTCACAATTAGGAACAAAATTGGCTTATAGCAGTGCATATCATCCAGAGACGGACGGGCAAAATGAAGTCGTAAATCGCAGTCTCCAGACCTATCTGCGTTGCTTTGTCAGTGACGAACCTCAAAATTGGACCAGATACTTAGCCCTCGCGGAGTATTGGTACAATACCAGCCACCACACAGCCATCAAAACCACCCCTTTCCAAGCCCTGTATGGTCGATCGCCACCAACAACAACCCCATATTTACCTGGGAGCTCCCAAAATGAAGCCATCGACTCAACTCTCTCCCACAGAAACACCCTCTTGACCGAGCTTAAAGAAGCATTCCATGCAGCAACAAATGGAAAGCAATGCAAGCCGCGTAGCAAAGGAATTTTCAATAGGAGAATGGGTTTATGTTGAACTCCAGACCTATAAGCAAGTAACTCTCCACCGCACCAACTCGGCAAAGCTCTCAAAAAAATATTACGGGCCCTTTCGAGTGTTGCGAAGGATCGGCGCAGTGGCGTATGAGCTGGAACTTCCAAATGGGTGTCACATTCATCCAGTTTTTCACGTCTCGCTTCTCAAACCTCACTCGGGAGAAACAATTGACTCAAGTGCGAATTTACCAAGCATAAGAGAGGATGATCAGATGTACCTCAAGCGAAGCAATCATTGATGAGCGAGCAGTTTGGAAAGAAGGAAGAAAGGAGGTTCAAGTCTAGGTTCAGTGGGAACACTCTACAGTCGCCGATCGGACATGGGAATCGAAGGAGCTTCTGGAAGCTACCACCCTCAACTATTCGATTACATCGAGGGAGCTAAATCGAGTACCAGGATTCTCGGGCGGGCCCGTGGCGAGAAAGAAACAAGAGGCCCATACGAGTTAGACAAGCCCCAATGGGTCGAGGACTTTCAAGTTTCAACTTTAATGGACCACTTTTAAGTAGGCATTATCAAGTAGTAGTTGCAGTATTTTAGTTCAGCATTTTCAGTATTATTTCAGCATTTTCAGTATTGTTATTAGTGGAATGTAGTAGTTGATACTTAGTGGACATATTAGGAGATCATGGGATGTTAGTATTCCATTTAGAAGATAGTGGTAGTAGTGGAAATCTCTTAATTATGTATATAAATAGGTGTGTTATAATGAAAAGACTCATCTTTTTTGTTTGGCCAAAACATTGCGTACTTTATTTACGTAATTTTGGAGTGTTCATTCCTCACTCGAATTTGGAATATCGTCCCAACATTCCTCCCCCTGACTCGTAGAAATGGGAGGTGCATAGAAAAATGGGGTAGTTTCTGAAAATACCACATCGGTTGACACCAAATATTTCCCAAGTTCAGTAGAATAACACTGATACCCGCGAAGCGAGAATAGCCTAGAAAAACACCTTGATGACTTGGGTCTAACTTGGTAACGGATGGTCGAACATCTCAAACATAACATGTGCTTCCAAACGATCGATGGCATCAGATTAATCGGAAAACAAGTTGTAGCGAGTATCTACCCAAAGCGTTAAGGAACCCATTTGGAACAAAAGTGCTCGAGTTGTTTTAAGTAAATGCATATTCTTTCTCTCTGCAACTCCATTTTGAGAGGATGTATCAACACATGAAGATTGATGGAGAATACCGTGTTTCGTATGCAGTAAACGAATCTAACATATATTATTTAGCATTGTCACTTAGCAGAGTGTGTAGAAGCATTAAATTGAGTTTTAACTTCAAAGAAGGCCAAAAGTGAGTAAATACTTCCGAGCGACTCTTCATAAAATAAATCCAACTCATCCGAGAGAAATCATCCACAAAAGTGACAAAATACATATGCCCAGTTTTGGAAATGACAGGACATGGTCCCCAAACATCAGAATGAACTAACTAAAAAGCGGACTCGATCAAACATTAACCCCGGGACTTAATAGGTTGCGATGATGTTTTGCAAATCGACACGACTCGCATTCGATGAAGAAATATTCGAACAGGGACATAGCTTAACTGCAGGTGAAGAGGATGTCCCGATCGACAATGTACTTGAATGGAGACCTGAAAACTAGAGCAGAGAAAGCGAGGCTCATTCGTGAGAATGTAGAGATCATCTGATACATGTCCTCTACCAAAAACTTGATTCGTCGTAAGATCACGAAACAAACAATGATCGGGAAAAAACGAGATGTAACAATTAAGGTCTCTAGTAACTTTTCTAACAAAAATCAAATTAAAGGTCAATTTTGGTAGACTTAATACAGATGACAGGGTAATAGTGGAGGTTGGCTTAATAGTCCCATATTCAACACTATTACAAGTTTGATCCATCAACTACAGTAATTGAAAAAGAAAAGGGTGCTTTGTGTGATGAAAACCTAGAAAAAATATTAGGATTACCTGTCATGTGATTTGTGGCACCAGAATCAATCACCCATTTATTTGAAGAAGTGATAAGACATGTTTTATGTGACTCCGTAAAAGCATTAACTGAAGTGGATTCCTTCAATGATTTTTGATATTGAAGAAATTTATTCCTCAACCGAAACCAAAATTATTGTATCAGATAATGGACTAGAAGCCATCATTTTCTCAAACTCACAATATCAAAATAAATTGAGGGAGAATCTTCCAAACTCCAAAGCTAAAATTTTCCAAGTGAGATCTATGCTAGACACTAGTAAAACTTTCAACCAGTAAATCACTCAAATAGATCAAAGAAACCAAGTAAAATCTGATTCCAACCAACCAAACTAAGAGAAATAACCAAGATCCAGCAAATAGCAAGTCTCAAATTGTAACAGAGGATGAACACCCAAATACGTCACAAATTGATCTCAACAGCAATCTCAACTAACAGATGAACACCCAAACAAATCACAAATTGATCTTTTATCACAGATTATTGTATGCCTGGGATGACTGACTATGCTCAAGAAATTAAGGAATCTTCATCTCTGAGAAACATATCTGTGGTGATTATGTCATTTGAAAATGTCCCTTCAAGAATCAATAGATGCTTAGAAGAAGGGGCAGAAGAATTCTCTTGAAGCCAGTGAGATTATCAGATGTTAATAAACTTAGACCCCATATGATGAAAACCAAATGTAAAAGCCAACTACAAGAAGAACCAAACTAAGTGGTGACAGATCTGGTCTGAGTTTGTTTTTCGTCAAAACGTGGTTATATGATCTAAGAACCACCAGAAATCAGCCGGAAATACCAAGGCGACTCGGAGCTTGAAGCAAGACTGAGAATGGTCCACGCACGCGCTTTCACGCATTGTACAGTGTGGGCTTCCGGAGTTCAGTTCGCCGGTGCATGAGACACATGAGCGTCTCCTCCGGCCACCGGAATCTGGTTAATGACAGATTGGACAAAGGCGGTCCTTCCCAAGTAGGTGATGAGAGTTATACTCCAAGTCAGCGACCACCCCAACATTCAGTCAACTTCCAGCAAAGTCAGCCACTTTTCGGCGGAGTTACTGACCCAAAATTGGTGAATCAAAAGGCTCTTGATGCCATGTAATCAGAAAATATAGAGAATAATCTGTATATTACTCAAAGAGTACAAGGATATAAATATATAATGAGACTAAGTTAACTATGGTAACTAGATCATCAAATCCCTAGAAATCAGCTACACTATCCATATACATAATTGAATATATTCGATAACAAAAGGAACAGTTATCATAGTTTGAAATAAGTTAAAGAACTAGCATGAATAAGTGTTTGCCATGTTGCCAACTGACTAATTATTAGTTATTGCAAAAGAGAATAAGATTCAAGAAATGCATTACATGGGACTGCAAATGCAAACTAGATATTCCATATGATATGTTTTGGGGGGGGGGGGGGGGGGTTTCATCCAATTTAAATAAATGAAGAAAAACATGAGGCTGAATGAGCAAAAAAAGATACAACAACATACCCAGTGAAATCCCACAACGTGGGGTCTGAAAGGGTAGAGTGTATGCAGACCTTACCTCCACCTTGGTAGGTAGAGGGACTGTTTCCGGGAGACCCTCGGCTCAAGATAAAGCATAATTAAAAGCAAAGCAAGGAAACAAAGATAGAGGATATAAAAAATGAAATTAAGATGGAATAAGAACAGAAAAGAAAAGGAAAAAGGACAACCAATATGCCGCTGGGATATGAAGAAAACAAATGCAAATTAGGGGAATATTTACTTGGGCAGATTCGAACTCTCGGTTAAGCGGGCGGAACCCGCACGCTTAACCAATGCAGCTAAAATCTCCATTAGAGTTTGGGTGCCACCCATTCTTTATATCTGATTTTTTAGGAAAATATCTATATGTACAAGAAATTTTAGCCAAGTGTCCGGGTACTAGTGCACCCCCACCCTTCTACATCACTACATAGATCCGCCCTACCTACTCCTATTCCTCAACTACTCTAAGACATCAAAGAGTTCCTTCAATTCTAGTTTTCGTCTTGCTTTCTTTAATGTATGTACTACATAGTTTCAACCTATACTGAAATCCATCCCAATTCAAACTAAAGTAATAAATTTAGGATATTGGAGAGAACTAACATTTCGACAATAAGCAGAGGGTGTTAATTTCTGGATTTATGAGATATTAACACTGCAATGCAAGGGAAAGAAAGGGGAAAATAAAGGAGAGAAAAGATATTTTTGTTTTGTGGGAGCTTTCCTATATTTTCTGTTAAACTGAAAGTTACAATATGATCTTATATTTATAGGCTAGACTAAGCTAGACTAACATAGCTAATAACAACTAAGCTAACAATATCATATCTCAACACCCCTCCGCAAGCTAGGAGATATGAAGACATTCTTCATTCCTAGCTTGGATACTATAGCAAAACACTCTACTAAAAATAGCAACGAAGAACCCCTCATTCTCTAGTCACACTCCTCGGACTAGAGAATCCCACGATTCTCCCTAATGTAGCAACAGCAACGAAGAACCCCTTGTTCTCTAGTCACACTAAGACTAGAGAATCCCTCGATTCTCCCTATGCAAAATGACAGCAAGAACCCCTCGTTCCCTAGTCACACTAGGACTAGAGAATCCCTCGATTCTCATCACGCAAGCTATTATAATAAGCTCGGATATGCAGTGGAGTCTCCCTCAATTTCTAGTCCAATTCCGGCTAGAAATTCTTCGATTCTCCTATCCTGAGCTACACATATAAAAACAGACAATCTAACACTTGATTGACCTGTGAAAAACTCTTTGAATTGAGTTTCAACTCAATCCATATTGTTTCCGATCCCTCAGTTTTCACTTTTCAGTCAATTTGCAGCTGAAAACTCCTCGATCCTTCCATCAATCTATTGTTTACGATCGCGCATCCAGTCAGACAAATGCTTCCATCCGGATGCTCCTAAAAAAACTAGTAATGATATTGCTCCGTGCATTTTTCACGCCTCCAAGCAACGAGGCCATCACACGATTCGGGTCACCACCACCCGATTCATCAGCAAATGTACGCCATTCAGATGTCTCATCAATTGACCTCGATTCCAACTCATCTTTCAATGTATGAAGTGCCTCTTTCTCCTTCGCTTCTACTTTAGCTCTCTGGTCCTTTCTACTAGCTTCCAACTTCTCAACTTCTCAACTTTCAACAATAACAAATTCCTTTCACTCTCAATAGCGCTCAATTTCACGCTTTTCTTAATGTCGCTACTCTTTAACCCCTCTAGAGCCGACTTCAGTTTCGATAACTCTGAATTCGATTCTTTCAGATCGTTCATCGCAGTTATGAGATCATGTTGCAGTCGAGAGTGTTCTCCCTCGAGCTCTGCTGCTCGGACAACTACCGATCCGAAAGCCTTGTTTTCGGATTTTAGCTTCTCCGCCTTCTTCTGTTTTAGAGTTTCTAGAACTTTCCAGATCTTTCAGTGATTTCTCGGTGTGTAGCAGTGATATTCCCGTCGAATTGGAATGTCTAGCTAATGTACCTGGTTTCAGATCCAGGATATTTGTTCAGGTACGAGCTGAAATTTCAGTTCAACAGCCGTTTTCATTCCTCAAACATGATTGTAATGCACCAGCCTTGTTTCTGCATATGCCGTTATAGAAACATGGACTGATAAAATCAGTAACGCAAAACACGGACAAGTAGCTGAAGTCGTGAAAAGGAGTTCGACGGAGATCTTTTTTTCCGTCGAGATGCCGATAATTTTTAGCCGTGCGATCTCCAATCCGGATCTGAAACCGAACCAGATCCTTGTGTTGGATTTTTACAGCGGGAAACGTTTTCGACGGAGATAATAGTGAGTATTGAACCGGAGGATCTTCAACCTATGGTGAAACTCTGCGTCGATAGTTTATATTCACCGTCGGTGGCGGTGAAGAGATCGGCGGCGGAGAAATTGAGGTTTTAGCGAAGAGTCGAGCTGATAATCGTGCTTTTAATTGGAGAATTCGGTGCTATTCCCAGATCTGTTTCCTTTGAATTTTACGGTATGCATCGATAGAGATTCCTATTGATCCACATCGATCGAATAGGCTTTGATACTATGTTAATTTCTGGATTTATGAGATATTAACACAGCAATGCAAGGGAAAGAAAGGGGAAAATAAAGGAGAGAAAAGATATTTTTGTTTTGTAGGAGTTTTCCTATATTTTCTGTTAAACTGAAAGTTATAATATGATCTTATATTTATAGGCTAGACTAAGCTAGACTAACATAGCTAATAACAACTAAGCTAACAATATCATATCTCAACAGAGGGGATGCATAACAGAATAAAATACCTAACCAGCATACATCATCTACCCCGCGAGAGAAGATCAAGAAGCAGGTTAAGTACCTATGTATTTCATATTTACCGACATCTTCCTGACATTTGTGAAATGATCCTGTAACATCAAACAAAAATGGCATTTGAAGAGTAAGTAATCAAGAAAGGAAAAGACACTAGATAAAGTGTTTCATGTCTCTAATCACAGGTCTCGTAAATAAGGTAATATCAAATGAAGAGACAATTCACCATAGAAAAAGTTTGGGACAGTTCAATATTCAACTGGATTGTCGTAAACAATCAGTGGGACACTCATCTAGCAGTCCACATAGTTCCTTTGGGCTTAAGATCGCATAAATTCAAAGTGATTCAATCCATGTAGAATAACAAACAGCACAAGACATTCGATCAGAGCAACGGCTCTACTGCAAGAGTGGGGAACAAGGAAGTAGATTCACAACTAATCTTTCGGGTCTTAAATTGTACAACCTGACAAAACGATCTTTATAAAAGGGAATCTGCTCATGGTGTGTATAAGGCATAAGTAGTTCAACATCAAGCTGGATGTGACATATGCACGTGCAATTGGGATGGTCATCTTAATAACCAAGCGATATGAAATGCTTGAACCATCTCACAAATTCAAGTATCAGCGGAACTCTCAGACGGAGATATGGAGGAAGAGACTCGGATTATACCTTAATATTTTGTGTTAACCAAAGACCGGAATCTAAGAGTAGCCTGTTTCCTGATGCATCTTTCTCTTGAAATGCTTGCATACTTTGAGCAACATATTCTTGTCCAGCACCTTCTGCTAATACAATTAGCACATGCCTATGTTCTTTGAGCTGTTGTTCCATATATTCATAGAGCCCGCCTGGACCTTCCAAGTAAAATGGGGACTCTGGGATCAAGCAACAGTCCTGGCACAATTAAGACAATATTAAATGGATACAATCAAGTGCTATGTAAAGTAAGAATCACATAAAAAAAATCTTAGATTCCATTTTTTTAAGTACTCTGCCCTTAGATTTCAGTTTAACAAAGATAACTGTGTGCATACCATATGCTATGAACATGTGCAAACTGACAAAAGATAGATATCATTGGACATGATATAGATGTTTATTATATGATCCACAATGTTGCTGCTTGTTCATGTCTCTACATATATTATGTAATTTCTTATTCAACCGAAGTGCATTCTATATTTGCCCTTGTGTTGCATTAACATTTGAACAAGCTCCCTCATCCTCAAAAATAGAAATAGACAAGTTGGTTTTTCAATAAAGTCGCAGAAAAGACTTCTCTATTCTATTTATATTACCATAATGTTAAGAATGTCAAATATTAGGACATTGTAAATATGGCTAGAATTCGTACCTTGTGAATGTAGCCAAGGTTTAGAGTCCCTGCAATTGTGTACTTAGGCATAGGAATTACTATTTTCCTTTTTCTTGGATTACTTCTAAACGCTACTCCATTTAAATCCCAATATGCTTGAGGAAATAACCAAACAATTAATTCCCAAATCTTTTTTTTCTTTTTTCTTTACATAGTATCAGAGCCAAGGTATCAAGTCCTTCTCTTAAACATTTTTTTTTCTTTTTAGTTCTTTATATTTTTATTTTTTTATAACCGTGGTGTCTGTGCCTTGTGCGCACCTCGATTGATTCCATGAGATACATGTTATCTCCCACCAACACAAATACCGGATAACTCTGTCGATTAAGGCTTGAACAAATGGGAAGAAATCACCTAGTGTTTTGCCTCCGCTGAAATTTGAACTTAACACCTCATGGTTATCCATCCAATTGATCCTTGGATGCTTCTAGTTCTTTAATTTTCTGAAAAAACAAAAAATTCAGGGAATGCAACCCAAAGTTGATAACTATTGCTTCAATTCTGCAGAAGTTGAATATCAAGCAATAGTTTTGATTACATGTGAGTTTATATGGCTAAAGTAGGTTCTCAAAGAGTTATTTAGGAGATGCACTAAAGCAATTGTTCTGTGACGACCAAGTTGCAACATCGCTTCAAACCCAATATTTTATGAAAGCATGAACTTTATAGAAGTATTTCATTCGACAAAAGAATGAGTTGGGTGCACTGCAATAGCTTTTGTCAACTTGAATAATCAGTTATCATATATTCTTACAAAATCACTCTTGACTCTAGAATTGATGTTATTTGCGGCAAGTTAGGAGCATACAATATGTACGCTTCAACTTAAAGAGTGTTTAACTGGGATCTCCGAGACCAAGGTATACATATCCTCTAAATTTTTAGCTTTAGATGGTGTTTGGCTAGTTTTTAAGCGCTCAATCTAGCTTATAAGCACTTTTTGGCTTATCTAGCATTTGGTAAACACCAAAAGTGCTCATAAGCTATGTGTTTATAAGCCAAAAGCTATAAGTTAGTCACCCCCAACTTATGATTTTGCATCTTGTAAGTACTTCTACATTGACCAAGCCTTTCATGATTTACCCCTAATATTTTTTGTAATTCTCGAAATACTCTTCCGATTGTTGGTTGTTGGATTTATGTCGTCAAAGTTGGGCCGGACGGTCATATTGACCGGTTTAAGGCTCGTTTGTTGCCAAAGGATATACTCAGATATTTGTGCTTGATTACAATGATATTTTCCCTCTGATAGCTGAGATAACGTTCAGACCCCACGTTGTGGGATTTCACTAAGTATGTTGTTGTAGCTAAGGTAGTATATGTCCGCCTCTTTCTATCCAAAGGTTATTGTTCGTCATTGGCCTCTTTATATATTAAGAATATTTTACTCCATTACAACCTTGAGGATGAAGTTTATATGCAGCAACCACTTGGTTTTGTGGCTCAGTGAGAGTCTAGTGGCTTTGTATGTCGATTATATGGTCTGAACAGTCTCCTCGAGCCTGATTTGGTAAGTTGAGCATAGTTATTCAAGAGTTTTGCATGACTCGTACTCGTAGTGAAGTTAATCACTCGGTGTTTTATCGGCATTCTGCTCTAAATCTATATATTTATTTGGTAATTTATGTTGATGATATTGTTATTACTGAAAATGATCAGGATGGTATAACTAATTTGAATCAACATAACTTTCAGCACTTTAGTCTGAAGTATTTTCTAGGAAGTAATATCACTCAAACCAAATTAGGCATTGTTATTTCACAACGAAAGTATGCCTTAGACATTCTTGAGGGGACATGAATGACAAGATGTAGGCCTATTGACACTCTTATGGATCCGAATGCTAAACTCCTGCCAAGACAAGGGGAGTAGGCGGTTGGTTGCTAAGTTGAATAACCTCACAATGACTAAACCAGACATTTCTTTTCTTCTAAGTGTTATAAGTCAATTTATGGATTTTTCTTGTGACCATACTACGATATATAAAGTCAACTCCAAACAAAGGCCTACTCTACAGAGATCGAGGTAACCTTCTCATAGAATTCTAGTATGGATATTGTGTTTTAGTAGGAGGTAATTTGGTGTCCTGGAAGAGCAAAAAACATAATGTGGTTGCTCGATTTAGTGCACAGTACCGACCAATGGTTGTAGCAACTTGAGAGCTAGTTTGGATCAAATTGTTGCTCAAAGAATTAAACTTGGAGAGATTAGTCAGATAGAACTTATGTGTGATAATCAAGCAGCCATTCATATTGCACCAAATTTGATATTTTATGAAAGGACTAAGCATATTGAGATTGACTGTCACTTTATCAGAGAGAAGATTCTCTTAGGAGATATTGTTATAAAGTTTGTAAAGTCAAATCAGATATTTTTCTCAAGTCTCTCACTGGTCCTCGTATTTATTACATCTGTAACAAGCTCGGTACATATGATTTATATGCACCATCTTGAGGGGGAGTGTTAGATAGTTAATGTATATAGTAGACTTTGTGTCCCACATTGGGAAAAGTGTATTGTGTATTATGTATTGTGTATATAAGTATAAATAGGGCTTAATGTAATGCAGTAGAGGATGAATCTTAATAATATTTTTCCCGTATCTTTACTTCTCACAATTGCATGTTGTGATTCATCTGATAGTTGCTACTCACTAAAGCAACAATTGATAGCTCTTGCATGAGAAAAGTAGGTTTTGTGTTACAAGTTGTCAGATTCAAGACACCTTTACTCTTGAAATTAAAATAAAGGCAGTTGATCCCATTTTTTTTCATCCTTCATCTGGCTGGACTGTCGTTAGAGTAAGTTGCATGTGGCATTCAATCTTCTAGCCCTCAAAAGCTTGAGAAAGAGAATCCCTCTCAAGAGCCACTAGTGATGTTGATTGTTTCATTTCCTTACCCTAGTCTTAATTAGATAATCCTATCACCAATATCTCTTTACTTCTACAACGTTATTCTTTAAGTCCTGGTTGTGCAATGATCTCAATTCCATCTACATCATCTAATCCACAATAACCCAATTTATAACCTATGCCGTCAGAAAGTTTCTGGCATTTTCCACATCCACTTAGTCTTTTGAAGATACGTGATATCAGCTATCATATGCCTATCGAATTTGAAAAATAGAATGTTAACCTCCGTTGCTAGGTCTTACCACATCACGGTTACCCAAAGTTGCAAACATTGCAATGAATCCTGCAGACCAAAAGAGGAGATGTTAAACAGTGATACATGAATTCAAGATGGAAAGAAATGTGGGTACAAGGAAGATTTTCTAATACATCAATCAAGCTACTTACCGCTGTATCTTCCCATAAGCTTTACTATACCAACTCCATTCTCCATGCTTTCTGCCTCTACATGGGCAGCATTAATGGCCCTCTGAGCTTCCTCCACAGCAGTATCAAAGCCAAAAGATTTGTCTATCACCTACAAGACATTGTAAGAAGAACAAATTGGAAACAATCATGCTAAAATGCATAAGAGAAGTTTTATATGAGAGGTCAATGTGGAAAGCCATGGTGATTTGATATGTTTAACAGTTTAAGAGCGTCCACTAGGTTCTTTCATGTGTTGAAGAGTTTTAAAAAGCCCCAGCTAGGATAAATTACTTAAATATGCCCAAGAACGTTATTTATTCATTGTTAACATGAGGGGTAGTTTATAGGTCAAAGAATCACCATTTATGAAGATGGACAAAGTGAAATGCACATAAAGTAACTATCTTTTCATGCAGTCTACTACCATCAGCTTGAAGGGGAAAATTAGTAGGAAACTGCTTCAGGAAGCTTTCAGATAGATCCTCCAAACATACTCTCGGCAACATAAAATAATACTCCATGTGAAGTCTGAAGTTTGCTTGTAAAGTGGAATAGGAGAAAATGTCAATTAGCCGTGCTAAGTTACTTCTTATTGTCGAACGTTTCATTCACACAATCTCTTAAACAATTACATTTTTCTTTGAATTTTTTTTCACGGATCACACATCTGCTGATTCACCAAACCATCCACATCAGCAAAAGACGAAGCGAATTTTTTTAGCAATGGACAACATACAAAACTTTCTAGGCTTTCTTGTTCTCATATTACACAAAGGAGATATCTAGCACAGGCAGCTGAGAAAAATCATGTGCACATCTGTTTTCATGCCCTTTTTATGTTTCCATACATTTTCTTCAGGAAATCATTTACAACATGAGTATCAATGTAGTCGGTTGTGGTACATATGCTTCTAGGTCAAATATATAAACTTCCACATGAGAGCTTTTAGGAATTTGCACTCATTAAAAGAAATAATTTAAAAGCATGTCAACAAATTTTACTGGAATTCTCTTGAGATATATCAACTTGCTTCTACTATTTGTTACTCAGCAAATCTTCCTTTGATTTGATTGGCTCTTGGACAAACAAAGAGGTAAAACAAAAAAGGGAAATACAAAAGAATTGTAGATGCATCAATCTGAATGACCAAGTCATTCCGTGTCGAACAGAAACTAGGCTCCAGTTCACATATGGTATAAGTAGTTGAGCAAAACTATTGTTTCTTTACGTTTTTCCTTGTTTCCTCAATGTATGGCATAAATCATAATGACTTAAAATTATAAGACAAAACAAGCAGCAGAACTTAAACACTAAATCTTTTTAGCAAACAGAAATTGTAAAAGACTTTAGTTGGCATTACTTACCGCAATATCATTATCAATTGTCTTGGGAATCCCAGCAACAGCTACTTTAATACCACGTTTTTCAACTTCCTTGGCAATCATATAGATGCAATCATAGAGTTTTATAAAAATAATAGTTTCAATAGTTAGGAACTAATTGAGAAAGAGAAAATATCATAGTATAAACACATTGTAGATTGCAGCAGCCCCTTTTTGAGTTCCATCCCCTCCAATTATGTATACCTAGAACTCAAAAACGAAGAAAGAAACTAAACACTGTCAGATTGTACTAAACTTCCACGTTAGACGTTACAGATGGTACAATAGACCAGATCTTTTTCTTTTAGGAGGATAAGTAACAAAATACCTGATTTATTCCACGGTCTTGAATGTTGTCAACAATCTTTTTAGTATCGTGACCTCCTCTAGATGTTTGAAGAAAGGTTCCACCACGTTTATGAATATCATTGACAACTTTTGTTGTCAAGTTCAGGGTATTTTTTGAGTAAAACCCACTGTAACCTCCCTGGAAATATTGAAACAGTATTACAGCCTCTAGGCAGAAAATACGACTCTACGACATACATGTAGAAATACAAGATATTGACGGTAGGATCTCTGATAGTCTGCTTCAGCAGAAACAGACAATTTAATAAGATTAACAAAACTTACATCAAAACTTAATATTTTTTCTAAAATTTCAGAATACCAAATGAAGATTTTGTATTTCGTACATCATCACAAAGGCGAAAAAGGGACAAGAAAAGAGCAATAAACTGGACCAGCACATGAAAACCAACAGACCCTCTTTTTCTTATAAAGTAAATATATTTCACTAATGTTTGGGCCAACATGCACCCATACCAAAAAAGTAGAGAACCTACCAAATCTTGTATTTTACACATCCATATGATTGAGTCCTTGGGTTTCCGAAATAGTATAAATAGAAGTGCTTCAAATCATTGCTATTTGACTCGGAGCTGTTCTAAAAAAGTCGAGGTATTTCGAATTGTTCGTTGACACATACAAAGTAATATTGATCCTTGGACATATAAGAGTTCCGAATCGAATCTCTTTAGAAAGAAGATCTTTTGTCTCATGGTAGCCTGCCCCAGTCCCCTTACGAAACTTTCGTTATTGGGATAGTCATACACCTCACATTTCTAGCGATTCACATGACATCATCAAATGATACAAGTCTTGGATAAGAATCTAAACCGCACTTGAACGCACTTGTTGACGATCCTTTACTCCGACAGCATCTAGGGTTCCTCGAACAATGTGACATCTCACATCGGATAAATCCTTAACCCTTCCCCCTCTTACTAAGACTATAGAATATTCTTATGAATTATGGCCAATACCGGGTTCATAAGCAGTGTCACCTCTTACGGCTCCTCGTTCAATTCTTTCAAATTCATTGGATCCTTTTCTGGTTTGAGACCCCCCCCCCTTCTTCGACTCGTCCCCGAAGAGTAATTGTGACCGATTTAGTCACGTTTTCATGTTCCAATTGAACGCTATCCATTTTTTATTATTCTCAAGGGATAAGTTATTCTCTTTACCAAACATATGCGGATCCAATCACGATCTTATGTATAAGAAGAACAAAAGATCTTTCTTGATCAATCCCTTTGCCCCTCATTCTTCAAGAATAAGAAAAAAAAATTAAGCTTGAATTTGTTCATTTGGAATCTGGGTTTTTCAACTTCATATTTGTTTAATATGAATATTTTTCCTCTTTTTTTTATATCATTCCTTAAGTCTCATAGGTTTGATCCGGTAGAATTTGATCCATTTGCTCATTGAACAAAAGATACGAAATAAATCAGATATCATGTGAAATCTTTGGTTTTTCACCATCCTCGATCCCTATCCCCTAGGTACATTGTTTGAATCAATAGAGAACTTTTTCTTCGGTATGAATCGATATAATTTCATTCCAAATCCTTCCAGGAAAATATCGAATTTGGATCCCGAAAATCTCGAAAAATCTCGGTTATGCACTCTTTGAATAGGAATTCATTTTCTGAAAGATCGTGGCTTCATACTTTGGTCAGTCTCCGAGATCCTTTCAATGACATACGTTGAAGGGATACCTATCATCTAATCGATTGATTATGTAAGCCAGAGCAACGAAACCGAGGAAAGTATACAGAAATGACAGTTCTTTTTTATTATATTAGTATTTTCTATTATATTATATATATTATTATATTAGATTAGTATTAGCTAGTGATCCCGACTTAGTGAGTCCTTTCTTCAGTAATGAATTGTTGGCACCCGTCCTACATTTTGTTTCTCTGGACCGAGGAAAAAAGGGGATCGGCGGGAAGAGGAGTGTACCATGAGAGAAGCAAAGAGGTCAACCTCTTTCAAATATACAACATGAATTCTGACAATGTGGTTACACTCTCATATCGATCCGAATGAATCATCCTTTCTACGGAGATTAATCTTTGTTGCCTATTTATACAAGTTGTCTAAAGCACTAAACCAACATTAAGAAGCTGCTAGAAACTAATAGCGAAATAACAATACATAGCTAAGTGGGCTTCATCTAAGTGGGCTTCATCTCAACAAAAATCTATATAGAATTAATCTGCATTTTGTTAATTGCATCAATGGTCTGTTTATCAACTCTTTCTCTCACAGTCTGACAGTGGTGAACGAAACTTGGTTGATTAGTAGAGGCAAGAAGTCGTGCCCACATCCTGCCTGTTATGTTCACGGTGTTTGTAGTCTCAGTGACACGCTGCAATAAAACATCAGGGCATAAACATTAGATCTTCATGGAGACACAGTTGACCAGAATAAAAACATTACACCGCAAACCTCACAACAGCATGAAAATTATTCAACAAATTTATATGGGAATAACAACTTTTAAATGTCCACAAGCAACTGTAAATGATCAGTATACAAGCTTTGGTGCCTTTTTAATTCCACAAGCAACTGCATCTAAATTTCTAAGAACTCCTATACAAAGGATGATAATCATCCGTCCACCATTACAGAGGATTTATATACACCTCATTAAGTTGGTGTAAAAGCTTCACTGATTTTGATTGACAAGTAATATGATCCAAGTTAGAAGTATAGATTTCAATGAGAAGAATCCGTGCATGGTAAACAGGTAGGACAACAAATTTCCTCGTCCAGTTTAAGCAGAATACTTGTAGATATTGCCTAACAGCATACTTTTTCAGTAGGACAACGTACATCAATTAACTTCAACCAATCAAATACGTCTCAATCCTATATTAGTCAGTGTCTCTCATATATGAATCCTCTTTATCCATTCTACTCCGATCAATTGACTTCAATTCAAAAAATAGATACATGCACAAATAGGCTTACATTAATTGGAATATAGGCCTGTCTGCTGTTTACAGGTCCAACCGTGAAGCCTGTGAATCCAGCCATTGCTCCATGGACTGCACTTTGTGCAAGAAGTGTACAGTAGATGTTATCTGATGCATTGCTTGGAATTGCTCGAATCATGTAAGTAGGGTCTGTCGATAACAAATGAGTGCAGAACATAATATGAATAAAAACCAGTGAGAAAATAATTGATTGGCGTTAAGGAATTTATGGAATCATATAGCTTTTAGACTTTCAAAAGTCATAATGCAATAACAACAAATTGTTTGAGACGGGTGCCACTATATTTGACGCAAACCTACCACTAGCGACTGAGGTAGAATTTTGGGAGTGGAGTACATTCGGTCAGTTCAATCCATTTTGGGTTAATCCGATTCAGTTTACACAAATTTTGGTTCACGAATAAACCACGTGATCACCAAATAAAAATAAGCTTGGTCCAACTCGACCTAGCTCTCTTGATTCAAATTCAATTGAATAAAACGAAAAGAAACATAAAAAGGAAAAAATAACATTTTGAAATAGGAAATTACACCCCTTCAATTCAGAGATTACATACTTAAATCATAGTCACAAGATAATCGCGACCTATTAATAATTCTGTAAGAGACACAGGGTAAAGCAACTTCAGTCAGGGAAATACACCCTTTCCGTCAAAACAACACAAGCAAAGATAAATGTGTCGATTACTGGGATTCATACCTCAATGAACAATTTTTAATCAAAAAGTACAGAGTTTTCGAACTATAAATGTGTAATCAGAAGATATAGAGAATAATAAGAGTACAAGGATATAAATACATAATGAGACTAAGTTAACCTTGGTAACTAGATCATCAAATCCCTAGAAATAACCTACACTATCCATATACATAATTGTACAGATTCTGTAACACCCCCCTCAAGCTGGAGCATAGACATTGATCATGCCCAGCTTGTCACAAAGGTAGTCAACTCGAGTTCCACTCAACGGTTTTGTGAACAAATCAGCTACTTGCTCTCCAGTCTTCACGTAGACAATGGAAATCACATTTTGCTGAATCTTCTCACGAATGAAATGACAGTCAACCTCAATATGTTTAGTTCTTTCATGATACACCAAATTTGAGGCAATATGAAGAGCCGCTTGATTATCACACCAGAGTTTTGCTGTGTATGATGCTTCAACCCAATTTCAATTAAAAGATGATGTATCCACATAATCTCACAAGAAGAATGTGACATAGCTCTATACTCGAATTATGCACTAGATCGAGATACAACGTTTTGCTTCTTACTCCTCCATGATACTAGATTACCTCCAACAAAGACACAATAGCCTGTGGTAGATCTTCTATCGATTTTAGATTCAGCATAGTCAGCATCAGCAAAACATTCAACACGAGTGTGGCCGTGATTGCTATACAATATGTCAAGTCCAGGAGCTCCTTTCAAGTAATATAGAATATGTTTCAATGCTTCCCAATGTTTGACCGTAGGTACAGACATGAACTGGCTAACAACACTTACTGCAAAAGCAATATCTGGAAGTCACAGTGAGATAATTTAACTTTCCAACTAACCTCCTGCATCTCTCTATCATCAAAGGATCGTCATTATCTTTCATAAGATGCACATTAGGAGCCATTGGACTAATGTAGGGTTTGGCTGCCAACTTTCCAGTTTTTGCAAGCAGGTCAAGAATATACTTTCTCTAAGACAGAAAAATACCTTTCTTGCTTTTACTTACTTCTACTCCCAAAAAGTACTTCAACTGGCCCAAGTCCTTCATATGAAATCTATTAGGCAGGAAAGACTTGAGGGAGGAGATCCCCGCAAAATCACTTCCTGTGATGAGAGGAGAATAATGTCAGCTGCAGATTGCCTATAGAAGACTGAGTGGTCACATTTGCTCATTTTCAGTCCAAACTCTTGAACTACCTCACTGAACTTCCCAAACCAAGCCCACAGACTCTGTTTCAAGCCGTACAAGGACTTCTTTAAGTGACAGACTTTCCCATACTCCCCCTTAGTAACAAAACTGGGTGGTTGCTCCATATATACTTCCTCTTGATGGTCACCGTGAAGGAGCGCATTCTTGATATCCAGCTAGTGTAAACGCCAACTCTCAGAAGCAACTAGAGAAATGAATAGCCGACAGAAGTGAGTGGGCAACCAGGGAGAAGGTATCTGAATAATCCACCCTATAAGTCTGAGCATACCCTTTGGCCACAAGTATAGCCTTAAGTTTAGACACGGAACCATCTAGAATAAATTTAACTGTGAAAGCCCACTTACATCCCACTGGTGTCTTTCCCTTGGGTAAATCCACCAAATCCCATCTGTGGTTTTCCTCCAAGGCGTGTATTTTCACAAGCATTGCATCAGACCATCCAGAATGACTCAAAATCTGTTTCACTATTTTAGGTACAGAGATAGAGTCTAGAGAAACAACCAAAGATCTGAACGTAGAGGATAAGCGGTCATAGGAGACAAAAGTAGCAATGGAATATGTGGATTTGCAAGTTTGTGTACCCTTACGAAGAGCAATAGGGAGGTCAAGATTTTCTGGTGGATCAGTCGAAGGAAGATCTGATGACGAAGAAACTAGTGCAGGACATGTATCATTGGTCTCTTGCCTCCTCAAATAAACTTGAACAATTGGAGGTCTTCCTGGTGTAGACGAAGTAGGAGCTGAGGGCACAATAACCGATTGATGCTCAACAGAAGAACTGGGAGATAGAGGAACAACATCCGCTGATTTTTCTGTCGAAGCACGGGTAACCTGATAGACTAACCATTCATCTTCCTTGTTATGGGCCAACACTAGGATTCGACTTTCAACTTTAATGGACCCTTTTAAGTAGGCATTATCAAGTAGTAGTTGCAGTATTTTAGTTCAGCATTTTCAGTATTATTTCAGCATTTTCAGTATTGTTATTAGTGGATGTAGTAGTTGATAATTAGTGGGCAGATTAGGAGATCATGGGATGTTAGTCTTCCATTTAGAGGATAGTGGTAGTAGTGGGAATCTCTTAATTATGTATATAAATAGGTGTGTTATAATGAAAAGATTCATCTTTTTTGTTTGGCCAAAAACATTGCGTACTTTATTTACGTAATTTTGGAGTGTGCATTCCCCACTCGAATTTGGAATACCGTCCCAACAATTTGGTGCTTTCATCCAGAGTATCATGCCTCCCAAACAAAATAAAAATCTCACCACGGAAGAATTCGATGCATTGAAGGATTCTGTGACCTCATTAACCGAGATCATAAATGACCTTTGGAACCATCTCGATGACATTAACCCCTTCGCACCACCCCTCACCGTTCATACGAACTCATATTATCAAGAAGGAACCTCCTATTCACGACCAAAATCACCAACCAATTTCAATAACCGAAACTACCCGAATCAATACCCCTCCATAAAGACACCCAAACTGAACCTTCCAGTCTTCGATGGGACTAACCCATTGGATTGGCTTTTTCACGCCGAACACTATTACAATTACTATCACGTACCTCCGGACCAACGATTAATGATGGCATCGTTTTGTATGCAAGGACCAGCTTTAAGTTGGTATAAATGGATGTACTCTAATCACCAACTCAATGATTGGAATTCATTCACGAGGGTGTTAGAAGTCCGATTCGGTCTAAGTTCGTATGAAAACCATCAAGCCTCACTACCAGTTATGGAGTTTCAAGAAGAATTTGAAAAAATTTGCAATTGTGTGGAGGGATTGTCACCTGTAGCAATTCTAAATTGCTTCATTTCTGGATTGCGCGAAGAAATACAACAAGAACTTGCAGTTTTAAAACCCTGAACAGTCACCGATGCAATAGGACTGGCCAAATTGATCGAAGTCAAACCGAAGTTATCCAAGCCTAAAATAAACCAAAACCATCGCTTCTTGCCCCATTCCCATTACCCGACAGCAACCAGCGAGAACAAGATCGCAAAACAGACCCTATCACTTCTGCAATTAGTTGCACCCTCGACCCTCTCAGAATCTGCCAGTGAAGAAATTAACACAACCAGAGATCCAGCAGAGAAGGTTAAAGGGATGTGCTTCAACTGCGAGGAGAAATGACACCCTAGAAACGTGTGCAAAAAACCACAATTGCTCATTGTTGTGGTAAATGAAACAACTGATCACACATTCTCAGCCAAAAAAGTTTTCGAGGATGAGGAACAGGGAGACGACAGAGATGATAAGTCAGTGGAGCCAGACTGCAAACCGCTGGAATCAATGGAAGGAACTTTTCATCTGTCGGTGTGTGATCACCAAAGGTGAAGTAACCCTTTAGATGCCCTCTCCGAGGCCAGACAGGTTCAACACTTAGTTCTTCCAAGTAGTACATTATACATCTGCCCGTCAACAGCGGAGGAATAAGCGTTGTAGGGACTAATCCGTATAGTTGAAAGGTCACTCCTCTCTTTACAGTGGGTTGTACTCGACTTTACTATAAAAGGAGAGGAGCGGGAGGCAACTCTCTTGACCCGCTGTAAAGAGAGGCGTGAAAGCCATTTCCGCTCGTTTTCCAACCCTTTGTACGAGACTCCTTTCTTCGTACATCCGTCGGCAGTGGAGGTGCAAATTCAGGCAAAACTCCGGATGGACCGACAGCCTATTTAGGAGTATCAACTCCGCGGACTATACGAGTCCACTGTGCTATTAAAGGAAGGGAATTTACTGCTTTGGTAAATTCTGGGAGTACCCACAACATTATACAACCACGGCTTGCGGAACAACTCGGATTGGCTGTTCTAACACTTTCAAATGTCAAAGTGATGGTAGGGAATGGAGAGTTCCTGGAATGCACAGGCCACTGCATCGATGTGAAGGTGTTGTTAAAAGGACAAGAATTCCTTATTCCTTTTCTAATCTTACCAATTCAAGGAGCCGACGTAGTTCTCGGAGTTCAGTGGTTAAGTACCTTAGGGGCCTTTACTACTGATTTTTCCATACCTCAAATAAGTTTTAGCACAACGGAAGGGTAATCCAGTTAACCAATGAACCCACATTAAGTTTGTCCACTCCAGCCCAATTGAATCGGATGATCACAACAGGGTCGGTGTTATCCCTACACGCCATTATCCATGAAACCTGCCCTCTTTCACCAACACCCGAGTTAAAAACTAACAACAACTCCCCAAAACTGCAGCAACTATTAACCAAATATCACCACCTTTTTAAAAATCCCACAGAGCTTCCACCCAGCCGCAAACACGACCACCAAATCCATCTACAACCCGATGCCAAACCAGTCAATGTGAGACCCTACCGTTACCCTCATTATCAAAAGGAGATCATGACGAAGCTCATCGAGGAAATGTTAGAAGGAGTGATTCGATCAAGTAAAAGCCCTATTCTTCACCGGTATTATTGGTTCACAAGACGGACGGGACATGGAGATTTTGTGTCGATTATCGAGCTTTGAATGCTATCACGATTCGAGATCGAGTTCCGATCCTGACAGTGGATGAGATAATGGACGAGTTGAAAGGAGTTGTCCTGTTCTCAAAGATTAACTTGAGGTCCGGGTATCACCAAATTCGGATGGATCCTCAAGATGTGCACAAAACAGCTTTTCGGACCCGCGATGGACACTATGAATTCACTGTAATGCCATTTGGGTTGTCCAAACGCCCCTTCCACTTTTCAAGCAGCAATGAACGAATTGTTCTGCGAACAATTGAGGCGCTTTGTGCTGGGTTTTTTTGACGATATACTCATATACAGTACTGGGTGGGAGGAACATATGGAACACCTTTCCAAAGTTTTTGAGTTACTCCATACTCATAAGTATTATGCCAAGTTGTCCAAATGTGTGTTTGGAGAAGAACAAATACATTATTTGGGGCATATAAAATCTCCAGTAAAGGGGTAAGTGTGGACCACGACAAAATTCAAGCTATCGTGGAATGGCCCGTACCTTCTAGTGTCACTGCTCTACGAGGATTCTTAGGACTCACTGGTTATTATCCGAGGTTCGTGCGGAATTATGCCACTCATGCCTCGGCCCTCACTGACTTGTTAAAAAAGGGGAATTTACATGGAGTCTCAATGCCATGGTTGCATTCAGAAAACTGAAAGAATGTATGACCACCCTTCCAGTTCTTGTGCTACCCGACTTTGATAAAGACTTCGAAGTCACGACGGACGCTAGCGGAAGTGCCATTGGTGCAGTCCTATCACAATCAGATCACCCTTTGGCCTTTTTCTAGTTCCGCGAATGCAGTCAGCCTCCACCTACACGAGAGAGCTCTACGCCATCACTGAAGCAGTAAAACAATGGAGGCATTATTTACTTGGGAGAAAGTTCATCATCTATACGGATCACAAAAGTATTAGACACTTGCTGTCTCAAGTAATCCAAACGCTTGAACAACAAAAGTGGTTCACTAAACTGATCGGGTTTGAGTATGAAATCCGGTATAAGCCAGGAGAACCAAGTTGGTGATGCGCTGTCGAGGATGGAGCAGCCCCAAGTCAATATCATTTCCGAGCCCACTATGTCCTGGATCGCGCAACTGAAGAACTTCTATGCCACCTCTAAAGCCGGAGTTGAATTAATGATCAAATTCAATGAAGCAAGTCGATATGAAAAGGTTAAGGTACACGATGGCTTAATCTTTCTCGATAGTAAGTTGTATGTACCTGATGAAACCGGAATTCAGGTCCAGTTAATAGAGGAATATCATTCGTCACCCTGTGGTGGCCATTCAGGAGTTAAAGCAACTCTGAGTCGCATCTCGACTGCATTTGCGTGGCCAGCAATGAGAAAGAAAGTTGAACAATTTGTGCGCGACTGCTCCAGTTGCCAACAAAACAAGTCAGTGAATCACAAACCATATGGCCTGCTCCAACCCTTACCCATACCAAACCAAGTGTGGGAAGACATAAGTATGGATTTCATAACTCATCTTCCCCTGTCATCAGGCAAGACTGCAGTTTGGGTGATTGTTGACCGATTAACCAAGTTCGCCCATTTTATAACATTACCCACAAAATACACCGCCTCATATCTAGCCTCAGTATTCCTCACTGACATCTACAAACTTCACGGACTACCCAAAACCATAGTCTCGGATCGAGACCCGCTGTTTCTAAGCAAATTTTGGCAAGAACTATTCTCACAATTAGGAACAAAATTGGCTTATAGCAGTGCATATCATCCAGAGACGGACGGGCAAACTGAAGTCGTAAATCGCAGTCTCCAGACCTATCTGCGTTGCTTTGTCAGTGACGAACCTCGAAATTGGACCAGATACTTAGCCCTCGCGGAGTATTGGTACAATACCAGCCACCACACAGCCATCAAAACCACCCCTTTCCAAGCCCTGTATGGTCGATCGCCACCAACAACAACCCCATATTTACCTGGGAGCTCCCAAAATGAAGCCATCGACTCAACTCTCTCCCACAGAAACACCCTCTTGACCGAGCTTAAAGAAGCATTCCATACCCGGCAACAAATGGAAAGCAATGCAAACCGAAAGCGCATGGCAAAGGAATTTTCAATAGGAGAATGGGTTTATGTTGAACTCCAGACCTATAAGCAAGTAACTCTCCACCGCACCAACTCGGCAAAGCTCTCAAAAAAATATTACGGGCCCTTTCGAGTGTTGCGAAGGATCGGCGCAGTGGCGTATGAGCTGGAACTTCCAAATGGGTGTCACATTCATCCAGTTTTTCACGTCTCGCTTCTCAAACCTCACTCGGGAGAAACAATTGACTCAAGTGCGAATTTACCAAGCATAAGAGAGGATGATCAGATGTACCTCAAACCCGAAGCAATCATTGATGAACGAACAGTTTGGAAAGAAGGAAGAAAGGAGGTTCAAGTCTAGGTTCAGTGGGAACACTCTACAGTCGCCGATCGGACATGGGAATCGAAGGAGCTTCTGGAAGCTACCACCCTCAACTATTCGATTACATCGAGGGAGCTAAATCGAGTACCAGGATTCTCAGACAGGCCCCATGGCAGAAAGAAACAAGAGGCCCATACGAGTTAGACAAGCCCCAAATTGGGTCAAGGACTTTCAAGTTTCAACTTTAATGGACCCTTTTAAGTAGGCATTATCAAGTAGTAGTTGCAGTATTTTAGTTCAGCATTTTCAGTATTATTTCAGCATTTTCAGTATTGTTATTAGTGGAATGTAGTAGTTGATACTTAGTGGACATATTAGGAGATCATGGGATGTTAGTATTCCATTTAGAAGATAGTGGTAGTAGTGGAAATCTCTTAATTATGTATATAAATAGGTGTGTTATAATGAAAAGACTCATCTTTTTTGTTTGGCCAAAAACATTGCGTACTTTATTTACGTAATTTTGGAGTGTTCATTCCTCACTCGAATTTGGAATATCGTCCCAACATTCCTCCCCCTGACTCGTAGAAATGGGAGGTGCATAGAAAAATGGGGTAGTTTCTGAAAATACCACATCGGTTGACACCAAATATTTCCCAAGTTCAGTAGAATAACACTGATACCCCTTCTGAAGGCGAGAATAGCCTAGAAAAACACACTTCAATGACTTGGGTCTAACTTGGTAACAGATGGTCGAACATCTCAAACATAACATGTGCTTCCAAACAGTCGATGGCATCCGATTAATCAGAAAACAAGTTGTAGCGAGTATCTACCCAAAACTGTTAAGGAACCTTCATTTGGAACAAAAGTGCTCGAGTTGTTTTAAGTAAATGCATATTCTTTCTCTCTGCAACTCCATTTTGAGAGGATGTATCAACACATGAAGATTGATGGAGAATACCATGTTTCATGTACGACTGAAACGAATCTAACATATATTATTTAGCATTGTCACTTCTTAGAGTGTGTACCGAAGCATTAAATTGAGTTTTAACTTCAGCATAGAAGGCACAAAAGTGAGTAAATACTTCCGAGCGACTCTTCATAAAATAAATCCAACTCATCCGAGAGAAATCATCCACAAAAGTGACAAAATACATATGCCCAGTTTTGGAAATGACAGGACATGGTCCCCAAACATCAGAATGAACTAACTAAAAAGCGGACTCAGTCCGCTTATTAACCCTGGGACTTAATAGGTTGCGATGATGTTTTGCAAATCGACACGACTCACATTCCAATGAAGAAATATTCTGGAACCGAGGACATAGCTTCTTTAACAGAGGTAGAAGAGGATGTCCCAATCGACAATGTACTTCAAATGGAGACACAAAACTAGAGCAGGCAAGAAACTGAGGCTCCCATTCATCAAGAATGTAGAGATCATCTGATACATGTCCTCTACCAAAAATTTGATTCGTCGTAAGATCACGAAACAAACAATGATCGGGAAAAAACGAGATGTAACAATTAAGGTCTCTAGTAACTTTTCTAACAAAAATCAAATTAAAGGTCAATTTTGGTAGACTTAATACAGATGACAGGGTAATAGTGGAGGTTGGCTTAATAGTCCCATATTCAACACTATTACAAGTTTGATCCATCAACTACAGTAATTGAAAAAGAAAAGGGTGCTTTGTGTGATGAAAACCTAGAAAAAATATTAGGATTACCTGTCATGTGATTTGTGGCACCAGAATCAATCACCCATTTATTTGAAGAAGTGATAAGACATGTTTTATGTGACTCCGTAAAAGCATTAACTGAAGTGGATTCCTTCAATGATTTTTGATATTGAAGAAATTTATTCCTCAACCGAAACCAAAATTATTGTATCAGATAATGGACTAGAAGCCATCATTTTCTCAAACTCACAATATCAAAATAAATTGAGGGAGAATCTTCCAAACTCCAAAGCTAAAATTTTCCAAGTGAGATCTATGCTAGACACTAGTAAAACTTTCAACCAGTAAATCACTCAAATAGATCAAAGAAACCAAGTAAAATCTGATTCCAACCAACCAAACTAAGAGAAATAACCAAGATCCAGCAAATAGCAAGTCTCAAATTGTAACAGAGGATGAACACCCAAATACGTCACAAATTGATCTCAACAGCAATCTCAACTAACAGATGAACACCCAAACAAATCACAAATTGATCTTTTATCACAGATTATTGTATGCCTGGGATGACTGACTATGCTCAAGAAATTAAGGAATCTTCATCTCTGAGAAACATATCTGTGGTGATTATGTCATTTGAAAATGTCCCTTCAAGAATCAATAGATGCTTAGAAGAAGGGGCAGAAGAATTCTCTTGAAGCCAGTGAGATTATCAGATGTTAATAAACTTAGACCCCATATGATGAAAACCAAATGTAAAAGCCAACTACAAGAAGAACCAAACTAAGTGGTGACAGATCTGGTCTGAGTTTGTTTTTCGTCAAAACGTGGTTATATGATCTAAGAACCACCAGAAATCAGCCGGAAATACCAAGGCGACTCGGAGCTTGAAGCAAGACTGAGAATGGTCCACGCACGCGCTTTCACGCATTGTACAGTGTGGGCTTCCGGAGTTCAGTTCGCCGGTGCATGAGACACATGAGCGTCTCCTCCGGCCACCGGAATCTGGTTAATGACAGATTGGACAAAGGCGGTCCTTCCCAAGTAGGTGATGAGAGTTATACTCCAAGTCAGCGACCACCCCAACATTCAGTCAACTTCCAGCAAAGTCAGCCACTTTTCCGGCGGAGTTACTGACCCAAAATTGGTGAATCAAAAGGCTCTTGATGCCATGTAATCAGAAAATATAGAGAATAATCTGTATATTACTCAAAGAGTACAAGGATATAAATATATAATGAGACTAAGTTAACTATGGTAACTAGATCATCAAATCCCTAGAAATCAGCTACACTATCCATATACATAATTGAATATATTCGATAACAAAAAGGAACAGTTATCATAGTTTGAAATAAGTTAAAGAACTAGCATGAATAAGTGTTTGCCATGTTGCCAACTGACTAATTATTAGTTATTGCAAAAGAGAATAAGATTCAAGAAATGCATTACATGGGACTGCAAATGCAAACTAGATATTCCATATGATATGTTTTGGGGGTTTCATCCAATTTAAATAAATGAAGAAAAACATGAGGCTGAATGAGCAAAAAAAGATACAACAACATACCCAGTGAAATCCCACAACGTGGGGTCTGAAAGGGTAGAGTGTATGCAGACCTTACCTCCACCTTGGTAGGTAGAGGGACTGTTTCCGGGAGACCCTCGGCTCAAGATAAAGCATAATTAAAAGCAAAGCAAGGAAACAAAGATAGAGGATATAAAAAATGAAATTAAGATGGAATAAGAACAGAAAAGAAAAGGAAAAAGGACAACCAATATGCCGCTGGGATATGAAGAAAACAAATGCAAATTAGGGGAATATTTACTTGGGCAGATTCGAACTCTCGGTTAAGCGGGCGGAACCCGCACGCTTAACCAATGCAGCTAAAATCTCCATTAGAGTTTGGGTGCCACCCATTCTTTATATCTGATTTTTTAGGAAAATATCTATATGTACAAGAAATTTTAGCCAAGTGTCCGGGTACTAGTGCACCCCCACCCTTCTACATCACTACATAGATCCGCCCTACCTACTCCTATTCCTCAACTACTCTAAGACATCAAAGAGTTCCTTCAATTCTAGTTTTCGTCTTGCTTTCTTTAATGTATGTACTACATAGTTTCAACCTATACTGAAATCCATCCCAATTCAAACTAAAGTAATAAATTTAGGATATTGGAGAGAACTAACATTTCGACAATAAGCAGAGGGTGTTAATTTCTGGATTTATGAGATATTAACACTGCAATGCAAGGGAAAGAAAGGGGAAAATAAAGGAGAGAAAAGATATTTTTGTTTTGTGGGAGCTTTCCTATATTTTCTGTTAAACTGAAAGTTACAATATGATCTTATATTTATAGGCTAGACTAAGCTAGACTAACATAGCTAATAACAACTAAGCTAACAATATCATATCTCAACACCCCTCCGCAAGCTAGGAGATATGAAGACATTCTTCATTCCTAGCTTGGATACTATAGCAAAACACTCTACTAAAAATAGCAACGAAGAACCCCTCATTCTCTAGTCACACTCCTCGGACTAGAGAATCCCACGATTCTCCCTAATGTAGCAACAGCAACGAAGAACCCCTTGTTCTCTAGTCACACTAAGACTAGAGAATCCCTCGATTCTCCCTATGCAAAATGACAGCAAGAACCCCTCGTTCCCTAGTCACACTAGGACTAGAGAATCCCTCGATTCTCATCACGCAAGCTATTATAATAAGCTCGGATATGCAGTGGAGTCTCCCTCAATTTCTAGTCCAATTCCGGCTAGAAATTCTTCGATTCTCCTATCCTGAGCTACACATATAAAAACAGACAATCTAACACTTGATTGACCTGTGAAAAACTCTTTGAATTGAGTTTCAACTCAATCCATATTGTTTCCGATCCCTCAGTTTTCAGTCAATTTGCAGCTGAAAACTCCTCGATCCTTCCATCAATCTATTGTTTACGATCGCGCATCCAGTCAGACAAATGCTTCCATCCGGATGCTCCTAAAAAAACTAGTAATGATATTGCTCCGTGCATTTTTCACGCCTCCAAGCAACGAGGCCATCACACGATTCGGGTCACCACCACCCGATTCATCAGCAAATGTACGCCATTCAGATGTCTCATCAATTGACCTCGATTCCAACTCATCTTTCAATGTATGAAGTGCCTCTTTCTCCTTCGCTTCTACTTTAGCTCTCTGGTCCTTTCTACTAGCTTCCAACTTCTCAACTTCTCAACTTTCAACAATAACAAATTCCTTTCACTCTCAATAGCGCTCAATTTCACGCTTTTCTTAATGTCGCTACTCTTTAACCCCTCTAGAGCCGACTTCAGTTTCGATAACTCTGAATTCGATTCTTTCAGATCGTTCATCGCAGTTATGAGATCATGTTGCAGTCGAGAGTGTTCTCCTCGAGCTCACGCCGGACAACTACCGATCCGAAAGCCTTGTTTTCGGATTTTAGCTCTCCGCCTTCTTCTGCTTTAGAGTTTCTAGAACTTTCCGATCTTTCGGTGATTTCTCGGTGTAGCGATGATATTCCGTCGAATTGGAATGTCTAGCTAATGTACCTGGTTTCAGATCCAGGATATTTGTTCGTGCACGAGCTGAAATTTCATTCAACAAAATTGCCATTCCTCAAACATGATTGTAATGCACCACCTTGTTTCGCATATGCCGTTATAGAAACATGGATCGATAAAATCGATAACGCAAAACACGGACAAGTAGTCAAGTCGCGTGAAAAGGAGTTCGACGGAGATCTTTTTTCCGTCGAGATGCCGATAATTTTAGCCGCGGCGATCTCAATCCGGATCTGAAACCGAACCAGATCCTTGTGTTGGATTTTTACAATGGAAACGTTTTGACGAGATAATAGTGAGTATTGAACCGAGGATCTTCAACCTATGGTGAAACTCTGCGTCGATAGTTTATATTCACCGCTTGGCGGTGAAGAGATCGGCGGCGGAGAAATTGAGGTTTTAGCGAAGAGTCGAGCTGATAATCGTGCTTTTAATTGGAGAATTCGGTGCTATTCCCAGATCTGTTTCCTTTGAATTTTACGGTATGCATCGATAGAGATTCCTATTGATCCACATCGATCGAATAGGCTTTGATACTATGTTAATTTCTGGATTTATGAGATATTAACACAGCAATGCAAGGGAAAGAAAGGGGAAAATAAAGGAGAGAAAAGATATTTTTGTTTTGTAGGAGTTTTCCTATATTTTCTGTTAAACTGAAAGTTATAATATGATCTTATATTTATAGGCTAGACTAAGCTAGACTAACATAGCTAATAACAACTAAGCTAACAATATCATATCTCAACAGAGGGGATGCATAACAGAATAAAATACCTAACCAGCATACATCATCTACCCCGCGAGAGAAGATCAAGAAGCAGGTTAAGTACCTATGTATTTCATATTTACCGACATCTTCCTGACATTTGTGAAATGATCCTGTAACATCAAACAAAAATGGCATTTGAAGAGTAAGTAATCAAGAAAGGAAAAGACACTAGATAAAGTGTTTCATGTCTCTAATCACAGGTCTCAGAATAAGGTAATATCAAATGAAGAGACAATTCACCATAGAAAAAGTTTGGGACAGTTCAATATTCAACTGGATTGTCGTAAACAATCAGTGGGACACTCATCTAGCAGTCCACATAGTTCCTTTGGGCTTAAGATCGCATAAATTCAAAGTGATTCAATCCATGTAGAATAACAAACAGCACAAGACATTCGATCAGAGCAACGGCTCTACTGCAAGAGTGGGGAACAAGGAAGTAGATTCACAACTAATCTTTCGGTCTTAAATTGTACAACCTGACAAAACGATCTTTATAAAAGGGAATCTGCTCATGGTGTGTATAAGGCATAAGTAGTTCAACATCAAGCTGGATGTGACATATGCACGTGCAATTGGGATGGTCATCTTAATAACCAAGCGATATGAAATGCTTGAACCATCTCACAAATTCAAGTATCAGCGGAACTCTCAGACGGAGATATGGAGGAAGAGACTCGGATTATACCTTAATATTTTGTGTTAACCAAAGACCGGAATCTAAGAGTAGCCTGTTTCCTGATGCATCTTTCTCTTGAAATGCTTGCATACTTTGAGCAACATATTCTTGTCCAGCACCTTCTGCTAATACAATTAGCACATGCCTATGTTCTTTGAGCTGTTGTTCCATATATTCATAGAGCCCGCCTGGACCTTCCAAGTAAAATGGGGACTCTGGGATCAAGCAACAGTCCTGGCACAATTAAGACAATATTAAATGGATACAATCAAGTGCTATGTAAAGTAAGAATCACATAAAAAAAATCTTAGATTCCATTTTTTAAGTACTCTGCCCTTAGATTTCAGTTTAACAAAGATAACTGTGTGCATACCATATGCTATGAACATGTGCAAACTGACAAAAGATAGATATCATTGGACATGATATAGATGTTTATTATATGATCCACAATGTTGCTGCTTGTTCATGTCTCTACATATATTATGTAATTTCTTATTCAACCGAAGTGCATTCTATATTTGCCCTTGTGTTGCATTAACATTTGAACAAGCTCCCTCATCCTCAAAAATAGAAATAGACAAGTTGGTTTTTCAATAAAGTCGCAGAAAAGACTTCTCTATTCTATTTATATTACCATAATGTTAAGAATGTCAAATATTAGGACATTGTAAATATGGCTAGAATTCGTACCTTGTGAATGTAGCCAAGGTTTAGAGTCCCTGCAATTGTGTACTTAGGCATAGGAATTACTATTTTCCTTTTTCTTGGATTACTTCTAAACGCTACTCCATTTAAATCCCAATATGCTTGAGGAAATAACCAAACAATTAATTCCCAAATCTTTTTTTTCTTTTTTCTTTACATAGTATCAGAGCCAAGGTATCAAGTCCTTCTCTTAAACATTTTTTTTTCTTTTTAGTTCTTTATATTTTTATTTTTTTATAACCGTGGTGTCTGTGCCTTGTGCGCACCTCGATTGATTCCATGAGATACATGTTATCTCCCACCAACACAAATACCGGATAACTCTGTCGATTAAGGCTTGAACAAATGGGAAGAAATCACCTAGTGTTTTGCCTCCGCTGAAATTTGAACTTAACACCTCATGGTTATCCATCCAATTGATCCTTGGATGCTTCTAGTTCTTTAATTTTCTGAAAAAACAAAAAATTCAGGGAATGCAACCCAAAGTTGATAACTATTGCTTCAATTCTGCAGAAGTTGAATATCAAGCAATAGTTTTGATTACATGTGAGTTTATATGGCTAAAGTAGGTTCTCAAAGAGTTATTTAGGAGATGCACTAAAGCAATTGTTCTGTGACGACCAAGTTGCAACATCGCTTCAAACCCAATATTTTATGAAAGCATGAACTTTATAGAAGTATTTCATTCGACAAAAGAATGAGTTGGGTGCACTGCAATAGCTTTTGTCAACTTGAATAATCAGTTATCATATATTCTTACAAAATCACTCTTGACTCTAGAATTGATGTTATTTGCGGCAAGTTAGGAGCATACAATATGTACGCTTCAACTTAAAGAGTGTTTAACTGGGATCTCCGAGACCAAGGTATACATATCCTCTAAATTTTTAGCTTTAGATGGTGTTTGGCTAGTTTTTAAGCGCTCAATCTAGCTTATAAGCACTTTTTGGCTTATCTAGCATTTGGTAAACACCAAAAGTGCTCATAAGCTATGTGTTTATAAGCCAAAAGCTATAAGTTAGTCACCCCCAACTTATGATTTTGCATCTTGTAAGTACTTCTACATTGACCAAGCCTTTCATGATTTACCCCTAATATTTTTTGTAATTCTCGAAATACTCTTCCGATTGTTGGTTGTTGGATTTATGTCGTCAAAGTTGGGCCGGACGGTCATATTGACCGCTTAAGGCTCGTTTGTTGCCAAAGGATATACTCGATATTTGTGCTTGATTCTGATGATATTTTCCTCGATAGGCGAGATAACGTTCGGACCACGCCGTTGTGGGATTTCACTAAGTATGTTGTTGTAGCTAAGGTAGTATATGTCCGCCTCTTTCTATCCAAAGGTTATTGTTCGTCATTGGCCTCTTTATATATTAAGAATATTTTACTCCATTACAACCTTGAGGATGAAGTTTATATGCAGCAACCACTTGGTTTTGTGGCTCAGTGAGAGTCTAGTGGCTTTGTATGTCGATTATATGGTCTGAACAGTCTCCTCGAGCCTGATTTGGTAAGTTGAGCATAGTTATTCAAGAGTTTTGCATGACTCGTACTCGTAGTGAAGTTAATCACTCGGTGTTTTATCGGCATTCTGCTCTAAATCTATATATTTATTTGGTAATTTATGTTGATGATATTGTTATTACTGAAAATGATCAGGATGGTATAACTAATTTGAATCAACATAACTTTCAGCACTTTAGTCTGAAGTATTTTCTAGGAAGTAATATCACTCAAACCAAATTAGGCATTGTTATTTCACAACGAAAGTATGCCTTAGACATTCTTGAGGGGACATGAATGACGAGATGTAGGCCTATTGACACTCTTATGGATCCGAATGCTAAACTCCTGCCAAGACAAGGGGAGTAGGCGGTTGGTTGCTAAGTTGAATAACCTCACAATGACTAAACCAGACATTTCTTTTCTTCTAAGTGTTATAAGTCAATTTATGGATTTTTCTTGTGACCATACTACGATATATAAAGTCAACTCCAAACAAAGGCCTACTCTACAGAGATCGAGGTAACCTTCTCATAGAATTCTAGTATGGATATTGTGTTTTAGTAGGAGGTAATTTGGTGTCCTGGAAGAGCAAAAAACATAATGTGGTTGCTCGATTTAGTGCACAGTACCGACCAATGGTTGTAGCAACTTGAGAGCTAGTTTGGATCAAATTGTTGCTCAAAGAATTAAACTTGGAGAGATTAGTCAGATAGAACTTATGTGTGATAATCAAGCAGCCATTCATATTGCACCAAATTTGATATTTTATGAAAGGACTAAGCATATTGAGATTGACTGTCACTTTATCAGAGAGAAGATTCTCTTAGGAGATATTGTTATAAAGTTTGTAAAGTCAAATCAGATATTTTTCTCAAGTCTCTCACTGGTCCTCGTATTTATTACATCTGTAACAAGCTCGGTACATATGATTTATATGCACCATCTTGAGGGGGAGTGTTAGATAGTTAATGTATATAGTAGACTTTGTGTCCCACATTGGGAAAAGTGTATTGTGTATTATGTATTGTGTATATAAGTATAAATAGGGCTTAATGTAATGCAGTAGAGGATGAATCTTAATAATATTTTTCCCGTATCTTTACTTCTCACAATTGCATGTTGTGATTCATCTGATAGTTGCTACTCACTAAAGCAACAATTGATAGCTCTTGCATGAGAAAAGTAGGTTTTGTGTTACAAGTTGTCAGATTCAAGACACCTTTACTCTTGAAATTAAAATAAAGGCAGTTGATCCCATTTTTTTTCATCCTTCATCTGGCTGGACTGTCGTTAGAGTAAGTTGCATGTGGCATTCAATCTTCTAGCCCTCAAAAGCTTGAGAAAGAGAATCCCTCTCAAGAGCCACTAGTGATGTTGATTGTTTCATTTCCTTACCCTAGTCTTAATTAGATAATCCTATCACCAATATCTCTTTACTTCTACAACGTTATTCTTTAAGTCCTGGTTGTGCAATGATCTCAATTCCATCTACATCATCTAATCCACAATAACCCAATTTATAACCTATGCCGTCAGAAAGTTTCTGGCATTTTCCACAGTCCACTTAGTCTTTTGAAGATACGTGATATCAGCTATCATATGCCTATCGAATTTGAAAAATAGAATGTTAACCTCCGTTGCTAGGTCTTACCACATCACGGTTACCCAAAGTTGCAAACATTGCAATGAATCCTGCAGACCAAAAGAGGAGATGTTAAACAGTGATACATGAATTCAAGATGGAAAGAAATGTGGGTACAAGGAAGATTTTCTAATACATCAATCAAGCTACTTACCGCTGTATCTTCCCATAAGCTTTACTATACCAACTCCATTCTCCATGCTTTCTGCCTCTACATGGGCAGCATTAATGGCCCTCTGAGCTTCCTCCACAGCAGTATCAAAGCCAAAAGACTTGTCTATCACCTACAAGACATTGTAAGAAGAACAAATTGGAAACAATCATGCTAAAATGCATAAGAGAAGTTTTATATGAGAGGTCAATGTGGAAAGCCATGGTGATTTGATATGTTTAACAGTTTAAGAGCGTCCACTAGGTTCTTTCATGTGTTGAAGAGTTTTAAAAAGCCCCAGCTAGGATAAATTACTTAAATATGCCCAAGAACGTTATTTATTCATTGTTAACATGAGGGGTAGTTTATAGGTCAAAGAATCACCATTTATGAAGATGGACAAAGTGAAATGCACATAAAGTAACTATCTTTTCATGCAGTCTACTACCATCAGCTTGAAGGGGAAAATTAGTAGGAAACTGCTTCAGGAAGCTTTCAGATAGATCCTCCAAACATACTCGGCAACATAAAATAATACTCCATGTGAAGTCTGAAGTTTGCTTGTAAAGTGGAATAGGAGAAAATGTCAATTAGCCGTGCTAAGTTACTTCTTATTGTCGAACGTTTCATTCACACAATCTCTTAAACAATTACATTTTTCTTTGAATTTTTTTTCACGGATCACACATCTGCTGATTCACCAAACCATCCACATCAGCAAAAGACGGTTAATTTTTTTAGCAATGGACAACATACAAAACTTTCTAGGCTTTCTTGTTCTCATATTACACAAAGGAGATATCTAGCACAGGCAGCTGAGAAAAATCATGTGCACATCTGTTTTCATGCCCTTTTTATGTTTCCATACATTTTCTTCAGGAAATCATTTACAACATGAGTATCAATGTAGTCGGTTGTGGTACATATGCTTCTAGGTCAAATATATAAACTTCCACATGAGAGCTTTTAGGAATTTGCACTCATTAAAAGAAATAATTTAAAAGCATGTCAACAAATTTTACTGGAATTCTCTTGAGATATATCAACTTGCTTCTACTATTTGTTACTCAGCAAATCTTCCTTTGATTTGATTGGCTCTTGGACAAACAAAGAGGTAAAACAAAAAAGGGAAATACAAAAGAATTGTAGATGCATCAATCTGAATGACCAAGTCATTCCGTGTCGAACAGAAACTAGGCTCCAGTTCACATATGGTATAAGTAGTTGAGCAAAACTATTGTTTCTTTACGTTTTTCCTTGTTTCCTCAATGTATGGCATAAATCATAATGACTTAAAATTATAAGACAAAACAAGCAGCAGAACTTAAACACTAAATCTTTTTAGCAAACAGAAATTGTAAAAGACTTTAGTTGGCATTACTTACCGCAATATCATTATCAATTGTCTTGGGAATCCCAGCAACAGCTACTTTAATACCACGTTTTTCAACTTCCTTGGCAATCATATAGATGCAATCATAGAGTTTTATAAAAATAATAGTTTCAATAGTTAGGAACTAATTGAGAAAGAGAAAATATCATAGTATAAACACCTTGTAGATTGCAGCAGCCCCTTTTTGAGTTCCATCCCCTCCAATTATGTATACCTAGAACTCAAAAACGAAGAAAGAAACTAAACACTGTCAGATTGTACTAAACTTCCACGTTAGACGTTACAGATGGTACAATAGACCAGATCTTTTTCTTTTAGGAGGATAAGTAACAAAATACCTGATTTATTCCACGGTCTTGAATGTTGTCAACAATCTTTTTAGTATCGTGACCTCCTCTAGATGTTTGAAGAAAGGTTCCACCACGTTTATGAATATCATTGACAACTTTTGTTGTCAAGTTCAGGGTATTTTTTGAGTAAAACCCACTGTAACCTCCCTGGAAATATTGAAACAGTATTACAGCCTCTAGGCAGAAAATACGACTCTACGACATACATGTAGAAATACAAGATATTGACGGTAGGATCTCTGATAGTCTGCTTCAGCAGAAACAGACAATTTAATAAGATTAACAAAACTTACATCAAAACTTAATATTTTTTCTAAAATTTCAGAATACCAAATGAAGATTTTGTATTTCGTACATCATCACAAAGGCGAAAAAGGGACAAGAAAAGAGCAATAAACTGGACCAGCACATGAAAACCAACAGACCCTCTTTTTCTTATAAAGTAAATATATTTCACTAATGTTTGGGCCAACATGCACCCATACCAAAAAAGTAGAGAACCTACCAAATCTTGTATTTTACACATCCATATGATTGAGTCCTTGGGTTTCCGAAATAGTATAAATAGAAGTGCTTCAAATCATTGCTATTTGACTCGGAGCTGTTCTAAAAAAGTCGAGGTATTTCGAATTGTTCGTTGACACATACAAAGTAATATTGATCCTTGGACATATAAGAGTTCCGAATCGAATCTCTTTAGAAAGAAGATCTTTTGTCTCATGGTAGCTCGCCTATCCCCTTACGAAACTTTCGTTATTGGGATAGTCATACACCTCACATTTCTAGCGATTCACATGACATCATCAAATGATACAAGTCTTGGATAAGAATCTAAACCGCACTTGAACGCACTTGTTGACGATCCTTTACTCCGACAGCATCTAGGGTTCCTCGAACAATGTGACATCTCACATCGGATAAATCCTTAACCCTTCCCCCTCTTACTAAGACTATAGAATATTCTTATGAATTATGGCCAATACCGGGTTCATAAGCAGTGTCACCTCTTACGGCTCCTCGTTCAATTCTTTCAAATTCATCGATCCTTTCTGTTTGAGACCCCCCCCCCTTCTTCGACTCGTCCCCGAAGAGTAATTGTGACCGATTTAGTCACGTTTTCATGTTCCAATTGAACGCTATCCATTTTTTATTATTCTCAAGGGATAAGTTATTCTCTTTACCAAACATATGCGGATCCAATCACGATCTTATGTATAAGAAGAACAAAAGATCTTTCTTGATCAATCCCTTTGCCCCTCATTCTTCAAGAATAAGAAAAAAAAATTAAGCTTGAATTTGTTCATTTGGAATCTGGGTTTTTCAACTTCATATTTGTTTAATATGAATATTTTTCCTCTTTTTTTTATATCATTCCTTAAGTCTCATAGGTTTGATCCGGTAGAATTTGATCCATTTGCTCATTGAACAAAAGATACGAAATAAATCAGATATCATGTGAAATCTTTGGTTTTTCACCATCCTCGATCCCTATCCCCTAGGTACATTGTTTGAATCAATAGAGAACTTTTTCTTCGGTATGAATCGATATAATTTCATTCCAAATCCTTCCAGGAAAATATCGAATTTGGATCCCGAAAATCTCGAAAAATCTCGGTTATGCACTCTTTGAATAGGAATTCATTTTCTGAAAGATCGTGGCTTCATACTTTGGTCAGTCTCCGAGATCCTTTCAATGACATACGTTGAAGGGATACCTATCTGTCTAATCTGATTGATTGCGTAAAGCCGCGGTAGCAACGAAACCGAGGAAAGTATACAGAAATGACAGTTCTTTTTTATTATATTAGTATTTTCTATTATATTATATATATTATTATATTAGATTAGTATTAGCTAGTGATCCCGACTTAGTGAGTCCTTTCTTCAGTAATGAATTGTTGGCACCCGTCCTACATTTTGTTTCTCTGGACCGAGGAAAAAAGGGGATCGGCGGGAAGAGGAGTGTACCATGAGAGAAGCAAAGAGGTCAACCTCTTTCAAATATACAACATGAATTCTGACAATGTGGTTACACTCTCATATCGATCCGAATGAATCATCCTTTCTACGGAGATTAATCTTTGTCTGCTAGGCAAGAGGATAGCAAGTTCCAAATTATGTCTTAGTAGGACATGTACTTATATTACTATGAAATTCATAAATGAAGTAGTTAATGATAGGGTTACCATTATCCTTTTTGTAGTGACGAATCTTGTATGTGTTCCTAAGAAAGGAAATTTGTCCATTTTTCGGGGTCTCAAAGGGGCGTGGAAACGCATAAGAACTCTGGAATGGAAAAGAGATGTAATTTCAGTTCCTTCGGAATCGATAGTCAATCCATTTCCAATAGGGGCAATTGACAATTGAATCCGATTTTGACCGTTATTTTCATATCTGTAATAGTGCGAAAAGAAGTCCTGACTCCAAGTTGTTCAATAACAGTGGCGTTGAGTTTCTCAACACTTTAACTTAAGATTAGTCAGTTTTATTTCTCGATGGAGCGGGGAAAGGATATAACTCAGCGGTAGAGTGTCACCTTGACATGGTGGAAGTTATTTGTAGGAGGAGATTTCAATGGACATATCGAGTCACTTTCGGGGGTTATAACGGCGTGCATCGAGGCTTTGGCCTCGGGGACAAGAATGGGGGAGGCATCTCGCTCCTGAAGTTCGCTAGAGCTTTTGGGATGGTGATAGCCAATTCAAGGTTGCTGAGGAAGGAGGAGCACTTTGTGAGTTTCCGTAATTCGGTGGCTAAGACTCGGATAGAATTTTTGCTCCTTAGGAAGGTTGAGAACGGTTTTTGTAAAAACTGCAAGGTTATTCTGAATGAGTATCTTACAACCCGACATAAGCTTTTGGTGATGGATTTGGAGATCAAAATAGAGAAGAAGATGAGGGTTGTGGATGACAATTAAGAATTAAATGGCGAAGTTTGATCATGGCTAGGGCAAAGGAGATAGGGGAGAGGTTGATGGCCAAGGGGTCTTGGGGAGTAATGGGGATGCGACCGATATGTGAGACAGGACGGCCAGTTGCATTCGAGAGGTAGCTAGAGAAGTGCTTGGGGTTTTGAGGGGTAGTCGTGGTGGGCATCGAATGGACTGGTGGTGGAATGGTAAAGTTCAAAAGAAGGTGAAAGCAAAGAAAGCGATGTATGCGAAATTGGTAGAAATCAAGGATGAGGTGGAGAAGTGGACGAATAGGGAATGCATAAGATGGCGAAGAAGAAGGCAAAGTTTGCGGTTACGGAGGCAAAAACGGTGACTTTTGAACGCTTGTATGTGGAATTAGAGGAAAAGGACGGGCATAAGAAGTTGTACAGACTAGCCAATGCGAGGAAGAGGAGGGCCCGTGACTTGGATCACGTGAGGTGTATTAAGAACGAAGACGGCAAAGTACTGGTGCAAGACGCGCATATTAGGCGGAGGTGGCAGTCTTACTTCCATAAACTCTTGAACGAAAAAGGAGATAGAGACATTGTGCTGGGAGATTTGGAGCAATCTGGTAGGTACCGGGATTTTGGATATTGTAGAAGTGTTAAGGTTGAGGAGGTCAAGAGTGTTGTTCGCAGGATGCGCAGGGGACGAGCGACCGGGCCTGATGAGATTCCAGTTGAATTTTGGAAGAGCACAGGCAAGGCAAGTTTGGAGTGGCTGACTGCGTTGTTAAACGTCATTTTTAAGACGGCGAGAATGCCCGAAGAATGGAAGTGGAGTAAATGATCTCTTCATACAAGAACAAAGGTGATATCCAAAGTTGCAACAACTATAGAGGTATCAAGCTGCTAAGTCACACTATGAAAGTTTGGAAAAGGGTCGTGGAGATGAGGGTGAGAAGAGGCGTATTTATTTTCAAGAACTAGTTTGGATTCATGTCGGGGAGTTCGACCACATAAGTCATTCATCTTATTAGGAGGTTGGTGGAGCAGTATAGAGAGAGGAAGAAAGACTTACATATGGTTTTCATCGACCTCGAGAAGGGATACGACAAAGTTCCTAGAGAGGTTCTATGGAGATGTTTGGAGGTTAGAGATGTACCTATGGCGTACACTAGGATATGTATGATGGAGGCAAAACCGGGGTACGGACATTAGGAGAGCACTTTCCAGTGGTGATAGGGCTGCACTAGGGATCCGCTCTTAGCCCATTATTTGTCTTGGTGATGGATGGACTGTCGCGATAAATCCAATGGAATGTGTCATGGTGTATGTTATTCGCAGATAACATAGTCTTGATTGATGAGACTCGCAGCGGAGTGAACGCTAAGCTGGAGGTTTGGAGACAAACTCTAGAATCTAAAGAGTTTATGCTGATTAGGACCAAGACAGAATAGTTGGAGTGCAAGTAACGGGAGCGACCTTGAGATAGGTGTGAAGGTGAGGCTGGGTACTCAGTTTATTTCAAAGAAAGGAAACTTCAAGTACCTCGAATCTATTATCCAATGGGATAAAGAAATTAATGACGATGTCACACATCGTATTAGGGCAGGGTGGATGAAATGAAGGCTCGCATCTGGAGTCTTAGGAGATAAAAATGTGCTACCAAAACTTAAAGGCAAGTTCTATAGGGTGGTGGTTAGACCGACTATGTTGTATGGAGTGAAGTGTTGGTCAGTCAAAACTTCGCACATTCAAAAAATGAAGGTTGCAGAAATGAGGATGTTGAGATGGATGTGCGGGCATACAAGGATGGACAGGATTAAAAATGATGATATTCAGGACAGAGTGGGAGTGGCCTCGGTGGAGGATAAGATGCGGGAAGCGAAGTTGAGATGGTTTGGGCATGTGCAGACAAATGTCCAAATGCGGAGGTGTGAGAGGTTGGCTATGGACGGATTTAGGAGGGGTAGAGGTGGGGTAGAGGTAGGCCGAAGAAATATTGGGGAGAGGTGATTAGACGGGATATGGCGTAGATGCAACTTATTGAGAACATGACCTTAGTTAGGAGGTTGTGGAGGACACGGATTAGGGTAGTAGGTAGTCGAGTGTAGTCCTACTTACGCTTACCTGATAGTTGTAGTGTTATTATTGTACGTCCACCTAGCCTATCATACTAATAGGCGCAATATTGCTTTATAATGGGAAAACGTTATTTGATTTTTGTTGTTATGTGTCATTTAGTGTACTTTGTTTAGCTTATTACATGCGCTAGTTACTGCTTATTTTTTCAGAATGCGCTATCATGGCTTATTCTCTTTTGATACTAGTATTTTCATACTGCTTTAAAAAAAATACTGGATCTGGTCGTTTCTCTTGCTTTGCTTTTGCTCTTGCTTTGCTTGTGCTTATGCTCTGTCTTGAGCCGAGGGTCTCTCAGAAACAGTCGCTTTACCTACCAAGATAGAGGTAAGGTATGCGTATACTTTACCCTCCCCAGACCCCACGTTGTGGGATTTCACTGGGTATGTTGTTGTTGAAGAGTTTCAAAGAGGACAATCAATTTTATGCTATCTTTATTTTTGTTGTTTTCTTTTTTCTTGGAAACGGATGACCAAAAGAGAAACCATTTTATACCTTGAATGAAAACACGAGAGTTTTGTTCCCATCATACTAACCTGAATTCCAAGTACATTATCAACTCCATACATATTCTTTAAGCCACATACAATTTCACGAATCACTGTATTGATTCCTGGGCATAAACCACCGCATGTCACAATACAAGCACGGACTTCTTCCGGTGTGAAGAAAACCTAAAACCAAAAATATCTTTAGAATGAAATTGTTTGAAAAAACCAGATTCTAGGCTAGCATTCGAAGTCTAACCTTTTCTCGAGGTCCTGCACGCCGAAAATGTGTTCCCCGAGGGCTGTCCTTCTGAACAATGATCTAAAACCAAGCATGCATACTGATGATTAAACTAAAGCAGGCAAATAGACATAAAAGAAACAGCTGAAAAGATAAAAGGGCCACATACATCCTTTGCCACCGTATCTTCTGGACTAACAAAAGTTTTCCTGTGTCATGATAAACCATCTGGAATTTTAAGCAGCAACTATCTCGCAAGATAAAGGTACACACAGAACAGTGAAAATTTTCTAAGTTTAACAAATATAAAGAACTTACTTGACAATAGCGTAAGCTTGGCTCCTTTTCAATGGATTTGTATATGACTGAAAAAGAAAATGGTGGGTTAGTAATAACCAAGACAATTTGAATCCTAGTTGTTTGGTAACTCGACCAAATACCCAACCATCGAGTTACCACTTCTTACAATTGTTTAAGCATAACCTCTACAACATAATAGTTCTCAAAGATGCAGGTAGACACTAGAAGGGCTGGAAACAATTAAAACCACGAAAGAAATACGGATAATTTTACATAGTGAGATACATCACCAGATAGTTGAGATAAGCAGATGGATAAATCATACTACCTTATATCCCAAAAACTTCACAACTGGAGATTTTTGGCATAATACATAAACAGACACTCAAACTTGGTCTCAACTAGCAACTAAACACTCCAACTTTGAGAATGCATATCTAGACACCTTGACTCGTCTCCACTGTGTCACTCCAACTTACAAAATGATCATCTAGACACCTCCAAAATTATATGTCATGTCAGCATCAGGTGCTCATGAGATACATTGGGATAAGTTGAGGTGTCTATATGTGCACTCTCAAAATTGGAGTATTCAAGTTTGAGTGCATATTTATATATTATGCCGAAAAATAATTTCATACCATCACAAGTACTACCTTTTTCCCACGTGTCACTAAGCCACAAATGCCACTAAAATTAGATCTCCAGGAGAAACATCTATTAAACGTAAATGGGTATTGCTATTTTGAGGGAAATTACCGGTAAATCGGGAAGAAAATGGGTCAAGTGAGGAACATCCTCTATAATAAAATCGTCATCGCCGTGTTTATCATCACTTGAATTGCTGTCGGTAGAGCTTTGAGCTTTAAATCTAACTAAACGAGGTTGGTGCCAAATCAATGGTCTATATAGAGAAATTGATTTTGATGCCAAATTTTTGTTTGAAAAAGTATGAAAGGATACAGGTTGTGAGCATATATAGAGTTGAACAATATCATTTTGAGGAAAACGAGCGCTGGATAAAGAGAGCTCCATAGCTGCTGCTCTGTGGAAGAGAAATGTGGGAAACTGCGCTCTTGTGGTTGGACTCTATATTTTTTTTTTTTTTTTTTTTTTTTTTTTGATAATTTAGGTCTCGGTGTAGTACCCATATCGCTAAGACCGCACGCACTGCATTACGCTTCGGAGTGAATAAAACCCGCTTTACCGCCACCGCCAGATAAATCGCGGATGCGCGCCCGCATTCGATGTCGATCGCCACCAACGATCAACGCTCATGCTTCACCCCCAACAAGCGATTATGCGAGTATCAAACTCACACTGCAACATGCCCGCGCGGTTAAGCTACCAGGCTTTAATAAGAGACATATGTCCCGGAGAACGTATCCGCCGAGAATCGAACTTGTCACCCTAATGCCACAAATTTAACTAATGGCCAACTCTATATTGCAATTAGTGTATGTTTGGCCAAGATTTTTAAAGTTGTTTCGGTCAGCTCAGCGTGTTTAGCCTATAATTATATAAGTGGTTCTGACAAACAGAAACAGTTTCTTGTTTGATCAATATTTATGCATGTCACGATCCGACCCGACGGTGCGACCGACGCCCTAATGGGCGCCACATCGATACGCCACTCTTAATCCATTTAATTGAGATCTATAGAAATTTGAAGACAACGCCGCATCTACAACATATCCCAAATAAAGCAAAGCGAGCGTCGCTTTACACAACTAACTCACATATCTCAACGGGCTAGCCGACTAGGCTGCCACCAAATAACATCATGTAAACAAAGAAACAATCATAATAGGCAAATCGGCAAGGCTGCCCCACTATACACGGGAACATCCTCAAAACAAGCACAATTATACAGCTAGCTCAACTGCATAAACGTTCTACACAAGTCCAAAACACATCTGTCACCCACGACTGTCTACAGACCTCTAAGAGTATGACAATGACATAAGACGGGACAGGACCCCCGTCGTGCCCATAAATATGTACAATCAAAATAGGAGAGGTTTTGTACCAAAATAATTGGCTCCGGAACAATGGAGCTCTCCAACAGCTGAATAGATGTCCTAGACTGGAGGGTCACCTATCTGAACACCGTGAACTGCGGGCATTTACGCAGCCCGGGAAAAGGGGTCGACGATAGATATACCAAGTATGTGAAACTGAAAAAGAATATTGTAATTGAAATCATAACAGTTCAACGTATAACATGAGGCAAGTATGAAATCAACTTAACAGTACAAATGTGCCTTATCAGAGGAGAGTAATGAAAATCAATTCTTACTTTTTCAAAATATGCAAGTCGTGCCAAAATCATGAACTCATATCCTCGGGATATAATAGCACGGGACTCGAACCCGTCTAGGTACATAAATATCATGGGACTCGAACCCAAGCAAGTATGTATATATCATGGGACTCGAACCCAAGTAAGTATGTATATCGTGGGACTCGAACCCACGTAAGTATATGGAATAATATAATGTCATGGGACTCGAACCCGCATCATGGAGAGCTAATTCATGGAATAATAATAATCCGGGAGTTGAACCCGCTTGGAACTCGAACCCAAGTAATATAATAATAATAGCCGGGACTCGAACCCGGAACATACAATATAGTGTCGGCCCTCCATATGAGAGACTCAGTGAATGTGTAATAAGACTTGGCACGAGTAGATATCATGAACAACTATATGCAAATAGAAATTATCTTTGACTTTCGATAATATCATCAAAATAAGCTCTTTACTGAAAATCATAGGCACTTGTCATAACAATTTTCCTTTAAAACTAACTTTGTAGAAAATCATGTACGTCCGTCGTACTTTTATTAAAATCATGTCAAATGAAAGTTTGTTTCACAAAATCATGTCAAAAGAAAGAAGGATAGTCTCACATACCTTATAGTCAAGCTAACCAGTTCACTATTAGAATATGTCCCGTCTAAAACTTCAACCTATAATAATAGCAATAGGTCTGTCAACTCTATGATTCCTAACGTAAGTTAAATTGAAAGACGACTCTCTTATTCTATAAAAATTCGGGCAACACTTCCCCTGTTTATATGCTGATCGGTGTATTTTATATACACTTTTCGAGTCAGTTTTAGTAAGTCTTTTGTCCCTTTTGTACAAATAAGTGTCGTATTAGGATAGTTTTTCTTTCTTTTGAGTCAAAGTGGTTAAAATGGCAAAATGGCGGAAAAGGAGCTAAAAGAGAGCAAAAGAGGAGGTTCCAGAGCTAAAAACAGAGAAAGTGGCGAGCAGGCGAAACTTCAGACCGGTATTTGCGGCCTCCTGCGATCAGCGGTCGCGGCGCCCAATATCGAAGAGTGCGAAGACCAGACGCGGCGCCTCATGTCAACAGTGCGAGGCGCGGCGCTAATCATCGAGAGGCTACGAAGAAATGCGCTGGCTGCGACATGCGAAGATCGAGTTCGCGGTGCCAATTCACCGAAGGACACGAGATTCCGCGCATGGCCATGGCCATGGCCGTAGCCGGAAAAATCGAGGTTTTGACGATTTTTAGGTCGAACTGCAAGAAAAGAGAGGCGGTTTCGGCTATAAAGGAGAACCCATCTGCAGATTTTAAGGGTTCCCTTCGCACAACACAAGATTTTCTTGCTTGGAGATTGGAGACCTAAACTTAGTAATTTCTTTCCTTTTTCTTTTCTTTATTTGATTTTTGTATGATGACTTTTGAATTAGTTCTTGTCGTATCAATGGCTAGGAACTAATTCTCTTATAAGCTTTCATGTTAATTCTCTAGAAACTTATGTTATGAATTAATGCGTGTTTATGGTTGTTATTCTTTGAAAGATTTATCAAATAATTGCGTTGAATCTTTGGTAATTAATTGACAACTAATTATCCTTATATGATTTCTAATTTACTTGAAAGGAGAGATTGTGAATATCTTTGTAAGTTGGGTAGACATTCTTGGATTGGGGATGAAAATACCTCAATTATTTATGTAAGCGTTAATGAGAGGCTTAAAAACCTAATTTTGCGCGTAGTGCGTGTGACGGTTAACTAGGTTTTGTTCTTAATCCTCATATAGAGTTATCCTTATCAGAAAGGTAGGTAAGGTGCAATCTGAGGTTGAGTGTTTATATATCCTGCGGGATTATAAAGCGATTTAAATAAACTGCTTTTCTCAGGAAGAAGTCCATAATTCATTGCATTAATAAATAACATAAGCGGATAGTTGAAGAGACATGGAAGCCCTATTCCCATCACATCTGAAGTAAACTCATTAGTTAAAATAGCTTTTATAATTCTTAGTTATAAACAACAAATCCAAACATCAATTGTCAAATAGATACCAAAAGATAGATAGTTGGTACTTGAACCCTAATCCTTGTGGACGATTGTTATACCCCGTATTTCCAGAGTATGTACGTAAGGACGTACGTACGAAAGTTTGAGCCTTAAGTTAGGCATAGGACCGAAATTTTGTTCACAACCCCCGATTAGAATCGTTTTTCGACGAAACGTTTTACAAAACTTGCGAAGGGAAAATTCCGGCTATGTCATTTATATTTTTTGCGGATTTTTCCTAGAGACGAAACATTTTAGACCAACGGAAGGGTGACACTTGTCACCCTCAAGTGGACGGCCAAGTGGGGCGGATGCCTTGGACGAATGGCATGGTTTTGAGGCCTAAATCTTGGGTCAATGTTTTGTGAGGGATTTGAGGAGTAGGTTAGGGTGCACTTGTGCAAATCCCCACCATACACTTGCATAGCACTTGGCTTCATCTTGGCCATTGGTTGGCCTATAAATACCCCCCTTGCTTGATGGTTTTCTTCATCCCTCAAATCATTCTAAGTCTTGAAAACCCTCTCCTCCTTTGAGTGTAGTTCTCATCCAAAGCCACCCCTCCTCAAAAGGCCCTTGGCGAAACCACTCTCCCTTTGTAGTGTTCTAGCGAGAACACACCACTCTCTCTTGAGTTGTTCTCGTGAAATACCCCACTTGGTAGAGAAATACTTCTCCAAGTATTGTTGTGATACCAAAATACTCTAGCCCAAAACCTTTGTAGTATTTCCAAGTACCCTCTATACGAAAAGCCCGGAAAATACTATTATACTTTCCTTTAGCCACTAAACGAAACCCTAAGAAAATCTTCATAGTCGGTTGAAGTGTTAAGTAGAAGTTGCGTAGAACTTAGGGTTGTTGGAGGCGGGTTGGACGCCTGAGTAGGAGCTAAACGTTGCTCGGGATCGACATTTAAACTTGGATAATTTTGGGCTTATCGAGGTAAATATCTTGTCTCCTATTGTAATTGAGTTTACATACTATCAAGTATAAGAATTAGTATACGTTATATACCGGAAGGTATATAAGAAGGAATTGACTGTACTTACATAGGATTGTATTCTGATGAACTTGTGAAGTTTGTGGGTAGGAAGTCTTTGCTTGATTTTTCGTAGAAACTTGTATCTAGATTTATTCTACCGAGTAGTCTAGGCGTTGATAGACTTGTATAACCTTTATAGGTTGAAAGTTACGCAAGTAGCATGTTACTGCTTGAAAGGTGGACAAGGCTAATAGGGTTATAAGCCGTGGAGCGTTTTGCTAATAGTCGATAATCGTCGCGAGGTATGTGATTCTTCCTATACTCTTGAGCATGATATTTTAAAATATATATAGTGCGGTGACGTCGTGTGTTAATCGAATAATAATTACGGCAATGTCTTTTGACTTAAGCACGAATAATCTTGAAGTATTTCAAAAGAATCTTGAATCATTTTATGAAGAGTAATACTTGGTTTTAAAAGCTTAAGAGTTATACTAGCTTTATGGAAAGTTAGGTATAGCAGTTAAGAGAGATAAAAAGAATGATTTATTGATTTAAGAAGTTAAGAGACTTGATCTTAAAAGATAAGAGACTTGACTTAATTGAATTTTTGTTAAAAGTGTGAAACCTCATTCATGAGTAATGAGTACTTGGTTTTTAAAAGGAATAATGTTTCTTGATTTGAAATCGAATAAGTATCGAACAAACCACGCAGCGCTAATAAAGGGAAATGTATTGACTATTAAAGTATTATTAAAACCAGTAGAAACCTCCATGCATGAAGCTAAGATGAGACAAAATGATATTACATTTCCTAGATCACGGGTCTTTAATAAGATTGTTATAAACAAGAATAACTACTCACATATAAGACATATGTTTCTCAAATTGTTTTAAAGGAGAATTATATCATTAAGTGATTAATACTATGAACTACGAAACCTTTCAAAATGAGAAACTTGAGTAATGGAAATTAGGCAAACTTGAGCGTTTGGAAAAGAATGTTGTTACTTGATTTTACAAAGAAAAGTGTTTTGATTTACTTCAAAAGATAGTCACTCTATTTTTATACTACGGGTATTGTGTGACTTTTGAGAAAGAAGCGAATCTTTTAAAGAGTTAATGTATGAAGTACTTTGAGGATAAAAACCGATCTTGTTAATCATATAGTAGAAAGTACCTTGTGTGAATAACTTGATTGTGTTGGTTTGTGATAGTCTTGTAATACTTTCTTGTTGATTTGATAAGTAATCACGCTAGGATCTACGTGTGTTAGTATCTTGTGATGATTGTGTAAAGGGGTTTCCTCGATTGCGCTTAAGTTGTTTAACGATCACCGTTATGTTGGTATTGTACCACTCGCTTGACATGATCCCGAGGTTAAGGCGCCTCCGACGCGGTAATACTCGAGCGATGCGTGTGACTATGATTCGAGGATACCTCATGCGGGTCCGAGGACTATCGCGAGCTACAAGAGTTCCAGTTAGTGTGCGGCCTTTATGGTCACGCGGTCTATGTGGCACGCGGACTGCGAGTCGGCGGATCCCGGAGTAGCTACCCTCGATGCGGAATACCTCATGCGGGCTATGAGGTTGGCTTTATCGGAGTCGGGAAGTTCGAGGCTAGCAGCGCATTTGATACCGCGGGCGTGTGGCGGCCGATCATGTGGCGGTGCAGACAGATCTCATGATACGATTTATGACCTTGTTAATCGTAGGTGTTAGTAGTCGGCTATGCCTTCGTACTTACCCGTGCGGTTTTATTATGACACGTGGGACACGGTGTTCATGTATTCCTTGGTACTTTGATATCATAGATCGCCGTGATGAGAAGGTATTCCACGCATGATTGATGTTATGGGCGTGAGACCCATAGTGATATTTGAGTGATGACTTTGAGGCGTGAGTCACGACTTGACACGATCGCTTATTTATTGTGAATCGTAGTTTGGTTATCATACATGTCTCTGCTTTATATAGACTACTATGATTTCATTTACGTATTTTGATTTCACATACTTGGTACTGTTGTCTTGACCTCGCCCGGCTGCGTTCATCTGCAGTGAAGGTACACCGATGTTGATCCTCGCTCTTAGGATCGCATTCACGTTTTTGGAAGCTCGTTTCTCGGAGGCTTATCGGTGGTATAGTCCCCGTCGTTGTAGGTATTTACATTCGGGGTATGGCGAGCCATCCCGCCATTGTTGTCATATCATTCTTAAGTGCAGAAATCTTGTTGTGGCGAGTTGTAATGGGATGTATCGTTCGGTTTAAGTTGTTTTATATATATCGCCGAAGCAAGTTTTCTCAGTTCTTGTTTTACACTTGTTATTCCATGTCTTGTTTTATGTTCATGATTACTCGATGTATGTCTCTTGGGTGCGGGGTAGGCACGATCACGGGCGAGGTTCGGTCGTGACAACGATATTCGGTCTTACTAAGACTATATTACTTGTTACGATAACGTGCACTTGCGTTAAAGTGTGTGCATCTTTTCGCGCACCAAGTTTTTGGCGCCGTTGCCGGGGATTAGGCATTAGTTCAATATCAAATTTATCTATTTTTAATTTCTAATTTGGTTTATATTTTTAATTTTCACTTTTTTCGTTATTTTTGGTAAAAATCAGTGTGCCGTGATTTGCCGTCTGTTTTTGATCTATTTCAGGAAATCAGTTTATGCGAAGGAGAAGAGGAGCAGACACTCTTGTTCCCTTCAATCCAGAAATTGAGAAAACCTGTAAACAGAACAGAAAGAATCAACGGATTGCAACTTTGATAGAGATGGACGGTGTCCAAAACAACAACATGATGAGAGAAGGGTTAGGAGAAAATCAGCCCAATCCAGCCATACCTCGGCAAGTACCTATGGATGTCGAGGAAAGAGTTCAAGTCCAGGCAGAAAGAAGCTTGGGAGACTATGTGCTGCCTAGAGTGAATGGAGCACAGACATGTATTAGGCTCCCTGCCATATGAGCGAATAACTTTGAGATAAAACCGGCGATTCTGAGCATGGTACAACATACATTGCAATTTGGAGGACTGCCATCGGAGGATCCACATATGCACATAGCTAATTTCTTGGAGCTATGTGCAACTTTCAGATATAACGGCGTTACTGATGATGCCGTCAGATTGAGGCTCTTTCCCTTCTCATTCTGGGATAGAACAAAAGTATGGTTGAATTCCCTGCCGGCTGATTCAATTTTTACATGGCACGAGCTGGCACAGAAATTCCTAGCCAAGTTCTTTCCCCCCATGCAAAGCAGCAAAATTGAGAGGGGAGTTGAACAACTTCTACCAAGCAGATGGAGCGTCCTTATATGAAGCTAGGGAAAGGTTCAAGGACTTGCAAAGAAAATGCCCACACCATTGCATTGAATTGTGGAACTTGGTCCACATCTTCTACAACGGGCTGAGCAGTACAACCAGAACCATCATAGATGCAAGAAGAGCGGGCATTCATGAGGAAAACAGACCACGACGCCACGAGTTACTAGAAGATATGGCCACCAACAACCATGTCACGAAGAGAGTCGACAAGTGGGAGAAGAACAATGGTAGTCCACGAAATAGATGTTATTCTTTGCCTTGAATGCCCAGTGGCCCTTTTGGAGAAACAATTCAGCGAACATACAATGTCGGTGAATGCAGTGCAGATGCCTAAAAACTGTGAAATATGTGGTGGCCCACATACATTCGATAGGTGTCCTTCACCGATCCCAATAATATACCAATGGAGCGGACATAGTGCCGCGTGGTAATTATCGAGGCCACGAACAATCCATACTCCAACACTTATAATCCGGTGGAGAAATCACCCAAATTTCTCATGGAGAGAGACCAGGCGGCAGAATCAATACGAGGCGAGATCAACCCCAGCAGAACCAAAATCAGCAGCCATTTACTCAGGCCCAAAGATCGCCAGCGATTGATACCGTTCGGAAGAAAAGCCAGACGAGCTAAGCGGTGGCGACTGCGCAACGCCTGCACTCGATTCGCGCGAAGCTAGATCCTCGTTCGTAAACTTGAGACACAAGTGGGTCGGTAGCAAAACAGCAAACAACGAGCCACGTGGTACATTGCAAGCAACACAGAGGTAAATCGAGGAAGCGATGTCGGCGATGCGGTTGAGAAGTGGAAAGCGATTGGAGCGGCGATCTCTTCAGCCAATAGTTGAGAAAAGGGCAGAGATAGAAAAAGAGAAGGTGGTTGAACCTAGCCCAGTGATAGAGAAAACTCCAGAGAAGGAGTATACAGAAAAGATCCCTTTCCCCACAGATTACAGCGGAAGGCGGTTGATAAACAATTCTCCAAATTCTTGGAGATATTCAGGAAGCTGCATATCAACATACCTTTTATAGAGGCTTTGGAGCAGATGTCTTCATATTTCAAGTTCATGAAGGAAATATTGGGGAAGAAGAAGAAGCTGGCGGAATATGAGATAGTAGCACTAACAGAAGAGTGTAGTGCTATCTTGCAGAAGAAGTTGCCACCAAAACTAAAGGATCCAGGAAGCTTTACACTACCTTGCACAGTGGGCAGGGTGACTTGCAACAGAGCTCTGTGTGATTTATGGGCAAGTATAAATTTGATGCCCTTATCAGTTTTTAAACGATTGGAGTTGGGAGAGGCCAAACCAACCACTGTGAGTCTGCAACTAGCCGATAGGACAGTGGTTCATCCAAGAGGAAAAATTGAGGACGTGATCGTCAAAGTAGGAAAATTCTTCTTTCCCGCAGACTTCCTCATTCTAGACATGGAAGAAGATGCGGAAATCCCTATCATATTGGGGAGACCATTCCTAGCAACGGGGAGAGCTTTGATTGATGTTGAAAGGGGAGAGCTAACATTAAGGGTGGAGAAGGAAGAAATGGTGTTTAAAGTTTTTAAACATGTCATAGAGCCACCAACCATGAGTAGGTGCTTTGCAATCAGCACCATCAAGCTCCCCTGTGAGCCATTACAAGTCAACCAAAGGGAGATGAGCCAGCGGGCATGGTTTGCCAAACCCCACCGACGCAGTATGTGTTCTGAACTCCCGCTGCGATAATGCTAAGAAGAAAAGAAAGAAAAAGAAACGCAAAATGTGGAGAAAATGGATTAGTTGGGGCTTGATCCACCCACGGTTATTAAAACTAAGGAACTGCGTCCCGCTAAAAGACGTTAAAACGGCTACTTGGGAGGCAACCCAAGGTATTTCGATTTATTTTATTTTAATATAGTAGTTTTATTAGAAGAACGGTCTCAGGAGTAGTGTTGGTGTTGTGATTGTGTATAGGCAAATACATTGAAGGGCGAAAAATCAAGAAAAAACGAATTTCGAAAAAGCGGGTAGCGCGCTTGTAGCAGGCGCGGCGCAAAAGAATCAAGAGGCGTTGAAGTTAAGCCATGCGCCAGAGCAGGGCGCGCGCCAGAGCGTGGCGCGCGCAAAAGAATCAAGAGGCGTTGAAGTTTAAGCGCGCGCAGGCACGCGCGCGTAAATTCGAAAAATTTGCCAAGTTTAGCCGCGCGCCTGCAATGCGGTCGCGCGCAGAAAGTCCCAAGTGCGAACATCAGGCCGCGGCTACAGTGCGCGCGCCATGTGGCCGCGCCAAGTGGAAATCCAGAAACTTAAAAACGCCCAGAAATCAGATCTGCCCCAAATTCAAAACCAAAAACCTAACCCCCTCTTCCAAGAACACACGAAAATCCAAAAATTTGCCCACAAATCCTCCACAAATCCAACCCAACCACAACCAAAACTCTTAAAATCCTAAAAACCCTTAGCTATCTCAAACAACAAAGCTCCATTCCATAGCCTCAAACCACCATTAGAAACAAGAACAACTTGAATCTTCTCATAAAAAGGTAATCTTTTTCTGTTCTTGAGATCTTTACTGAAGTCACATGAGGTAGTAGTTTAAAGGAGTATTGTAGTTGTGAAGTAGTTTGGGTGCTGAAAAATTGATTGTGAAGTTTGGAGAAAGAGTAGAAAAGGAGGGTGTGGGTATTGGGTAGTAGAGTTGAAGTTTGGGGGTGTTGTGTTTAACTGCTAGTTGTTGATTGTGTTGGGAAACATTTGTGCCACTAAGTTGTAAGCTGCAGAAACTGTTTTAACCATGGCCACCAGGAAGAGAAGAGCCTCCACATCCACCCCAGCCCCACATTACGATGATACTAGGTTTGTGAGCTACCAAACTTTCCAAAGATACAAAAAGCTTGATACTAGACCCTTAATCCTTGAAAGGGGAATGGACTATCAGATGGAGTCGTTTGGGGAAGAAGATGTTTATGAGCCCATTCGGGCAATGATTGAGTTAAGGGGGTGGAGGAGATTTGTAAATCCGGAGAAAATAGCACCAATGAACACAACAATGGTGCGTGAATTCTATGTCAACTTTCCGGAGAAGGTGGAAAGGGGATGCTTTATAAGGGGAATTTATGTGCCTGTGATAACAGAGAATGTAAATGCACAATTGAAGACGGTTGATGTTGAAGAAAGAAGTGATTAGAATCACTTTAGAACATGGTCTAGAAGCACCGACCGCATCAACTGGAATGCCGTTGCAAACACCGTGAGCTACCCTGGGGCTGCTTTTGATATTGGAAGAAATGGATCAAGAGCACTGAGCAGGTGCCAATTCAACAAAGCAGCCAAGGGTTGGCTATATTTCGTCAACGCCCGCATGATTCCATCCACGCACTTCACCAGAGTGTCAGAAGATAGGATTAAACTGATATATGGAATTATGAGGGGGATGACGATTGATGTGGGGAGAGAGATAGTGCAGAGCATTGAAGAAATCAGCAGGTTGGTGACAACAAGTGGATTGGGACATGGCTCACTGATCACTAATCTATGCGCCTTCCATGGGGTCCCAACCCTACCCACTGACACTTCGTAGAGAAACCAATGCCGGTGTCCCGTGGATAGCACTCTTTCCTGCACTCCAAGCCCCCAGCTGACACGAAGAGTACAACCAGCAGCAGCAGCAGCAGCAGAGGCCGCAATGAACGAAGATGAGCCTGAAATAGGGGCTCAATATGCGGCAGGACCTAGCCACCAGCCAACTACAGAAGCAGAACCCCCCGTGCCGATGATGGAGCAAGTGCTCTAGAACCAGAGAATGATGATGCAACATTTCGACACAATGATACAAGGACAAAATGAGTTGAGACAGGGACAACATGAGTTGCGACAAGGGCAACAAGAATTGAGCAACAACAGCACCAAAGTTAGCTTGACGAGATGAGTTCCCTGTTCAACCAATGGTCAATGCATTATCCACCGCCACCACCACCATTTTAGCCAAAGTCTGTAAGTGTCTTATTCCTTTTATTGTCTTTGAGTCTACACACATTGGGGACAATGTGTGATTCAAGTTTGGGGGTGTTTTATTTGTGTCATGTTATGTTTTATTTAAGTCTTTTTGATTGTTTTTATGTATTTTTGAGTCACAATTTTTTTTTCTTTTGAGTCATAATTGCCTGTCAAAGATCATGTATGTTGTAGTTGCTAGAAACACCTAGTGAAGTAAGGAGGAATAATATAATGGAATAAAAGCAACTATCTAAACACCTAGGTTAGATATGCCAAAAACTCACAAAATCTGTCTATTTGGAGTTTCTTGCTTAAATTGTGCATGCTAAATTATGAAAACCTATGTGTTATGATTGCTTGCTATTTGAGGCGAAATAGTTAGGATATGCATGTTAGGGAGATGACTCAGGCATTTCTTTCATAGCCAATTCTTACCACTCTTTTCTATCCCGGACTTTAAATATATCCCTAGTCAGCCCCGTTGAGCCTAAAAAAAAAAACTGAAACTTCTTCTTTGACACCCTATATTCCCACAAATTGTGCCATAAGTAAACATGTGAAGTAGTGGAATAAATTGTGTTAAAAAAGAGATAAAAAGAGTGAATGAGCTTGTTGCACTCCAATTAAAAAGTAATAAGAAATAGGCAAATGCCTAAGTTTGGGGGTGCTTGTCATTATTATATACTTCACTCTCCCAAAACAAAAGAGGGAAAAGATAGAATCGAAGTGAAGGAAAGAACAAAAAGAAAAGGGAAATATTGAAAAGCTAAAGAGCTTATGGTACACGAAATGAGCCTAAAATGTCTATTTTTACCTACCTATACCTAAGCCTACATTACAACCCTTAAAGACCTGAAGATCTCTTTTATGCATATCCAGGATTAATGGAGAATAGCAAGTAAGCATGCCATAGGATTTTTGAATTTATATGCATGATTTAGTATATTGACTTCCATTAAGCATGATAAATATGAGTTTGCGTAATATCTAGCTTAATGTGTTTAGTGTGCTAAAAATTTCATGCTATATGTTCCTGCATATTATTCTGCTAACCTTCATGTTTTTCTAGTTAACACTAATGCAGCAAAGTGATCAATGTCAGTGAGTCTTTTATTTTCGTTTCTTGAGTCTTTTATTTCTTTCTTTCTATATTTGCTCGAGGGCGAGCAAAGGTTAAGTTTGGGGGTATTTGATCGGTGTATTTTATATACACTTTTCGAGTCAGTTTTAGTAAGTCTTTTGTCCCTTTTTGTACAAATAAATGTCGTATTAGGATAGTTTTTCTTTCTTTTGAGTCAAAGTGGTTAAAATGGCAAAATGGCGGAAAAGGAGCTAAAAGAGAGCAAAAGAGGAGGTTCCAGAGCTAAAAACAGAGAAAGTGACGAACGAGGCGAAAACCCAGACCAGCGCCGCGACGCCTCACTGCGATGCGAGCGCGGCGCCAATATCGAGAGGCTGCGAAGACCCAGCGCGCGGCTACCATGTCAACAGTGCGGGCGCGCGCCTAATCATCGAGAGGCTACGAAGTAGCGTCGCAGCCACGCATGCAGAGACTGGGCATGCGCGATTCACCCAAGGACCACGAGATTCGGCGCGCGCCGACGCTGAAAAATCAGGGTTTTGACAATTTTACGGCGAACTGCGAGGAAAAGAGAGAGCGGTTTCGGCTATAAAAAGGAGAACCCTAGGCGATTTTAAGGGTTCCTTCTTCGCACAACACAAGATTTTCTTGCTTGGAGATTGGAGACCTAAACTTAGTAATTTCCTTTTTCTTTTCTTTCTTTTATTTCAGTTTTGTATGATGAACTTTGAATTAGTTCTTGTCATGTCAATGGCTAGGAACTAATTCTCTTATGGCTTTCCATGTTAATTCTCTGAAACTTATGTTATGAATTAATGCATGTTTGTGGTTGTTATTCTTCTTTGAGAGATTTATCCAATAATTGCGTTGAATGCTTGGTAATTAATTGACAACTAATTATCCTTATATGATTTCTAATTTACTTCGAAAGGAGAGATTGTGAATATCTTTGTAAGTTGGGTAGACATTCTTGGATTGGGGATGAAAATACCTCAATTATTTATGTAAGCGTTAATGAGAGGCTTAAAAACCCTAATTTTGCGTAGTGCGTGTGATTAACTAGGTTTTGTTCTTAATCCTCCTATAGAGTTATTCTTATCACCGAAAGATAGGTAAGGTGCACATCGGGTTGAGTGTTTATATATCCTTAACGGAATATAAAACGATTTCAGAACCTGCTTTCTCCGAGAGAAGAAGTCCATAATTCATTGCATTAATAAATAACATAAGCGGATAGTTGAAGAGACATGGAAGCCCTATTCCCATCACATCTGAAGTAAACTCATTAGTTAAAATAGCTTTTATAATTCTTAGTTATAAACAACAAATCCAAACATCAATTGCCAAATAGATACCAAAAGATAGATAGTTGGTACTTGAACCCTAATCCTTGTGGACGATATTCGGTCTTACTAAGACTATATTACTTGTTACGATAACGTGCACTTGCGTTAAAGTGTGTGCATCTTTTCGCGCACCATATGCATATCCACAAATTCAAACCAAGCCAACAATACCAACAACAAGTCATAACTCAAAATATAACCACAATAATCTCAATATTCTATTTACGCTGTTAGTGCGCATACCTTCTCTTTATAATTAATCCATTTAACAACTTCAATAATCAAGGTAACTACTACATTTACTTTTCATGTTAGTCAATCATTTAGTTACTTTAGAATTATTCATGGGAGCAATCCAATCTTCTAGCAACGTCGTCAATTCAAGAATGTGAAATTAACACTTTTCTACTTTTTAATTCCTAAAAAATGTGTATAGGAAATTACCACAATACATATGCATGTTTATAGCTTAATTTCCAACATCATAGTCTTAACAAAGTAGCCCCTAATACGACACAACCACGTTCAATAATTCCACCAACCTTCCGGTCATCACACTTATTCAATTCCACATTTTTCTTAATTCTTAGAATCCGGTTTCATATTTCAATACTTCCACATTATCAACTACAACTTAGTTTCAAGATTTCTTTTCAATTCTCAACATGCAATTAGTGATAACACTCCAATCCAATGTACATAAAATAGTCTTCAAATTGGTCCAACAAACATAATTTCATGACTCTTTAAAATTCAATTTCATATTTCAACATTCTTATATAAACAATTTACAACTTAATTCTCAATGTTTCCTTCAAATTGTAGCATGCAATTCTTATTATCATTTCCTCGTAGGCTAAGTTTATTTCTAAACACAAATTCATCTCCTTAATTCTATTAATATGCATCTCACTTTAAATCATAAAAAGGAATTTTTACCTTAAAACACTGTACCAAAAATCTGCTCAATGTACCAATTTTTAGCCACTGATTTGGCCTAATTTTGGCTTCAATATCACACTTCTTCAATTCTAAATCAACATGCAAGTGTTCTATATTGTTTATCCTTCGTTCATACCCATTTTTCTTCCTTAAAATCTTGTCCAAAAACTAAAAATTTGAAACCCCAAAATCGGTCCAGCATCCGATTTCTTCACTGTTTTTGTTCAACTTTTTGGGCTTATAATTATTAGATGGATTACTCTTGAAGAGCATAATAACATGACTTCATTTCTTGGCTAATGGTAGTGTAATTTTCGGATAGGAATTTGAGAGGAAGAGATGAAATTGGTGTTTAAGAATGGAGTTGAAATTGGAATGAAAAAGGGTTTGAGTGTTTTAATTGAAAATCTGAAAATAGTCTTCAGGACTTACACTTTGGCCCTCTTTAATGTCTTTTTTGTTAAAAGCAACCCCAAGTAATAAATCTTAACACCCCTTCAATTAATCTGAACACTCGTTGCCTTAAATTCTTATCGTCGTATCTTACCTACCTTACTAATCCATAACGGAAATCATATATGTATATATGCCACCATTACTAAAGAATTTTCCGACGTCGCATTCGTCATTACCAAAAATAAATTCGTATTAGCACGTAAAATATATTTAAATTCGAAAATTGGAATTTTAATCCTTAATGACGTTCTTAATCATTGTCTTAACTTACGAGGTGTAACATTCTTCCCCCCTTAGAAACATTCGTCCTCGAATGTTCATAACAAGTCTTATGTTCCTAGAGATTTCGGCAGGGTCTCCTTTATAATTGTGTCTATCCATCTATATCCAGCGACTAACAGATGCCACACAGGTCCACAAAAAAAAACACATTAGTCTAATCTAACCAGTGAAAGTCTCTATTTCTGTCACATTCTTTATCCTCCCCAGGTGATTCCTATATCTAGTTCGCCAGCTGAATAGTTAGAAAAGAACAAAGAATATGTCAGATCTAATCCTTATCCTTATCTCATAAGGTAGACATGGTAATCTGATTTAAGCCTTTTGTAGTTCTCATCCTAACTCCTAACTTCTTAAACAGGGCAATAGAACACAACTTAAAACATGGTAGCTTAAACTTCTAGTTTTTTTTAACTATCCAGCAAAAAGGAAGATAATATATACATGATTCTCACAGATTCTTATCTACCACATTAGCACACGAGTTTCCTGACAAAGGTACAACCTTTCTTTTAGAAAATACAAATAGAAGACAAGAAAGGTATCAAGCGTCGAAAATATGATAATTACAGTTGGAAAGAAGGAAGAGAATCCATCAACATATCATCACGTTAGCAGAGACACACTTGGTTAGATATACTGGCATGACACATGCTCTCCAAGATTAAATCAACATAACTACGTAGCAGTTTATAATATGCCCGCCACTATGTGAATATGATTGAGTTAATGAGGTGCAAAAAGGTAAACACTTCAGCATAGCAAATCCAATCCAATTAGATACAAAAGGTCAGTGTTAATGTTATTCAACAATTTGGTAGATGTGACATGTCACAGAATTAGCTAAGGGAGTGTTTTCTACTGAGATTGGCATACCTTTGATATTAGACAAACAAGAAGTCAGGTAATCAATTCAGGGAGACACATAATTTAAAATACAAAGGTAGCCATCTAAATGGAACATGTGAGGTATTCAATATCTGTTAAGTGCTTAAGCTAAGTGCCCAAAAGCCTATATTCACTATGTCATTGGGTCAACAACACTGAGACTTAAAATGATACTACACGATTCACTTATTTGCTAAACAACGTAAAATTAGATCACCCAGCTAGACCTATAAACAAGATACTAGGTTTGTTATTATTACTTAACATGAGGCAGACAATTAAGGTTAAGATACAAGCATTAAACGTTGATTATATCAAATCCTAATTTACAAAGTGAACCAAGACATCATCCCTTCCTTATGCATCACAAGATCTTATAACATTGTATAGAATCAGCTCTGGACATCAACCTAGTATACATGAGTATAAACAAGATATTCAAGCAGCTAGTGAACATTTGGAAACCAATACACTTATCATATCGTACTCTTGATATTAAACAGGGGTGAAATACCACTAAATAATCACAACTAATATACCTCGCATCACTTTTTAGGTCATACAAAAACATATCTATACCTGTTTAACAATACAGTAATCTTATATATACATGGTCTATTTACCTCTTATATGACCTTTATCTTTAGATATCAGGTTCATACATCTTAGGAAAAGGCGATCCTTCCGAGCTAAGCTAACACATTATCCTATATGAAAACTTAGCAAGGCTTGATATCATTAAAGGGAAGTAGACAGGTGACTACGAAGCACAACACCTTTGGACACAGTGTAGTGAAGATAGGAAAAGCCAAACAGGAATTCATATAGTTGAATACATTAGCATGATAAGATTTTATGCTTATCTTCAGACAACCAGATCAACAAAGTAAGCTTTTAAATTAGTGTCTTTTGTACCAAATCGTATACATCCTATTCCATCAACCTACTACCTATAAGTCTTGTTGAAACATGTTTTTATGAAAATTGATATCATTATCTTCCTAAACCATTTAAATAATAGATGTTGTCCATATCATGCTATTGAGCCCAATATATGCCTAATACACCACATTAAGAGTAACTTTCGAACAACTATTGTAGATTAAATACCTAAGTTTATCAAAACATGTTAATATCTAATTTAACAATGGTTAGCAGGACTTCATCTATCCCCAGTCGATACTTTATTTACTTGCTAGTCCAGAACTATGGAGATATCCAAATCATATTAGCATTAGTCAAGAATGATCAATCATAACTGCTAACATACCATGAATTAGTAAAACCGGCTCAAAATAGTTTTAAGAAGCAACATTTAGATAATGTCCATAACTCACAATCATCACACATGCTATCTTTTCTCAATTCCCATCATAAATAACATCATATAACCTCAAACATATCAACAGAAGGATTTAAAAGAATACTCTCATTCCAGAGAAACATGGAACATTGCCTAATGTCATCGTTTATCTTATTCAGTGTACATCTTCTTGAAAATGCAGTAGACATGTAAAATAGAGATAATATTCAGCCTTAAGGTCAGAAAGGGAATTAACCAAACCAAATAGCAACCTACTTAACTCATTTTCTTCTAGATTTAAATTATCATATGTATAAGACAAGTTATGTTAATTAGGACAACTAATCTTGTTCTTAATCAGCGGCACCTGTTTTAGGGAGATAATATGACTACACAACTTACAGGTAGCTAAACCAGTTTTAAAAACAGTACATTGGTCATCACATTAAAGCAAATAACTCATACATGACTAAACAAATCTGAAGTTAACATGACAGACTATTCTAAATCAGCTTGAAACATTTACCAGTTATCTAAAAATAGGCACATTTTCCTGGTGAACTATTTTAGCCCTAACAAACTGAAATATACCCTAATAGTGGCTATGTAGTAACCAGTTCTAATAGAAAACATGACTTTTAAGAATAAATGACGGGTATCAACTCTTTTTTTTAAAGCAACCAAATCCTATCATGTCAGTGAGACTAATGCACTTTGGGATGAAGGCAAAGTTTTACACCTTGGATTGGACTGACAGTGTACAAAATCTTGAGTGGAGAACCAGCTAAGAAAAACATTATTAAAATGAACTTTATTCATGCACACAACTAGACATATCACATTGGACCGGTCATGGTCAAGTCTACACACATGTTAAACATACCCCAAATGGTTTACTTGTCATGCAATATCTCATCTTAAACATTCAGATTTCCAGATTTTAATTCAAGCAGTAGGTGTCAAACAAGGTGATAAACTTGAAGACTTCAAGTAGACACATGAAAGATAAAAACGTAACTCCAATAAGCCATATTGAGCACAGAGGAATATCATTTTGGATCTTCTATAGCTTAGCATTCTTTTATCTTAAGTTAGTGTAAACAAATCATGACATTAAAATTTATACACATAGAGAACAGGGACATGGCAGGATCTTATGACACTAAAGTAAACAGATATGATATAAACATGAGAGCATGGCATGTATAGGCATGACAGAGCTTAAACAACTAGGCTATTAGCAAAATCTTAAACTACACCATCCATGTAGAAGTCACAGTTCCTACAAACATAAAGTATAAGTCAACTCAAATGTTCACAAATTAACTACCACATGAAACTACAATTCTTGGAACCATTTAACTCTTAGGTATATCACATACGGATCGTGGGTTCATCTAAACGCATATTATGAGCTATTCAATCATATTTAAGAAGGCCTTGGATATCTAAAGTCTCAATGGGTACTTAATGTTCTAAGATTCTCAAACATTCCGCTTCCGATAACATGACTTACATCATATTTTCCCGAAATACGAGTGACGTAGCTTCTCATAATCTCAAAATCATTTTGCTCTCCTAGCATATCAATAGTCGGTGTATAAATCGCTACACCTTCCAAACAATTACTAACGCTTAAACAACTCATGCTACCCCATAATCACTTCATGCAACACACATATGGTCTTAATGAATATGTTCATATAGATGCACATTATCATCACACCAACTATACAACAATATTACCAACCGATATACGAAGTCCATGTATTCCCTTCTGGCTGCTGTCGCTTTTCTTTGGAGGCATCGCTGTAACCACAATAATATTTATCCTAATAACATAGCTCTATTGCACGATCTTAGAGTAAGAAGAATAGAAACCAATCCTAAATGTCCGGCAGCCTCCTGCGTATAAGTATGGTGCACAACATACTCATACACAAGTCTCTACTAGACACGGTCCGTAGACATTCCGAGGACTAACTGCTCTGAAAACAACTTTGTCACGACCCGACCCGACGGGCCGCGACCCGACGTCCTAATTGGACGTCATTACTGACCTGTCACTCTTAATCCATTTAATTCCGAGATCTATAGAAATTTCGGCAGCACAACACTGCATCTACAACATATCCCCAAAATAGGCGAGCCAGCAAGGCTGCCTTACATAACTAACTGACATATCTCAACGGGCTAACCGACTAGGCTGCCACCAAATAACATCATGTAAACAAAGAAACAATCATAATAGGCAAGCCGGCAAGGCTGCCCCACTATACACGGGAACATCCCCAAAACAAGCACAATTATACAGCTAGCTCAACCGCATAAACGTTCTACACAAATCCAAAACACATATGTCACCCACGACTGTCTACAGACCTCTAAGAGTATGACAATGACATAAGACGGGACATGACCCCCGTCGTGCCTATAAATATGTACAATTAAAAAACAGGAGAGGTTTTGTACCAAAATAATTGGCTCCGGAACAATGGAGCTCTCCAACAGCTGAATAGATGTCCTAGACTGGAGTGTCACCTATCTGAACACCAGAACCTGCGGGCATGAACGCAGCCCCCGGGGAAAAGGGGGGTCAATACGATAGATGTACCAAGTATGTGAAACGGAAAACGAATACTGTAATTGAAATCATAACAGTTCAACGTATAATATGAGGCAAGTATGAAATCAACTTAACAGTACAATTGTGCCTTATCAGAGGAGAGTAATGAAAATCAATTCTTACTTTTTCAAAATATGCAAGTCGTGCCAAAATCATGAACTCCTATTCTCGGGATATAATAGCACGGGACTCGAACCCGTCTAGGTACATATATATCATGGGACTCGAACCCAAGCAAGTATGTATATATCATGGGACTCGAACCCAAGTAAGTATGTATATCGTGGGACTCGAACCCATTTAAGTATATGAAATAATATAATGTCATGAGACTCGAACCCGCATCATGGAGAGCTAATCCATGGAATAATAATAATCTGGGAGTTGAACCCGCTTGGGACTTGAACCCAAGTAATATAATAATAATAGCCGGGACTCGAACCCGGAACATACAATATAGTGTCGGCCCTCTATATGTGAGACTCGGTGAATGTGTAATAAGACTTGGCACGAGTAGATATCATGAACAACTATATGCAAATAGAAATCATCTTTGACTTTCGATAATATCATCAAAATAAGCTCTTTACTGAAAATCATAGGCACTTGTCATAACAATTTTCCTTTAAAACTAACTTTGTAGAAAATCATGTACGTCCGCCGTATTTTTATTAAAATCATGTCAAATGAAAGTTTGTTTAACAAAATCATGCCAAAAGAAAGAAGTATAGTCTCACATACCTTATAGTTAAGCTAACCAGCTCACTATTAGAATATGTCCCGTCTAAAACTTCAACCTATAATAATAGCAATAGGTCTGTAAACTATATGATTCCTAACGTAAGTTAAATTGAAAGACGACTCTCTTATTCTACAAAAATTCGGGCAGCACTTCCCCTGTTTATATGCATATCCACAATTTCAAACCAAGCCAGCAATACCAACAACAAGTCATAACTCAAAATATAACCACAATAATCTCAATATTCTATTTACGTCGTTAGTGCGCATACCTTCTCTTTATAATTATTCCATTTAACAACCTCAATAACCAAGGTAACTACTACATTTATTTCTCATGTTAGTCAATCATTTAGTTACGTTAGAATTATTCATGGGAGCAATCCAATCTTCTAGCAACGTCGCCAATTCAAGAATGTGAAATTAACACTTTTCTACTCTTTAATTCCTCAAAAATGTGTATAGGAAATCACCACAATACATATGCATGTTTATAGCTTAATTTCCAACATCATAGTCTTAACAAAGTAGCCCCTAATACGACACAACCACGTTCAATAATTCCACCAACCTTCCGGTCATCACACTTATTCAATTCCACACTTTTCTTAATTCTTATAATCCGGTTTCATATTTCAATACTTCCACATTATCAACTACAACTTAGTTTCAAGATTTCTTTTCAATTCTCAACATGCAATTAGTGATAACACTCCAATCCAATGTACATAAAATAGTCTTCAAATTGGTCCAACAAACATAATTTCATGACTCTTTAAAATTCAATTTCATATTTCAACATTCTTATATAAACAATTTACAACTTACTTGTCCAAAAACTAAAAAATTGAAACCCCAAAATCGGTCCAGCAGTCGATTTCTTCACTGTTTTTGTTCAAGTTTTTGGGCTTCTAATTGTTAGATGGATTACTCTTGAAGAGCATAATAACATGACTTCATTTCTTGACTAAGGGTAGTGTAATTTTCGGATAGGAATTTGAGAGGAATAGATGAAATTGGTGTTTAAGAATGGAGTTAAAATTGAAATGAAAAAGGGTTTGAGTGTTTTAATTGAAAATCTGAAAATAGTCTTCAGGACTTACACTTTGGCCCTCTTTAATGCCCTTTTTTGTTAAAAGCAACCCCAAGTAATAAATCTTAACACCCCTTCAATTAATCTGAACACTCGTTGCCTTAAATTCTTATCGTCGTATCTTACCTACCTTACTAATCCATAACGGAAATCATATATGTATATATGCCACCATTACTAAAGAATTTTCCGACGTCGCGTTCGTCATTACCAAAAATAAATCCGTATTAGCACGTAAAATATATTTAAATTCGAAAATTGGAATCTTAATCTTTAATGACATTCTTAATCCTTGTCTTAACTTACGAGGTGTAACAATGCAAATTTACTAGAATATTATTTTTAATATATTTTAAACTATTTAAAATATTTTTTTCTATGATATGTTTCTAAAATAGTATATTTTTATAATTTAATAATATTTTTAAAAATTATTTAATTGTAGTATTTAATCAAAAAATAATATTATATTGTACATAAGAAATGTAACGATATTATGATAGTCAATGGCTCAAATATGTCCAAACATATCCCCACCCTACCCACACCTACCCCACCCCATCTTCAAATTTCTATGTCATATTTTTTTTTACTTTTATAAAAAATATGATTTTTTTCTTCCCCCTTACTCCCATTACCCTACCCCATCCTCAAATTTCTATTTCATATTTTTCTTTACTTTTATAAAAAATGATTGAAAATATGAAAATTTTCTTACCCTCGCCCTACCCCTACTCCCACCCCACCCCATTCCCCTAACTCATCCTCAAATTCTATTTCATATTTTTTGTTACTTTTATAAAAAAAAAATGAATTTTTTCTTACCTTAACCCCACCCACCCCATTGCCCTACCATCTTCAAATTTCTATTTCATATTTTTTGTTACTTTTATAAAAAAAATGAATTTTTTTCTTACTCTCGCCCTACCCCTACCCCCCAACCCACTCATACCTCATTGCCCTACCCATCCTCAAATTTCTATTTCATATTTTTTGTTACTTTTATTTTTAAAAATGAATTTTTTTCTTACCCCTCCACCCTACCCCTACCCCACCCTACCTCTATTCCCAAATTTCTATTTTATATGGAGATATTATATGAAATTAAAATGAATTTTGTGAAAAGAAAATGATAAATGGGTCCAAAAATAATTCAATGAATGAACAAAAAAGGTTTCTCCAGAAGCACCAAATTGGTGTTTTTGCTTCTCTTCCCATCTAGAAATACTTTTTAGCTTTTGGAAAAAGTGTTTCTGTTTCTGAAAAAGTGATGTTTGGCTAAAGAAGTGTTTCTGAGAAACAGAAACACTTTCAGAAGCTTGGCCAAACACCACCTTATTTGATTGCCATTTTTATTTCTCCCGAACTATAACAAAACCTATCAAGGTGCCTAACAAAACCTACCAAAATGGAAGTAACGTTTGTGTAACCTCTGATGTCCCGTAGTGTGCGATTACAGTGGTTATGTTCTTGTTGTAATGTTATTAGTAATAGTGGTCATATCTTACCTAAACATGTAGAGAAAATGTTTTTTCCAATTACAAATACATAAGAGAGGGGGATCTCTACCATAAATCACAATGAATCATCTCAAAAGTATCTAAAGTAATATTATCACTTAAAGGAAAAACACTTCTCGTTTGCTTTGTTTGTTGACATACATCACATTCTCTATATGATCTATCACCACTTTACTTTAAGCCTAATATCGTAATAGACTTCGTTACTTGTGTTGAAGGATGATCCCACCGTTTGTGCCAACAATCGAATCAATCAACTGCCTCTGCCTTCATAGCCCGTATCAGCGACACATCCCGGAAATAGTAAAGTCCACCTCGACGCTAACCCTTTTTCAATTAGCTTTCTCGTGGTGGAGTCCAGTATAACACACATAATTCTATTAAATGTCACATCACAATCAAAATAATTAATTAGTTGTTATATATAAATCAAATTGCATGTCAAATCCGAAACATAATGGACATTCTTCAATCATATCCTGTCAGTCAGCCTAGTTGTTCCTTCTTTTGTAGCCATCGAGCTACTTCCGTTTAGAAGATCAATCATACACTTAAGAATATCTTGTGTATTGCTCAGTTCTTGAAATTGTATGTCACATGACTGGTAGTTCTGAAGTCTATGATCCATGCTGAGTTTTCGATCTTACTATCCATCTTTCAATTCGGGTTTATTCTCTGGAAATTCAACATGTGAATCACAGCCTTCCGAATCTCATCTCTCAAATTGTGAAGTTCTGTGCCGCATGTGTTCACCGTTTCTATCTCCGTCTGAGTTTCTTCTTTGACAACTATGAGTTGCCACGACCGGAACCTAGTCCTCTCCTCCGTTGTTGTTGTTGTCCTCGTCATCTTCCTTCGATTTTTTGGTCTCCTTTTTTAGTTTCCGGCTACCAATTCGAATAACCAATGAGTTGAAAACATCAATCATCAACGTGCCCGGATCTTTTGCAATGTGTGTAGAATGCACCATCATTTTACTCTTCACTTCGGTCACGGTAAGGATTTCTCCCTTGTACGGCAAAAGTCATGATTTCACTCTGGTGCTCTGTTTTTCATGTGATTCCTCTTCTTGCACCTACCTCGAGTAAACATTGTTCAATAATGGAAATAGTTTCTGGACCAGTATGTTCGATATCACCGTTTCATACGTTCCCTCATCCAATCCTATGAGGAAAATTTTGGCTTTTAGGACCGTTCCTAGATTGCACGTGCACTTTCCGCATGTACAAGTTGGGATTTGTTCGTAATTCGCCAATTTTCTCACAATTTAGTGAGTTTTCCATAGTAATCCATTATGGTCCTTCCATTTTGCTTGCACTCTGCTAGTTCCGCCTTTAGTTGTTGCATCTGAGGGTCGTTAATAACAGCGAACCGCTCTCGGATGCTCATTCATAATTCTTCCACTTCCTCTTTATGTGTAATCGTTGAGCGAAGCGTCAGTTCTATGGTGTTGTGAATCCACAACACCAACAATGAGTTTATAGTCCATCAATTTTTCAAGTCTGGCGACTCTTCGTCCGATTTTTTTTATTGTAACGTCGATGAAGTCAAACTTTTTTCTTGCTCTTAGGGTTGTACTCATGGATATAGCTCATTCTTCATAATTTTCGCCCTTCAATTGGACTTGTGTAACTAAAATTTCATGGTTATCATTCGACGTAATATCGTAGGGAGATATTATTATTTTTTTTGGATTTTTATTTTTTTCACCGACTATTCTTTTGCCATTATCGTCACCTGTCATTATTCTAGTATTTTAGTGTTCTTTCTAACGTGACTCTGATACCCTATTAAAATCGAGACAAAGACGAAAATTTAGAGAAACAAGAATAATGAGAGAATTCTTTTTATTTTATATTTATCATCATGACCTCCTTATATAGAAGTAAGTTCTCATTCTCCTAGTCGTATAAGGTAATCATATTCCAATAAAACTACAAATCTTATATTTACCATAGTTATAATTATATCATAAATAGACTAAACTATTATAATTAGACTAGAATAAGATCTTCCATATATGATGTAATTAAATGTGTTTAAAACACAAAAGTCTATCGAATTTATAATCGTGTTGTATGTAAACAAGTCCTTTTTGCTCATAACAAGACTAGAAACTTTTCTTTCCATGTTCTTTTATTTTTTTTCCTTTCATCTTATCTTTCATGAAATTCAACACACTTTTCTTCAACTGACATATAACAATGGGTAGTTACGTTCGATCTAAATAGGTTCTTGATTTTACTCGACGCACTTTTCTTTGATCGACCAAATTTAGTTTGATTAAATAAAGCATAAATATCAAATATACCCTTTTATTTTTTTATATTGGCTAACTTTATCCTCTATTTCACATACAACTAATTAAGCCCTTATGTCAACAAACTTCACGCATATACCTCTATTTGGTTGGAAATCTCCAAATCAGTCAAAATTATCCAATTACAAAAAAAAGGAAATTTACAGAAACCACTATCTTTTAAGAGCTTTTAACAATCAATAGCTACATTTTAGATATTTACATTTCGTAGCTAGTTTAGGACAATTCTCTATATTTGAGTGTATTTGAATAAAATATTCAGTTATATCCAACCTTATTTGATGTCGATTGTATTTGGATTTATTTGAATACACGCAAACTTAATTTCTTTGAATACATATGTATTAAAAATAATTATATTCCAGTGCATTTTAAATACACGATAAAGTTGTGTGTTTTAGTGTATTTATATATTGATCTATTCTTTTATTTTTGGCTGTATATGAATGTATTCAAGCTCCTATCAGCAAGGTCACCGCCGGAGCGTGGCAAGGTTAAATGTATTCGATTGTATTTGAATGTATTTACAATAAAAAAACATGAAAAATGAAGAATACAGTCAAATCCGGTCAAAATCTCCGAAGAAAGTACAAAATATAATGTATTTAAAAAGGAAAAATACAATCAAAACTAGCGGGATCTCCGGATAAATATACAAAATACCACTGTATTTACACTAAAAATGAAGAATACATTCAAATCCTTTTGCGAATAAACTCAAATACACTCAGATATAAGATACAATAAGGAGAAGGAGCCACGAATTTCTGTATCTGTCAGATTTGAGAAGCGTAATGGCTTCCTTTTTCTTTCGTGTTCTTTACAAAAAGTTTCTTCCTCCAATAATGGTAAATTCAATTCCTCTTCCTCCGATAAAGGAAAACAAACGTTGAAGCTCTTTAGGAGTGACATCTATGGTGATTTGGTGGTGCTCCAACGAACAATAGTGAGGTTGTAGTGTCGCCGTGGAGAAGGAAGTGGCGGAGGAAGTGATGTTTCTTAGATCTAATGGTGTCGCCGTGGAGGAGAAATAGGTGGAGGCAGATCTGATCAGATCTGTTCAGAGAGAGACACTGGAGAGAGGAGAGGAGATGAGAGAAGGGAAGAGAGAGACGGCGAAGACGATTTGATAAGACGGCGTGTAGTGATTTGCTTAGAGGGCGGAGGATGGCGATGGGTGGAGATGAGAGAAGGGAAGAAAGAGGGGTGGTTGTTTGGTTGGGCTTCGGTAGAGCTCCGTCGGAGAAGATGACCGACGGTGGCCGAAAATAGGGTTGAGGGAGGAGAGAGAGAGAGAGAGAGAGAGAGCAGAGGTTGGGGAAAAGATTGATATATTGGAATAATTTATGAATATTTCGGATAGCTAAAAATGGTAAATTGAAAATTCATTGTAGCTATGAAAAATAATTAAATTAAAAGGTAGTTATTATCCATAAAAACTCTTAGAGTTAGTCATGACAAGTAGTTATTTTAAGCTCACTCCTTTTATTGATCTGACCCCGACTGTTATACCCCGTAGCTCTGACCATGCATATGAGAGCATACGAAAGGAGTAAGACTTAAAATTTTCGAAAGATAGGTTGACGGATTATTTTGGACGGGTTTTAGTCAAACTTTGAGGCGGGTTATGACCCGGTACATTGAGAGTTCGTAAGTATTTCAAAGGCTTAGTACGTAGCTCGTTGAGTCTAGTTTCCAACTCAACCGACCGTTCGTCGATAGGACATCGGAGTAGAAAGTTATGGGAGTTACAAGTTCGATCTTGTGATCGGACAAAAATGTGTTTGACAGAGCCACGCGGCAGCGCGGATGCGAGGCATGGCGCGGATATTACGAGGCTCGCTAAAGTTCTTGAGCCATGCGCCGGATATTCGAGGCTCGCTAAAGTTCTTGGCCGCTGGCCAGGAAGCGAGGCAGCGCCGAAAGTCTGAAGTCGGCGAGAGTTTGTATGGCCGCGTGGCAGTGCTGGCGGGTTCTGCGAAGTTGAGTGGGGATTTCTGCACTGTTTTGTTTTAAAATAGGTCATGGGTGGGTGACAAGTGTCCCCCCCCCATCTGATTTCTTGCATGTCTTATATTGACCAAGTCTTGAAGACTTGGTCATCTTTCAAATCCTTCTCTCTCTCTAAACTAAAGTTCTCACTTCTCTCTAGAATTCCAAGAGGAATTCAAAGCCTAAGGAAAATCTGAAAAGTTAGGACAAGAAGGAAGCTTGTGGCTAGCTTGTAGGAGTTATTGTGGTGGTATTCTTGGAAAGGAGGCTAGCAAAGTTGTTGGAATAATTTTGGTTAAAGCTCTAAGGTAACAATTCTTCTCTTGTAGCTAGTTATTTGTGTTGCATGTGAAGAATAAGGAACTTGTAGTAGTAAATAATGCTCTTAGATTCATTGCATGTAAGAAATGTGGTTTGGATATGAAAGGATTGATTAAAAAGGTTATGTGAGCATGTTGTAGCCTAAGTACTACTTTAAAATTGTTAAGTAACTTGTTGTACCTTATGGGGCAGAATTTTACACACCCAAGTTTAGGTGTGTAATCCCCTTTGAAATGGTTGGATTGTTGGGCCTAAGATGTGGCGTTTGAATGTTGATTTCGGCCTTGAAAAAGGTGGCAAAGTATGTAGAAACAAAGGAAATGCTGCCCAATTTTCCATAGAAATTAGTAACTTTGAACTTGGATAATTCTACATTGAAATTAGAGGTTAATAAACGTATCATGGTTATTTTAGGTTGACATATTACTTGCGGTAGTTGGGCTTAGCAAGTGGATTGACCGAAGAGGTATGTGGAGCTTTCCTATCTCTTGAGCATGAATAGTTGTATCTATGTAGTACGGTAGACGTACAATATTTGGTATTCTTACTTGTTTTAAGTATATAAAGATTTGTTTCGTCTTAAAAAGTATAAGTCCCTTGGTTATGGGAAAAGTATAATTTTTACTAAAGTATAAGGTCAATATAACAACTTTATGGGAAGTTGGTTTGTTAGCTTTATGAAAGGATAATAAAAAGAGATTTACTCTAAGTAAGATAAGTAAGGACGAATGACTTGATTTATGAAAGACAAATTGATTTTAAGGCATCAATTGCCCAAAGGTTTTATATGAAAAAGGAGTTATTTTTAAAGAATATAAGTATGTGGTACTTTGGGTTAAATTCCCGGATTTTCTTTTATTAAATATGTTAGTGCCTTGAGTAAACTAAAATGAGAGGGTATATGAACAAGACTAATAAGAAGTATGAGCTTTCGTAACTTATATATATGATTATGATACGATGACCGATTGAGCTAGGGTAAGAGTATAAATGAGGGGCAAGCCCCAAGATCGTTATACCACCTTCTCCAGGGTAAGAGTATGAATGAGGGGCAAGCCCCAAGATCGTCATACCACCTTCTTCAGGGTAAGAGTATAAATGAGGGGTAAATCCCCAAGATCGTTATACCACCGCCTGTGGTAAGAGTATAAATGAGGGGCAAGCCCCAAGATCGTTATACCACCTGTTCCGTGGATTTGCTACCCATGATGCGAGGAATACCTCATGCGAGTCCTATGGGCTTATGCGGGTGAAATAGTCCCATGCGGGCGGGTACAGCCTATGCGAGGAATACCTCATGCGGGTCCACAAGACCCATGCGGGTGAAATAGTCCCAGGAGTAGGATTGCTTTTGATATTACGGGCGAGGGACCCTGTTTTGATCACAAGCCTCCTATTTTTATGCAGTAAAGTATATACTTGTTACTCTCATTGTTAGTAAGACACAATGTACTGTATTTTGATTTTCTTCCATGACTCCAGCTTATTTTTCAGACTTATGACATTATTATTACAATATTTTCCAGTTTTACATACTTGGTACATATTGTGTCGACCCTTCCTCGGGCTGCGTTAAATCTGCGCAGGTAAGGGTAAGCAGGTGGTGGATCCTCGTTCTTAGGATCACTGTTCCGGTGTCAAAAGCTCCCTTCCTCCGGAAGCTTGTTTTGTTGGTACGATTTTTCCCTGATGTTATAGGCATTGTGTATATTCAGGGGTATGGCGGGGACCTGTCATACGCTTGTTATCCTTAAGTGCGTAGTCACGTATGTGTTTTGGGCTGTAAGAACAAGTTGTACTGTTATGCTTTTGATTAAGTATGTTTTTATGGAAGGCAGCCTTATCGGCTGGTCAGTGATGTTTACCCTTTTTATAAGTTATGTGTTATGTATGTTCCGCTGCTATTCTCTGATGTATACCTGATAGAGTACCCCGGTAAGTACCGATCAGCGGACCCGGGTCGGTCGTGACAAAAGTGGTATCGAGCGATTAGTCCTCGGAAAGTGTCTCTGAGCCGTATCTAGTAAGTCTTGATTATCGGTGTGTTGTGCACCATCTATAATCGAGGAGTGCAGGATATTTAGGATTGGTTTCCATTCTTTCAATCTAAGATCGTGCAATAGAGTTGTGTTATAGGTTGAACCTCTCCGATGTTTTCCCTTATGTATCGATTATGCCTCGCGCAAGGCAACGCGTCCCGAAGGCAAGACGGTGAGGTGCCGCTAGTGGGGGCGGAGGTCACGAGGCACGAGCCGATCTTTACGAGAGATGATGTTTGGCGGCGAGTTCCACGACGTTGCGGCCTCAATGAGTTCGAGGCAACGAGCGGCTCATCGAGACGCGATGCGAGCCTCCATCCAGCGATCGGTGAGTATAGAATTACGAGAACAGATCCGCTTATTGACCAAGATATAGTGGCGGCGGCGACAGCGAGCGGCACCAACCACAGAAACTACGGTTCTGATTCGGGATTTCCTAGGTTGTCATCCACGAGTTCTATGGTTCGAGATTCGGAGGATCCGCGAGTTTGTCGCGCGATTCTGACGGACCATGCAGTGCTTAGGGCTTGGAGATCGAGTCCGTTATACTAGCTTCTAGGTTCTGCGATATTGCGTTGAACTGGTTTGAGTCATGGGTGTTGTCGAGAGGTGAGGATGCTCTTCCGGTGTTTGGGAGGAGTTCACGAGAGGCTTTCTGGATCACTTCTTGCCTCGAGATGAGAGAGCCCGCGTAGATAGATTCTTGACCTTGAGGCGGGGCGGGAGGACTATCGAGAGTACACAGGTTTGATTCCTTGGCGGTATCACGCGCACCATTGTAGCGGAGATGGCGAGCGGTTCATCGATATGTGATGAGGTTAGACCGTCATATGATTACTACATGCTTGGGGTGGCTCTTGACCGAGGATGGATATTGCGGGATGCAGCGTATCTGCGAGGATTGAGGCGAGAGCGGGATCAGCTAGATTTAGGCGGCCAGAGGCGGGGCAGCGAGTCTCGAGCGATTTTAGGCGGGCGGCCTCGGCGAACTAGTCCACGTTTGGCCAGCCTGAGTGCTCCTTCTCGATTTTACGGCGGGAGGTCCGATCAGTGGGTTATTCAGAGCGTGTCGGGCTCGTGGCCGGGGTTTCGAGGCGGCGGCCGTCACGTCGAGACCCCACATCTCGGTGCGTTCGATGCGGTAGGTCTCATCCGGCGAGTGCCATATGGGTTCGGATCTTGTTACTCTTGTGGCGGCGGGGCTATGTGAAGAGGATTGTCGTCCTTAGCGGCGGGAGTGTTATGGTTCACCGGCGGTCGATTCTTTGGATCTTCGTCTTGGTGGTGAGCGCCCGGCGGTATTCATGGATTTGATGAGCGGTGTTGAAGCCATTCTTGGATATGTTCGTTATAGTATTCATTGATGATATCTGGTTTATTCGCGCACGCAGAGCATCTGAACCATTTGAGGCGGTATTGAGTCCTCCGACCGACAATTGTATGCCAAGTTCTCGAAATGCGAGTTTTGGTTGGCTTGATGGCTTTCTTAGGGCATGTTATCGGGGTAGATGGTATTCGGGTTGTCTGACAAAGAAAGATTGAGGCAATCAAGACTTGGCGCACCACTACACCGATGGAGTGCGCACTTTTGGGCCTTGCGGGTTATTATCGGAGGTTTGTGGAAGTTTGCTTTCATTTCACCTTTGACTAGTGACTCGAGCGGTATGTTCGGTGGACGGATACTTGTGAGGAAAGTTTCCAGTTACTAAAGGAGAAATTGACGACCGCCCCAGTTCTTACTCTTTCTGAGGGTTTAGATGGATATATAGTTTATTGTGACGCGTCAGGTGTCGGGCTTGGAGTGCGTCATGCGAGACGGCAAGGTTATAGCTTACGCATCTCGACAACTTAGGAAGCATGAGAAGAACTATCTCACACATGACTTGGAGTTGGCAGCAATGATTCATGCCTTGAAGATCTGGAGACATTATTTATATGGAGTTCATGTGGATATTTACACAGACCACAAGAGTCTCCAGTATATCTTCACCGAGGAGGTGAACTTGCGCGAGGCGGTGGTTGGAGCCGCAGGATTACGATGTTGATATTCTATACCACTCGGGGAAGGCGATGTAGTTGCGGATGCCCTTAGTCGCGATCATGGGTAGTCATGCGATGTGTACGACCAGAGAAAGGGATATGGTCCGAGAGTTACATCAGCTAGCGAGCCTTGGGGTTCGTTTGGTTGATTCTGATAGTGATGGAGTTCGGGTTCGAGAGGTTGCCGAGTCTTCCATCGTCGAGGAGGTGAAGAGGCGACAGTATGAGGATCCGATTATGGTATGGTATCGAGATGCCGCTTTTCAGAAAGAGAAGAGTCTATTTGAGGTAACGCCGGATGGGGTGCTAAGATTTGAGGGCTGTTTGTGTGTTCCCGATGTGACAGGACTTCATCAGCAGATTTTGGGGGAGGCACACAGTGCTCGTTATTCTATTCATCCGGGGTCGACTAAGATGTATCATGACCTCAGATGCGTGTATTGGTGGGATGGCCTGAAGAGGGACGTTGCAGAGTTCGTAGCGCGATGCGAATTGTCGGCCGTCGAGTTGAGCACGAAGCCCGGTGGTCATTGCAGTTATTGATATTCCGACTTGGAAGTGGGAGGTGGTAAATATGGATTTTATTACAGGGTTACCTTCCACTCAAAGGAAGCATGATTCCATTTGGGTTATCGTCGACAAGCTGACGAAATCAGCCCATTTTCTTCCAGTCAGGACGACTTTTTCGGCCGAGGATTATGCTAGACTGTATATCAGGGAGATTGTGAGACTGCACGAAGTGCCTGTATCGATTATTTCAGACAGAGGAGCCCAGTTCACGGCTTACTTCTGGAGGTCTTTCCAGAAGGGATTAGGGGGCGAGTGAGTCTCGATGCGACGTTCACCTCGAGGCCGACGGACGGGCGCGCGATATCCGCACAACGAGGATATGTTGTGGGCTTGTGTTATTGATTTCAGGGGTAGCTGGGAGGATCATTTACCTCTTGTGGAGTTTGCTTATAACAATAGCTACCATTCTAGTATTCAGATGGCGCCTTATGAGGCCTTATATGGGAGGAAGTGCAGGTCACCGATAGGCAGTGAATAAGGTAAAGCTTATCCAGGAGCGGTTATTGTCAGCTCAGAGTCGACAGAAGTTGTATGCAGATCACCGGCGTTGACACTTGGAGTTTGAGGTAGATGATTGGGTTTTCCTAAAGGTATCGCCCATGAAGGGCGTGATGAGATTTGGAAAGAAGGGGAAACTTAGCCCAAGGTACATTGGGCCTTATCAAATTGTCCGTAGGGTAGGCAAGGTTGCCTATGAGTTGGATCTGCCGTCCGATTTGGAGGCAGTACATCCAGTGTTTCACGTATCTATGTTGCGGAAATGTGTTGGAGATCCGTCTAGAGTGCACCCGATTCATGATGTTTAGGTGACAGAGGGGTTATCGTATGAGGAGAGTCCCATAGCGATACTCGATCGTCAGGTTAGGCGACTTCGGACGAAGGACGTGGCTTCCGTCAAAGTATTATGGCGGAACGAGAACAGGGAGGAGATGACGTGGGAATCTGAGGATGACATGATAAAGAAGTGTCACGACCCGAACCCCGGGCCCGTGACTGGTGCCCTACCTGGGCACCCTTCTACCTTAACAACTAAGCAACTGCAGAAATTAAATAACACCTCATTTATTTTTTTTTCAAAACCAACATACGTACAAGGGCAAAGCCGACAAGGCTGTCATAATATACATAATCAAAAGACACTACACTGTACATGAGTCCAATCCCATATATGAATACAAACCTCTAAGAGTTTTACTGAAATATGACGGGACAAGGCCCCGTCGTACCCATAACCGTACAAAAGCCTGTACTGAAGAAACTATACCAAAAAGATAAACTCCTGAACAGAGGGAGCTATCCAAAACTCCGGCGGTCCTACACTGCAGATCACCAAATCAAGCTGCACCTAAACTCGCGGCGTGAACGCAGCCCCGAAGGAGGTCGATCTGAAGAATGTACCAAGTATGTGAAACGATGAAATCGTAATGAAATCATAATAGTCTAAACAAAACAGGAGACATGTATGATAGCCAACCTACAGTACACAACACATAAGCAGTCATATCAAGTCGGGGACGCATGCCCTCAAAGTCATTACTAAAATATAACCATGGGTCTCACGCCTATAATATCAATCATGCCCGTGGAATCCTTCCTCACTACCGGCAGTCCATGATATAATATAACACCAATAAGCATACATGAACACCAAGTCCCACATGTGTCCTAAAAGCATGCGGGCAAGTAGGAAAACGAACCACCGAATCCAACCTGTATCATAAAACGGACGGGGGCAAGTACGAAATCCAACTACCAGATCCAACTGCGTCGCCAACAATCGACGGCAAGTACGAAGCTAACTACCGAGATCCAACCAGCGAACGAGATATGGCCAAGGCAAGTCGCAAGCTATCTACCGAGCCTATCGTACTAAATCGCAATAACACCGACGGCAAGTAAAGCTATCTACTGCATCCAACTGCGCTATCAATCGAAGCGGGGCAAGTACGAGCTAACTACGGATCCAACTGCGTCACTAAATCTCATGGAGGGCCAATCCATGGAACAACAATATCCCACGTGGTCGCATGCCCCGGAATCCCACATCGTATAAGCATGACCATAGGGTAATACACACAAATCCGGGATTCTAACCCGCCTCCTGGTCACATGCCCCGGAATACCACATCGTATAAGCATGTCCAAGGAGTAACACAAATAATGGAAGCATACCCGTGGAATCCCACATCACTGTCGGTACGTCCAAGTAACTTACAACAAGACAGCCGACCCTCCAACCGAGAGTCGCGACAACGTAATAAAACGTAATACTTGCACTCAAAGGCTATCACCAGCATACATAGGCAAGTTCATAAAATCTATAGACTTTCATTTTATAAACTCACGACACTTATAGAAAAATTCTCAATTAAACAAGCCAAAGTACTTATCAAGGCACACATAGAATAATTCTCAATTAAACAAGCCAAAGTACTTATCAAGGCACACATAGAATAATTCTCAATTAAACAAGCCAAAGTACTTATCAAGGCACACATAGAATAATTCTCAATTAAACAAGCCAAAGTACTTATCAAGGCACACATAGAATAATTCTCAATTAAACAAGCCAAAGTAATATGTACGTACATTCTTTTCAAAAGACTCATTTTCATGTAAAACCCCAAGATACTAACACCCGTAGTATCAAGGCATGTCTATTTTTCAAAGTAAGTTACTACACTTTTAGAAAACTCATTTCAAAGCTTGAAATCAAGTAACTTCAAATTTTCACAATCTAGGCAACTTATGCCTAATAATCAAAATAGACAACTTTCTTAACCTTCCATAAAACCGTTATAACCAACTTCCCATAAAGCCGTTATAACCCTTTATGGTTTTAGACATATCCATTCCTTTTTATAACCAAGAGACTTATACACTTAAAACCAAGTACCACATACTTACAAATCAAGTTCTTAACTTTCAAAATACTTCAAGTCTCTTAATCTTTAGAAATCAAGTTTCTTCTACTTAAATCATGTCATTTCTCCTCTTTTAAAACAATCAAGTAAATCACTCTTTTGACTCCCCTAAAGTCATTTTAACGACCCTTAGGTTTTGGAACTAAGGCACTAGCCAAAAGATTTGGAAACCACTTCCTTTTCAAGACTCTATGTACTTTAAGTAAAATACTTTCACTTTTAAGAATCCAAACTTCACTAAGGAAATGGATTATACAACTTACAATTTAAACATCAAAGTACAATCAAGGAAGTACATAGAACAAATTCTATTTTAGGCAATCCAAATACAACCAAGGAATGAATCATTTAAGGAGTAAGACATACTTTCTTTATCTTAAGGAATCATACTAGAAGAGGAGATAGTTCACATACCTTTTCGGCTAAATCCACAAGCTAAGCCGAATACGCCGCACGTAGAAGTTTCAACCTATAATGGTCACAACATGACTATCAACTTCTAGTCTCTAACGTAGAATAATACTAAGTAAACGGTCTCTTATTCTACGGAAAATCGGTCAGCACTTCCTTTGTTTCTACATACTTTGCCACTTTTTTCAAGGCCGAATACAATAACCAAACGTGCCACATTTAAGGCTCAACACAACAACCAACCAAAGGGGATTACATGCCTTACAATACGTGTAACATTCCGCCCCACAATTCATACCAAGTAGTTTAAAATCCAAGCCATTCTCGGCCAACTTATAACCAACAACTCAAAGTCTTTTCCAATTCTTTTCCAATTCCAAGTTCTAAGGTCTAACATGTTATATAGTCATAAACAACTTCAACAACTACAATTTTCTTCTTTATACAACATGCGACGACTTAAACTAATAATCGACTTGAATTGTAATCTTAAGGTTAAACATGCTAGTTTTCGGATTAGGGTTCCAATAGCCAAAATACTTATCAAACTTCATACTATATATCTCATGCTTGCTAATATCCATAGATACAACAATAAGTAAACATTAATTGCTAAAACGACAAAATTTATACCTTTACAAGCCCTTAAAAATTCCAACATTCAAAGTCGCGCCTTAGCAATTCTTAGCTCCTTTCCTTATGTTCCAATCCGCTCCAAGCACTCCTTAGAAGCCTATGAAGAACCCATCTTCAAGTTCCAACTTCAAAGTTGAAGAACTCCTTAAGTTTCCGCCTTGCGACTAACGTGAAAACATCGTTTTTCCAAAATCTTTCTATTGAGATATCCTTACAATACCCTTAGGGACCTTGGGTTTAAGTCTTGTGAAAAATGGATCAAAACTACAAAATTTTTGTGTGGACAAAAGGGTGAACCCGAGAGCACTTAAGGCTAGCACAAGTGTTCTCTAATTTTTCTAAGTGTTGAAGACCCTGTCTTGAACTAGTAGTATGCTTATATAACACATTGGATGTCTTAGATTAATACACTTGTGGGCTAGGATGAAAGACAATTAATGTTAAGCCAAGTGGACAAGTTGACTTGGTCAACAATCTCAAGCTTGAAGACTTATCTTCCTTGATGGTCAATGACCATTCTACCCTTGCTAAAAATCATCCAAGACCTTATGTGGGGGTGCCACGTGTCGCTCTCTCATTCGTCCATAAAATTCCGTACCCCTCGTGGGCCCCGCAAAACGTAAAATTCCTCGGGTGGGCCCCACATGACCAAATCCGTAAAAATAAATTTACATAATGTTAATAAGTTCCATACTCTCCCAATAATGCATTTTGAGAATCCAATTCTCAACAACGAACATTTTTCCTTTCCGACGTTCGGAAGATTTTCCGTCGGAAAAACAATTCTTCCTTTCGTACAAATTTCCAAGTCTTAATTCCTTACATACATTCTCTTATACCTGTCCTGGACTTACGGGGTGTAACAAGAAGTATCCTCACTTATGTCCTATACCTCCAGGTAACCTACTTTCTTGCTTGTTAGTTTTAAATTGGCAATTGTGCTTAAGTATGTTGTGGCTCGTGGAGCATCTTTAATTGCAAAAAGAATAGTTAAGAGGGTCTATATTGATATTGTGATTTGAGTAAGCCTAGAAGGAACATTCGGGACGAATTTTTCTAAGGGAGGGGGGAGAATGTTATACCCCGTAGCTCTGACCATGCATATGAGAGCATACGAAAGGAGTAAGACTTAAAATTTTCGAAAGATAGGTTGACGGATTGTTTCGGACGGGTTTTAGTCAAACTTTGAGGCGGGTTATGACCTGGTACATTGAGAGTTTCTAAGTATTTCAAAGGCCAAGTGCGTAGCTCGTTGAGTCTAGTTTCCAACGCAACCGACCGTTCGTCGATAGGACATCAGAGTAGAAAGTTATGGGAGTTACAAGTTCAGTGCGTAGTCGGACAGAAATGTGTTTCGGATAGGAGCCACAGGGCCGCGGCGCCGGATGCAGGGCCGCGGCGCTGGATATTCTGAGGGCTCGCTGAACTTGCTGAGCCGCGGCGCCGGGAAGCAGGGCCGCGGCGCCGGAAAGTCCGAGTCGGCGAGTTTGTCAGCGCCGTGGCAGTGGTCGCGCGGCGCCCTCGCGGGTTAAATGGGGATTTCTGCACTGTTTTGTCTTAAAAGAGGTCATGGGTGGGTGACAAGTGTCCCCCCCCCCCCCATCTGATTTCTTGCATGTCTTATATTGACCAAGTCTTGAAGACTTGGTCATCTTTCAAATCCTTCTCTCTCTCTAAACTAAAGCTCTCACTTCTTTCTCTCTAGAATTCCAAGAGGAATTCAAAGCCTAAGGAAAATCTGAAAAGTTAGGACAAGAAGGAAGCTTGTGGCTAGCTTGTAGGAGTTATTGTGGTGGTATTCTTGGAAAGGAGGCTAGCAAAGTTGTTGGAATAATTTTGGTTAAAGCTCTAAGGTAACAATTCTTCTCTTGTAGCTAGTTATTTGTGTTGCATGTGAAGAAGAAGGAACTTGTAGTAGTAAATAATGCTCTTAGATTTATTGCATGTAAGAAATGTGGTTTGGATATGAAAGGATTGATTAAAAAGGTTATGTGAGCATGTTGTAGCCTAAGTACTACTTTAAAATTGTTAAGTAATTTGTTGTACCTTATGGGGCAGAATTTTACACACCCAATTTTAGGTGTGTAATCCCCTTTGAAATGGTTGGATTGTTGGGCCTAAGATGTGGCGTTTGAATGTTGATTTCGGCCTTGAAAAAGGTGGCAAAGTATGTAGAAACAAAGGAAATCTTGATTTTCCATAGAAATTAGTAACTTTGAACTTGGATAATTCTACATTGAAATTAGAGGTTAATAAACGTATCATGGTTATTTTAGGTTGACATATTACTTGCGGTAGTTGGGCTTAGCAAGTGGATTGACCGAAGAGGTATGTGGAGCTTTCCTATCTCTTGAGCATGAGTAGTTGTATCTATGTAGTACGGTAGACGTACAATATTTGGTATTCTTACTTGTTTTAAGTATATAAGGATTTGTTTCGTCTTAAAAAGTATAAGTCCCTTGGTTATGGGAAAAGTATATTTTTTACTAAAGTATAGGGTCAATATAACAACTTTATGGGAAGTTGGTTTGTTAGCTTTATGAAAAGATAATAAAAAGAGATTTACTCTAAGATAAGTAAGGACGAATGACTTGATTTATGAAAGGCAAATTGATTTTAAGGCATCAATTGCCCAAAGGTTTTTGTCACGACCGACTTCGGCATGATCGTACCTACCGGTACCACGTCAGTATATGTCGAGAATAGCAATGAACATACATAACTTATAAAAAGGTAAACATCACTGGCCAGCCGATAAGGCTGCCTTCCATAAAACATTCTTTAAACAAAAGTATAGTAGTACAACGGGTTCTTATAGCCCAAAACACATAGGTGACCACAGACCTCTAAAGATAACAACTGTGGCGGGACAGGGCCCCACCATACCCCTGAATGTACAAAATACCTATAGCATCAGGGAATATCCGTACCAATAGACAAGCTTCCGGAGGGATGGAGCTTCTGACACCGGAATAGTGATCCTAAGAACGAGGATCCTCAATCACGCTTACCACTTACCTGCGTGAACGCAGCCCAGGAAGGGTCAGTACACAATATGTACCAAGTATGTAAAGCTGGAAAATACTGTAATAATGATATCATAAGTCTAAGAGTAAGCTGGAGTCATGGAAGACAATAAAATACCTTTTACTGTGTCTTACTAACAATGAGAGTGACAAGTATATAAATATAATACTGCATAAAATAGGGGCCTTAGGATCAAAATAGGGTACCTCGCCCGTAGTATCAATAAGCACCCCTACTCCTGGGACTATTTCACCCGCATAGGTCCTGTGGACCCGCATGAGGTATTCCTCGCATAGGTTGTACCCGCCCGCATGAGACTATTTCACCCGCATAAGCCCATAAGGACTCGCATGAGGTATTCCTCGCATCGTGGGTAGCAAATCCACGGAACAGGTGGTATAACGATCTTGGGGACTTTCCCCTCAGATATACTCTTACCCTGAAGCAGATGGTATAACGATCTTGGGGCTTGCCCCTCAGATATACTCTTACACTGAAGCAGCTGGTATAACGATCTTGGGGCTTGCCCCTCAGATATACTCTTACACTGAAGAAGGTGGTATGACGATCTTGGGGCTTGCCCCTCAGACATACTCTTACCCTGGTGTAGGTGGTATAACGATCTTGGGGCTTGCCCCTCAGATATACTCTTACCCTAGCTCAAACTGTTATCATATCATAATCATAAATAATTTAAGAAAACATATAACTTCTTATTAGTCTTGTTCATATACCCTCTCGTTTTAGTTTACTTAAGGCACTTAATCATATCTTTAATAAAAGAAAACCGGGAATTTACCCCAAGTACTACATACTTCAATTCTTTTAAAAGTGACTCTTTTTCATACATAAAACTCTTGGGCAATTGATGCCTTAAAATCAATTTGCCTTTCATAAATCAAATCATTTGTCCTTACTTGTCTTACTTAGAGTAAATCTCTTCTCATTAATCTTTTATAAAGCTAATAAACCAACTTCCCATAAAGTTGTTATATTAACCCTTCACTTTAGTAAAATTACACTTTTCCCCTAACTAAGGGACTTATACATTCTTAAAACGACACAAGTCTTTATATACTTAAAACAAGTAAGAATACCAAATCTTGTACGTCTACCGTACTACATAGTTACATCTATTCATGCTCAAGAGATAGGAAAGCTTCACATACCTCTTTGGTCAATCCACTTGCTAAGTCCAAACTACCGCAAGTAATATGTCAACCTAAAATAACCATGATACGTTTATTAACCTCTAATCTTAATGCAGAACAATCCAAGTTCAAAGTCACTAAATTCTATGGAAAATTGGGCAGCATTTCCTTTGTTTCTACTCACTTTGCCACCTTTCTCAAGGCCGAATTTATCATCCAATTGCCACATTTAAGGCTCAATCAATCCAACAATTCAAAGGGGATTACACACCTAAACTTGGGTGTGTAAAATTCTGCCCATAAGTTACAACAATTCACTTAACAATTCTAAGGTAGTTTTTAGGCTACAACATGCTCATAATCTCTTCTTAACCCATTTTTCATATCCAAACCACATTTCTAGCATGCAATGAATCTAAGAGCATTATTTACTACCACAAGTTCTTTCTTCTTAACATGCAACACTATAAACTAAATCTAAAGGAAGAATCATTACCTTAGAGTTTTAGCCAAACTTATTCCAAATATTTTTCTAGCTTCCTTGCCAAGAACACCACCACAAGCTAGCCACAAGCTTCCTTTTTTGTTCTTAACTTTTCAGATTTTTCCTTAGGCTTGGATTTCCTTTGGAAATGTAGAGAGAAGGAGCCGATTTTTAGAGAGAGGAGAGAATTGGAAGATGACCAAGTCTACAAGACTTGGACAATATATGGCAGGCAACAAATCAGATGGGGGGGGGGGGACACTTGTCACCCTCCCAAGGTCTTTTAAAAGAAAAATCTGACTTTTCTAAGTTTTTCCGCCCGCCTCTGGCCATGCACAATAAACCTCCGCAACCTCTTCGAACTTTCGCCATGCGACTGCTGTCCTGCACCGCGCGCCAGCATTTCAGCGACCCCTCAGATTTCGCGCGCCCTCGTCGATCCGCGCCGCCCTCGCCGCTTTGTCCGAAACACATTGTCCGATCACAGACCGAACTTGTAACTCTCATAACTTCCTACTCCGACGTCCTATCGACGAACGGTTGGTTGCGTTGGAATCTAGACTCCACGAAATACGCCCTAGGCCTTTGAAACACTTAGGAACTCTCAATGTATCAGGTCATAACTCGCATCAAAGTTGACTAAAACCCGTCGGAATAATCCGTCAACCTATCCTTTGAAAATTTTAAGTCTTACATGCTTTCGTACGCTCTCATACGTAGGGTCAGGACTACGGGGTATAACATTCTCCCCCCTTAGAAATATTCGTCCCGAATGTTCCTTCTAGGTTTACTCAAATCACAACATCGACATAGACCCTCTTAACTGTTCTTTTGCAAATAAAGAAGCTCCGCGAACCACAACATACTGAAGCGTAAATGCTAAATCAAAACTAACAAGCAGGAAAGTGGGTTACCTGGAGGTATAGGAAATAGGTGAGGGTACTTCTTCATCATGTCATCCTCTGCTTCCCACGTCATTTCCTCCCTGTTTTCGTTCCGCCATAGGACCTTGACGGAAGCCACGTCTTTCGTCCGGTCGCCTAACTCGACGATCGAGTATCGCTATGGGACTCTCTCATACGATAACTCCTCTGTCACTTGGACATCATGAACCGTGCACTCTAGATAGATCTCTAATACATTTCCGCAACATGGACACATGGAAAATCGATGTACCGCCCAAATCGGACGGCAGATCTAACTCATAGCAACCCCGCCTACCCTACGGACATCCGATACGCCCAATGTACCTTGGGCTAAGCTTCCCTTCTTTCCAAATCTCATCACGCCTTCATGGGCGATACCTTTAGAAAACCCAATCGTCTATCTCAAATTCCGTGTCGACGCCGATGGTCCGTGATACGACTTTTGCCGACTGAGCCGCCAAACCGCCTGGATAAGCTTCACCTTATCCATCGCTCACGAACTAAGTCCGCCCGACTAATCAACTTCTCCCACCTCGAACCAGCCTATCGGTGACCGCACTTCCTCCCGTATAAGGCCTCATAAGGCGCCATCTCGAATCCGAATGGTAGCCGTTGTTGTAAGCAAACTCCACAAGAGGCAAATGATCCTCCCAATACCCTCGAAATCAATAACACAAGCCCGCAGATATCCTCGTTGTCTGGATAGTGCCGCTACCGTCCGCTTGGCCTCGAGGATGAAACGCCGCATCGAGATTCACTGTGTCCCTAATCCCTTCAAAAGACCTCCGAAGTTAGCCGAGACCGGGCTCTATCTCGATATAATCGACACCGACTCCGTGCGCCTCACAATCTCTCTAATATATAATCCGCATAGTCCTCACCGAGAACGCCGTGCTCGATCGAAGAAAATGGGCTGATTTCACAACCGTCGACAATCACCCAAATGGAATCATGCTTCCTCCGAGTGGTAGGTAGCCCTATAATAAAATCCATATTTATCACCTCCCACTTCCAAGTCGAATATCAATAGCTCGCAATGCCCACCGGGCTTCGTGCTCAATCTTAACTCACGACAATTCCGCATCAGGCCACGAACTCCGCAACGCCCCTCTTTAGGTCATCCCACCAATACACGATCCGAGGTCATGATACATCTTAGTCGACCCGATGAATAGAATAACGAGCACCGTGCCTCCCCAAAATCACGACGAAGTCCTCGCTACATCGGAACACACAACCGCCTCGAATCTTAGCACCCCATCAGCGCTACCTCAAATAGACTCTTCTCCTTCGAGAGCTGCATCTCATCGCATCAAAATCGGATCCTCATACCGTCGCCTCTTCACCTCCTCGACGATGGAAGACTCGCAACCTCTCAACCCGAATTCCGCCACTATCGTAATCAACCAAACGAATCCCAAGGCTCAATGATGTAACTCTCGGACCATATCCTCTTCTCTGGCCGAAAATCGCATGCACTACCCATCGACCGCGACTGGCGGCATCCGCAACTACATCGCCTTCCCCGGTGGTACGTAATATCAACATCGTAATCCTTAAGTAGCTCCAACCACCGCCTCGCCGCAAGTTCGGCTCCTCTCCGTGAAGATGTACCGAGACTCTTGTGTTCTGTAAATGTCCACATGAACTCCATATAAGTAATGTCTCCGCATTTTCAAGGCATGAATCACCACGCTAACTCCAAGTCATGTGTGGGATAGTTCTTCATGCTTCCTAAGATGTCGAGACGATAGGCTATAACTCGCTGCATCGCATCAAGACGCACTCCAAGCCCGACACTGACGCGCCACAAGAAACCACATATCCATCTAAGCCTCCTAAGAGTAAGAATGGGCGGTCGCCAACTTCTCCTTTAGCAACCGGAAACTTTCTCACAAGTATCCGCCCATCGAACATAGCCGCTTTCCGAGTCACTTAGTCAAAGGTGCCGAGATAGAAGAAAACTTCTACAAACCTCCGATAATAACTCGCAAGGCCCAAAAGTCGCGCACTCCGCTTGTAGCTGGTCCGCCAAGTTCGATCGCTTCAATCTTCGCCAGACAACCCAATACCATCGCCCCGATAACATGCCCTAAGAAAGCCACCGACGCCAACCGTAACTCGCACTTCGAGAACTTGGTATACAATCGCCGGCCTCGGAGGACTCCCAATACCGCCTCAAATGATTCAGATGCTTCGCACAGGCGCGAATATACCAAGATATCATCGATAAACACTATAACGAACATATCCAAGAATGGCTCAACACCCTATTCATCAAATCCATGAATACCGCTGGGCGTTGGTCAACCCGAAAGACATCACCGAACTCATAGTGCCCATACCGGTCCCGAATGCGATCTTTGAGATATCCGTCTCTAACTCGCACTGATGATAACTGCATCCAGTCTATCTTGAAAACACTTTGCACTCGCAATCGTCAAACAAATCGCCAATCCCGGGAGGATATCTGCTTCGATAGTTACCTTGTTTAGCCGTCAGTAATCAATACACATACGCAGCGCCCCATCCTTCTTCTTCTTTACAAATAACACCGTGCTCCTGTGGAGAAACACTTGGCCTAATAAAGCCTTTCTCCAAAGAAATCTTTCACTGGTCCTTCAATTCCTTCAACTCGCAGTGCCATCCTCGTATGGCGTAATAAATATCGGCCGAGTGTCCGCGCCAAATCAATACAAAACTCAATCTCTCTCGGGAGGATACCCTAAGCTCGCCTGGGAATACGCCCGAAACTCTCTAACAACCGGATCGATCAAGGTCTCGACTCACCGATGTCGAATACCCAACCAGATGGTAGATATACCCTTCCGCACCATCTTCCTAGCCTTGAGGTAAGAAATAAACTTACCCTCTACGATGCAAGATTCCCTTCCACTGATAACCGCCACCAGAAACCGAACCGAACTAATCTCTCTCTCATACCCACGTTGGCATAGCAAGATGCTAGCCAATCCATACCCATAATCATATCAAAGTCCGTCATATCCAACTCTATCAAGTCGGCTAGAGTCCGACGGCTATCTATAGTCACAGGCAAGCCTTATACACCCGCCAATACCATCAATCACTCATCGCGTAGCCACCTCAAAAGGTCTTATGGACTCTGCTCTATCCCTATTCTACCGCAATATGAGGAGATATGTAGGACAAGGTAGAACTCGATCTATCAAAGCATATACATCACAAAGAAGAAACCAACAATGTACTGATTTACATCCGCGACGCCTCCGGTCCCGCCGATCGACATAGCATATATGCGGTTCGAGGACCGCGAATCGAACCCCTACCACGACCTCGCCGCGCTCTGGCCCATAAGTACTCGCCTCCGGTGTCTAACCATCAAGATGAAGATCCAAAGAATGCACTTCGCCTACCGAATCAGAATGCTCCCGCCGCCTAAGGACGGATAATCCTTCTTCAGATGGCCCTGCTGGCCACAAGAGTAACATGATCTCGAACCCATACGGCACTCGCCTGGATGAGACCTACCGCATCGAACACACCGAGAGGTAGGTGGTCTCGACAGCGCCGCCGCCTCCTCAAAACTCAAGTCCCGAGCCCCGACTCGCTTCCCGAATAACCTCGCTGATCGACCTCCCGCCGGAAATCGAAAGGAGCACTCAGGCTGGCCGGAATGTGGACCTAGTTCACGAGGCCGCCCGCCAAAATCGCCCGAGCTCGCTGCCCCGCCTCTGGCCGCCCAAATCTAGCCGATCCCGCTCTGCCCTCAATCCCATGCGCACGCTGCATCTGGCAATATCCATCCCTGGCTGAAGAGCCACCCCCAAGCATGCAGTAATCATATGACGGTCTAACCCCATCACATATCGATGAACCCCGCTCGCCATGTCGCCACTATGGTGTGCGATATTCGCCAAGGAGTCGAACTCTGTGTCAGACTTCGATAGTCCTCCTGTCCTGTCTCAAGGTCAAGAACCTATCTACACGGGCTCTCCTCACCTCAGGAGGCAAGAAGTGGTCTAGGAACGCCTCCGTGAACTCCTCCCAATCAGCTGGAAGAGCATCCTCACCCCTCGACAATACCCATGACTCAAACCAGTTCAACGCAATATCGCAGAATCCCGGTAGAAGCTAGTATAATGCACTCACCCCGATGCCCTAAGGACTGCATGGTCCGTCAGAATCGCCGAACAAACTCCTGCGGATCCTCCTCAAATCTCGAACCATAGAACTCGGGGTGACAACCCAAGAAATCCCGAATCCAGAAATTGTCGGCTCTGTGGTCGCCGCCGCTCGCTGTCGGCGCCGCTCGCCACTATGCCGTCAAGAATCAACTGCTTTCGTAATCTCGTACTCGCACCGATCGTGGACCGAGGCTCCGCATCGCGGTCTCGCAGCCGCCCGCCGCCGAACTCGCTGGCCGGGCGACGACGTGGAACTCGCCGCCTAAACATCATCTCGTAAGGACTGGTTCTGCACTCGTGACTCTCCGCGTCCCACTAGCAAGACTCTCACCGCTTTGCCCTTCTCGGGCCGCGTTGCCATGCGAGGCATAATCGATACATAAAGGAAAACATCGAGGAGATTCAACCTATAACTCAGCTCTATTGCACGATCTTAGAGTGAAAGAATGGAAATCAATCCTAAATATCCTGCAGCCTCCTGATTATAGATGTGGTGCACGACACACCGATAATCAAGACTCTACTAGACACAGTCTGTGGACACTTTCCGAGGACTAATCGCTTCGATACCACTTTGTCACGACCGACCGGCCGCGATCGTACTCCTACCGGTACTGTCAGGTATATGTCAGAGAATAGCAGCGGAACATACATAACACATAACTTATAAAAAAGGTAAACATCACTGGCCAGCCGATAAGGCCGCCTTCCATAAAACATTCTTTAAACGAAAGTATAGTAGTACAACGGGTTCTTATAGCCCAAAACACATAGTGACCACGCACTTAAAGATAACAATCGTGGCGGACAGTGGCCCCGCCATACCCCGAATGTACAAAATACCTATAGCATCGTGGAATATCCGCACTAATAGACAAGCTTCCGAGGGATGGAGCTTCGACACCTAATAGTGATCCTAAGAACGAGGATCCTCAATCTGCTTACCCTTACCTGCGGCATGAACGCATCCCCCGAGGAAGGGGGTCAGTACACAATATGTACCAAGTATGTAAAGCTGGAAAATACTGTAATAATGATATCATAAGTCTAAGAGTAAGCTGGAGTCATGGAAGACAATAAAATACCTTTTACTGTGCCTTACTAACAATGAGAGTGACAAGTATATAAATATAATACTGCATAAAATAGGGGCCTTAGGATCAAAACAGGGTACCTCGCCCGTAGTATCAATAAGCACATGAAAAATGAGTCATTTTTAAAGAATATAAGTATGTGGTACTTTGGGTTAAATTCCCGGATTTTCTTTTATTAAATATGTTAGTGCCTTGAGTAAACTAAAATGAGAGGGTATATGAACAAGACTAATAAGTATGAGCTGTGAACTTATATATATGATTATGATATGATGACCGATTGAGCTAGGGTAAGAGTATAAATGAGGGGCAAGCCCCAAGATCGTTATACCACCTTCTCCAGGGTAAGAGTATGAATGAGGGGCAAGCCCCAAGATTGTCATACCACCTTCTTCAGGGTAAGAGTATAAATGAGGGGTAAATCTTCAAGATCGTTATACCACCTGCTTCAGGGTAAGAGTATAAATGAGGGGCAAGCCCTAAGATCGTTATACCACCTGTTCCGTGGATTTGCTACCCATGATGCGAGGAATACCTCATGCGAGTCCTATGGGCTTATGCGGGTGAAATAGTCCCATGCGGGCGGGTACAGCCTATGCGAGGAATACCTCATGCGGGTCCATAAGACCCATGCGGGTGAAATAGTCCCAGGAGTAGGATTGCTTATTGATATTACGGGCGAGGGACCCTGTTTTGATCACAAGCCTCCTATTTTTATGCAGTAAAGTATATACTTGTTACTCTCATTGTTAGTAAGGCACAATGTACTGTATTTTGATTTTCTTCCATGACTCCAGCTTATTTTTCAGACTTATGACATTATTATTACAATATTTTCCAGTTTTACATACTTGGTACATATCAGGTAATCGACCCTTCCTGGGCCGCGTTCATGCCGCAGGTGGTAAAGTGTGGTGGATCCTCGTTCTAGGATCACCGTTCCGTGTCGAAGCCATTCCTCCGGAAGCTTGTTTTGTTGGTACGGTTTTTCCCTGATGTTATAGGCATTGTGTATATTCAGGGGTATGGCGGGGCCCTGTCCCGCCACAGTTGTTATCCTTAGAGGTCTGTGGTCACGTATGTGTTTTGGGCTGTAAGAACAAGTTGTACTGCTATACTTTTGATTAAGTATGTTTTTATGGAAGGCAGCCTTATCGGCTGGCCAGTGATGTTTACCTTTTTATAAGTTATGTGTTATGTATGTTCCGCTGCTATTCTCCTCGATGTATACTGATAGTGGTACCCGCAGGTACTGGGCCCCGGGGTCGGGTCGTGACACCGACACACCTAGTATAATAGTTTCATCAATGAAGGGAATGTAGGAACACATTTGTATTCAATTCCCCCATTAATGAATCCCTCCAGAAAATAATTGTACCAGAACCTCCCATTAGTGAATCCATCTAGTAAACAATTGTACCAAAATCTCTGATCATTGAAGTTGTTGAAAAGATTGTTCAAGCAGAGCCAAAAACACCGCCGTTAAATCGGCCAACATTTGTTCTTTCAGACTGAGGTGAAAACAGAGAAAAAATAAGAAAGAGACGCAGTGATTAGAGACGTTCTCATCGTCCAAAGGTCACTGTAGCTCCACCGGTGACTCATCGTCGGACCACCCCTGTTCCAATTATATATTAGATGAAATGTACCATTAGTAACGACGATGATAATATTGGTTTGTTTTATGGTTTTTGTTAATGAAAAACCAGCAGCGCCGCGACCCAGTCATCATAGCGTCGTGCTCCAGTCCGTGAACAATGTTCCGTGAAGTGTGTATATTTGGTATATATTTTATCATTAATCTTGTACCTTAATTACTATTGTAATTTTACCATAATTGTATAGTTAGTCTCCTTATAGAATAGGAATTTAGATGTAAAGTAGGAATAGGATTTTCATATTATAACTTGTATATATATGTCTTTCATCAATAAGAATAATCAAGGGATTAATTCTTTCATGGTATCAAGAGTCTAGGTTCTCTTTACCTTGCTTCCGCTCCTCAAATTCTCTCTCTCCCTCTCGGATTTTTGCCTAAAGTCGCGGCCCTTCTCTTCCAAAAATCCTCTCTCACAAACTCCCTTCTCCGAATCTTCGTGTTTTATTCACCATGACTGATAAAAACATGTTTCATCCTGCCCTCACAGTTTTCATCATCAAGAGAATTCTTCCTATTGTTCTTGATCTAGAAAACGTCAAATATGGAACGTGGGCGGAATTGTTTAAGATTCATGTTATGGAACATCAAGTTCTTCATCACATCATCCCTCCAGCTCCTTCAACGGGGGGTGATACGTCGGCATCTACATCTACAACGATCGTGCCCACCAAAGCAGCAGATCCAAACTTATGGGTCATGCTTGATGTAAAGGTTCTCCAGTGAATTTATGCCACTATATCCTTGGACCTTTTATAGACATTTATGGAACTCAACTCCACAGCTATGACGGCATGGAATCGATTGCGTGATATCTTCCAAGATAACAGTCATTCTCAAATTGTTATCCTTGAGCATGAATTTTTCCAAGTTGCTATGGTGAATTTTCATAACGTTTCTTCTTATTGTAAACGCCTCAAAGACTTGGCAGATCAGCTTCGCAACGTGGGTTCTCCGGTTACTAATAGTCATCTCGTCCTTCAGATGGTTGTCGGTCTGTCCGAAGCCTATACCGGGGTTGCTTCGGTTATTTGTCAAAGTAACCCCTACCGGGATTCTATCAAGCCCGATCCATGCTCACTTTGGAAGAAGCATATTTGGCTAAAAAGGCGTCTATCGGGGCTAGAGTCGTTATGATGACTGCATCAAATTTCCTCCTTCCAATCCAGCCAACGTGACCTAAAATCACAACAACGGTGGTGGTAAGAAGGGCCAAAATCGAAAAAATAATGGCAAAAATCGTGATGGGAACAACGGAGGTAACCAGAATGGTGGCGGTGGCGGGTCAGCCACCGCAGGCAGTCAGCAGCAGTAGGTCTAGGGCCCACAGTGGGCCACTGGATGGTGGCAGGCAGTGGGTCACAACACAGTACAGCGCCGTGGCGCCGCCATCTCAGCCAGACCAGCGCCATGGCCCCATTCTTTCTGGGGTAGTTCTCAGATCAGGCTCCGGGTTTCAGACCAACTTATGGGCCAGGGCAGCAGTCCGGAGTACTCGGGCCTCATCCCCCTCAGGCTCATCACGCACAAGGACCCACACAGACTGATATTGAAGCTGCGATGCACATGTTTGGCTTGACTCAACCGGACCCTAATTAGTTCATGGACACATGCGCTACTACCCACATGACATCCGACCAAGGTACTCTCTCGTCTTATTATAATTTGAGCAGTAATCATGGTATCATTGTTGTTAATGACAATTCTATTCCAATTAACAGTTATGGTAATAAAACTTTATCCCCTCCTCATCCATAACTTGTCTTGAAAATACCCTTCATGCCTCAAAACTAATTAAAAATTTGGTGTATGTCCGTAAATTCACCACTGATAATTGAGTTTCTATTGATTTTGATCTGTTTGGGTTTTATGTGAAGGATTTTAAGATGGGGAGTCCTTTCATGAGGTGTGACAGTAGGGGGTATCTTTATCCAATCACACCAAGTCTCAGCGTCTCGCGTCAAGCCATGCCAATCACTTTTGCAGCTCTTGCTCCTTTCTTGTGGCATACTCGTCTAGGTCATCTGGGGTCGTCTATTTGATTTGTTTTAGATAGACATGAGCTTACTTTATGTAAGGGTATGCGTAGTACTCCAAATTGTCAATCTTGTGCTTTAGGAAAAATTATTAAGTTACCGTTTGTAGCTTCAAATTCCCATACTTCAATGCCATTTGATATTATTCATAGTGATTTATGGACATCTCCAGTTCTCAGTTCTATGGGTCATCAATATTATATTTTATTCTTGGATGATTATTCTAAATTTTTATGGACGTTTTCAATTGCGAAAAAATTCAAGTTTTTTCCATATTCGCCAAATTTAGAGCTTTTATAAGAACTCAATTCGAACGAGAAATAAAGAACATTCAATGTGATAATGACAAAAAATATGACAATAGGGAGTTTAGGGAATTGTGTGCTCAAAATTGGATAAATTTTCGTTTTTCTTGCCCTCATACGTCTTTACAAAATGGAAAAGCTGCACGGAAAATTCGTACCATTAATAACATTATCCGCACATTATTGGTTCATTCTTCCGTCCCTCAATTGTTTTGGCATCATGCGCTGCAAATGGATACAGATCTACTTAATATTCTTCCCTCTAAAGGTTTGATATATTCATCACCTCTTCAAGTGTTATAAAATAAAGCTCCTTCATATTCTCATCTTAGGGTCTATGGATGCTTATGTTATCCACTGTTTCCATCCACCACAATCAATAAACTTCAGACACGTTCTACTCTGTGTGTGTTTTTGGGTTATCCGTCAAAGCACCGTGGTTATAAATGCTTTGATTTGTCTTCTAAACTAATCATCATTAGTCGTCATGTTCTCTTTGATGAATCCCAATTTCCTTTCTCTAAAGTTGAAAAACACATGCCTAGTTCGTATGATATTTTGGATGATGATATCTCCCCCTATATTCTCCGTCATTTTTCAGATCCGTCACAAAGTTCGTCTCCAGCGTCGCGGCCCTTAGGGGAGACGCCGCGGTGCCTATCAGGTAGTAACCAAGTTTTAGAACCACCGTCGTCAGCGCCGCGACGCCAATCTTCCAATAACCAAAATAACTTTTCATCGTCGTTAGATCCGCGACCCCAAACTTCCAGTAGCCACTGGAATGAATGTGCCGCAACCCTAGATCCCGGAGCCGCGCCTCCGACGTCTTTTTTCGAAAATTCCCAAGATTCAATCGATCCAGCCCAAAGTCATGGTCCAATCACTCGCAGTAAAATGCGTATTTTTAAACCAAAAAGACATTTAAATTCTAATGTTCTTAAGTCACCTTTACCCCATAATCATGTGTATGCCTTAAATGATCACAATTGAAAAATTATCATGACCGGTGAATATAATGCTTTTATTGATAATAAGACGTGGGAGTTGGTGCCCCCCGTCCATCTATGACTTAATATTATCATGACCGGTGAATATATGTGAATTTTTTACTTAAGGAAAATTCTGATGGTTCGTTTGCAAGACATAAGACTCGGCTTGTAGGTGATGGTAAGACTCAACAGGTTGGTGTAGATTGTGGTGAGACATTTAGCCCGGTGGTCAAGTCGGCTACGATTCGCACTGTGCTCAGCTTGGCTCTTTCTAAATCATGGCCCATTCATCAGCTAGATGTGAAGATTGTTTTCCTACATGGTGATCTCGAGGAGACAGCGTATATGCATCAGCCCTTGGGGTTTAGGGATACTAGATATCCTAATCATATATGTCTATTGAAGAAGTCCTTGTATGGGCTTAAGCAATCTCCACGGGCTTGGTATAAGAGGTTTGCTGACTATGTTTCGACTATGAGTAGGTCTGATAATTCATTATTCATATATCATCGGGGTTCTTCCATGACTTATATATTGTTATATGTGGATGATATTATTTTGACTGCCTCTTCTGATGCTTTGCGAAAGTCTATTATGACAATGCTCAGTTCTGAGTTTGTCATGAAAGACTTGGGCCCATTAAGTTATTTTTTGGGGATTGCTGTCACTCGTCATGCACGTGGAAAATCATAAAGTTTGGTTTAGATGAGTTCATTAGCTAATGCTCCAAATTTTAGAAATATTCAAATCTACGATGAAATACAAATATCCACTTAAACTTCACTCATCGGATTGTAAAGAATTTAATGAAGAATTAGCCATTGAATCGAAAACCTTTTACATCGGAGATGGATTTAAAGGTAAAATCCGAGGTTGGTTTTGGGGTTTCATCATTTGAGTGTTTGGGTTTTTTCTCCATGAAAGAAGCTGAAGATGATGATGATAGGTGGGTTGGGGCGAGCCAATCAAGGGAGTGGGTTATTTTTTTTGTAATTGAGTAATTTTGATCTATTCGGGTTTTTTTTAATTCAAATATGAATATATGGGTGAAGTTTGTTAACGAAATGGACTTAATTGACTGCATTATGAAACAGATGATCTCATATACATAAATTATATAAATATTAATTGTAAATTCTATATTTTATTTATTATTTTTTAAGAGATGTGCAGAGTTAATAATGGACAGATAAAAATGAATGGGATGAGTATTATTTTATTCAAAAAATACGTGAGTAAAGTGAAATTTTAAATTTCAGTAAGAAAAGAGCATTATAATAAGATGTATTGAATTAGTAATAAAATAAAATTTTAGTTTTATCAAAATAAGTAAATTAAGGGATCATTTAGATGAGATAGACTAGAATCTGATAGATTGGGATAGTTATTGCATTCTATATGAAATATATAATTTTATCATTTTAGTATAAAATAGTTTTCAAAACTAATTAATACTCATAGAGATAAAATATTCTGGCATTTCAAAATATATGCTTTTTGGTAGTTAAATATTCAGTTATTTTTTCCTGACATTTTTCTCAATTTCTTCCATCAGACACTAACTCGGAAATTATGTAAATCTTGTTGAATATAAATAAGACTGTCTTTAATCCAGTATATTTTCATGAATTTAAGGCAAAGCTCCATTCTTTAATGCTTTAACTCCGTTTGGGAGGCGTGTGTTCTAACGTTTTGGTATGATTCCCACAGTGTCGAATCATATTTGACGACTTTCGACTTGCTCCAGCAAATTCTTGGCTCCACACTATCAAGTTGGGTGTTCTCATTTGCCATCCGTCTTACATAAGAATGCTCAATTTCCTAAAATAGTCAATTCATGTGTTGTTCCTTTAATGAAAGAGAACTCAGAAGAGCCAAGTAGCACTTGAAACAACAAAAAAGTAGGATAAAAGCTTCTATTGTAGATTGTTGGAAATATCTATTAAACGTAAAATAAAGTAAATTCTATTAATTATGAATCGAATAATTGGGGCTCCGCACGTAGGAAACTTTATTTCCATACACGTGCACACGTAGTGCCAATGATCAAAATTTCCTTAATGAAAGAGATATTGGTACGTATACGAGTTGTTTGTGTAAAGTCCGGGAAAAAATAATAATATATAGTTGTTGGTTGGTTTAATAAAAATATACATTTCATAATCTTTTTATAAGGACTACATGGCATGTTAGATTAGTGTTACAATAACAATAAACATTATTGTGCCTATGTGATTATGTTATGACTTTATTCACATTCGAGGACGAATGTTGCTTAAGGAGGAAAGAATGTAAAGTCCGGGAAAAAAATAATAATATATAGTTGTTGGTTGGTTTAATAAAAAATATATATTTCATAATCTTTTTATAAGGACTACATGGCATGTTAGAAATCTATTAGTTGACAAAATATATAATTCATAACCTTTTTATAAGGACTACATGGCATGTTAGAAGTCTATTAGTTGACAAAATATATAATTCAAGCCTTAAAGACTTCAAGAATTAACTACATTAAAAAAATCTGCATACACATTTCTTTGGTAAGAAACAACCTACTTCCCTTCCTCTCCCTTTAACTCCTCCACTCTTGGCTTTCCTCCCATAAGTTATACAAACACCCTTACTTATACATTATACTTGGCACAAACAAAGGACTAGCACAAAGAATACAAAATCGAAAAAAACAAGTGAACAAGAAGAGGAAAATCAAAACATCAAGAGAGGAAGGAGAACAAAAATAGGAATACTAGGAGCAAGGATCACTCAGAGCAATAGAACAACAATCCTTTTCACGCTTACAAGGTGAGTTTTCTCACTCAGAAATTTTTGGTAACATCCTTTATTTTTAGTTCAATACATGTTATAATAATAATTGAGTGTTGAAAAGAAATATTGAACTTTTGATTGTTTAGACAACTAGTTGCGTCATGAACTTTACGAACTGTTCTCACTGAGTTATAATTGTTAGAATTTGATGAAATTCGGAGGAATTGTACACCTCTCTAATATGATCATATAGAACCAAAAATGAGGTAAAATGGACGTACGGTTTGAAAGTTATCATAGTTCAAAATTCCTGCCTTAGATTTGGTCGAAATTCGAAAAGGCATAATTACGGACTGTTTTTATTGAGTTTTACTTATTAGAATTATATGAAAATTTACATGGTTGTAAGTCTCTCTGTTACGGACAGATATATATAAAGATTTATTAAAACGGACTTACGAGTTGAGAGTTATTGTAGTTTGAAGTTGCTGCCTCGGATTCGTCGGAATCCAGAAGGGCAGGACGTTGAAACGTAAAACTGTACTAATCTGTGGGGAATATGAAAATTGATTCTAAATGAAAGTTCTAGATCTCTTTGTTGTGGACATTTTGAGACCTTACGGGGGTCTATCCGACTTACGGATTGAGAGTTATCGCTGTTTAAAGTTTCTGCCTCGGATCTATCGAGATTCAGGAAGGGCAGCGAATAAAGTGTAAAACTGTACCAAATGGTACAGAATATGAAAGGATGGTTCACATGGAGACGTGTAGCTCTCTGTTCTCGTCGTTTTGAGATTTTATGGGGCTTGAACGGGTTTACAGATTAGGAGTTATGACTATTCTAAGATTGAGTGTTTTTAATAAATATTCTGCCGAAATAAATTTCATGTGGCTGTTTTGAGGATAAATTTGTGTTAGTTACCCAAAGTAGTTTTAAATGAAATTTGGTACAGTGAAAGATCCCCGTCTTACCTTAGTTTCCGCTTGAGAAACACCTTAGTTGGAGTTATGGTTAAAAGGTTATAATCGTTACAAGTATGAATGACAGAATGTTAGAAAAGAGAATAGTATTTATTTGATCTTCTGAAAAATATGAAAAGTGAATACGTGTTCACATAAATATATAAATATATAATGGATCGGGTTGCACGCCGCAACAAAACGTAAAGTGAATACGCGTTCACAAATACGTAAACATAATGGATCGGGTTGCACGCCGCAACAAAACGTAAAGTGAATATATGTTCACAAATACGTAAATATAATGGATCGGGTTGCACGCCGCAACAAAACGTAAAGTGAATACACATTCACAAATACGTAAACATAATGGATCGGGTTGCACGCCGCAACAAAACGTAAAGTGAATACGTGTTCACAAATACGTAAATATAATGGATCGGGTTGCACGCAACAAATATGAAAGATGAATACGTGTTCACCTATATATAAATATGAAAAGTGAATACGCGTTCACAAATATATAAATGTAATAAACATGTGGAAATGCAGGGGAATGTCTTAACGTATAATACGAGATAAAATGAAGTGTTAGTTAAACCGAGAATTTCCTATGAGGAGTTGTTGCATATTTAAAGATGTTGTAACCTGATATGTTTTTGCAATATGCTTATTACGTTATAATGTGATTGTACTTGGAATATTGTGGTGTTACTTTGAATTGCGGTGGTGTTCTCACCACCCGGATGGTAGGTGACTCTTTATTTAACATGTTTCAGGAAAGCGTGAGAGAGGAAAGGCTCCACGCCAAGGCTAGCGATCGTCCCTCAGCCTCTTGTCATACCAGGTCTATTGCTTCGCTTGGTACTCGAGTTCGTAATGTCGGTTCCAGTTGTCTCGAAATGCCCGTGTGGAATGGTCTCCCTTCCAACTTAGAATAATATTTGTCAGTATGTCTATGTAGAAACAATATTTGCACGAGTATGGGCTCGCGTTATATTTTCAATAAAGTCATAAACAAATTTCTTTATTGTTATTTTTATTAATAGCTCCGTATTTGAATATAAGTTTAAATTTCTAAATAAAGAGAATTAAATGGTGCTCCTGGTGGAAAATAATTGTCCAGGTGCCATCACGCCCTAAGTAAAGACTTAGGAAAATTTGGGGCGTGACAAGTTGGTATCAAAGCTAAACCAGGTTAGGAGATTCTAGGAAGTTTCTTCGAGTTGGGTGTTTGAACGGTTACTTATTGCGATTTGCAGCGCGCCACCTTAGTAGTAAGTAAACGGAATAACATCCTAAAGTTTCACTTCTTTCATACTCTTCTCGTGCCTATCTTGAGTCTTTTCAAAGACTTGGTTCTCGTACTACCTCCTTCAAAGTATTGTGGAAGGGAGTGTACAACGATAAAATAACCAGATGTGACTGCACCACCGACCGAAAAGGTATGAGAGGTACCAGATAGAATATGGGGCAAATTTTGTGAGAAGAAGGGAACATATCTATACAGGGAAGGACTACAATTCTAACCCAATAGTATTTCTCGATGAGGTAGAAAACCTATTGTTTACACGAGGATGTGTGGAGACGCATGACGTCAATTTGGTCATCGCACGGTTAGTGGACGACACACGGGTGTGGTGGAGAAATTTTAGAAGAAATCATTTTCCGATGTCAGCACCGATGACGTGGGGGGAGTTCAGAGCCGCATTCAGTGAAAAGTACATGCCTAACTCCCGAAAAGATGCGCTCAGACGTGAGTTTGAACTGTTGAAACAAGGAGACCGCAATGTGATAGAATACAATACCTAATTCATCCGATTGTCAGCATACAACGCACATATTATTCCTACAGAAAGGGAGAAGGTCAAAAGAGTTGTTAAGGGTTTAAACCCAAACTTGGAAGAGAATGTAGTGGCATTAGCCCATTATCGGGCATACCTTAAGATCGTCGGTATGACAATGAGGGTAGAAGGTTTCGCTAAAGCAAAAGGAGAATATTCGCAGAAGAGATTTCGGACGTTAGGATCATTTAACCAGAGTCAAAATCAGAAGCAGGAGTTTAGTAAGGTATCTTCATGACCGAACCAATCTGTGGGTCAGTCTTATTTCAAGCCTAAGGGGCACAGTTGGTCTAATTACCAAGATAAGTAAGGACAAGTGACTTGATGCTATGGTTATTAGTATCTTGGAAGTTTTATATATAAAAAAAAAGAGTCATTCGTTTTAAAAGAGTATAAATGAGGGGTAAACCCCCAAGACGTTATACCACCTTCTCCAGGGTAAGAGTATAAATGAGGGGTAAACCCCCAAGACGTTATACCACCTTCTCCAGGGTAAGAGTATAAATGAGGGGAAAAACCCCAAGACGTTATACCACCTTCTCCAGGTAAGAGTATAAATGGCGGGTAACCCCCAAGACGTTATACCACCTTCTCTAGGGTAAGAGTATAAATGAGGGGCAAGCCCCAAGACGTTATACCACCTTCTCCAGGGTAAGAGTATGAATGAGGGGAAAGCCCCAAGACGTCATACCACATTCTCCAGGGTAAGAGTATGAATGAGGGGAAAGCCCCAAGACGTCATACCACCTGCTTCAGGGTAAGAGTATAAATGAGGGGAAAATCCCCAAGACGTTATACCACCTGTTCCGTGGATTTGCTACCCATGATGCGAAGAATATCCTCACGCCAGCTTATTTCCTACCTTAGGTCTCAAAAGTTATTAAGGAGTCACAAAGTGGAGTACGCATATCTGGCTAATATAGTAGATACCCAAAAAGAGTCCCCAGCGGTGCATGATGTCCCTATTGTTTGAAAAAAAATTCGAAGGTTTTTCCTGAAGATCTCCCAGGCCTTCCTCCGGATAGAGAAGTGGAGTTCGCTATAGATTTAATTCTGGGTACAAGACCTATTTCTATTCTTCCATATCGAATGGCCCCAGCTGAATTGAGGGAGTTAAAAGAACAATTGAAGGATCTTCTGGATAAAGGTTTTTATAAGGCCTAGTGTTTCCCCTTGGGTGCACCAGTCCTGTTTGTGAAAAAGAAAGACGGATCGCTCCGATTGTGCATCGATTATCGGCAGCTCAATAAGGTCACGATCAAGAACCGGTACCCATTACCAAGAATCGATGATCTTTTTGACCAACTTCAGGGCGCTAGCTATTTTTCCAAGATTGATCTCCGTTCGGGATATCACCAGCTGAAAATAAATCCAGATGATATATCCAAAACAACCTTTAGGACCTGATATGGCCATTATGAGTTCTTGGTCATGTCTTTCGGATTAACCAATGCCCCAAATAGCTTTTATGGATCTAGTGAACATAATCTTTAAACCATTCTTGGATTTGTTCGTAATTGTATTTATAGATGATATCCTAATTTACAAAGCAGTGTGTCAAGAAAGCAGGAAGAGCATCCGGCGAGGTAGTGCTTCAAGTCTTGAAACAGAGAAACTATATGCTAAATTTTCAAAGTGTGAATTTTGGTTGGAAAAGATAGCCTTTTGGGTCATGTTGTGTCAAGGGATGGAATTATGGTAGACCCTCGTAAGATAGAAGAATGAAGAATCGCCAAACCGACCACTCCGGCAGAGGTTAGAAGTTTCTTGGGTTTGGCCGGGTATTATAGTAAGATTCGTAAAAGGTTTTTTCTAGTCTCACGCTCCTTGACCCGTTGACTCAAAAGCGGTTAAGTACCAGTGGCGGAAGCATGTGAAGCCGCTTTCAGAAACTAGAGGAATTGTTGACTCATCGCACTACCCTAACCTTACCATCGGGATGAAGGGTTCACGCCTATCACGATGCCTCCAGAGTTGGGTTAGGATGTGTCTTGATGCATTTGGAAAGGTTATCACGTATGCATCTAGACAATTGAAGATACATGAGAAGAATTACCCAACTCATGACTTGGAATTAGTTGCGGTGGTGTTTGCCTTACGAATATGGAGACATTATTTGTATGGTGCGCATGTGACATATTTACAGATCATAAGAGTTTGCAGTACATACCCACGCAGAAGGATTTGAATCTCCGACAAAGAAGAGGGGTAGAGTTGCTTAAGGATTATGACCTTTGTATTCTTTACCATCCTGGGAAAGCCAACGTGGTGGCTGACGCACTCAGGAGATCAATGGGCAGCTTGGCCCATTTGGCAATACAAAAGAGGGGTATTGTTCGGGAGGTACAAAGATTGAGAAACCTCGGGTTAGCTTAATCGAGATCGGTGAAGGTAGGGTGGTGGTACATGATACCTCGCAGTCTGCCTTAGCTTCTGAAATAAAAGAAAGTCAGTTTGAGGATACGGAGTTTGTTGGATTTCGGGAGAGGATCCAACAGGGAAAACCTTCACGCTACATTGGGAGATAATGACGAACCGCCTTCGGTATAAGGGTAGGTTATGTGTTCCTGGTAAAGGATCTAAGGAGGAAGATCTTAGATGAGGTCACAACACAAGATATTCCATTCATCCGTGGTCAACAAAATGTATCGTGACCTCAAGGCAAATTACCATGGTGGGACGGGATGAAGAAAGACGTTATGAGTTTGTCGAGGTGTCTTATATGTCGCCAGTGAAAGTGAACATCAAAAACTGGCGGATTACTTCAGACATCGAGTCCCCATGGAAGTGGGAGGCGATTCATATGGATTTCAGAATCGGTCTACCAAAACTCGAGAAGGGTATGATTCTATTTGGGTGATTGTTGATCGACTTACAAAGTCAACCCATTTCTTAATGGCCAAGACTACGATCGCGCACCACAAGACACACAGATTTATTTGAAGGAGATTGTGCGTTACACGGATTCCCTTACAAATTATTCCAGATAGGTTCCCGCTCACCTCACACTTTTGACAAAGTTTCCAGCAGGTCTCTGACAAAAGTTATGTTAAGCACGGCTTTCCACCCGCAAAACAGATGGGCAAGTCGAGCGAACAATTCAAACACTTGAGGACATGTTGCGATCTTGTGTGTTAGATTTTCAGGGAAGCTGGTTGGACCATCTATGTATAATTGAGTTCGCCTACAACAATAGTTTTCACTCTAGCATACAAATGACCCCGTTTGAAGCATTATATGGACGAAAATGTAGGTATCCACTGATGGTTCGATGTGGGTGAGACGCAATCGTTCGGACTCAAGTCATTCAAGAAATAAATGATAAGGTACAAATGATTCGAGAGGATCAAAACAGCTCATAGTCGTCATAAGTCCTATGCGGATCATCTAAAAGAGATCTTGAATTTCCAAGAGGGGGAGAAAGTATTTTAAAAGTGTCCCCAATGAAGGGAGTGATGCGCTTTGGTAAGAAAGGGAAATTGAGCCCAAGATTTATTGGGTCATATGAGATCTTGCGAAGAGTGGAGAATGTGACTTATGAATTAGCACTTCCACAAGAGCTGGAAGCGGTGCATCCGGTGTTTCATGTGTCAATATTACGAAAATACTTGCACGATCCAAGTCACGCCGCCCTTCCCGTGAGATAGTTCTTAATGAAGAGCTTCAATATGAAGAGGTTCCGGTGGAAATACTTGATAGGAAGGTTAAGCGCCTTAGGAGTAAAGATATTGCTTCCGTGAAGGTCCTGTGGAGGAATCACTCCACAGAGGAAGCCACCTGGGAAGCTGAAGAGGCGATGAAAGTCAAATATCCATTTCTATTTGACTAAGGTAAAAAAAAAAATGTGTTACATAGTACTTCATATGTGTGCCATTTGAGTGTCTATATGCATGTGTTACAACTTTATTCACATTCGAGGACGAATGTTTCTTAAGGAAGGGAGAATGTGAAGCCCCAAATTAGTGTTACAATAACAATAAACATTATTGTGTCTATGTGATTATGTTATGACCTTATTCACATTCGAGGACGAATGTTGCTTAAGGAGGAAAGAATGTAAAGTCCGGGAAAAAATAATAATATATAGTTGTTGGTTGGTTTAATAAAAATATACATTTCATAATCTTTTTATAAGGACTACATGGCATGTTAGATTAGTGTTACAATAACAATAAACATTATTGTGCCTATGTGATTATGTTATGACTTTATTCACATTCGAGGACGAATGTTGCTTAAGGAGGAAAGAATGTAAAGTCCGGGAAAAAAATAATAATATATAGTTGTTGGTTGGTTTAATAAAAAATATATATTTCATAATCTTTTTATAAGGACTACATGGCATGTTAGAAATCTATTAGTTGACAAAATATATAATTCATAACCTTTTTATAAGGACTACATGGCATGTTAGAAGTCTATTAGTTGACAAAATATATAATTCAAGCCTTAAAGACTTCAAGAATTAACCACATTAAAAAAAATCTGCATACACATTTCTTTGGTAAGGAAACAACCTACTTCCCTTCCTCTCCCCTTTAACTCCTCCACTCTTGGCTTTCCTCCCATAAGTTATACAAACACCCTTACTTATACATTATACTTGGCACAAACAAAGGACTAGCACAAAGAATACAAAATCAGAAAAAAACAAGTGAACAAGAAGAGGAAAATCTGAAAACATCAAGAGAGGAAGGAGAACAAAAATAGGAATACTAGGAGCAAGGATCACTTGTAGCAACAGAACAACAATCCTTTTCACGCTTACAAGGTGAGTTTTCACTCAGAAATTTTGGTAACATCCTTTATTTTTAGTTCAATACATGTTAGAATAATAATTGAGTGTTGAAAAGAAATATTGAACTTTTGATTGTTTAGACAACTAGTTGCGTCATGAACTTTACGAACTGTTCTCACTGAGTTATAATTGTTAGAATTTGATGAAATTCGGAGGAATTGTACACCTCTCTAATATGATCATATAGAACCAAAAATGAGGTAAAATGGACGTACGGTTTGAAAGTTATCATAGTTCAAAATTCCTGCCTTAGATTTGGTCGAAATTCGAAAAGGCATAATTACGGACTGTTTTTATTGAGTTTTACTTATTAGAATTATATGAAAATTTACATGGTTGTAAGTCTCTCTGTTACGGACAGATATATATAAAGATTTATTAAAACGGACTTACGAGTTGAGAGTTATTGTAGTTTGAAGTTGCTGCCTCGGATTCGTCGGAATCCAGAAGGGCAGGACGTTGAAACGTAAAACTGTACTAATCTGTGGGGAATATGAAAATTGATTCTAAATGAAAGTTCTAGATCTCTTTGTTGTGGACATTTTGAGACCTTACGGGGGTCTATCCGACTTACGGATTGAGAGTTATCGCTGTTTAAAGTTTCTGCCTCGGATCTATCGAGATTCAGGAAGGGCAGCGAATAAAAGTGTAAAACTGTACCAAATGGTACAGAATATGAAAGGATGGTTCACATGGAGACGTGTAGCTCTCTGTTCTCGTCGTTTTGAGATTTTATGGGGCTTGAACGGGTTTACAGATTAGGAGTTATGACTATTCTAAGATTGAGTGTTTTTAATAAATATTCTGCCGAAATAAATTTCATGTGGCTGTTTTGAGGATAAATTTGTGTTAGTTACCCAAAGTAGTTTTAAATGAAATTTGGTACAGTGAAAGATCCCCGTCTTACCTTAGTTTCCGCTTGAGAAACACCTTAGTTGGAGTTATGGTTAAAAAGTTATAATCGTTACAAGTATGAATGACAGAATGTTAGAAAAGAGAATAGTATTTATTTGATCTTCTGAAAAATATGAAAAGTGAATACGTGTTCACATAAATATATAAATATATAATGGATCGGGTTGCGCGCAACAAAACGTAAAGTGAATACGCGTTCACAAATACGTAAACATAATGGATCGGGTTGCGCCGCAACAAAAGCGTAAAGTGAATTTATGTTCACATATAAGTAAATATAATGTATCTGGTTGCACGAATAAACAAAACGTAAAGTGAATACTCATTCACATATACGTAAACATAATGGATCGGGTTGCACGCCGCAACAAAACGTAAAGTGAATACGTGTTCACAAATACGTAAATATAATGGATCGGGTTGCACGCACAACAAATATGAAAGATGAATACGTGTTCACCTATATATAAATATGAAAAGTGAATACGCGTTCACAAATATATAAAACTAATAAACATTTTGAAATGCAGGGAATGTCTTAACGTATAATCCGAGATAAAATGAAGTGTTAGTTAAACCGAGAATTTCCTCTGAGGAGTTGTTGCATATTTAAAGATGTTGTAACCTGATCTGTTTTTGCAATATGCTTAGTACGTTATAATGTGATTGTACTTGTTATATTGTGGTGTTACTTTGAATTGCGAGTAAGGTTCTCACTCGGATGGTAGGGTGACTCTTTATTTAACATGTTTGAAAGCGTGATAGAGGAAAGGCTCCACGCCAAGGCTAGCGATCGTCCCATGACCTCTTGTCATACCAAGTCCATTGCTTGGGCTTGGTACTCGTCGAGTTCGAATGTCGGTTCGATGTCTCGAAATGCGTGTGGAATGGTCTCCCTTCCAACTTAGAATAATATTTGTCGGTATGTCTATGTAGAAACAATATTTGCAGTATGGGCTCGCGTTATATTTTCAATAAAGTCATAAACAAATTTCTTTATTGTTATTTTTATTAATAGCTCCGTATTTGAATATAAGTTTAAATTTCTAAATAAAGAGAATTAAATGGTGCTCCTGGTGGAAAATAATTGTCCAGGTGCCATCACGCCCTAAGTAAAGACTTAGGAAAATTTGGGGCGTGACAGTTTGAGACGTAAGGTAATAGACGGTTATTGGCCAAATGACGAATGATTTCACGTTGGTAAATGAAGGAAGAAGTGTATAATGTGTAAAGATGAAATGAATCAGAAATCACCACGAAACCGAGAAGGGCCGCGGCTCTAATTGACGTTTCAATTCCAGTAACTCACTGGAATTGAAAGGCCCGACGCCTCCCCGAAGGACCGCGACTCTAATTGACGTTCCAGTTCCAGTGAGTTACTGGAACTGAAGGGCCGCGGCTCCTCGACTGTTTCAATCCATTGGAGGTGAATTAAAAACTGATTCTTGGGCTGACTTTGGAGTATTTACTCTCCATTATTTTGCTCATGAATTCAGCCATTACTTGGCTGAATTGTAACTCCAAATTCAAGGCATTAACATGACATTCATGGCCATTACTTAGCCATTTGGAGGGTCATCATCTACACACTATAAAATGAGACGCAAGACTCATTTGGAAACACACTTGACATCTTACACTCAATAATTTTCTGAAATTGTCTTCCTCTCTTGCAATCACAAACACTCAAAAATCTTTCTTCCAAAGCAAACACTTGAGTTCCCTTTGCTCATTTGTTTGATTGTTGTTTTATCTTGGGAGATAAGTTGTCATTACAACCGTTGAAAGGATATACATGAAAATATTATCTTAAGGATAGATCAAGAATTTGGTCGACTCAGCAAGCCCTCATATTTGATCATTTCCAGATTTTTAACAAATAGTTGTTGTTGTTATTTTCTCGTTCTACACATTACCACTCACAAGCTTAAGATAATATTAGTTATTTCAACAACAACATGACTGGAAAAGATCAATTCAACACTGAAAATTCCATCGATGCTCAAGGCAATCCCATTGCCTTCAATCCCACTACTCCAGGCACTAACGCTGCCTTCAACTCCATTTTTTTTGGCACTCCTAGTGTCACCACTGATCATGGCATTTCTAATGCCTTCCCAACTACTGCTTTTGGCACGTCAAGTGCCACTGTTTTTGGTACGTCAAGTGCCACCGCCACTGCCTTTGGCACAACCAATGCCTTCACTGCTGCTCCGGACCCTAATAGTGCCTTTGCTCCTATACAAGGCGTCAACAACAACTATACTCCCGTTGGAGGCATTCACAATGCCTTTGTAACTCCTCAAGGGGCGCTACTGCCCCAACATCTGCTGGTTTTCACCATGAACGTCCTGAAAAGTTCATGGGTGCTCACTTTAAGAGATGACATCAAAAGATGTTGTTTTTCCTGACGGTTATGAGAATGTCACGTTTCCTAACCGAAGATCCTCCACTAGTTGGGGAAGACGTGGACCCTCAGCCAAATAATTTGGCGGGAGGGGGCCAAGATAACCATGTCGCTGACGACATGAGGATGGTTCGCGAAGCATGGAAACATAGTGATTTCATGTGTAAGAATTACATTCTAAACAGTTTTTCCGATCCCCTATACACGGTATATTGCACCGTTAAAACTACCAAGCAGTTATGGGATAAACTTCAGAAAAAGTACAACACCCAAGATGCGGGTAGTAAGAAGTTCATCATTGGGAAGTTCCTGAAATTTCAAATGGTGGACAACAAAACTGTGACATCCCAAGTCCAGGAATTCCAAATGATCTACATCACCTGGATTTGGAAGGATTAAAGCCCAACGAACAATTCTTGGTTGGGGCATTAATCGAGAAGTTGCCTCCATCGTGGATTGAGTTTATGAACTATCTAAAACTCAAAATGAAGGAGATGATCCTAGATGAACTTATTGTCAAACTCCAGATTCAGGAAGACAATAAAAAAGTCATGCCAAAGGGAAAACAACCCGCTGAGGCTAAGGCAAACCTGACGGAAGTCAAAGAGAACTCACGCAAGAAGCAGAAGTTCCAGAAGGAAGGCAAGCCCCAAACAACTGAAAAGTTCAAGGGGAATTGTAACCACTGTGGTATAGTTGGTCACATGGCCAAAGACTGCCGCAAGCTCAAATGTAAATAAGGTCAAAGGCAAGGCCAAGGCTAACATCGTTGAAGACTCGCTCATCAACAATATAATTGAGGAGTTATCAGCGGTAGTTCTTGAAGCTAACCTCGTTGAGAATCCGGTGCAATGGTGGCTAGACACGGGTGCTACCTGTCATATTTGTTCCAATAAAGATGCCTTCTCCACATATACACCAGTCACAGAAAAAAAATTGTTCATGGGCAACAATTCTTCTTCAGATGTGCTGGGGGTAGAAAAGGTGACCCTAAAGATGACGTCCGGAAAGGAGCTGATTCTGAAGTAAGTGATGCATGTCCCTGAAATTCGAAGAAATTTAATTTCTGGACCTCTGTTAGTAAATGCTGGTTTTAGGCTAGTGTTAGAGGCTAACAAGTTTGTAATCACTAAAAATGAAACTTTTGTAGGAAGGGACTTCGTCTGTGAAGGCCTCTTTAAGTTCAATGATGCACCTGTAATGCCTTCTGTTACAACTATCAATAAAATTGTACATTCTACTTACTTGATTGAGTCATCTAATCTATGGCATAATAGATTAGGACATGTAAACTATCAATCTATCCAAAAATTGGTAAAGCTGGAATTATTGCCGTCTATTGACATAAACCCTCAACGTAAGTGTGAGGTATGCATAGAGGTAAAACTTTCCCAAGAGTCCTTTTAGATCCGTCGAAAGGGATACCGCTCCTCTAGAACTTATACACACTGATATATGTGATTTGAAGTTTGCTCAAACTAGAGGGGGGAACAAGTACTTTGTGACTTTCATAGATGATGGCACAAGGTTTTATTACCTTTACTTACTAAAAAGTAAAGATGAAACCTTTGAAGCATTCAAACGCTACAAAGCAGAAGTTGAGAATCAACTAGGCGGACGAATTAAAACTATCCGTAGCGATAGAGGGGGAGAATATGTAGCGCCTTTTGAAAAACTTTGTACCCAATTGGGTATAGTTCATCAAATAACGAATTCTTACTCACCTCAATCAAACGGGGTTGCTGAACGCAATAACCGAACACTAAAGGAAATGATGAATGCTCTACTCATCAATTCTGGCCTCCCTCAAACCATGTGGGAGAAAGGCTGTCGCCTACCGCAAATGGTGATTCTTACGAGTCCCACACAAGGGTAAAAACAAGATTACATACGAGCTATGGAAAAGAAAGAAACCTACCTACAAGTATTTGAAGGTATGGGGTTGTCTGGCCAAGGTAAAAGTATCTATGCCAAAGTAGGTCAAGATTGGACCTAAAACTGTGGATTGCATATTCATAGGATATGTTAATAACAGTAGTGTTTATCGCTTCATAGTGCACAAGTCGGATCATCCGGACATTTATGAAGATACGATCATGGAATCAAGGAACGCATGGTTCTTTGAGGACACATTTCCATATAAGGAAAATAACATAACCTATCGCAAACGAATTTATGAGCAAACCTCTGATGAACTAAGAGTCACTGACTATCTAGATCGAAACAGTTCAGATCTAGTAAATTTTGAAGTAGCTGATGATCCGGAATTTAGTATTCCAGATTCTCAGGACTTGGAAGATTCAGAGATGGAACCAAGGCAAAGAAAAAGGGCACGGAAGGACAAGTCATTCGGTCCAGACTTTGTAGCTTATTTGGTTCAGGATGAACCACGGACAATCGCCGAAGCATTGTCAACTCCAGAAGCACCGCTCTGGAAGGAAGCTTTAGAAAGTGAGATAGAATCCATTCTGCATAACCAAACCTGAGAGTTGGCAGAACTTCCCCCAGGACACAAACCGTTGGGTTATAAGAGGATCCTTAAACGAAAGTTAAAGGCAGATGGTTCTATCGACAAGTACAAAGCTAGGTTAGTAGTCAAGGGTTATCGCCAAAAGGAGGGCCTTGATTACTTCGACACCTACGCTCATGTGTCAAGAATGACATCCATACGTATGTTCATAGCTATCGCCGCCTTGCGGGATCTTGAAATACATCAAATGGATGTTAAGACTGCCTTCCTAAATGGTGATTTGGAAGAAGAAATATATATGGATCAACCTGAGGGGTATGTGGTTCCAGGACAAGATACAAAAGTATGTCGGCTTGTTAAATCGTTGTACGGGATGAAACACGCCCCTAAACAATGGCACGAGAAATTTGATAGTACTCTACTATCAAAAGGATACGCCATTAATGGAGGTGACAAATGTGTCTACATGAAAGGAAATGTCAAATCCTTCGTCATGATATGTCTATATGTAGATGACTTGTTGATCACTGGAAGCAGTCCTGGAATAATCCTAGAGACTAATAACATGTTAAAACAGTGTTTTGACATGAAAGATATGGACATTGCAGATGTCATCTTAGGGATCAAGATCTCTAAGACATCTAATGGACTGGTCTTATCTCAATCTCACTACATCGAGAATGTACTGAAGAAATTTGGGATGGTCGACAGTTCACCGGTATCAACATCATTGGATATAAGTAAAAAACTTGACAAATATCTGGGTAAGCCCGTACGCTAGGAGCGATATGCGCAGGTGATTGGTAGTCTGATGTATATCACAAACTGCACTCGACCTGATATCGCTCATGCAGTCAATAAATTGGCTAGGTTCACTCGAAATCCAAGTGAGGATCACTGGAGAGCGTTGAATAGGATACTATAGTTCCTAAAGTTCAAGATACATTTCGGGTTACACTATTCAAGATATCCAGCGGTACCAGAGGGGTACAACGATGCAAACTGGATATCTGATAGCGACGACATAAAGTCCACCAACGGATATATTTTTACAATCGGTGGTGGAGCTATGTCTTGGAAATCCTCTAGGCAAACTCTTATTGCCCGATCCACGGTGGAGCCAGAATTTATCGCTTTAGATAAAGCGGGAGAAGAAGCTGAGTGGCTTCATAGTTTTCTAGAGGATGTCCCATATTGGGATAAACCCGTGTCTTCTGTAATGATCTATCGCGATAGTCAGTCGGCTCTATGAAGGGCACGAAGTTCAATATACAACGGTAAGTCTCGTCATATTCGACGGAGACATGAGTCTGTTAGGCAGTTGATCACCTCGGGTATTATTTCCATTAATTACATAAAATCTAAGGAAAATATCGCAGATCCCTTGACGAATGGAATGCCCAAAGATCAGTCGTTCTGCATGTCTAGGGGAATGGGTTTAAAACCCAAACAATAAAAACTGATATAGTGGACACCCAACCTTACAGACTGAAGATCCCAGGATAAGGTTCAATGGGAAAATTAAACTGTAAAAGTTCCGTGAGCGCTTCGGTGGAAGCAAGAGCACTTCGAATAATGTGTCTTTCTTAAGAAATATAATCCAAGGCCGTTCCCGTGATAGACAAAAAGTGCTACTTGTAAGAGGTAAATGATAAGTTTCCAAACATTTAATGATCCTCAAAAGTTGAGGTTGGGTTGGTGAAATTTTTAATGGCTCCTAACGCTTGTGTAGTGGGGTATTACAGGATATCTTGTAGGAAACTACCTATTTAAGTGCGAGGACAGACCGCCTCAAATGAACGCACTTAAGAATCCAAGGGTGTCCACGGCCCACGATGGACAAAACACTAGAAAGATTGAGTAGAAAAAGTGTTGTGTTGGTACCATTGTCTTGGCATATACTAAACACTGACGGTTTAAGAAATCACGTTCACCGCGCAGTAAATATGTCCGATGGTATTCTACTATGGAAGGTTCAAATCTCCGGATACCTCTCCGGATACAACATCGTTCCGCCAAGTGATTGCTAGAAAGGCACCATGTGTGCACCAAAATCTCTTCCAAGAGGGGATTGTTGGAAATATTTATTAAACGTAAAATAAAGCAAATCCTATTAATTATGAATCGAACAATTGGGGCCCCGCACGTAGAAACCTTGTTTTCACACACGTGCACACGTAGTGGCAAGGATCAAAATTTTCTTAATGGAAGAGATATTGGTACGTATACGAATTGTTTGAGACGTAAGGTAATAGACGGTTATTGGCCAAATGATGAATGATTTCACGTTGGTAAATGAAGGAAGAAGTGTATAATGTGTAAAGATGAAATGAATCAGAAATCACCACGAAATCGAGAAGGGCCGCGGCGCCTCCCCGAAGGGCCGCGACTCTAATTGACGTTTCAGTTTCAGTAACTCACTGGAATTGAAGGGCCGCGGTGCCTCACCGAAGGACCGCGACTCTAATTGACGTTCCAATTCCGGTGAGTTACTAGAACTGAAGGGTCGCGACTCCTCGACTGTTTCAATCCATTAGAGGTGAATTAAAAACTGATTCTTGGGTTGACTTTGGAGTATTTACTCTTCATTATTTTGATCATGAATTCAGCCATTACTTGGCTGAATTGTAACTCCAAATTCAAGGCATTAACATGGCATTCATGACCATTACTTAGCCATTTGGAGGGTCATCATCTACACACTATAAAATGAGACACAAGGCTCATTTGGAAATACACTTGATATCTTACACTCAACAATTCTCTGAAATTGTCTTCCTCTCTTGCAATCACAAACACTAAAAAATCTTTCTTCCAAAGCAAACACTTGAGTTCCCTTTGCTCATTTGTTTGATTTCTGTTTTATCTTGGGAGATAAGTTGCCATTACAACCGTTGAAAGGATATACATGGCAATATTATCTTAAGGATAGATCAAGAATTTGGTCGACTCAGCAAGCCCTCATATTTGATTATTTCCAGATTTCAAACAAATAATTGTTGTTGTTATTTTTCCGTTCTACACATTACCACTCACATAGATAGTTATTTTATTTATGACCCTTCCCCGTAATGCTCGACTAACCGGTAGGGATGGCAAATAGGTGGGTTAGGGCGGGTTAAGCTTTTACCTATTCAGATTTTGACCTGTCCTGCCTCGTTTAGCTTTGTCCAAAAAAAATGCCCTGCCCCGCTAAGTCCTGCCCTGCCCCGCCCCGTTTGTATTTTTTCATTCCTTTTAAATTATGCATTGTGTATGTAATATATCAAACTTAAAATTCAACGACAAATGATTCATGCAGTACTAATCCCCGTAATATTGTCCCTGCATAAATTGTTTCTTAACCAAACAACCCCTAAAAAGCTTTAATAAACACAGCTATAATATTTGAATGAAAAACCTTATAATAAAGAAATGAAAGCTAAATTGGTTCCACCTTTACTATGTGGCTGATATTTGCATTGTCATTTATTGTTGCAGAAGTCAATTGTACCCAGTTTGTATGCAGGAGTGAGGACACTCGAACATGGGGATGTCTGGATATTCAAGAGATGTAATACTTTCTTATGAATGTATTAAGTTATCATCGATTTTCTCTCTTCTCATTTGGGTTATGCAATTTTTTGACATCGTGCACGCCCAATATAATTCTTATTTACAATAGTATTTGATGTAAATATAATAATAGTGTAAATAGAACTTCTCATGCACTTCTCATCCAAAATTTTCTTCAAAACCCACCACCTGCCCTGCCCTATTTCAATTTTTAACAAAATTAATTTTGCCCCGCCCTACCCCGTTTAATTCTTCCCCTGACCTGCCCCGTTAAGAGTTTGCCCTGCCCTGCCCCGCCCTGCGCCATCCCTACTAACTGGTTTAATTATATAAAATCATTGATTTCATCATGTGCATTTTATAATTATTTGTTTCAGATAAAAGTGTTAAGCAATGCAATGCAGTGGGCCTTCGGATTTATGCAGTGCAGTGGCCCATCCGTGTATAACACTGGTATATTTGTATATTAGATTTGTATAGTAATTAGTCTTGTAGTCTTACCATAATTGTATAGTTAATGTCCTTATAGAATAGAGATTTAGATGTAAAGTAGGAATATGGTTCTCCTATTGTAACTTGTATATATATATATGAAATTCCATATACATGGCTTCTGAATCAGGATATGGAATTAGATGTAAAGTAGGAATATGATTCTCCTATTGTAACTTGTATATATATATATATGGAATTCCATATACATGGAATTCCATATACATGAATCCTTATAGAATAGAGATTTAGATGTAAAGTAGGAATATGATTCTCCTATTGTAACTTGTATATATATATGGAATTCCATATACATGGCTTCTGAATCAGGATCCATGTATATGGAATTCCATGTATGTGGAATTCCATATATATATATATATATATGTCTTTCATCAATAAGAATAATCAAGGGATTAATTCTTTCATGGTATCAAGAGTCTTGGTTCTTTTCCTTGATTTCGCTTCTCACTTTTGTTCTTGACAAAACCTTGAAAAATCGTGACTATCCCCCCCTCAGAATTCCTCAAATCCGAGCCTCTATTCTTCCAAAAACAAATTCCCTTTTCTGAATCTTCGTGTTTTATTCACCATGACTGATAAAAACACGTTTCATCCTGCACTCACAATTTCTAACATCAAGAGCGTTCTTCCTATTGTTCTTGACCTAGAGAACGTGCAATATGGGACGTGGGAAGAATTATTCAAGATTTATGCCATGGCACATCAAGTTCTTCACCACATCATCCCTCCACCTCCTCATACAGAGGGTGATACGGCGACTACAACGGTTGTGCCCACCAAAGAAGTCGATCAAAACCTATGGGTCATGCTTGATGCAAAGGTTCTCCAGTGGATTTATGTCACTATCTCCTTGAACCTTTTGCAGACGATTATGTAATCCAACTCCACAGCTATGGAGGCGTGGAATTGATTGCGTGATATCTTCCAAGATAACAGTCATTCTCGCATTTTTATCCTTGAGCAGGAATTTTCTCAAGTTGCTATGACGATTTTTCCTAACGTTTCTTTTTATTGCAAACGCCTCAAGGACTTGGCAGATCAACTTCGCAATGTGGGTGCTCATTTTACTAATAGTCATCTCATTCTTTAGATGGTTGTCGGTCTGTCCGAGGCCTATACAAGGGTTATTTCGGTTATTCGTCAAAGTAACCCCTGTCGGATTTTTATCAAGCCCGCTCCATGCTCACTTTGGAAGAAGCGGGTTTGGCTAAAAAGGTGTCTATCGGAGCTAGCCCCGTCGTTATGATTGCTTCAAATTTTCCCCTACAAATCACAACAACGGTGGTGGTAAGAAGGGCAAAAATCGGAAGAATAATGGCAAAAATCGCAACGACAACAACGGAGGCAACCGGAACAGTGGCGGTGGTGGGTCAGCCACATCGGGCAGTCAATAGCAGAAGTAGGTATGGGGCCCACAGTGGACCCCTGGACGGTGGAAATGTGTCCCATCATAGGCCAGCACCACCGTCTCAGCCCAGACCAGCGCCGCGGCCCCACTTCTTTCCGGGACAATTCTCGGATCAGACTCCGGGTTTCAGACCAGCTTATGGGCTCCGAAAGTGGGTCCCAGTCCCTGTCCACTCCAGCGCCGCGGCTCAGCCCAGTCCAGCACCGCGGCCCTTCAGCCACTGGGCCCCAGTTTCGGCCCCGGCCCAGTCTGGGCCCAGTTACTCGGGTCAGGCTCCGGGTTTCAGACCATTTTATGGGCCGACCCAGCAGTCCAGCATACTTGGCCTCGCCCCCTTCAGGACCATCACGTAATGGGACCCACGCAGACCGACATTGAGGCTGCAATGTACACGCTTGGAATGACACAACCAGACCCGAATTGGTACATGTACACTGACGCCACCACCCACATGACATCTGACCAATGTACTCTCTTGTCTTATTCCAATTTGAGCAGTAATCGTGGTATAATTTTGGGTAATGGAAATTCAATTCCAATTAAGGGTTATGGTCATAAAACGTTGTCCCCTCCTCATCCACCACTTGTCTTGAAAAATACTCTTAATGTCCCAAAACTAATTAAAAATTTGGTGTTTGTCCGTAAATTCACCACTGATAATTGGATTTCTATTGATTTTGATCCGTTTGGGTTTTATGTGAAAGATTTCAAGACGGGGAGTCCTCTCATGAGGTGTGACAATAGGGGAGATCTTTATCTAATCACACCAAGTCTCTGTTCCTCGCGTCTAGCCATGCCTTCCACTTTTGCAGCTCTTGCTCCTTTCTTGTGACATGCTCCTCTAGGTCATCCGGGGTCGTCTATTTTAGATAAAAATAAGTCTATTTCCTATAAGGGTACGCGTAGTACTCCAAATTGTCAATCTTGTTCTTTAGGAAAAATTATTAAGTTGTCGTTTGTAGCTTCGAATTCTCATACTTTAATGCCATTTGATATTATTCATAACGATTTATGAACATCTCCCGTTCTCAGTTCTATGGGTCATCAATATTATATTTTATTCTTGGATGATTATTCTAAATTTTTATGGACGTTTCCAATTGTGAAAAAATCCCAAGTTTTTTCCATCTTCATCAAATTTAGAGCTTTTATAAGAACTCAATTCGAACGGAAAATAAAGAACATTCAATGTGATAATGACAAAGAGTATGACAATAGGGAGTTTAGGGAGTTTTGTGCTCAATATGAGATAATTTTTATTTTTCTTGTCCTCATACGTCTTCATAAAATGGGAAAGCTGAACGAAAAATTTGTACCATTAACAACATTATCCGCACCTTATTGGTTCATTCTTCCGTCCCTTCGTTATTTTGGCATCATGCGCTACAAATGGCTACATATCTACGTAATATTCTTCCCTCTAAAGGTTTGACATATTCTTCCCCTCTTCAAGTATTATACAATAAGACTCCTTCGTATTCTCATCTTAGGATCTTCAGATGCTTGTATCCACTATTTCCATCTACCACAATCAACAAACTTCAGGCACGTTCTACTCCGTGTGTGTTTTTGGGTTATCCGTCAAATCACTGTGGTTATAAATGCTTTGATTTGTCTTCTAAATGAATCATTATTAGTCATCATGTTCTCTTTGATGAATCTCAATTCCCTTTCTCTAAAGTAGAAAAACTCATGCCTAGTTCATATGATTTTTTGGATGATGATATCCCCCCTATATTTTCCGTCATTTTTCAGATCTGTCATAAAGTTTGTCTCCAGCGCCGCGGCCCTTAGTGGGGGGCGTCGCGGTGCCTATCAGAAAGTAACCAAGTTTCAGAACCACCGTCATCAGCGCCGCAGCTCCAATCTTCCAGTAAAGAACTAGGTTTGAGTTAGTGCACTAACTAGGTTGTTTTTTCTTTTCTAGCATACCCGTTCGAAGAGTCAAAAGGCCATCTATCAATGACCGACTTTAAATCAATCATACGAGTATGATATCTCACTACCCGTCGGGGACAACCCCCCAAAAAAACGAGTTTTCCACGCTAAGATCTTTATTTGAAATATAAGCCGCTAAAATTTCTCCCTTTTGAATGTATTTACCCCAAAATAATTTTTCGTCGTCGTCTTCCAGAGAACACTATTTATCAGGCGCCGTGACCCTAGACCTCGGCGCCTTGGCACCTTCAACGGAAATTTCCGAAAATTCTCAAAATTCACCAAATCCAATCCAGAGTCATGGTTCAGTCACTCGTAGTCAACGAGGTATTTTTAAACCAAAAAATATATTTTAATTTGAATTCTAATGTTCTTAAATCACCCTTCCCCGTAATCATGTGTCTGCCTTAAATGACTCTAATTGGAAAATTATCATGACCGATAAATATAATGCCCTTATTGATAATAAGACGTGGGAGTTGGTACCCCATCTATATGGTGTTAATAGTATTCGGTCTATGTGGATTTTTGCTAATAAGGAAAATTCTGTTGGTTCATTTGTAAGGCATAAGACTCGTCTTGTAGGTGATGGTAAGACTCAATAGGTTGGTGTGGATTGTGGGGAAATATTTAGCCCAGTGGTCAAGCCGGCTACCATTCGCAATGTGCTCAGCTTGGCTCTTTCAAAATTATGGCTCATTCATCAGCTAGATGTGAAGAATGTGTTCCTACATGGTGATCTCAAGGAGACAGTGTATTTGCATCATCCCTTGGGGTTTAGGGATACTAGATATCTTAATCATGTTTGTTTGTTGAAGAAGTTCTTGTATGGGCTTAAGCAGTCTCCACGAACTTGGTATAAGAGGTTTGCTGATTATGTTTCAACTATGAGTTTTTCTCACAGCAGGTCTGATAATTCATTATTCATATATCATCGCGGTTCTTCAATGGCTTATATTCTATTATATGTGGATGATATTATTTTGACTGCCTCTTCCGATGCTTTGCGAAAGTCTATCATGACAATGTCCAGTTCTAGTTTGTCATGAAGGACTTGGGTCCATTGAGTTATTTCTTGGGGATTATTGTTACTCGTCATACATGTGGATTGTTCTTATCATAGAGGAAGTATGCAGCAGAAATCATTGAGAGGACTGGGATGTTATCCTGTAAGTCCACTTCTACTCCAGTTGATACTAAACCCAAGTTGGGTGCTGCAGCTGGTTCTTCCTATGAGGATCCGACCAGTTATCGTAGTTTTGCAGGCGCCCTTCAGTATCTTACGTTCACGTGGCCTAATATTACATATGTCGTACAACAAATGTGTTTGTTTATGCATGATCCCAGGATTGAACATATGAATGCGCTCAAACGCATTCTTAGGTACATTCATGGAACACTTGATTATGACTTGCATTTGTATCCTTCATCTATGTCTACACTTGTCTCATATACAGATGTTGATTGGGGTGGTTGTCCTGACACCAGACGGTCTACGTCTAGTTATTTCATGTTCTTAGGTAATAACTTGGTCTCATGGTCTGCCAAGCGTCAATCCACGCTTTCACGTTCAAGTGCAGAGGCCGAGTATCGAGGGGTAGCCAATGTAGTTTCTGAGTCATGTTGGTTACAAAATCTACTTTTAGAGCTTCATTATCCTATTGAGAAAGCTACCTTAGTATATTGTGACAATATAAAGACCATCTACCTTTCTGGTAATCCAGTTCAGCACCAGAGTACTAAACACATAGAGATGGATATTCACTTTGTTCGAGAGAAGGTAGCTAAAGGACAAGTACGCGTCTGCCATGTCCCTTCCAGATATCAAATTGCCGACATCTTTACAAAGGGTCTTTCTCGGTCCTTTTTGAAAATTTTAGAGACAGTCTCAGCGTACGAAGACCGTCCGTTATGACTGCGGGGGTGTGTTAAGCAATGCAATGCAGTGGACCTTCAGATTTATGCAATGCAGTGGCCCATCCGTGTATAGCACATTATTTATGGTATATTTGTATATTAGACTTGTATAGTAATTAGTCTTGTAGTCTTACCATAATTGTATAGTTAATATTTTTATAGAATAAGGATTTAGATGTAAAGTAGGAATATGATTCTCCTATTATAACTTGTATATATATGTCTTTCATTAATAAAAATAATCAAGGAATTAATTCTTTCAAAAAGGAAAGTTAATTGTTTGGCATATTGAAGTCTGAGTAGTATGTGTTGTTCGCTATCTGTTATTTTAATTTCACTATCTTAGTAGTATATGCTACAACGACCCAAGTTGAGGAAGTCCTCTAGCTGAGCATATTTAGCTCTATTGGCCCTTGAATGTGCAGACTGGATCCTGAGGTAAGTGCAATGGCCATTATTTTTTTATTTTTTTTTGTTGACGAAGGAACCCGCAGCTGCTACTCTTTCGAGTGCGCACAGGATAAACTCCGGGCTGACGCAATAGCCTGCAAACCACGTCAGCCGATTAACCACACTTGTCAATCCATGTGTGACAGGCTCAACAAAAAAGATTTATGCAGGGGATCAAACTCGCGATCTTGCGGTCCCGCGCTCTACTGCTACACCAACTTAGCTATCCTTGCGGGGAGTGCAATGGCCATTATTGTTTAACATTCATGGGTTATTATTCCTTATTGAAAACAGACTGACACAAATATATACAGCTATTAGATGATATGTTATCCTAAAGCTTGATAGAAGTAACCTTAAACAACCTTTTGTGTTTTCGCTAAACATGACTTTCCAGGAGTAGAATCCTCTCTCAAATTCAAATATATACAGCTATATGTTGCATATAGGAGTTCCTGAAAGCATTAGTTATTTATCTAAAAAGAAGGGAGGGAAAGAGGGAGAGTTAAAGTGAGAAATTGGTTGGTTTTGTTCACTTGTGTGAAGTATCATTGGCTTAGTTTTGTTTGGGATGACTGAAAGAGTAGTAAAAATGATATAGTTTTACTATGCTTTTACTCCATTCCTACAACCCTCTCCTTTTCACGCCAACTAAATATAGTGAGTAATTTGACTTGAACCTTTTCATAATTCTCGTAAGCTAATAGTAAAATCCATATACATATATATTCGTATATTCTGTCTTGTAGCTTTATTCTCGCTTTATTTTTGAGTTTCTTAGTTATATTATATTTCCTTATACGTCCTTCACTAGGGTGGACGTCACCGAGCCCTCTAGAGCTAGAGTTGGGTCTGCTTGACTATATTCTCCTTTTGAGTGGACTACTTTAACTCGGATGCCTTTTGTTAAATATACATACAATATATATGATATATATGTATATTGTATGTATACTGAATTATACTCGGCCCAATGGCTTTCGGTCTCGGAAGCCTGCCCGTGTGGGGCCCAATATATGTGTAATTATATAATGTAATATTGTAGTATAATTAGTCTTGTACTCTTACCATAATTGTATAGTTAGTCTCCAAATAGAATAAGGTGTTAGTAGTAGAATAGGAAAATTATGGAAAGATGTAAATTGTATATATTGTCTTTCAATAATAAGGAAGGGGATTATTTCTTTCATGGTATCAAAAGTCTAGGTTATTTTTCCTTGCTTCCGCTCTCTCTCTCTATTTTCGTGAAACCCCCCCCCCCATCCTCGGTTTTTTCCACACCCCGAGAATACTCCCCAAACTTTTCTTGTCCAAATTTCCCTTTTTGTTCTATTCACTATGACTGATAAGAACATGTTTCATCCTGCCCTCACGGTTTCTAACATAAAGAGTGTCATTCATATTGTTCTTGACATAGAAAACGTCAAATATGGGACGTGGGCAGAGTTGTTCAAAATTCATGCACTTGCACATCAAGTCCTCCACCACATAATTTCTCCGGCTCCTGACACGGAAGATGTACCCACAAAGGAGGAAAATCCAAAATTATAGATTACTCTTGATGCTACGGTTCTTCCGTGGATTTATGCCACTATCTCCCCCGACCTCTTACAGACGATAATGGAACCCAACTCTTCGGCTATGGCTGCTTGGAATAGATTACGTGATATATTCCAGGATAACCGACATTCCCGCATTATCACCCTTGAACTGGAATTTTCCCAAGTCTCTATGGAGGATTTTCCGAACGTTTCTTCCTATTATAAATGAATCAAGGAATTAGCGAACCAACTTCGCAATGTTGGGGCCCATGTTAGCAATGATTGTCTCGTTCTACAGATGGTTGCAGGCCTGTCTAAGTCCTATAACGGTGTTGCTTCGATACTTCATCAAAGTAACCCTCTATCGAAATTTTATCAGGCCCGATCTATGCTCACACTAGATGAGGCAGGTTTGGCTAAAAAGGTGGCTACTGGCGCTAACTCCGTCTTGATGGCCACGTCCAATGGATCTCCAACATATTATGACAATTCAGGTCAAAATCCTACCAACGGTGGCGGCAAAAAAGGTTAGAATCGCAATAATAAAAATAAAAGTGGTGGACGTGGTGGTAATAATAGCGGCGGCGGTGGACGAGGCGCTGGTCGGCGGCCGCCACCAAAGAAATTGTCCACTGGGCCTCGGTCTTGGGCCAGCGCGATGGCCACTGTTTCATCCTCGTGCGATTACGAATTGGGCCACTGCCATTCGGTCGATGTCCATTAGTTGCATCACGGATCAGCCCAGCAGCATCAATCACGCCCAGTTAGGCCTTGGCCATCCCCAAGCCTGCTTGGGCCTCAGCCACAGCATGCATTTGCAGCTGCAGGGCCCACTTTCGTCCCTTCTCCGACAGATATTGAAGTCGTGATGCACACACTGGGATTAACACCTCCGGACCCAAATTGGTACATGGACACCGGCGTTACTACCCACATGACATCCGACTAAGGTACTCTCTCATCTTATTCCAATTTGAGCAGTAATCGTGGTATAATTGTGGGTAATGGTAATTCAATTCTAATTCAAGGTTATCGTCATAAAACTTTGTCTCCTCCACATCCACCATTGTCTTAAATAATGCCCTTCATGCCCCTAAATTGATTAAGAATTTTGTGTCTGTTCGTAAATTCACCACTGATAATTGGGTCTCTGTTGATTTTGATCATTTTGGATTTTCTGTGAAGGATTTCAATACGGGGATCCTCTCATGAGATGTGATAGTAGGGGAGATCTTTATCTTATCACACACGTTTAGTTTTTCGCGTCAAGTCTTGCCATCTACTTTTGCAGCTCTTGCTTCTTCCGTGTGGCATGCACGTCTCGGTCATCCGGGGTCATCTATTTTATCTTTCTTAGATAAAAGTAATGTTATTTCTTGTCTCGGTCATCCGGGGTCATCTATTTTATCTTTCTTAGATAAAAGTAATGTTATTTCTTGTAAGGGTACGCGTAGTACTCCGAATTGTCAAACTTGCTCTTTAGGAAAAATTGTTAAGTTGTCATTTGTAGACTCTAATTCTCATACTTTAATGTCATTTGATATTAGTCATAGTGATCTATGGACGTCTCATGTTCTTAGTTCTGTGGGTCATCGATATTACGTTCTATTTTTTGATGATTATTCTAATTTTGTATGGACGTTTTCGATGCGAAAAAATCTCAAGTTTTTTCCATCTTCTTAAAATTTAGAACATTCATTAGAACCCAATTCGAACGGAAAATAAAGAATATTTAATGTGATAATGACAAATAATATCATAATGAGGTGTTTCAGGAATTTTGTGCTAATAATGGGATCAAATTTTGGTTTTGCCCTCATACCTCTTCACAAAATGAGAAGGTCGAACGTAAAATTCGTACCATTAATAACATTGTCTGAACTTTATTAATCCATGCTTCCGTACCCCCGTCTTATTGGCATCATGCTCTACAAATGGCTACAGATCTTCTTAACATCCTTCCTTCTAAAGGTTTGACATATTTGTCCCCTCTTCGAATCTTATATAATAAGACTCCTTTGTTTTCACATCTTAGGGTCTTTGGGTGCTTATGTTATCCATTGTTTCCGTCAACCACAATTAACAAACTTCAAGCTTGGTCTACCCCTTGTGTGTTTTTAGATTATCCGTCTAATCATCGTGGTTATAAATGTTTTGATTTATCGTCTAATAAAATCATCATTAGTCGTCATGTTATAGTTGATGAGTCCTAGTTTCCGTTTGCTAAGGTTAGTACTCCCGTGTCTAGTTCGTATAATTTTTTGGATGATGGTATATATTCGTATATTATTCATCATTTTTCGGATGTGTCACATACCCAAAATCCACTAGTGGGCCCACTACCAGTTGGCCTCACTATTTCATCCCTAGCTACAGGTATCGTCCCACTGATAAGTCCGATGGATCGCACTAGTAGCGTGAATAGGCTACTACCAACCCACCACTATTCCAAAGATGCGCATCTAGTACACATTATCGAGTTGGGCGGCGGCCCTCACGCTTGGCCAGTCCGTCACGTGTCCCGATGAATCTCAAAATCAACCCAATGCTCTCCCGAGTCATAGACCAGTCACTCGTAGTCAACGGGTCATTTTTAAACCAAAAAGACATTTTAATTTAAATTCTAATGTTCTTAAATCCCTTCTACCCCGTAACCCAGTGTCTGCTTTAAATGATCCAAATTGGAAAATTGCTATGACCGATGAATATAATGTTCTTATTAATAATACGACGTGGGAGTTGGTGCCCCGTCCGTCTGGTGTTAATATTAGTCGGTTTATGTGAATATATGCTCATAAGGACAACTCTGCCAGTTCTTTTGCGAGACATAAGGTTCGTCTAGTAGGTGATGGTAAGCCTTAGCAGGTTAGTATGGATTGTGGTGAGACATTTAGTCTGGTGGTCAAGCCGGCTACCATTCGCACTGAGCTCAGCTTGACTCTTTCAAAAGCATGATGATCGGTGTATTTTATATACACCTTTTGAGTCAGTTTTAGTTAGTCTTTTGTCCCGTTTTGCACATATAAGTGTTGTATTAGGATAGTTTTCCTTTCTATTGAGTCAAAGTGGTTAAAATGGCCAAATGGCGGAAAAGGAGCTAAAAGAGGGCAAAGAGAGATGCCAGGTGAAAACAGAGAAAGTGGCGACGGTGAAATCTGGACCAGCGCGCATGGCCTCCCGATCAAAAGTAGGGCGCGGCGCCACTATCCGTAGAGGTCGAAGACTGTACGCGCGCTCGAACAAGCAAAAGCAGTCGCGGCGCTAAACATCAGGAGCTACAGAAGATCAGTAGCGGCTGCCGAACAGCGGATATCGGGGCGCGGCGCAAAACACCCGACGGATTGCAGAACTTCGGCGCGCGCTCTGCGAGGCAGCGGCGCCGACGGAAAAATTAGGTCTTTTGACGAAATTCAGGCGGGCACGAAGGAAAGAGGAGGCGGTTTGCGGCTATAAAAGGAGAACCCTAGGCGGTTTTGAGGTTCCCTTCTGCACAACACAAGACTTTTGCTTGGAGATTGGATACCATTAGTTTAGTAATTTCTTTTCCCTTTCTTGTTCTTTATTTCTATTTTGTATGATGAACATGGAATTAGTTCTTGTCATATCAATGGCTAGGAACTAATTCTCTTATAGGGCTTTCCATGTTGAATTGCTAGAGACTTATGTTATAAATTAATGCATGCTTATGGTTATTTTTCTTATTGTGAGATCTATCCAATAATTGAGTTGAATTCTTGGTAATTAATTGACAACTAATTATCACTATATGATTTCTAATCAGATTCCGAAAGGGGGGGATTGTGAATATCTTTGTAAGTTGGGTAGACATTCTTGGATTGAGGATGAAAATACCTCAATTATTTATGTAAGCGTTGATGAGAGGCTTAACAACCCTAATTTTGCGCATTGTGCGTGTGGTCAACTAGGTTTTGTTCTTAATCCTCCTATAGAGTTATCCTTATCACCGAAAGGTAGGTAAGGTGCGATCTTTGAGGTTGAGTGTTTATATAACCTAACGGGAGTATAAAGCGATTTCAGAAACTGCTTTCTCCAAAAGAAGAATACCATAAGTTAATGCATTAGTAAGTAGCATAAGCGGATAGTAAGGATACATGGAAGCCCTATTCTCATCACCACTGAAGTAAACCTTTATATTTAAATAGCTTTTATAATTCATAGTTATAAACAACAATTCGAAATATCAATTTACCAAATAGATACCAAAAAATAGATAGTTGGTACTTGAACCCTAATCCTAGAGGACGATATCGGTCTTATCAAGACTATACTACTTGTCACGATAACGTGCACTTGCGTTTAAAGTGTGTGCATCTTACTGCGCATCAAGTTTTTGGCGCCGTTGCCGGGGATTAGGCATAGTTCAATATCAAATTTATCTATTTTTAATTTCTAATTTGGTTTTTACTCTCTGTTAATTTTTATATGTTTTTATTTATTCTATTGTATTTTATTCTTTTTCGTTTTATGTATTTATTATATGAAAACAAGGGTGCCGTGATCCGTTGTTGGTTTTGATGCATCTCAGGGATCCTCAAGACATGGATTTCTACTGTCAATATGATCGAGCTCCAACCATAGAGGAAGAGAGAGAGGAATTGCGAGAAGTCATACTCAGTCTCACTAAGTATCAAGCGCAGTTCATGGACGAAATGAGATTGGCCATAAAGAAGCTGGAACTGCAAATAGGAGAACTCACAATCATTTTTAACAGCGAACAACAATTTGAGGAGCCTGAACCAAATCCAACTATTGAGGAATCTGGTGAGATAGCTGGTGTAGAAAAGGAAAAGAGTGCAGAGATCAAATTATTTACCTTCTTGGACTCTGTAGAAATCCTTTTTCTTGCACCTATTACAGAAGAACCACCACTAGCTATCACGGCTGATCCCCAATTAGGAAGCCCATACCAGCAAGGGTACCCCCTAGAGTTGAGAGATGTAGAGAATTTCACGGATTCCTACGTTATAAAAAGCATAAAAGACAAGCCTGTCTTGTGTACTTGGGGGATAATTGTATGTTTAAGGCTCTTGGTTGAGCAAATGGTCGTAGGGAAATTGAGACCTACAACAATAAATCTGTGGATTGCAAGCAGTTCGCAGAAGTATCCAATGGGCACTCGTACCGGTTAATTGCGTCCGGCTAAAAGACGTTAAAGACAGCGCTTGTTGGGAGGCAACCCAACGTTTTCAATTATGTTATTTTAATTTCTGTCTTTAGTTTATTTTATTTTGTCTAGAACAATCTCACGGTCTTGGGTTCTTGTGTTTGTGTTGTGATTGATAGGTACAGGGAAATAAAGCAAGGCGAAATCAAGAAAAGCCGTAATTTCGAGCGGGTAAGCGCCATGCGCGGCGCCAAAAGAATCAACAGCGCAGTTTGCGCGCGCTAAAGAATCGAACAGCGCCAAAATTTTGCGGCGCCTGCGAGCGGCGCGGCAAAATTCCAGAAAAGTTGCCAAGTTTAGGCGCCGCGGCGCCCCAGGAACAGGGCCGCGGCGCAGAAAGTCCCGAAGGAGCGCAGAAGATTGGGCGCCGCGGCGCCGAAGCGGGAATCCAGAACTTAAAACGCCCAAAATCAGATTTCCCCCAAATCCAATTTCAAAAACCTAACCCTTCCTCTCCAAAAACCCACGAAATTCCAAAAATCTGCCCACAAATCTTCCACAAATCCAACCCAACCACAACCAAAACTCTTAAATTCCTAAAAACCCTTAGCTATCTCAAACAACAAAGCTCCATTCCATAGCCTCAAACCACCAATTGAAACAAGAACAAGCTTGAATCTTCTCATAAAAAGGTAATCTTTTTCTGTTCTTGAATCCTTTACTGAAATCACATGAGGTAGTAGTTTGAAGGAGTATTGTAGTTGAAGTAGTTGGGTACTGAAAAATTGATTGTGAAGTTTGGAGAAAAGAGTAGAAAAGGAGTGTGGGTATTGGGTAGAAAAGTTGAAGTTTCGGGGTGTTGTGTTCGCTGCTAGTTGTAGATCGTGTAGGAAACATTTGTGCCACTAAATTAAAAGCTCCAGAAACTATTTTAAACCATGGCCACCAGGAAGAGAAGAGGCTCCACATCCACCCCAACCCCACATTACGATAATACTAGGTTTGTGAGCTACGAAGCCTTCCAAAGATACAAAAAGCTTGATACTGCACTCCATAATACCGAAGGGAATGGACTACCAAAGGGAGTCATATGGGGAGGAAGATGTTTATGAGCCCATCCGGGCTATGATTGAGTTAAGGGGGTGGAGGAGATTCGTTAATCCGGAGAAGATAGCACCAGTGAACACAACAATGGTGCGTGAATTTTATGCCAACTTTCCGGAGAAGGTGGCCAGGGGATGCTTCGTTAGGGGAGTTTATGTGTCTGTGACAGCAGAGAATGTAAATGCACAATTGAAGACGGTTGATGTTGAAGAAAGAAGTGATTGGAATCACTTTAGAACATGGTCTAGAAGCATTGACCACATCGACTGGAATGCCGTTGCAGACACCGTGAGCTACCATGGGGCTGTTTTTGATATTGGAAGAAATGGATCAAGAGCATCAACAAAGCATTCAACAAAGTAGCCAAAGGTTGGCTATATTTAAATCGCCGCATGATTCCATCCACGCACTTCACCAGAGTGCCAGAGGATAGGATTAAACTGATATATGGAATCATGAGGGGAATGACGATTGACGTGGGGAAAGAAATAGTGCAGAGCATTGAAGAAATCAGCAGGTTGGTGACAACAGGCGGATTGGGACACGGTTCACTCATTACCAGTCTTTGCCACATGAGTGCGGTCCCAAAACTACCCACTGACACTCATGAGAGAAACCAACTGCCGGTGTCCTGTGGGATAGTGCACTCTTTCCCAGACCCAAGCCCCCCAGCAGCCAGACGAAGAGTACCAGCAGCAGCAGCAGAGGCCGCCATGGACGAAGATGAGCCTGAAATAGGGGCTCAATATGAGGCAGGACCTAGCCACCGGCCAACCACAGGAGCAGAACCTCCAACGCCCACGATGGAGCAATTGTTTCAAAATCAGATGAGGATGACGGACCTTGGACATGAGTACAAGGACAGCAAGAAACAAGGCAACAAATCAACGAGTTGAGTTCCTTGTTCAACCAATGGTCGATGCATTATCCACCGCCACCACCACCATTTTAGCCAAAGTTTGTAAGTGTCTTATTTCTTTTACTGTCTTTGAGTCTACACACATTGGGGACAATGTGTGATTTAAGTTTGGGGGTGTTTATTTGTGTTTTATTTTCTTTGTGTCATGTTATGTTTTAGTTAAGTCTTCTTGATTGTATTATGTTTATTTTGAGTCACCAAATTTTTTCTTTTGAGTCATAATTGCTCACAAAGATCATGTATCAGTAGTTGCTAGAAACACCTAGTGAAGTAAGGTGGAATAATGTAACTAATTGAAGCAACTATCTAAACACTTATGTTAGATATGCCAAAAACTCACAGAATCTGTCTATTTGGAGTTTCTTGCTTGAGTTATGCATGCTAAATGATAAATGCTTATGTGTTATGATTGCTTGCTATTTGAGGCGAAATAGTTAGGATATGCATGTTAGGGAGATGACTCAGGCATTTCTTTGATAGCCAATTCTACAATTCTTTCTCATTCTGTACTTTAAAAATATCCCTAGTCAGCCCCATTGAGCCTAAATTTGAAACTTATTCTTTGACACCCTATATTCCCACAAATTGTACCATAAGTGAAAATATGAAATAGTGGAATACATTGTGTTAAAAAAGAGACAAAAAGAGTGAATAAGTCTCAGACCCCAATACAAAAGTAATAAGAAATAGGCAAAGCCTAAGTTTGAGGTGCTTGTCATTATAAGATACTTCACTCTCCCAAAACAAAAGAGGGGAAAGATAGAATCGAAATGAAGAAAAGAACAAAAAAAAAGGGGAAATACTGAAAAGCTGAAGAGCTTATGGTACACAAAAATGAGCCTAAATGCCTATTTTTACCAACCCCTACCTAAGCCTACATTACAACCCTTAAAGTCCTGAAGATCTCTTTTATGCATATCCAGAATTAGTGGAGAATAACAAGTAAGCATGCCATAGGAATTCTTGAATTTACATGCATGATTTAGTATATTGACTTCCATTAAGCATGATGAATATGAGTTTGCGAAATATTTAGCTTCATGTGTTTAGTGTGCTGAAAATTTCATGCTATATGTTCCTGCATATTATTTTGCTAACCTTCATGTTTTTCTAGTTAACACTATTGCAGCAAAAGTAATCAATGGCAGTGAGTCTTTTATTTTTCGTTTCTTTGAGTCTTTTATTTCGTTCTTTCTATCTTTGCTCGAGGGCGAGCAAAGGTTAAGTTTGGGGGTATTTGATCGGTGTATTTTATATACACCTTTTGAGTCAGTTTTAGTTAGTCTTTTGTCCCGTTTTGCACATATAAGTGTTGTATTAGGATAGTTTTCCTTTCTATTGAGTCAAAGTGGTTAAAATAGCCAAATGACGGAAAAGGAGCTAAAAGAGGGCAAAAGAGGAGATGCCAGAGTCAAACAGAAAGTAGCGAACGAGGTGAAATCAGACCAGCCGCGCGCCTCGCAATCAGCGAGCGCGCGCCACTATCCGAGAGGTCGAAGACTCTGGCACGCGCGCCTCGAGCAAAAGGTGCGCGCGCTAAACATCCGGCGAGCTACATGAAGCGCCGCGCCTTCTGCATAACAGATATCGGGCGGCGCCAAAACACCCGGACGGATTGAAGAACTTGGCCGCGCGCCGTCAGGGCGCGCCGACGCTGAAAAATTAGGTCTTTTGACGAAATGCAGGCGAGCTGAAGGAAAGAGGAGGCGGTTTGTTCTATAAAAGGAGAACCCTAGGCAGTTTTTGAGGGTTCCCCTTCTTGCACAACACAAGACTTTTGCTTGGATATTGGATACCATTAGTTTAGTAATTTCTTTTCACTTTCTTGTTCTTTATTTCTATTTTGTATGATGAACATGGAATTAGTTCTTGTCATATCAATGGCTAGGAACTAATTCTCTTATAGGGCTTACCATGTTGAATTGCTAGAGACTTATGTTATAAATTAATGCATGCTTATGGTTATTTTTCTTATTGTGAGATCTATCCAATAATTGAGTTGAATTCTTGGTAATTAATTGACAACTAATTATCACTATATGATTTCTAATCAGATTCCGAAAGGGGGGGATTGTGAATATGCTGTAAGTTGGGTAGACATTCTTGGATTGGGAATGAAAATACCTCAATTATTTATGTAGCGTTTATGAGAGGCTTAACAACCCTAATTTTGCGCATTGTGCGTGACGGTCAACTAGGTTTTTGTTCTTAATCCTCCTATAGAGTTATCCTTATCACCGAAAGGTAGGTAAGGTGCGATACTGGGGTTGAGTGTTTATATAACCCTAACGGGAGTATAAAACGATTTCGTAAACCTGCTTTCTCCAAAAGAAGAATACCATAAGTTAATGCATTAGTAAGTAGCATAAGCGGATAGTAAGGATACATGGAAGCCCTATTCTCATCACCACTGAAGTAAACCTTTATATTTAAATAGCTTTTATAATTCGTAGTTATAAACAACAATTCGAAATATCAATTTACCAAATAGATACCAAAAAATAGATAGTTGGTACTTGAACCCTAATCCTAGAGGACGATATTCGGTCTTATCAAGACTATACTACTTGTCACGATAACGTGCACTTGCGTTTAAAGTGTGTGCATCTTACCGCGCATCATATGACTCATTCACCAGTTAGATGTAAATAATGTTTTCTTACATGAAGATCTTAAGGAGACAATTTATATGCATCAACCCTTGGGGTTTAGGGACCCCAAATATCTCCATCATGTCTGTTTGTTGAATAATTCCTTGTATGAGCTTAAGCAGTCTCAACGGGTGTGGTATAAGAGGTTTACAGACTATGTTTCGACTATTGGGTTCTCTCACAACATTTCTGATAATTCGTTATTCATATATCGTCGTGGTTATTTTTTGGGGATTGCTGTCACTCGTCATGCATGTGGGTTATTCTTATCACAGAAGAAATATGCAGCTGAGATCATTGAGAGGGTTGGGATGTCATTCTGTAAGTCCACTTCAACTCCAGTTGATACTAAACTAAACTTGGGTGCTGCGGCTGACTACCCGTACAAGGATCCGACCCGCTATCGCAATTTGGCAGGTGCACTTCAGTATTTGACTTTCACAAGACCAAATATTATGTATGACGTACAACATGTGTGTTTGTTTATGCATGATCCCCGGGTTGAGCACATGAATGCACTCAAACGCATTATTAGGTACATCCAGTTATGGGTGGCTATCGGTCCGTAACTGCAGAATCAAACGACCGACTTGTAGCGGACCCGGCCCGACCGATAAGCCTTAACGGTCAGATTGGTTTGGCCCCCAACCCCAACCCACACAGGTTATGGGAAAAATTCGGTAAGACCAATCCGGTCCGGACCGATAACTGGTAATGTTACCGGTTAACCGGTCCGGACCGGTAACGTTAAATTTTTTTTAAAAAAAACAAAGGGTTGTTGGCCCAACGGTAATATTACCGTTGGGGGGGGGGGGGGGGCCGGGGATGGGGGTGGGTGGGGGCAACAGTCATTTGACCGTTTTTGCCCTTTTTTTTGTTTATTAATTTTTTATTAACTACATTTTAATATTTTAAAAATCTATAAATACTCTATATTCTTATCATTTATCACACAATTATTTCTACAATTCTCTCAATTCTCATACTCTCTTAATTCTCTCTATTATCAATTCTCTTAAATATACATACAATATAAATGATATATATATATTGTATGTATACTGAATTATACTCGGCCCAATGGCTTTCGGTCTCAGAAGCTTGCCCGTGTGGGGCCCAATATGTGTGTAATTATGTAATGTAATATTGTAGTATAATTAATATTGTACTCTTACCATACTTGTATAGTTAGTCTCCAAATAGAATAGAGTTTTAGTAGTAGAATAGGAAAATAATTTTCCTATTATGGAAAGATCTAAATTGTATATATTGTCTTTTAATTAATGAAAATAAGAAAGGGAATTAGTTATTTCGAGGGGACGGTGTTCCGCGGGAGTATCGAGAGCCCGACTTTGGCCGCCCCCCCAATCCAAGCTGGTCCGCGCCCAGAATCGATCGGCGGACCGGCTCGTCGCCGTTCCACATCCGACCGGGGCGCATCGCCGGCCCCCATCCGCTTCCCTCCCGACAATTTCAAGAACTCTTTAACTCTCTTTTCAAAGTCCTTTTCATCTTTTCCTCGCGGTACTTGTTCGTTATCGGTCTCTCGCCCGTATTTAGCCTTGGACGGAATTCACCTCCCTATTTGGGTTGCATTCCCAAACAACCAGACTCGTAGACAACACCTCGTGGTGCGACAGGGTCCGGGAACAACGGGGCTCTCACCCTCTCCGGCGCCCCCTTCCACGGGATTTGGGCCCGGTCCGCCGCTGAGGACGCTTCTCCAGACTACAATTCGGACGACGGAGCCGCCCAATTCTAAGGCTGGGTTGTTCCAACTTCGCTCGCCGTTACTAGGAGAATCCTTGTAAGTTTCTTTTCCTCCGCTTATTGATATGCTTAAACTCGGTAGGTAGTCACTTTGACACGGGTCGCGGTGAACGGGCGGCGCTCAAAGAGTGTCCGGGAGTTCGAACGCGCGACGGGCTGCCACCGCGGCACTACGAGAGCTGGGTTACAACCCCCACATGCCGCGATGTCCGTCGACGTGGACTCGCATTTAGGCCAGCCGCGAGCTCGGGGCGCACGGGAGGCCAGCTTCCGCCCCACCGTGCCGCTGCATCCCAGAGTGTGGGTGCGGCGCGCGGGGGGCGACGGGATGCATGACGCCCAGGCAAACGTGCCCTCGGCCTAACAACTTCGGGCGCAACTTGTGTTCAAAGACTCGATGGTTCACGGGATTCTGCAATTCATACCAAGTATCGCATTTCGCTACGTTCTTCATCGATGCGAGAGCCGAGATATCCGTTGCCGAAAGTCGTTTCAGTTTCAAAAGAAGCACGCGTCCTCCCGCGCGGAGAGACGGGCTGTCAATTTAAGTATTCCTTAGCGCTTTCCGCGCCGGGGTTCGTTGGTCATCCACCGTGCATTCGCGCGCACCGGGGACGGGAGGGGGAACGGGCGGAGCAAGGGCAGAATCACCCTGCCCACGCGGCCCCCCCGGCGATGTCCTAGTCCGGCGTGCAGCGACATTGGCCGACGTCCAAGGCCAAAATGGGGCGACGCGCTGAAACATAGGCGGCGTCTGGCAGACATTCTGCGACATTGGCGACGCGATAACATGGCGGCGTGCGATGACATGCCGACGGCAGCGGCAACATAGGCCGGCGTCTTAGCTCGGCGTGCAGCGATATGGCGGCGTCGAGGCCAAAATTAGGTGGTGGCGAGACGCCGTCGGCGTCGAGCGACGTGCAGCGACATAGGTCGACGTCCTAGGCCAAAATGGGGCGACGTGCTGAAAAATAGGCCGACGTCCTAGTCCGGCGTGCAATGACATAGGCCGACGGGCAGCAACCTGAGCGATGCACTGGCCGGCGTCTTTGCAACATATGCCGGCGTCGGCGACATGGCCGGCGGCAACATAGGCCGACGTCTTAGCCCAGCGTGCAGCGACATAGGCCGACGTCCAAGGCCAAAATTGGGCGTCTTGCGGAAACATAGGCGGCGTCCAAGCTCGGCGTCTGGCGACATGGCCGGCGTCTGAGGCCAAAATGGAGGCTGTTTGAAACATAGGTCGGCGTCACTGGCGTGCAGCGATATAAGCCGACGGGCAGCAACCTAGTCCAATGTCCTAGGACGACGTGCTGCGACATATGCCGACGTGTAGCGACATAGGCCGACGGGCAGGAACATAGGCCGACGTCTTAGCCCGGCGTGCAGCGACATAGGCCGACGTCCAAGGCCAAAATTGGGCGACGCGATGAAACATAGGCCGATGTCCAAGCCCGGCGTGCAGCGACATAGGCCGACGTCCTAGGCCAAAATGGGGCAACACACTAAAACATATGCAGATATCCTAGCCCGGCGTGCAGCGACATAGGCCGACGGGCAGCAACATAGGCCGACGTGCAGCGACATAGGCCGACGGGCAGCAACATAGGCCGACGTGCAGCGACATAGGCCAATGGGCAGCAACATAGGCCGACGTCTTAACCCGATGTGCAATGACATAGGCCGACGTCTTAGTCAGGCGTGCAGCGACATAGGCCGACGTCCAAGGCCAAAATTGGGCGATGCGCTGAAACATAGGCCGACGTCCAAGCCCGGCGTGCAACGACATAGGCGGCGTCGCCCGACCAAAATGGGCGGCCTTGCTGAAACATAGGTCGATGTCTGGCAGGCGTGCAGCTACATAGGCCGACGGGCAGCAACCTAGGCCAATGTCCTAGGATGACGTGCTACGACATATGCCGACGTGTAGCGACATAGGCCGACGGGCAGGAACATAGGCCGACGTCTTAGCCCAGCGTGCAGCGACATAGGCCGACGTCTTAGCCCGGCGTGCAGCGATATAGGCCGACGTCCAAGGCCAAAATTGGGCGACGCGATGAAACATAGGCCGACGTCCAAGCCCGGCGTGCAGCGACATAGGCCGACGGGCAGCAACATAGGCCGACGTGCAGCGACATAGGCCAACGGGCAGCAACATAGGCCGACGTCTTAACCCGGCGTGCAACGACATAGGCCGACGTCTTAGTCAGGCGTGCAGCGACATAGGCCGACGTCCAAGGCCAAAATTGGGCGACTCACTGAAACATAGACCGACGTCCAAGCCCGGCGTGCATCGACATAGGCCGACGTCCTAGGCCAAAATGGGGCGACGCGCTGAAACATAGGCCGACGTCCTAGCCCGGCGTGCAGCAACATAGGTCGACGGGCAGCAACCTATGCCAATGTCCTAGGCCGATGTGCTGCGACATATGCCGACGTGCAGCGACATAGGCCGACGGGCAGCAACATAGGCCGTCGTGCAGCGACATAGGCCGATGGGCAACAACATAGGCCGACGTATTAGCCCGGCGTGCAACGACATAGGTCGACGTCTAAGTCCAAAATTAGAAGACGCGCTGAAACATAGGCCGACGTCTAAGCCCAACGTGCAACGACATAGGCCGACGTCCTAGGCCAAAATGGGGCGACGCGCTAAAACATAGGCCGACGTACTAGCCCGGCGTGCAGCGACATAGGCCGACGGGCAGCAACCTAGGCCAATGTCCTAGGCCGACGTGCTGCGACATATACCGATGTGCAGCGACATAGGCCGACGGGCAGCAACATATGCCGACGTGCAGCAACATAGGCCGACGTGCAGCGATAATGATCCTTCAGGTTCACCTACGGAAACCTTGTTACGGCTTCTCCTTTCTCTAAATGATAAGGTTCAATGGACTTCTCGCGACGTCGCAGGCAGCGAACCTCCCGCGTCACCGCGATCCAAACATTTCACCAGATCATTCAATCGGTAGGAACGATGGGCGGTGTGTACAAAGGGCGGGGACGTAGTCAATGCGAGATGATGACTCGCGCTTACTAGGAATTCTTCGTTGAAGACCAACAATTGCAATGATCTATCCCCATCACGATGACATTTCAAAGATTACCCGGGCCTGTCGACCAAAACTATAAACTCATTGAATATATCAGTGTAGCGCGCGTGCGGCCCAGAACATCTAAGGGCATCACATACCTGTTATTGCCTCAAACTTCCGCGGCCTAAAAGGCCGTAGTCCCTCTAAGAAGCTGGCCGCGGAGGGATACCTCCGCATAGCTAGTTAGCAGGATGAGGTCTCGTTCGTTAACGAAATTAACCAGACAAATCGCTCCACCAACTAAGAACGACCATGCACCACCACCCATAGAATCAAGAAAGAGCTCTCAGTCTGTCAATCCTTACTATGTCTGGACCTGTTAAGTTTCCCCATGTTGAGTCAAATTAAGCCGCAGGCTCCACTCCTGGTGGTGCCCTTCCGTCAATTCCTTTAAGTATCAGCCTTGCGACCATACTCCCCCCGGAACCCAAAAACTTTGATTTCTCATAAGGTGCCGGCGGAGTCCTAAAAGCAACATCCGCCGATCCCTGGTCGGCATCGTTTATGGTTGAGACTAGGACGGTATCTGATCGTCTTCGAGCCCCCAACTTTCGTTCTTGATTAATGAAAACATCCTTGGCAAATACTTTCGCAGTTGTTTGTCTTTCGTAAATCAAAGAATTTCACCTCTGAATATGAAATACGAATGCCCCCGACTGTCCCTGTTAATCATTACTCCGATCCCGAAGGCCAACGTAATAGGACCGAAATCCTATAATGTTATTCCATGCTAATGTATAAAGAGTGTAGGCTTGCTATGCCCGTGGAATTATGAAGGAGTTAGAGAGAAGTTTCTCTCACTAGGCAAAACACTCTCAACGTTTCAGCCTAGTTGCTCCTCACGCAACTCACGTTCTTCATCTATTTGATTCTAAGTTTGATCTTAATTACGAAGCGTGTTCTTCAATCGTGGATTACATATCTGATTTAGTGTTCAATTACATTCATTGGTGTGAATTAGTTGGAGTCTTTTTAGAATACAAGTGTTCAAGATTTTTGACGTTCAAGTATTCGAATCTTGTTCGCCATTTAGTGTGGAAAGTTCATTATTCTTGATTCAGATTCCTTCTTGTCTCATATCATGCCATGGGGAAGAAGAAATCGACCTCTAAGGCTAACCATGATGCGGACATAAAGGTGATGCCTATGAAGAAGAAGAAACCGGTAAATGAAGAAGAGGGAAAGAAAAAAAGGCTAGTACTAAGGACGAGAACTTAGTTCCTAGCGTGTCCGACCCTACCATTCTAGTCCATGTACCAGTTGATACAAGAATCACTCTTGAAAATGTAGTGGATGATGATATACTATAAATGATTCACGCATGGGGAGAAGGTATGGAAGAGGAAGCCAACGATGTTAGGAATGGTGGTGATACGGTTGCTGCCCAGGTGGTGTTTGCACCTAGCCATACTCAGGTGATGTCCGTACCCCCTATGAATGTTATTGGTGCTGAAGGAAATAACAGAATTGACTCCAATCTATCCGTTATTGCTCCGGCGATACTTGCTCCGAGTAACATTCCGGTAAACACCGTGGGGCAGAGGAATGATGCGGGTGCTGTGACTGGTGACGGGTCAAAAGCGGGTATTGCGGGTGGTTCCGGGTTCAATATGGGTCAAGTAGAAACTTGTGGAATACAGATGGGTCCAGTAGATGGTCACGGGTTAAGGAGGCAAGTTCCAATAAGTCTTGGAAAAATGCATGTTGCGGAAGTCGAAGGGTCAGCTCGATCAACGATACATGGGAATTCTAATGCCGTGGGTATTGATGGTACTTCAGTTATCAAGAATATTGGGAATTCAATTATTGCGGAAGTCGAAGGGTCTACTCTTCAAACAAGAATTGGAAGTTCAAATATTACGGAAGCCGAGGGGTCATCTCGTCTATCAAAACATGGGAAATCGAATATGATGGGAACCAACAAGACTATTAATGCTACAATGAATAATGGAATGGACATTGACAATGCCAAGAACCCTCTGAATCACAACACTACATTTAATGATGGGGTATTCAATGACACGGTTCAAACCGAATTTATGGCAACCATTCCCAATGGCACGCGGATAATAACTACTCAACCAAGTGCATCTAATACACCTCTTGACCCTGAACTACAATCTGAATGAGTATTTGCTGCCAAGAATGCACAACAAACTAAAAATCCGATTTAACCAAGAAAACTTATGCGGGCATCTTTACAGGTACTCGACTAGAGGCGAAAGGTCTAAAATTGCAATACCTAGAACAAAATGGAGATGATGTTGAGCTTGATGCAACGGATGAAGTGCCATTCGTTGAAACTTGGGGATATTGCTTAATTGGTTGCTTCACGGGTCCCTTCCCGGGCCGAGTAGCACTTAATTCTATTGTCAAGCAATGGGGAGTGAAATGTCGTATTATTCCCTATGGGCGTGGTTGGACCGTTTTCAAGTTCATGACTGAGGATGATCATATCAAAGTATTTCACGGATGTCCTTACATGACTTTCGGGAAAAATTTAATGTTAAAATTAGTTGATAAGGGAGTTCTACTGACGGATGATCTTTTCACAAGTATTCCAATTTGGGTGGTATTTCGTGATGTTCCTTTGTCGGTTTGGAGTGCCTCCGGATTGAGCAAGATCACATCACGCGTAGGAGTGCCCCTCTACACGGATAAATTTACTAAGGAAAGATAAAAAATGTGAAGTTGATGTTAGTCAGGAGCCAGTCACAGAATTTGGAGTCAAATTGCCCGACTCTAGGAGATATATACAAAAAGTGGAATATGAAAACTATCCGGACTTTTGTTTTCATTGTAAGACTTTTGGCCATAATCACTTGAAGTGTAAACATTTGTCATGGAATGAGGAGCCTATGGAAATCACCTGACCCCAAAATTTGAGCGACAAGTCTAAGAATGGTGGAAATGCGGGGCAAAGGGAGACAGCGACACATTCAAGGCCTCCACTCTCAAACCACCCCTTCATACCACAACCTTTGACTGGTGAAGCATCTACAAGAACTCGTTTACAAGCCCAGAACCAGCCGCATATCCCCGGAAGTGTCGGAGAGGTCTTGAACTTAGTTATACCTTCGGCTGTGACTCAGAGGAATAATGTTAACTTGCGGGTCGTGCAAAGGCAAGATATGGTACATGCCTCTGGAGGTGGTACTCTACACCAAGAGGGGGTCTCAAACCAAAATACTAGAGGCGATTCTAATAAGCACATCGCTCCGGCTATGCGTGGAAGTTTGAATACTAGTGACGGGGTTGCGGGAATGGATTTATGCGACCAGTCTCTTGCGAATAATGAGCAAAGGGCACACAACATTAGTACCTTGATTGCAAAAGATGGTTGGCAAGAGGTTAATTCAAAGATGAGCATTGGTAAAGCAGCAAACGCACGGCGTGGAGGAGCCCATGAATCCTCCTTTGGTTCTTTATGAAGATACTATGTTGGAATGTCCGGGGTCTTTGCGGACGCCAGGAGAAAGCAGCCACACAATCTCTAGTGTGTAGGCTTGCACAACAGCATTCGGTGGAAATGGCATGCTTACTTGAAACCAAGTTCTCGCGAGCAAGGCTTGAGACTTTTCCTTCACTTAGATTTCCCGCATGGAAGTCTAGCTCTAATATAGACTTCATTGATGGTGGTAGAATGTTGCTTCTTTGGGATACTTCTAGAGTAAATTGCGAGGTACTTGGCATGGATTCCCAACACATACATGTCCAAGCACTTTGTAATATAACTCAAGTATCATTTGTTGTTACTTTTGTTTATCCGGTCTATAGTATTCCGGAAAGAAGAAATCTTTGGCATCATCATGCACACTTGGGCACGGGTATTGCCAAACCATGGATGATTCTTGGCGACTTTAACTCTTACTGCTCGCCTCAAGATAAGATTGGTGGACCACCCCTCTCAGCCTACACTTTAAAGGATCTTGGGAATTTTATGTTGGCACTTGGACTCTCGGATACCCCATCTTCGGGTCCGTTCTTTACTTGGACAAATGGCTCTATTTGGTCCAAACTTGATAGAGTACTAATGAATCAATATTGGATTGATTTGAACCTAACATGCTCCGCTACCTTTCTTCCTATGGAACCGGTTTCGGATCATTGCCCGATTTTAGCCTCGGTGGTTACTTCATCTTCTAAAGGTAATCGCCCCTTCAAGTTCTTTAACATGTGGCTGGAGCATCCTTCATTTGATCATATACTTGATTCATGTTGGAGACATTATGTAAATGGCTCGGCTCAATTCGTCTTAACTACGAAATTGAAGTCATTAAAACGACCCTTGAAAGAATTGAATGGTTGTGATTAT